>JAEPBF010000254.1:284756-972965 GCA_019739055.1 Passiflora organensis | reverse complement strand
TTACCAATTAACCTACCCAAATCCAGCTATCCGGATGCAGCAATATCTTTCCCCTGAATGAGTGATGTGATGGCCAAAAACTTAGTAAGAATCTACTTGATATTTCACCCTAATTTAATATACAAATTTTGGCAACAACTTAAGGTTTATAGGGCAACTTGCGGTTTCAACATTAGAGAGGTTAGGGTTTGTGATTTTATGAAGTTAAGAAAGGAATAAGTGTTTATAACATGTACAATCAAAAGAAACAATGTCAGAATTCAATAGGTTAATCAGTTGATCAAGATAGGCATCAATAGGGCAAAGGTAGGGCATGCTGATTTCATGAATAAGAAAGATGCAAAGGGTGAATTCATGATTTTAAAATCATGAATGGATGCTAAACAATTATACAAACAAGAGGAACAATTATAGAAATCAATTGAAGGCAGAATCACATAATTTTAAAACCTATTCCCGCCGAATTTTGACCTAAATTATGAAAAGAAAACCTAACCTCCAGAAAAAAAACCCGATATGGCTGGATAGAAAACGGAAATAGATATCAAGTAAGCTATTATTAACAAGAATCTGACAAAGGATAAGAGAGTTACGCTATTTTAAAGTTCAAATAGATTTTGCCAATTCTGCCAAAATATGATTTAACTTTAAACAAACAGAAACTAACCTTCAGATAAAAAACCCAAGATGGTTGGAAAGAGGACGAAGAGAGATTTCGAACAAGCTATTATTCATAAGAATCCAACAAAGGATGAGAGAGTTATGCTATTTTGAAGTTCAAGCAGATTTTGGCAATTTCGTCGAAATACAATTTAACTTTTAGCAAGAAAAACTAACCTTTATCTGAAAAACCCGAGATGGTTGGAAAGAGGACGAAGAGATCTTTCCAACAAGCTATTATTCGCAAGAATCTGATAAATGATGAGAGAGTTATGCCAAGATAAAGGTTTAGGGAAAAATCAGAAATTGAGAAATATGGGATAAATTACGAAATTTCTATGTGAGTTTTGGTATATTTAGGTGGGATAGGCTGGCCACTCTTTTATAAGTGTCTAAGGAGGTTTAGCTAAGAGATAAATCCCTACTTTTAAGCTTAAAAAGATAATTAAAGGATAATTCTATTAGATGGATAATTCTATTTAAAAGGATAAATCTATTAAAAGAGATATTCTATTTAAAAAGAAGAATTATCTAATACCTTAGATAATAAAGGATAAAACTAAGGATAATTAATATAAAAATACCAGAATTAAAATAGAAAATATCTGACAGCAACCATTTTAGGCCATCACGCATCAATTTCTTCATGAGCAAAATAGTCATTTCAATTTCATCAGCTCCTGGACTTTCCAGACATCTACACTACAAAGGATCGGGGTCTCACACTTCTGCTAATGTTTTCTTTCACTCTGTATAAGTCAGAAATTCATTAATGTATAAACATGCTCCAACCTTTAAATAGCATATGAATCAACCAATAAAATTGACAATTAGGTGACTTGAACCTTGTGGAATTCAAATAGGATATTGCGAGGGCTTATTTAGGTTTCAAATTGGTAAGGGTCCTAATAGGTTGGGTTTGGGTCCTTATAGTAGCGGAGCATGGTTTAGTAGATTGTGTGATCTGCATGATATTATATTCTCAATTTTAGAAACATGCGCATATGTCTATATGTACTTTGATTAAGCATGATTATAAGATTTGCATGTTTTTATATGTTGATTGCATGTTGTTATGTATGGTTTGCTGAGTGTTTTCTGCTTTGTGCTTTGCGTGTAAGCCGAAATATATATGTTTGCTTGCTATGTTTTGTGCGCATGTTTGTGTTTTATTTCCAGCATATGCATATTGTCTTTTCTTGTTTTGGTTTTCATATTGAATAGTTATGTGGCATGTGTGTTTTTTTTAGTATGGCTTGGTCCACAAGGAAACGAAGTGGTGCAACGAAAGAATAGTAGGTCCATAACCCATAGTTCTTGTGCAGAAATTTCGAGGACGAAATTTTAATAAGGATGAGAGGATGTGAGACCCCGATCCTTCATAATGTAGATGTCCGGAAAATCTAAGAGTTGATGCAGCTAAAATGACTATTTTGCCCCTGAACAAATAGATGCGTGATGGCCTAAAATGGTTGCTGCCAGATATTTCCTATTTTAATCTAGTATTTTTATGTTAATTATCCTTAGTTTTATCCCTAATTATCTGAAGTATTAGATAAAAGGCTATCCTATTTTAATTCATATGGGTGGCAATTCCCAGTTTGCACGAGCTGGATGCCCAGTTTTGTGTGCTTGTTAGATGCCTAGTCCTTTCTACTGGCTAGATGTCTTATTCTGTGTACTGGCAAGATGCCCTAGTCTTGTGTGCTTGTCAGGATGCCTAGTCCTGTGTGTTGGCTAGATGCCTTGTCCTATCTGCTGGAAGGATGAATATGCTTGCTAATTAGTTTATGTGTTAACGTTTTACTCTTTGTGCAGTAAAGCCTTGGAAAATACAGTTGGAAGGGGATGAACTTTCTTTTTCCTACTTCCAAGAGTGACCTGATGTGTTTTTCCACCTGTGTACTTCTGATTTTCAGAAGTTTTTGTAGTCCACCCTCAGCCTTAGTTTCGACCCTAACCCTTTTGGTTAATTCTTGAATTGTGTGATACCCTTAGATGAGTAGGGATGATCTGATATTCTGTGAAACCCTTAATTTTTAGTACTAGAAGTCCAGAAGCCAATACAGGTGAAAAAGACCATTTTGCCCCTAAAGAAAAAGATATGTGATGGCCAAAATTGGTAAGGAATCTCTAGTAATTATTTTTGGTATTAATTCCCTTTAAATTGATTCTTTATTGGTTGATAATTACCTTAGGAAATAAAAACCCTAAGTTTAAGAGGGGATAATTACAGAATTTAATTATGATAATTATCTTACTTTAATTAAGCCTTTAAGGTAGGGATTTTAATCCCATGACCACCTTATATAAATGAAAGGTTAGCCACATAAAAATTTTATACAGAAAACACACAAAATTCATAAGACCTAAAAACCCTACACCTCCCAATTTCTGCTAAAATCCGCTGGAACTTCAAACAAGTATAATTCTCTCATTGTTTATCGGATTCCTGCGAATAATAGCTTGTTGGAAAGCTCTCTTCATTTTGTTTTAAACCATTTCTGGTTTTTTATTTAAAGGTTAGTTTTTCTTTGTTAAAAATTAAATCAAATTTTGGTGGAATTGTAAAAATTTGCTTGAACTTCAAAGTAACATAACTCTCTCATCCTTTTTCAGATTCTTACGAATAATAGCTTGTTAGAAAGCGCTCTTCACCCTATATCCACCCAAATATGATTTTCGGTCATTAGGTCAGTTTCTATCTACAGTCAGATAAGTCCAATATTGACGGGATTAGGGTTCAAGATTGTGTGATTCTGTCTTCAATTAGTTTCTATTGTTGTTCCTCTTATTCATATGATTCTGTGGAATCTATTCATGTTATAAAATCATGAATTTATCATTTGAATCATTTCTATACATGAAATCAGTATGCCCTATCCTTGCCTTATTGTTGTCTATCTTGATCAATTGATGAACCTATTGGACTTCGATCTTGTTTCTTTTGATTGTATAAGTTATAAACACTTAATCCCTCTTTGTTAGCATGAAATTGCAACCTTTACACCTTGCTAACATGAAATCACAAACTATCTTGTGTCCTATACTTAGTGCCGAAATATACATACTTAAATTGGGTGGTAATTCAGGTTGAATCTTGTTAAGTTCTTGGCTATAACATCACACATCAAAAAGGTAGGCACCTACGGAATCTGACCGCTAGTTTCTCACAGGTTTGGTGAGTGGAATTGTTAAGGAAATAAGATATTCAACTGGTTATTGAGTATGCATGCTTAGTTTGGTTTTGTCTTTGCCTTGTGATGCTATAGGTGGTTTGGAATTATTAAATAAAGGCAAAGGAATAGCTTTTTGTTCACAGACAAGAGAGGTAGGATCTATGCCTCATCGGTTTCTCCAGATATCCCTATTGTTTGTTTGTTGTTTTCAATGTATGCACTTGTCATTATTGCAAATGAATTGATTGTAGGATATGTGCAAGAATTGCGGATTAAAATATGAATCGTATAGGCTATATCGAACCCTTGAGTTAGGTTTTGAGTACCCAAATTGCATATGATATGTGAATTGAATAAGCTAATTGTGTTCTGACATGATTGAGGATACCCTATTATGGTATTGTGCTTGTGCTTGCGTGTGTGTGCTTGTACATGTTTGTGTGTCAAGATCCTGTTCCGATGACCATTCGGGATAAACGCTAATGATCCTTGGGAGAGGTGAGGTTCTTACTGGTATGGGAGTTGTATGGGTGGCAAACCCCAACATAGGCGCGTTGGATGTCTAGTCCTTGTGTGGCTAGAAGTCTTGTCCTTGTGTGGCTTAGGATGTCTTGTCCTTTTGTGGCAGGATGAATAGACTTACTAATTAGCTTGTGTTCTAACCTTTTACACTTTGTGCAGTAAGCCTTGAACAACACTGGTGGAATGGGACGACCTTTCTTTTTCATATTGCCGAGAGCAATCTGATAAGTTTTACTTGCTTGTGTACTTCTGATTTTCAGAAGTGTTTGCAGTCCACCCGCAGTCTTAGTTTCGGCCTTATCTCTTTGATTTATTTTTGAATTACGTGATACCCATAGATGTGTAGGATCTAATGTTGTTCGGGAGATTTGTGTTTAAGATTTCTGTAGATCTTATGATGTTGTGACCCTACTGAGATTCTTGTAATCTCATGCTGTTGTATTCACCCTTTTTCAGGCTTAGGTACATCCACTGTCTGTGGTACCAGTGTGTGAGATCAAGGTTGCATGGCAGGGCGAGATCGTATCACATTAGCATACTTGTTCCTTAATTGCTTGCCCTTATAACATGAATTGTGATTGGACTATTTTTCTAGTTTTCAAGGTTCCTCCTTTACTTGTTTCCATTTTATTTTGGGAATTAACTTACTAGGTGTTTGGATCCTTATGGGACTTGTGAGTTGTGGATTCATTGATTTTATTTAAATACTTTCGCTGATATTTTACTCACTCCGTATGATACCAGAATACATGTCCAATATCATGCTCCAATAACTAATGAACATAATGAATTTACATGCTAAAAATAAAAAATTTGATAAGTAAGCTTTGTGGAATTCAGATAAGTCTTGGTTATTGGGCTTGTCTGAGTTTCACGGCGGTAATGGCCCTAATCGGAGCAATTAATAATTGGTTAAGATTTGGGGTTGTTACATGTTGGTTGGGAGATGTTTGTTTAAGATTTCTGTATATCTTATGATGTTTGTCTGAGTTTTACCATTTTTCAGGCTTTGGTACATTCATTGTTCTTGGTACCAATATGTGAGAATCAAGGCTGCATGGCGGGGCGATATCGCATCACTTTTGCATACTTGTCTCCTTGGTTACTTGCGCATATAACATGATCATTGATTGAACTATTTTCTAGTTTTTCGAGATTCCTCCTTAGCTTGTTCTTTCCCAATTATGTTGGAGGTTCACTTGCTGGTTATTTGGATCCCTATAGGACTTGTGTGTTATGGATTCATTGATTAAATTTAAAGACTTCCGCTCATGTTTTATTCACTTCGTATGATACCAGAATATTTATCTAATATCATGCTCCAAATTTTAAAATCTTAAATGAATTAACATGCTCAAATCGAAACTAGATGGATAATTCTTGTGGGATTCTGATAGGTCCTTGTTCGGGCTTTTTTCGGTTTTACAGCGGTAAGGGTCCTAATAGGAGCAATTAATAATAGGTTAGGATTTGAGGTTCTTACAGTTCTTTCCTTGTGATTGTTTAGGAGATTCTGATCTTATTAGAAATGCAGAGGATCTATTAACACTTTAGCATTTTGAGAAAAGATTAAGATGTTACTTATCACCACGTCTGGGCTTGCCTCAGCATCACTCAGTGTGAACAATGTCATGGACCAAGGCTGTGCCTCACTTGTGGATCTGCATTAGGTACGCCTATAATACACTTTGGTTTAGGGCACTCCTTCTGAATATGGCCCGTTTCTCCACAGTTGTAACATCGTTATGGCTGTGAACTCCATGTGGATCCACGAGAATTAGAATAAGAGCCAGAGAAATTCGTTCTGAAATTACTTCCCTTGCCATTGTTTTTTGGAGGAATTGACTTCAAAGGATAAGGTCCCAAACGACAATTGAATTTGGAACCATGCCAGAATGGACCAGTGTTATTTGTTGCAGAAGGTTTCTTGCTTTGCATAATCTTCTCAGGTTCGGTGGCACCCACAATCAACTCTAGTGAATTCTGCACAAGTATTGTGCCCACAATAGTCTTAAGCTCAGTACTCAAACTATCTTGGAATCGTCTTGCGAGCTGACAAGTGTGCGATCCTCTTCTGGTGAAAAACAAGATAAACTCCCTCAGTTCTTTCTCATATTTCAGCACTGAACGGGTACCCTGCTCCAATTTGTAGAAGGCTTAATGCTGCTCATTTTTAGGGAACCGGGTATAGAATCTTTCATTGAACTTATGCAGGAACTCATTCCAGGTAGGTAGAAGATCTCTGAACTGTAGGCTCACAGCAGTCCACCATGCAAGTGCTTCACCCTCAAGTAGGAATGTGGCGGTGACAACGTTTTCATCATCAGAAACATGCAAGATTAAGGCTACTTGGCATATAGTATCAATCCACTTATGAGCTATAGTGGCACCTGCTAAACCGCTGAAATCCTTGCATCCCAACTGGCGAGCTTCTTTCAGCAATTTGGTAATGACAACAGGAAGTCTTTCAGATTCCTTAGGATTAAGTAGCTGAACAGGTTCAAGAGGTGGCATGGGATCTTCCTTAGGAGGAACATAATCAAATGGGATTTGGGCCTCCATTCGTTGCTGGTTTGTAGCAATTCCTTGCAACACATTCACTATCTATGGTAGCACAGGATCCACAGCTGGTGCGGTTGGGGCTTCAGGTTCGGCTTGGTTTTCAAGTTGTTCAACCTAGTTTTTGGGCTCAACTTGCCCTCCCTACTCATTCAGTTTGTTCAGTGCATTCTACTCATTCTGATCATTTGGTTGTTGTTCAGCTTGTGCTTCGTTCCTACCACGACGAACTGTGAGACGCTAAATTTTGAGTCCTAAAAGTCCAGAAGTCAGTGAAGGTGAAAAAAATCATTTTGTCCCTGAAGAAAAGAATGTGTGATGGCTGAAATTGGTAAGGGATGTCTTGTAATTATTTCTAGTATTAATTCCATTTAAATTGATTTTTTATTGGTTGATAATTACCTTAGGAAATAAAAACCCTAAGTTTAAGGGGGGATAATTACAGAATTTAATTCTGATAATTATCTTACTTTAATTAACCCTTTAAGGTAGGGATTTTAATCTCATATCCACCTTATATAAATAGGAAGTCAGCCACACAAAAATATTATACAGAAAACACATAAAATTCATAAGACTGAAAAACCCTACACCTCCCAATTTCTACTGAAATCCGCTGGAACTTCAAACTAGCATAACTCTCTCATCGTTTATCGGATTCCTGAGAATAATAGCTTTCTGGAAAGCTCTCTTTATCTTCTTTCCAACCATATTTTTTTTTGTTTGGAGGTTAGCTTTTCTTTGTTAAAAGTTAAATCAAATATCTGTGGAATTGCCAAAATCTACTTGAACTTCAACATAGCGTAACTCTCTCATCCTTTTGTCGGATTCTTACGAATAATAGTTTGTTGGAAAGCTCTCTTCATCCTATTTTCAGTCATTATTTTTTTTGTCAGTAGGTTAATTTCTCTTTCTCGTAAGAAAAGTCAAATTTCGACGGGATTACGGTTCAAGATTGTGCGATTCTGTCTTCAATTGATTTTTGTTGTTGTTCCTCTTGTTTGTATGATTGTTTGACATCTATTCATGTTATAAAATCATGAATTCATCCTTTGAATCTTTTCTATACAAGAAATCAGTATGCCCTACCGTTACCCTATTGTTGCCTATCTTGATCAATTGATGAACGTATTGCATTCCGATCTTGTTTCTTTTGATTGTATAAGTTATAAACACTTAATCCTCTTTGTTTGCATGAAATCGCAACCCTTACACCTTGCTAACATGAAATCGCAAACTATCTTGTGTCCAATGCTTAGTGTCGAAATATACATAGTTAAATTGGGTGGTAATTTAGGTTGAATCTTGTTAAGTTCTTGGCTATCACATTACACATCAAAAAGGGAGGCACCTGTGGCATCTGACCACTGGTTTCTGATAGGTTTGGTGAGTGGAATTGGTAAGGAAATAAGATATTCAATTGGTTATTGAGTATGCATACTTAGTTTGGTTTTGTCTTTGCCTTGTGATGCTATAGGTGGTTTGGAATTATTAAATAAAGGCAAAGGAATAGCTTTTTGTTCAGAGACAAGAGAGGTAGGATCTATGCCTCATCGGTTTCTCCAGAGATCCCTGTTGTTTGTTTGTTGTTTTTGATGCATGCCCTTGTTATTATTGCATGCAAATTGATTGTAGGATATGTGCTAAGCATTTGCGGATTGTGCTGAATGTTTTGAAGGATCGGTAGTTGTTTGCAAAGTACTCAAATGCGAATTCTGGTTATGCAAAGTTGGTTTCCTTGGCCATATTATTTCCGCCCAAGGTGTGTTACTTGATCCAAAAAAAATTGAAGCCGTAGTTACTTGGGAACCCCCGCGAACTGTGTTCGAAGTTTGTAGTTTCCTTTGCTTAGCAGGATACTACCATCGCTTTGTGGAGAATTTTTCATCGCTTGCCACACCATTGACAAAACTGACATGCAAAGGTGATCCGTTCATGTGGAACGAGAAATGCCAGCGAAGTTTCGAAGAACTGAAAAACCATTTAGTTTCCGCACCTATCCTTACCTTACTTATTTGCGGAAGGAGTATGTGGTTTAAAACGATGTTTCGAAATCTGGATTTGGATGCGTATTGATGCAAGATGGGAAAGTCGTTGCTTATGCTTCCCGACAGTTACGACCAAACGAAAGCAACTACTCTAAGCATGATTTGGAGCTTGCAGCCATGGTGTTTGCATTGAAAATATGGCGACATTACTTATACGGTGAGACGTGTCGTATCTTCACCGACCACAAAAGCCTGTAGGACCTCCTCACGCAAAAAGAATTGAATATGAGACAAGGAAGATGGGTGGAACTGATTAAAGACTACGATTTGATCTTCGAATATCATCCTGGAAAGGAAAATGTTGTTGCTGATGTCTTGAGCCGAATATCTTCCCCATTGGTTTTGGCTTACATGCGCACCCATTACATGCCCATGTTGCTGGATTTGAAAGCTAATCATGTGCATCTTGGCACTGACTTTTCTGGATCGTTATTGGCATGAATCGAAGTCATGTCTACCTTGATTGAGGAAATTTGGAATCAGCAATTAGAGGATCCAAAACTGATTGAAATTCAGAAGCAACTTTCTGATGGTGTTGATACCAAAGTTTGTGATTTCAGAATACGAGATGACGAAGTGCTTGTCTTCAGAAACTGGGTATATGTTCCACAAGATATTGATATTCGTAACCTTATTCTATTGGAGGCACATAGTTTGAAGTTCGCTATCCATTCCGGAAGCACTAAGATGTATTGAGATTTAAAGGAGCAGTTTTGGTGGCCAAAAATGAATCGCCACATTGCTGAGTTCGTTGCCCGATGACTCGTATGTCAACAAGTAAAGATCGAACATCAACGACCCATTGGTCTCCTTCAGTCAATCCTGATTCCAGAATGGAAGTGGGAGCATGTCACAATGGATTTTGTGATCGACTTGCCTAGATCGCAGCGAGGATACGATGCCATTTGGGTGATTGTGGATCGATTTACAAAATCTGCACACTTTCTTCCTATACATGTGACAGATACACCGGAGAAATTGACTGTTCGTTACTTGGACGAGATTGTTCGATTGCATAGAGTGCCAGTTTTCATTGTTTCAGAACGTGACCACCGTTTCACCTCACGATTTTGGGAGAAGTTCCAGAATGCACTGGGTTCGAGATTGAATTTCAGTACAACATTTCATTCCCAGACTGATGGCCAATCAGAAAGTATGATTCAGACACTCAAACACATGCTACGTGCGAGTGTGTTGGACCAGCAAACCTGTTGGGATCGATGTTTGCCATTGCCAGAATTTGCTTACAACAATAGTTTTCATGTAAGCATTGGTATGGCACCTTACGAAGCATTATATGGGAGACATTGCAGAACTCCCATTTGCTGGAATGAAGTAGGCAAGAGACACCTAGACAATCCAGAATTGATTGATCAAGCAACAAACCAGTTGAACTTGATTCGACAACGGCTAAAAACAGCCCAGAATTGGCAGAAAAACTACGCTGATAATCGACAAAGGGAGCTGGAATTTGCGGTAGGTGACAAAGTGTTTCTGAAGGTCGCCCCATGGAAAGGAGTCCTTCGTTTTCAGCAGTAAGGTAAGCTAGCACCTCGTTACATTGGTCCGTATGACGTTGTCGAGAGGATCGGCCCTGTTGCATACCGACTTGCCTTACCTCCAAATATGGAAAGAATTCACAACATGTTTCACATTTCAATATTGAAAAAATATGTGTGAGAACCCTACCCATGTGCTCAAAGAACCCCTAGTCGAAGTTGTTGAAGACCTACCCTATCCCATACAGTCAGTTGCCATACTAAATCGATCAGTTCGACAGCTTTGCAGTCGAAGCATGCCTATCGTACGAGTTGTTTGGCGTAATGGTCAAATTGAGGAACAGTCTTGGGAGACTGAGGAATCTATGCATGCAAAATTTCTTTATCTGTTTGCTTAGGTACTTGTGCTAAACTTTCGAGGACGAAATTCTTATAAGGAGGGGAGGATGTGAGAGCCTGAATTTTGAGTCCCAGAAGTCCAGAAGCCATTGCAGGTGAAAAAGATCATTTTACCTCTGAAGAAAAGGATGTGTGATGGCCAAAATTTGTAAGGGATGTTTAGTAATTATTTTTGGTATTAATTCTCTTTAAATTGATTCTTTATTGGTTGATAATTACCTTAGGAAATAAAAACCCTACGTTTAAGGGGGCGATAATTACAGAATTTAATTCTGATAATTATCTTACATTAATTAAGCCTTTAAGGTAGGGATTTTAATCCCATAGCCATTTTATATAAATAGGAAGTTAGCCACACAATAATCTTATACAGAAAACACACAAAAATCATAAGACCTAAAAACCCTATACCTCCCAATTTCAGCTGAAATCTGCTGGAACATTAAACAAGCATAACTCTCTCATCGTCTATCAGATTCCTGCGAATAATAGCTTGTCGGAATTTTTTCTTTGTTAAAAATTAAATTAAGTTTCGGTAGAATTGTCAAAATCTGTTTGAACTTCAAAATAGCATAACTCTCTCATCCTTTCATATACATGAAATCAGTATGCCCTACCCTTGCCCTATTGTTGCCTATCTTGATCAATTGATGAACCTATGGGATTCCAATCTTTTTTCTTTAAATTGTATAAGTTATAAACACTTAATCCCTCTTTGTTAGCATGAAATCACAACCCTTACACCTTACTAACATGAAATCACAAACTATCTTGTGTCCTATGCTTAGTGCCGAAATATACATAGTTAAATTGGGTGGTAATTCAGGTTGAATCTTGTTAAATTTTTGGCTATCACATCACACATCAAAAGGGGAAGCACCTGTGGCATCTGACCACTGGTTTATAATAGGTTTGGTTAGTGGAATTTGTAAGGAAATAGAATATTCAATTGGTTATTGAGTATGCATGCTTAGTTTGGTTTTGTATTTGCTTTTGTGATACTATAGGTGGTTCAAAATTAATTAATAAAGGCAAAGGAATAGCTTTTTGTTCAGAGACAAGAGAGGTAGGATCTATGCCTCATCAGTTTCTTCAGAGATCCCTATTGTTTGTTTGTTGTTTTCGATGCATACCCTCGTTATTATTGCATGCAAATTGATTGTAGGATTTGTGCAAGAATTGCGGATTGAGATATGAATCTTATAGGCTATACCAAACCCTTGAGTTAGGTTTTGAGTGCCCGAATTGCATATGATATGTGACTTGAATAAACTAATTGTGTTCTGACATGATTGAGGATACCCTGTTATGATATTGTGCTTGTGCTTGCCTGTGTGAGTTTGTACATGTTTGTGTGTCAGGATCCTATTCCGATGTCCATTCGGGGTAAGCGCTGAAGCTCCTTGGGAGAGGGGAGGCTCTTACTGGTATGGGTGTTGTATGGGTAGCAAACCCCAGTATGCGTGTGCTGGATGTCTATTCTTTGTGTGGCTAGAAGTCTTGTCCTTGTGTGCTAACCTTTTACCCTCTGTGCAGTAAGGCTAGAACAACACAGGTGGAAGGGGAAGACCTTTCTTTTTCCTATTGCCGAGAGCAATCTGATGAGTTTTGCCTGCCTGTGTACTTCTAATTTTCTAAAGTGTTTGCAGTCCACCCTCAGCTTTAGTTTTGGCTCTATCCCTTTGATTGATTTTTGAATTGCGTGATACCCATAGATGTGTAGGAATGATCTAATGTTGTTCGGGAGATTTGTGTTTAAGATTTCTGTAGATCTTATGATTTTGTGAACCTACTGAGATTCTTGTAATCTCATCCTGTTGTATTCACTATTTTTCAGGCTTAGGTACATCCACTGTCCGTGGTACCAGTGTGTGAGATCAAGGCTACACGGCAGGGCGATATCGCATCACATTAGCATACTTGTTCCTTGATTGCTTGCGCATATAACATGAATTATGATTGGTCTATTTTTTTGTTTTTCAAGGTTCCTCTTTTACTTGTTTGCGTTTTATTTTGGGGATTAACTTACTGGATGTTTGGATCCTTATGGGACTTGTGAGTTGTAGATTCACTGATTTTATTTAAAGACTTCTGCTGATATTTTATTCACCCCATATGATACCAGAATACATGTCCAATATCATGCTCTAATAACTAATGAACATAACGAATGTACATGCTAAAAATCGAGAATTTCATAAGTAAGCCTTGTGGAATTCAGATATGTCCTTGTTCTTGTGCTTGTCTAAGTTTCACGGCGGTAATGGCCCTAATCGAAGCAAATAATAATAGGTTAGGATTTGAGGTCATTACGTGAGCTCTAGAAGTTTTACGCTTCCAAATTGACCTTGCCATACCAAACAAACACATACGAGGTCACTTAATACATAACTCAAATACGAAACTAAGGGAAAGAATTGGTACCTGATGGAGAGACGTACACCGGATGATATGCATATGCTGAAACAAATCACAAGAGATGCATACAAAAGACAACATATTCTCGGCATTCATACACATTTTTAGGAGCATACTCGGTAATCACATCAAAACACATAGAGACATCCAACATCACATGCTTATATACAGGAGTATATTCGACAACACATAGCATGTAGCAAGGAAACATAGTCAAACACTTATCAAAACATATCAGAACATATTCAGGTGTACAACATATAATCACACACAAAAACATGCAGTAAAGATTACAAAAAAGTACACAACAAAACACATCAATTCACACAATCAAACATTGCATTAGAACACACAAAATCACGCATAACCTTGTAGGGAACACTAGGCATAACCACAACTAGTTATGGTGTGTGTGTGTTTGTGTACATTCCCACAACAAAGACCAGAACACAGGGTAGTAAATATCAATCAGTATTATAAGAACAAACATATAATATTCAAAATCAAAATTATACAATTAAAATCTTATTTCCTAAACTATGCTCTACTAGCAAACTTGTAAGTAGCCAAACCCAACCTATAAGGACCCTTACCACCAAAAAATCTTAATAAGCCTTCGCAAGGTCCTATTCGAATCTCACAAGGCTCAAGTCACACTAAGTGCAAGTTTTAAGGTTTGTTCTTATGCTTTTAAAGGTTCGAGTATGTTAACATTTAGACGTATAATCTGGTATTGTATGGAGTGAGTAAAAATCATCAACATAAATCTTTATAAATAATTAGAGGAACCATAACACAAAAGTTCCAAAGGAGTCTAAAGATCCAACATATATTCTTGTGCACATTTCAGAAATTAGAGGTAAAGAACAGTTATTCAGAAACTAAAAAGTAGTCCAATCAAGCTTGCATGAATAGAGGAAATTGCACAATAAACCAGCAAGGATAATGACATGCCAATATAATACAATATCGTCTTGCCATGTAGTCTTGATCTCACACCCTAGTACCATTGGCATAACATGTACCTAAGCAAGAAAAATGAGAAAAACAATAAGATGAGATTAAAAGAATCTTAGTGGGGTCACAACATCATAAAATCTGCAAAAATCTAACAATCAGCTCCCAACCAACATATCAGATTGCATATACTAGCAAAGGGATCAAACAAACAACAAGCATGCACAATAAAGGGCTAGGCCAAAATCAATAGGTGTTGGGAGGACTAAGAACACTTCTGAAACCAGAAGTACACAGGTTGGTAAATCTTCATCTGGTTTGTATAATTTAATGGCTATCCCCTTCAACATATGTTTTCCAAGGCTTAACTACACAAAGGGTAAATAGTTAGCAAACATACTAATCAGCAAGTCTTTCCATCTTGCTCCAAAAGAACAAGGCATCCGAGCCACACAAGGACAAGAGCATCCAAACCACACAAGGACTAGGCTTCTAACAACACAAGGACAAGGTTTCTAACCACACAAGGACTAGGCATCCAGGGAGCTCTTACTAGGGATTTCCACACATGCAACTCTTATACTAATAAGTACCTCTCCTCTCACTAACAACACTAGTTATTGACAGCTAGAATGGCCACTAGAAAGAGGATCCTGACATAACAAACAAGTACTAGCACATACAAGCAAGTACAAGTCATAACAATACAGCAAGGCATCCTCAATCATGTTATAATACAATTAGCAAGACAATAACACTTTACATAACTGAATTATGTATTCAATCCTTAGCACATGGATCCTTAAGTCACCTAAGGAATCCTTTAATTAATTCGCAAGCATGCATACTATATGAGACCTTGATCCTTTATAAGATAGATGTTATAGATATCCACAGGTCAGAAATGGAACTTAGGTACCGGTGCAGCTGAAATGACTATTTTCCCCTGAAGAAATAAATGCGTGATGGCCTAAAATGGTTGTTGCCAAATATTTCTTATTTTAACTATAGTATTTTAATTCTCTTTAAATTTTATCCTTTATTATCCAAAGTATTAGATAATTCTACTTTTTAATTAGTATTACTCTTTGAATAGAATTATCCTTTTAGTAGAATTATCCTTTTAATAAAATTACCCTTTAATAAAATCTTATCTATCGAAGCTTAAAAGCAGGGAATTATCTCTTAATTAAACCTTCTTAAGATCTTATAAATTAACGTGGTCCACCATCCCATCTAGCAAGCAATTATTCTCTCTTTTATCACCGAAAACAAACTCTGTCCCTCTTCAACTTGGCCAAAATTTCTTCCACCTAAACCCTAGTCAAAATTGATCATCATTTATCAGATTTCTGTGTGTGATAGCTTGTTGGTTCTTAACGAACAGGTAAAAGGTCAGTGTGTTGCTTTTAATTTTTTTGCCGTAATTTTTAGAGTTCTTAGCCAAATTTCTTCTAATACAACACCTTGTTTCTTTTTTTCTATGTTCATCTTCATTTTTTAGATATTTGGTATCTATTCTTGTTATGTTATGATGAATTCAGCTCTTGTACCTTCTTTTTGAAGAAATCGGGATACCCTATTCCTAATCCTATGTTTGCCAAAATTTTATCAATTTGGTTTCAGATCTTATTGCTTTTAATCATTTGAGTAATTAGCACCTATTCCATTTTTAATTTTATGAAATTGCAACCCCTAACCTCTCTAATATTGAAATCGCATATACCCTATTAATCTCTAATTGTTGCCGAAATTTGCAATGTGAATTAGGATGAATAATTTGGTTGTTTCTTGCTGAGGTTTTGGCCATCACATCACGCATTCAGGGGGAAGATATTGTTGCATCTAGATCGCTGGATTTTGGTAGGTTAATTGGTAAAGATTCCCAAAGCCTTTGATTTTTAATTAAGTATCTTATGGTTTAAGTATTGTGTGGTATTTGCCTTGTGATGGTTTAGAAGATTCTGATCTTATTTGAAAGGCAAAGGATTGCATCAATTGTAGACATGTGAGAGGTAGGATCTATGCCTTATCGATTCCTTTGGTTACCCTATTGATTGATTGTTTGAATATGATTGAATTTGATTACCTATCTTGGTTATATACTTTCAAAATGTGTGATTGTTATGATAGGGAATCTCAGACATTTATAGGGAAATAGGTTGCTTAATTTGGTTATGACTTTGAGGATTGATCTTTGATTTATATTGTGATTTGTGTGCGTGTATGTGGCTTATGTACTTTGTTTGAAGGATCCTTTAGTTATTGGCCATGTGAGGTAAGTATTGTTGTTCCTAGGGAGAGGAGAGATGCTTACCGAACCGGGAGGTCTATGGGTAGTAATTCCCAGCAAGAGCTCGCTGGACACCTTGTAGGCCGGTTCAAGTCCGGACATTAGGATGGCTTGTAGGCCAGTTCGAGTCAGGACGTCAAGATGCCCTATAGACCAGTTAGAGTCTGGAAGTTAGGATGCCTTGCTTCTGTATGGCAAGATGACTTGTATGCGCAGCTGCAAGAGTGCTCCTACGCCAGTTAAAGTCTGGATATCGGTGACAACTAAAAGGCTTGCTGTAATATTGATTGTCTAACCGTTTTACCCATTTTGTAGCAAATTCTTGGACAACATGGGAAGATGGGGACAAACCTGGGTTTGAAAATCAGATTATGTTATAGGTTGCCTATGTGCTTTTGAATGAGAACTGCTTTTAGTCTTTTTTCTTATTTTCTACCAATTTTGGCTTACCCTTATATTGTGTACTTGTGATGATTTTGTCCCTACCTATATTCTTTATGATTGTTTGCTGAGTTTATTTTGATCCTGTTACATAAGTATATATGATCTATGTATTGTTGGGAGATGATTAATCTGGAATCTTTAGGTCTTATGATGTTCTGACCCTACTGAGATTCTTGTAATCTCATCCCTTCTTTTGCCCCCCTTTGCAGGCTTAGGTGTGTGCTTTGTTTCTGGTGCCAAAGGTGTGAGACCCCGATCTTCCACAGTATAGATGCCCAGGAATTCCAGGAGCCGATGCAGTTGAAATGACTATTTTGCCCCTGAAGAAAGGAATGCGTGATGGCCTAAAATGGTTGTTACCGAATATTTCCTATTTTAATTCTGGTATTATTTTGTTAATTATCCTTAGTTTTATCTCTTATTATCCAAAGTATTAGATAATTCTTCTTTTTAATTAGAATTACTCTTTTAATAGAATTATCCTTTTAATCATATCTTATCATTCTAAGTTTAAAAGTAGGGAATTATCTCTTAATTAAATCTCCTTAAGACCCTATAAATTAACATGGCTGGTCACTCTATCTAGCATACCAAAATTTTTCTTCTAAATTCCAGAATTTCCCTCCTTACTCTCCCTTTTTGTGCCGACTTTTCTTCTTAAAAAATCCTAGCCTAACTTGCTTAGTTTTCATCTGTTCCTTGTGTATGATAGCTTATTGGAATCCTCTCTTTATTGTGCACCTTATTCTCTTGGTTTCACAAGCAAAATGTTAGTGCTTCTCTTTTAATTTTTTTGCTACAATTTCTAAGATTCATAACCGAATTTCTTCTGATTCAACCCCTTGTTCGTTTCTGTGTTTATTCATCTTTATAGTTTGAATGCTTGGTTCCTATCCTTCTTATGTTCTGATGAATTCAGCCCTTGTATCTTTCTTATTAAATAACTCAGCATGCCCTATTCCTAACACTATGTTTGCCAAAATTTGATTAATTGACTTATCTATTGGTTTCAGATCTTGTTCCTTTTAATCGTTTGAGTAATTAGCACCTATTCCTTTATTAATTTCATGAAATCGCAACTCGTAATCTCTCTAATGTTGAAATTGCACTTACCCTATTAAGCCCTAAGGTGTTGCAAAAATTTGTATGATGAATTAGTGTAAGGACCCACATTCCATATTCCCGAATTTGCTCCTAATGGAACCTTTACCTCTATGAAACCCAAACAAGCCCAAAACCAGGTCCTATTTGAATCCCACAAGATTTATCCATCTAGTTTCCGATTTTATTATATTCATTCTTTAAATTTTTAAAGTTTGGAGCATGATAGCATTGGACAAACAATCTGGATTCATACGGAGTGAATAAACATCAACGAAAGACTATATGATTAATCAAAGGAACCACAACACACAAGTCCCACAAGGATATAAAAATCCAGCAAGTAAATCCCCAGTAAGTTTCAAAACAATTAAACAAAGGAGACTTTCTAAAAACCAGAAAGTGGTCAATTTTTCTGTTATATGAGCAAGTAATCAAGGAATAGGTATGAAAATGTGATGCGATATTATCCCGCCATTCAGCCTTGATTCTCACACACTGGTACCATAAACAATGAATGTACCTAAGCCTGAAAAATGGTGAAAATAATACAATAAGATTACAAGAATCTCAATAGAGTCACAACATCATAGCATCTACAGAAATCTTAAAGAAACATCTCCCAAAAAACATTAGATCATTTCTACACATCTAAGGTATATTTCGTAATTCAAGAATCAACCAATAAGGTTAGGCCTGAAACTAAAACAAAGGATGGACTACAAACATTTCCAAAAATCAGTAGTACAAAGGCAAGAAAAACTCATTAATCATCTCGGCAATAGGAAAAGGGCATCTCCTTCCACCTATGTTGTCAAGGGCTTCGCTGAACAAAGGATAAAAAGTTATCACACAAGTTAATCAGCAAGCCTATTCGTGTTTCCACACAAGGACAAGGCATCTAGCCACACAAGAAATCAATATGCACATGCCGAGGATTGCCTTTTATATGACTCCCATACCAGTAAGAACCGTTCCTCTTCCAAGGAGCATCAGCGCTTACCCTGAATGGCTATCGGAAAAGGATCTTGACATACAAATATGTACAAGCACACACAGGCAAGTACAAGGTACAATACCAGAACAAGGCATCATCAATCATGTCATAACACATCAGCATGTTCGATACACACAACACATGCAAATTGGGTGAAAAGACTATTTTGCCTTTAAAGAAAGGATGTGTGATGGAAAAAATTGGTAAGAAATTTCCAGTAATTAATTTTTGTTTTAATTCCTTTTAATCTAGTTCTTTATAGGTTGATAATTACTTTAAAAATTAAAATCCTTAAAATGAAGGGGGATAATTACAGAATTTAATTCTGATAATTATCTTACTTTAATCAAGTCTTTAAAATAGAGATTTTAAACCCATAACTACCTTATATAAATAGGAATCCAGCCACACAAAAATTTTATACAGAAAACACATAAAATTCGTAAAAATTTAAAAACCTTACACCACCCAATTTCTGTCGAAATCCGCTGGAACTTTAAACCAGCAAAACTCTCTCATCCTTTGTCGGATTCGTGCAAATAATGGCTTGTTGGAAAGCTCTCTTCATCCTGTTTCCAATTTCTTCTGGAGGTTAGTTTTTCTTTGTGAAAGTTAAATCATATTTCAATGGAATTGGCAAAATCTGTTTAAACTTCAAAATAACATAACTTTCTCTTGCTTTGACGGCTTCTTGAAAATAATAGCTTGTTAGAAAGCTCTATTCATACTCTTTTCAACCATATTTGGTTTTTTTTCTGAAGGTTAGTTTTTCTATTTCAAAAATTAAATCATATTTCTGCAGGATTAGGTTTCCGGATTGTGTGATTCTGTCTTCAATTGATTTATGTTATTGTTCCTCTTGTTCGTATGATTCTTTGGCATCCATTCATGTTATAAAATCATGAATTCATCCTTTAAATCTTTTCTATACATGAAACCAGTATGCCCTACGCTTGCCCTATTGTTGCCTATGTTGATCAATTGACTAACCTATTGGATTCTGATCTTGTTTTTTTTTTTTATATAAATTATAAACACTTAAGCTTTCTTTGTTAACATAAAACTGCAAATTATCCTGTGTCCTATGCTTAGTGCTCAAATATACATAGTTAAATTCGGGTGGTAATTCAGGTTGAATCTTGTTATGTTCTTGGCTATCACATCACACATGCAAAGGGGAGGCACCTGCGCTATCAGACCACTAGTTCTGGTATGTTTTCTGAGTGGAATTGGTAAGGAAATAGGGTTCTTACTTGGTTATTGAGTATGCATGCTTAGTTTGGTTTTATCTTTACCTTGTGATGCTATAGGTGGTTCAGAATTGTTAAATAAGGGCAAAGGAATAGCTTATTGTTCTGAGACAAGAGAGGTAGGATCTATGCCTCATCGGTTTCTCCAGAGTTCCCTATTGTTTATTTGTTATTATTGCTTGCAAATTACTTGTAGGATATGTGCATGAATCATGGATTGATATATGAATCCTATAGGTCATACCAAACCATTGAGTTAGGTTTTGAGTGTCTGAATTGCATATAACTGTGTTCTGATATGATTGAAGATACCCTATTGTGGTATTATGTTTTGTACTTGCTTGTGTGTGCTTGTACGTGTTTGTGTGTCAGGATCCTGTTCCAATGGTCATTTGGGGTAAGCACTGATGCTCCTTAGGAGAGGGGAGGCTCTTACTGGTATGGGAGTTGTATGGGTGGCAATCCCCAGCATACGCCCACTGGAAGCCTTGTCCTTGTGTCGTTTGGATGATTGGTCCTTGTGTAGCTGGAAGCCTTGTCCTTGTGTGGCTGGAAGCCTTGTCCTTGTGTGACTTGGATGCCTGGTCCTTGTGTGGCTGAAAGACTTGTCCTTCTGTGGCTTGGATGTCTTGTCCTTATATGGCAGGATGAATAGGTTTGCTGATTAGCTTGTGTGCTAACCTTTTACCCTTTGTGCAGTTGGAAGCCTTGTCCTTGTGTGGTTTGGATGACTGGTCTTTGTGTGGCTGGAAGCCTTGTCCTTGTGTGGGTTGGATGCCTGGTTCTTGTGTGGCTGGAAGACTTGTCTTTGTGTGGCTTGGATGTCTTGTCCTTATGTGGTAGGATGAATAGGTTTACTGATTAGCTTGTGTGCTAACCTTTTACCCTTTGTGCAGTAAGCCTTGGACAACACAGGTGGAAGGGAAAGCCCTCTGTTTCTTTCTAGTGCCGAGAGTAATCTGATGGGTTTTACATGCCTGTGTACTTCTGATTTTCGGAAGTATTGTAGTCCACCCTCAGCCTTAGTTTTGTCCCTATCCCTTTGATTGATTCTTGAATTGCGAGGTATCCATAGTTGTGTAGGGATGATCTGATGTTGTTTGGGAAATTTGTGTTCAAGATTTTTGCAGATCTTATGATGTTGTGACCCTACTGAGATTCTTATAATCTCATCCTATCATATTCATCATTTTTCAGGCTTAGGTACATCCACTGTCAATGGTATCAGTGTGTGACATCAAGGCTGCACGGCGGGGTGATATCACATCATATTCACATACCTATTTCTTGATTGATTGTGCAGATAACATGAATTATGATTGGACTACTTTCTGGCTTTTCAAGATTTTTCCTTTACTTGTTGTGTCCGATTTATGTTGGGGGTTAACTTGCTGGATATTTTGATCCCTATGGGACTTGTGTGTTGTGGATTCATTGATTTTATTTAAAGACTTCCGCTGATATTTCATTCACTCCGTACGATACCAGAATAGTTGTCCAATATCATGCTCCAATTGTTGATAAACATAAAGAATGTACATGCTAAAAATCGAGAATTTGATGAGTAAGCCTTGTGGGATTGAGATAGGTCCTGGTTTTTTGGCATATTTGGGTTTCATGGTGGTAAGTGCCCTAATTGGAGCATTTAATAATAGGTTAGGAGTTAGGGTCATTACATAAAGGATCTTATCTCAATTCGCAATTCATGAATACACTATACAAGGCATTCACATACACTCATCCGAAAGAACATATACCAAAAATAACAAGCAAACAACAAAGTTTTTTTAAGAAACCAATGAGGCATAGATCCTACTTCTCTTTTCTCTGAACAAGAAGCTATTCCTTTTCTTTTATTCAAGGGATTCGAACCACCTACATCATCATAAGTCAAAGACAAAACCAAACTAATTATGCATACTCAATAATCAAATAGATATCCTATTTCCTTACTAATTCTACTCACCAAACCTATCAGAAACTAGTGATAAGATGCCGTAGGTGCCTCCCCTCGGATGTGTGATGTGATAGCCAACAACTTAACAAGATTCAACCTTAATTACCACCCCAATTAACCATACAAATTTTGGCACTAAGATAGGAATCTCAAAGAAATTGCGATTTCATGATTATAAGGTATAGGGGTTGCAATTTCATGATTACAAGGTATAGGGGTTGCGATTTCATGATTACAAAGAAGGATTGGGTGTTAATAACATATACAATCAAAAGGAATAAGATCAGAAACCAATAGGTTAATCTATTGATCAAAAGCGGCAACAGTAGGGAAAAAGGTAGAGCATGCCGATTTTATGTATAGAGAAGATTCAAAAGATGAATTCATGATATTACCACATTAATGGATGCCAAAAAATCATACAAACGAAAAGAACAACAATAGAAACAAATTGAAGGAAGAATCACACATTTTCAGTACTAAATCCTAGAAAGTATGACTACGATTTTTATAAGGAATAACTAACCTTCTGATGATCAAGCCAAGATAACTAGATAGAGGATAAAAGGAGCTTTCCACCAAGCTATTATTTTCAAAAATCTAACAAAGGATGAAAGAGTTATTCTAGGATTAAGGTTGGAAATTTTTGGTAACAATAGGGTAAGATGTAGGGTTTGATCGCTTGATAAATTTGTGTGTTTTTGGTGTGTGTAGGAAACTATAGCTGGCTACTATCTATGTAGGGTGTAATAGGATTTATTTCCCTACTTTAAATTCTAGATAAGGGAAGATAATCATTAGAATTAAATTATGGAATTAACCTTCCTTAATTTTAGGAATTTTATCACCTAAGGTAAGTTTGAACCAATAAGGAAACGAATCAGAAGGAAATGAAACCAGAAATGAATACTAAACCTTCCATACCAATTTTAACCGTCACACATCATTTTCCTCAAGGGAAAAATGGTCATTTTACCTGCACTGGCTTCTGAACTTTTAGGACTCAAAATTCGGGGTCTCACATCCTATCCCTATATAAGAATTTTGTCCTTGAAAATTCAGCAAAAGTACCTAAGCAAACAAATAAGAAACTTTTGCACAAATATATTCCTCAATCTCCCAAGACTGTTCCTCGATTTCGCTATTATGCCAAACAACTCATACCATAGGCACACTTCGACTGCGAAGCTAACAATTTGGCCAGTCTAGTATGGAAGCTGGCTGTACGTGATAGGATAGGTCTTCAGCAACCTCAACTAGTGGTTCTTCGAGCACATGAGCTCGCACATAGTTTCTCAGCATTGAAACATGAAACACATTGTGAATTCTTTCCATATTCGGAGGCAGTGCAAGTTGATATGCAGCAGGGCCGATCCTTTACACAATGTCATATGGACAAATGTAACGAGGTGCTAGCTTTCCTAGCTGCTGAAAACGAAGGACTCCTTTCCATGGGGAGACATTCAGAAACACTTCGTCATCTACCACAAATTCCAGCTCCTTTCGTCGATTATCAGCACAATTTTTTTGCTGATCTTGCGTTGTCTTTAGCCATTGTCGAATTAAATTCAGCTGTTCCATTGCTTGATCAATCAATTCCAGATTGTCTAGACGTCTCTCGCATACTTCATTCTAGCAAATGAGAGTTCTGCAACATCTCCCATATAGTGCTTCATAAAGAGCCATACCGATTCTTACATGGAAAATATTGTTGTAAGCAAACTTTGCCAACGGTAGACATCGATCCTAATTATATATTGGTGTATTACACTTGCACACAGTATGTCCTCAAGTGTCTGAATCGTTCTTTCAGATTGACCATCAGTCTGAGGTTGAAACATTCTACTGAAATTCAATCTCAAACCCTGTGCATTCTGGAATTTCTCCCAAAATCGTGATGTGAAATGAGGATCATGATCTGAAACAATGGAAACTGGCACTCCATGCAAACGAACAATCTCATCAAAGTAACGTACAACCAATTTTTCAGGTGTGTCTGTCATATGAATAAAAAGGAAGTGTGCAGATTTCGTCAGTCGATCCATGATTACCCAAATGGCGTTGAATCCTCGAAGAGATCTTGGCAAACCGGTCACAAAATCCATCATAACATGCCCCTACTTCCATTCTAGAATCGGAAATGACTGTAGTAAACTAGCAGGTCTTGATGCTCAATTTTCATTTGTTGACATAAGAGGCATCAGGCAATGAACTCAACAATGTGATACGTCATGTTCGGCCACCAATATTGCTCCTTCAAGTCTCAGTACATTTTGGTGCTACTAGGATGGATAGCAAATTTCGAACTATGTGCCTCAAATAAAATCAGATTACGAATATCAACATCTTGTGGCACACATACTCAGTTTCTGAAGACAAGAACTCCATCATCTTGCACTCTGAAATCACGAGCTATGGCATAAACACCATCATATAGTTGATTCTGAATTTCAGCCAACCTTTGATCTTCTGTTTGCTGATTCCAGATTTTTTTAATCAAGGTAGGCGTGACTTCAATTCGAGCCAACAACGAACAAGAAAATCAGTGTCAAGAAGCACATGTGTAGCTTTCAAATTCAGCAACATTAGCATGTAATGGGTGCACATGTAAGCCAACACCGATGGCGAAGTAGGATGAATCTTTTGGCTCAAGGCATCAGCAATAACATTTGCCTTTCCAGGATTATATTCAATGATTAGATTGTTGTCCTTAATTAGCTTCACCAATCTTCGTTGTCTCATGTTCAATTCCTCCTGAGTAAGGAGATACTTCAAGCTTTTGTGGTTGGTGAAGATTCGGCACTCTCGCCATATAGATAGTAGGGCCATATTTGCAACACAAACACCACGGTTGCCAGCTCCAAATCATGCGTAGAATAGTTGCTTTTGTGCGGTCGCAACTTTCGGGAAGCATAGGCAATGACTTTCTCATCTTGAATCAATACACATCCAAGTTCAGATTTTGATGCATCGCTGTACACCACATACTCTTTCCCACTGACTGGTAAGGTGAGGATTGGTGCGGAAACAAACCAATTCTTTAATTTCTCAAAAATTCGCTGGCATTTCTCGCTCCACACAAATGGCTCTCTTTTGCTCATCAATTTTGTCAATGGTCCAGCAAGCGATAAAAAATTTTCCACAAAACAACATTAGTATCTGGCTAAGCCATGGAAACTATGAAGTTCGAACACAATTTGCGGGGGTTCCTATACAATTACAGCTAAATCTTCTTCGGATCAACGAGGACACCTTGGATGGAAACAACATGGCCAAGCAAACCTACTTCCCATAACCAAAATTTTCATTTGGAGTACTTTGCGAACAAATGCTAATCCCCCGGAATATTTAGCACAATCCGCAAGTGCTCAGCATAATCTTCTTCCGATTTTGAATAAATCATAACGTCGTCAATGAAGATTATCAAAAATTTATCCAGGAACTCATGGAACACACGATTCATCAGGTCCATGAACACGGCTGGTGCGTTGGTCAAACTGAATGGCATAACCAAAAATTCCTAGTTGCGTATCGCGATTAGAACGCAATCTTCGGAATATCAGCATCACGAACTCGCAATTGATGGTATCCAAATCTGAGATCGATCTTGGAAAATAGAGCTGCACCTTGAAGCTGGTCGAACAAGTCGTCAATTCACGGAAAAGGGTACTTGTTCTTCATGGTCACACGATTCAGCTGCTAATAGTCGATGCATAATCGCAGCAAACTGTCTTTCTTCTTCACGAACAAGACAGGTGATCCCTGAAGTGACACAATAGGTTAGATGAAACCACGATCCAACAAATCTTCTAATTACGTCTTCAGTTCTTTCAATTTCATAGGAGCCATACGATATGGAGGAATGGAAATTGGATTCGTACAAGGCAATAGCTCAATGTCGAATTCCATTTCCCTTGCTGGTGGTAAATCGGCTATGTCTTCTGGAAATACATCCGGAAATTCACGAACCACTGGAATAGAATCCAGATCTGAGGATTCTTTAGAAACATCATGCACATGCACAATATACGTTGTACATCCCTTGCTGATCAATTGCTTCGCATCGAGCTAGGAAATCATGCAAGTTGGAACAACTCACCTATCACCTATAAAGCAGTACTTGGCACCATCAGGAAAGGTGAACCACACATGCTTAGTGAAACATTTTATTCGGGCTTCATATTTTGCCAAACGGTCCATGCCTAAGATCACATCCCACTCTCGGATGACCAATGGAATCAGATCAACCTCAAGTACATTCGAACCCATATGTACAGCACAGTCGACATATAGATCACAAATTAGTTGCTCACCCAAATAGGTTAGAACCGTAATAGGAGGAGACAAGAGAGACAGAGGATGATCTATGCTAAGTGCTATCCTTGGACTTCCGAATTAGCTGTTTACTCTGGGATCTAACAACACTTTAAAATTTTGAGAAAACACTAAAATAGTACCTGTCACCATATCAGGGCTAGCCTCAGCATCAGTCAGGGTGAAAAGCCTTGTGGGTCTTGGTTGCGCCTCACTTGTGGATCCGTTGGGTGGTCCTCCTGGTGCACGCGTTGGTGGTTTGGCGAGATTGGCATACCCACCTTGATTGGTGCGCCTATGATACACCTTGGTTTTGGACATTCCCTCTGAATATGTCCCATCTTGCCATAGTTGTAGCATTGACGTTTCTGAGAACCCCACGAAGATCCACTAGAATTCAGATAAGAAAAGTTCTTCCTGTTGTTACCTCCATTTCCATTATTCTTCGGAGGGTAGGACCTCAAAGGATAGGGTCCCGTATGCCGACTTCAAATCTCGCCTGAAGGATCCGCCACTAGTTACTGCAGATAGCTTCCTGGTTTGCACAATCTTTAGTGTTTCACTCACAGCAACGATTAATTCTTACAAATTCTGCACTGATGTTGTACCAACGATGGTTTTGAGTTCAGTAGTTAGCCCATCCTGAAATCATCTCGCAAACTGGTACGGTGAGTAATCCTCCTCAGGTGTAAATTGGGACAACTCCCTTAATGCCTTCTCGTAGTCCAGCACTGAACGGGTGCCTTATTCAAGTTTGTAGAAAGCTTGTCGCTGCGTGTTTTTGTGGAATCTTATATAGAACCTCTGGTCAAACTCATACTGAAATTCCTCCATGGTAGGCAAACGATCTCCGAATTGCAAGCTCACCACTGTCCACAAAATCAAGGACATGCGACATAAAGTGTTCATCCATTCACAAGATGCAGTGGCACCTACTGAACCACTGAAATCTTTACATCCCAATTGATCAGCTCCCTTGAGCAACTTCATAATAACAATTGGGAGTCTCTTGGCTTCTTTAGGTTTAGCCGTCTGTATAGGTTCAAGTGGAGGAATAGGATCTTCCATGGCTGCGGGTGCAAGAGCATTCTAAAATTGCGCCTCTATACACGACTGATTTGCAGCAATTCCTTATAACATGTTTAAGATTTGTGCCATCACAGGATCGATGGCTGGTGTGGCTGGTGCCTCAGGTTGGTTTTTGGACTCAGCTTTCCCTCCTTGCTAGACTTGTGCCTTGGGGTCATTCTGCTCTATAGGTTGCTGTTTGGCCTGAATCCCATACCTACCCTTGACGATCTCATGTCACATTCATCCTTGCCATACTATACGAACACACAATATCATTCAACACTAAACCCCAATATGAATACTAGGAAAAGAAGTGGTACCTGGTGGAGAGACGTGCACCGGACGATACGCATATGCTGGAAAACAAATCACATATGCTCACAAATACACAAGTTCCGAAAATCACATGCACAATTGCAAATGCACACTCGACAATCACATTAACACTCAAAAACACACGGCAACAATCACCAAAACATTCGACAAGCATGGATTTACACAAATCATATTCGGCAACCATCATACAAAAATATACTCAACATAAATACAAATCAATCACATGCATCTGGCAGTTATGGAGGAACACTCGGCAATATACAACCAGGATCATAATTAACATGCATCATCAACACACATTCGGTAATGGAAAAGAAGCATAGGAAACACTTTCCATAACACAACAAAACACATCAAATTATATCTTGCATAAAAACACACTTATATACACAGCAAATCAAACAATCAAACATATCATTCAAATAATTCAAACCATGTTTTTAACATCAGATTATTTTCAGTATAACCCCTTAAGTGAATGGGTGTGTGCACATGTACCATCCTACAAACATAAAATCAACAAACAAGTTAGCATATAACAAATCATATACCCTAAACCATACTCTGCTACCAAACCTGTAAGGACCCACATTCCCAAATTCTCGAATTTGCTCCTAATTGGGACCTTTACCGCCCTGAAACTCAAACAAACCCAAAACCAAGACCTATCTAAATCCTATAATGCTTAACCATCTAATTTCCAATTTTATTATGTTCATTCTCTATGGTTTTAAAATTTGGAGCATAATAGTATTGGAGAAACAATCTGGATTTGTAAGGAGTGAATAAATCATCAGCGGAAGACTTTATGATTAATCAAAGGAACCACAACACACAAGTCCCATAGGGATCTAAAATTCTAGCAAGTAAATCTCTAGTAAGTTTTCAAAACAATCAAACAAAGCAGACATTCTAAAACTAGAAAATGGTCTAATCAATTTTCATGTTATATGCGCAAGTAATCAAGGAACAAGTATGCAAATCTGATGCGATATCACCCCGTGTGCAGCCTTGATTCTCACACACTGGTACCACGAACAGTGAATATACCTAAACCTGAAAAATGGTGGAAACAACAGGATGAGATTATAAGAATCTCAATAGGTCACAACATCATAAGATCTACAGAAATCTTAAACAAATATCTCCCAAACAACATCATATGATTCCCTATGCATCTAAAGGATATCACACAATTCAAGGATCAACCAATAGGGTTAAGGCCGAATCTAAGGCTGAGGGTGGACTACAAATACTTCCGAAAATCAGAAGTACACAGGCAGAAAAAACTCATCAATCATCTCGGCAATGGGAAAAGGTCATCCCCTTCCACCTGTGTTGTCCAAGGCTTCATTGTACAAAGGGTAAAAGGTTAGCACTCAAACAAATCAACAAGCCTATTCATCTTGGCTCACAAGAACAAGTCATTCAAGCCACACAAGGACGAAGGCATCCAAACCACACAAGGATAAGGGCATCCAAAAAATACAAGGATAAGGGCATCTTGCCATACAAGGACATGAACCGAAAATAACAAGCAAACAATAAGGATTTTTGAAGAAACTGATGAGGCATAGATCCCAACTCTCTTGTCTCTGAACAATAAGCTATTCCTTTGCCTTTATTCAAGGGATTCGAATCACCTATATCATCATAAGACAAAGATAAAACCAAACTAAGCATGTATACTCAATAATCAAGTAGATATCCTATTTCCTTACCAATTTCACTCACCAAACCTTTCAGAAACCAGTGATCAGATGCAGCAGGTGCCTCCTCCTCGGATGTGTGATGTGATAGCCAATAACTTAACAAGATTCAACCTGAATTATTACCCCAATTAACCATATAAATTTTGTCATTAAGATAGGGTTCACAAGGCAATTGTGATTTCATGATTACAAGGTACAGGGGTTACGATTTCATAATTAGAAAGAATGATTAGGTGTTAATAACACATAAAATCAAAAGGAACAATATCAAAAACCAGTAGGTTAAAAACCAATTGAAGGAAGAATCACACAATTTCGGTACTAAACTCTATAAATTACGAATAGGATTTTGATAGGGAAAACCTAATGCTATGATGATCAAACCAAGATAACTAGATAGAGGATGAAAAGAACTTTCCAACAAGCTATTATTCGAAGAAATCCGACAAAGGATGAAATATTTATGGTAGGATAAAGGTTGGAAATTTTCGATAACAAAAGTGTAAGGTGTAGGGTTTGATCGCTTGATAATTTTGTGTTTTTGTTGTGTATGGGAAAGTGTGGCTGGCTACTCTTTATGTAAAGTGTAATAGGATTTATTTCCTTTCTTTAAAGACTAGATAAGGGAGGATAATCATTAGAATTAAATTTTGAAATTATCCTTCCTTAATTTTAGGAATTTTATCACCTAAGGTAAGATTGAATCAATAAGGAAACAAATTAAAGGGAAATGAAACTAGAAATGATTATTAAATGTTACATACCAATTTTTCCATCACACATCATTTTCCTTAAGGGCAAAACGATCATTTTTCTTGCACTAGCTTTTGGGTTTCTAGGACTCAAAATTCTAGGTCTCACAACAGACTTTGAACTTGTGTGGATTTGTATTCTAGCTTTTCAATCCATGTTCCTCTTTCTTGTTGCTTCCCAAATATATATAATATTATTGGTTGATCTTTTGAGATTCCTATGGGACTTGTGTGTTATGTATCCACTTGTTTTCATTGTTACTATATGTCTTCCGTTAATCTTTTCTTTCATTCTGTATAAGCCCAAAATTCATTAATGTATAAACATGATCCAACCTTTAAATAGCATATGAATCAACAAATAAAATTACCAATTAGGTGACTTAAGCCTTGTGGGATTCTAATAGGACCTTCCGAAGGCTTATTTGGCTTTCACTGCAGTAAAGGTTCTAATAAGTTGGGTTGGGTCCATACATACTAAACCACAAGCATGCGCATACAAGGAAGACAAACCAAATTCATTATCCATATAAAGAAAACTTGGAGAAATCAATGAGGTATAAATCTTACCTTTGTTGTGGCTGAACAAGTAGGTAGTCCTTTTCCTTTATCAATAGGATTAGAACCACCTAATCAAACAAAAGGCAAAGACAATACCATACCATATATATTCAGAAACCAAATAAATATTCTAGTTCCTTACCAATTCTACTCACCAAACCTGCCAAAAACTATGGATCAAATACAACTGGAATCTCCTCTTGGATGCGTGATGTGATGGCTAAGAATTCAGTCAGAATCAACCTGATTATCCACCTTAATTCACTATATAAATTTCGGCATACATAGGGAACAAAGGTATGGTTGCCAATTTTGCATTCAGAAGAATACAAGGGCTGATTTCATTAGATTATAGTAAGAGTAGATGCCGAACACTCGTACAAAAAAAAAGAACAAAAACTGAAACCAAAAGGAAGAAGAAAAATAGATTTCAACACACATCCCTTGGAATTTCGGGAATAAAAATTAAAATAGAAAATCTAATCTTCTGATGATGAAACCAAGGTAATAAGATGATTCCAACAAGCTATTATATGCAGAAATCTAATGAATTGTTGATAAAATCAGCTAGGGTTTGTGGGCTATGAAAGTCGGCAGTAACAACGGAGAGGGAGAGAGTATTTACATGAAAAATTAAGGAACTTTGGTGTAGGAACAAAGTATGGCCGTCTCGGGTATTTATAAGGTTTTTAGGGGATTAACTTTCCCTACTTTTAAGCCTAGATATTATTGGATAATGATTAGGAATTAAATCTGGAAGAAATCTTCTAGAATCTTTCAGAATAGGATCGAAACCAAAAAGGAAGAAATGAAATTGGAAGAAAATGAAATAAACCAAAATAGGAAAGAATCATCACAATCATTTATGGTTATCACGCATCTACTTCTTTAGGGGCAAAATGGTTATTTCAACTGCACCAGTACCTAGACTTCTAGGACATCTATCTAGGAAGGATCAAGGTCTCACACAAGCAAGGTGATTTTCAGAGAAACCGATGAGGTATGGATCCTTCCTTTCACGTGTCTGATGCTATCCTTGTTTCTTTATCAATAGGATTAGAAAGTCCGAAACAACCATAAGGTCAAGACAACACAATCCTAAGTAATATGATCCAAAATCATAAACCAAAGGCATCCTAAAATCGTTACCAATAACCTACTAATGACCATCGAACCAGATGCAACAATATCTTCCCCTTGAATATGTGATGTGATGGTCAAGAACTTAGCAAGAAACAACCTGATTATTCATACTAAAACAAGATACAAATTTCGGCACACTTAGGGTTCTTAGGGAACTAATTGTGATTTTATCATATATAAAGGGAAAGGTTGCGATTTCACAAAAATAAGAGGAATAGGTGCCAAACACTCATACAAATAAGAGGAACAAGATTCAGAAGCAACAAAAGAAGAAAAGGAATTTCGGCACACTTAAGGAGGGACAATTTTTGCAGCAATTAGATAAGACAAGCACTCACCTTCTGATGATGATTTCAAGACAATAAAAGACAGCAAAAATAAAGGATTCCAACAAGCTATCAACACTAATTCAATGTACAAATTTCGGCAATACCTTAGGGTTCATAAAGAAAATTGCAATTTCATCAACAAGAAGGGTATGGTTTGCGATTTCATAAAAATAAAAGAGGGATAGGTTCCAAATACTCAAATGATTAAAAGAAATAAAAATTAAAAAGGAATTTAAGAAATTTTGGCACCCATAGGCATAAGGTTAAGGCTGGCTGATTTCACTATATAATTATAACAAGGATAGGTACTAAGCATCCAAACAATAAAGAAACATCAGAGGAAGAAGGAAAATTTCTGCACCCACACATACTAGAAATTTTGGAACAATAAATAAAGAAAGGGACTAACCTTTTGCTTGTGAATTCTAAATAATAAAAGGTAGTATAAAGAGAGGAATCCAACAAGCTATCACACGTAGAATTCTGATGAAGAACAACAAATTTTGGCACGAGGGTTTAGGGAGGCAATAGTCAGAAATTGAAGGGAGAAAAGGGAATATCTGGAAATTCTAAAGAGGGATTTTGGTATGTTTAGGTAGGGTGGCCAGCTGGTTAATTTGTAAGGTCTTATGGGATTAATTTTCCCTACTTTTAGGTTTATATAAGCTCAAATAATGCTTATGGATAATAAAGAATTAAATCTAAAATATATATTCTATAAACTTTTTAAAATAGGAAAGAAACCAAATAGGAAAGAAAATGAAACAAGAAGGAAATGAAAAGGAACAAAATAGGAAAGAATCATCACAGTCGTTGTCGGCTATCACTCATCTATTTCTCTGGGAGAAAAATAGTCATTCAGGTTGCATCGGCTCTTGGACTTCTTGGACATCTATACTATGGAGGATCGGGGTCTCACATCCTCCCCTTCTTCAGGATCTTTAAGGAATGGGAGCCAGGTTTTGAACAGTCTCTAGTCGTCCTGTTGGGATTAGCACAAGCTTCAACATCTGTCGAAGTGAAGAGTCTTGCTGATCGGAGCTGTGAATATGATGTAGCTCCACTGGGATTAGCATACCCGTCTCTTGCATTTGAGGTTCCAAATGTGTTTTAACCATTACGTTTTGGTTTGATAGTGGCCAATTCGTCCAAAATTTAAGCACTTTCTGGGTTGAAGGCAAGGAGGATTGTGATGTCTTCTGCAATTTGAACACCATGGAAATCGGTTCCCATTGGAGTTGGGACCTGCCAAGAGCATTTTTGTTCTACCATTGCCGCCACCCTTTGGATATGGCTTTGAAATTCGATCACATTTGAGGTTATGACGATTTGGTGTATGGACACAAACCCAACATATTAAGACCCTTACCATAGTGAAACCCGAATAGGCCCTCGCAAGGTGAGATTACGAGAATCTCAATAAGGTCACAACATCAGATTTGCCTACACATCTAAAGGGATACTGATCAATCATCAATCAATCACAATAGGGATAGGGCCGAAAGTCATAGTCTGAGGGTGGACTGTAAACATTTCTAAAAATAGAAGTACAATGGTAGAAAATTCATCATTCAATCTCAGCAAAGAAAGGTCATCCCCTTCCACCTGTGTTGTTTAAGGCTTTGTTTCCCAAAGGGTAAATAGTTAACACACAATCTAATCAGCAAACCTATTCATCTTGCCACATAAGGACAAGGGATCCAAACTAAACAAGGATAAGGGCATCCAAACTACACAAGGATAAGGGCATCTTGCCAGTACACAGGACAAGGCATCTAGCCACACAAGGACTAAACATCACGCGAGCCCTTGCTGGGGATTGCGACTTATACGATTCCCATACCAGTAAGAACCTCTCCTCTCCTCAAGAGCATCAGTGTGAGACCCTGATCCTCCATAAGGAAGATGTCCTACAAGTCCGTAGGTGAAAAATGGAACTCAGGTATTAGTGTAGCTAAAATGACTATTTTGTCCCTGAAGAAATAAGTACATGATGGCCTAAAATGGTTACTGCCGGATATTTTCAGTTTTAATTCCATTATTTTTGTGTTAATTATCCTTAGTTTGTTCCCTTATTATCTGAAGTATTAGATAATTCTTTCTTTTAAATAGAACTATTCTTTTAATAGAATTATCCTTTTAATAGATTTATCATTTAATCATATCCTATCATTCTAAGTTAAAAAGTATGGAATTATCTCTTAATCAAACCTCCTTAAGACCCTACAAATTAACATAGTCAGCCACCCTATCTAGTATATAATTATTCTCTATTTTTCACATAAAAACAGACTCTCTCCCTCTTCTTCTTGGCCGAAATTTCTTCTCCATAAACCTTAGCTGAAATTGATCATCCTTCATCAGATTTGTGCGTGTGATAGCTTGTTGGAATCCTCTCTTCATTGTGCATCTTATTATCATGGTTTCACAAACAAAAGGTAAGTTTTCCCTTTTAATTTAGTTGCCGCAATTTATAGGGTTCTTAGCCCTATTCTTACCTACTTTTATCGAAATTTGATCAATTAACTTATCTATTGGTTTTAGATCTTGTTTATTTTAATTGTTTGAGTAATAGGCACGTATTCCTTTCTTAATTTCATGAAATCATAACCCCTTACCTTTCTAATGTTGAAATCATGTAAACCCTATTAAGCCCTAAGTGTCGCCGAAATTTGTATGATGAATTAGGGTGAATAATCAGGTTGTTTCTTGCTGAGTTTCTGGCCATCACTTCAAACATTCAGGGGCAAGATATTGCTGTATCTGGATCAGTGGATTTTGATAGATTAGTTGGTAAGGATTCCCAATGCCTTTGGTTTTTAATTAAATATCTTGTGGTTTAGTATTGTGTGGTCTTTTCCTTGTGATAGTTTAGGAGATTCTGATCTTATTGGAAAGGCAAAGGATTGAATCTGATTCAGAAATTCATTAATGTATGAACATGCTCCAACCTTTAAATAGCATATGAATCAACAAATAAAATTGACAATTAGGTGACTTGAGCCTTGTGGGATTCAAATAGGACCTTGCAAGGGATTATTTGGGTTTCAAGGCGGTAAGGGTCCTAATAGGTTGGGTTTGTGTCCTTAAATTCAGCGCTTATTTTGAATGTTCGCTGGAAAAGGATCCTGACACACAAACATGTACAAGCACACACAAGCAAGTACAAGGCATAACACCACAACAGAGCATCCTCAATCATATCACAACACATTGAGCATATTCAAAACACACAACATATGCTAATTAGGCTCACACAACCTCTCTCAAGGGTTCAAAATGGCCTAGGTGATTCTTAAGTCAATCCGCAACTCATGCATACAATAAACAAGGCATGCATATACACAATAGCAAGGACAAATACTGAATACATCAATCAAACAACAAGATCTCTAGAGAAAGTCATGAGGTATAGGTCATTCCTTTCTTGTTTATGAACATGTAGCAAATCCTTTTCCTTTATTAAAAGGATTGAACCACCTATATGACCATAAAGCATAAAGAAAACCATGTTAAAGCATGCATATTCAATAACCAAGTAAACATCCTATTTCCTTACCATTTCCACTCACCAAACCTATCAGAAACCAGTGATCAGATGCTGCTAAGACCTCCCCCTTGGATTTGTGATATGATAGCCAGGAACACAACAAGAATCAACCTCCCCCAAACAATCATATGAACAAAAGGAACAACAACAGAAACCAATTGAAGAATTAATCAAAAAATTTCGACACCAAACTCTAGGTATTTGCGATAAGAAAAATTATAAGGGAATTCTAACCTTCTAATAATGAAACCAAGATAGTAAGATAGAGGATGGAAAGAGGTTACCAAAGCTATTATTTTCCGAAATCTGATGAAGGATGAAAGAATTCGGCTAGGGTAAGTGTCTGGTGAATTTTGGCAGCAAAGGTACGGAGTAGAGTTTATCAAGTGATAAGTTTGTGTATTTTTGGTGTGGGATTTATGTGTGGCTGACTACTTTTTTTATAGGGTGTAATGGGATTAATTTTCTTACTTTTAAGGCTAGATATAAGGAGATAATCATTAGGATTTAATTCTGGAATTATCTCTTAAGAATAGATAATATATCATTAATACTACAAATGAAATAAGGAAAAAATGAAATCAGAAATGGACACTAAACCTTTAATACCATTTTCGGCTACCATACATCCATTTCTTCATGGGAAAAATGTTCATTTCAGCTGCATTGGCTTCTAGACTTCTAGGACACAAAAGTCAGGGTCTCACATTAATCTCATACCTTTGGTACGAGCAACAAAGCACGCGCCAAGGCTTGCAGAAAGGGAGAATAAAAAGGATGAGATTACAAGATTCTCAGTAGGGTCAAAGCTTCATAAATCCTAAGGATTCCTAATCAAACATCTCCCAATAACCAAAAGATTAACACCTAAAATCAGCTAAGATATCCAATTAAACCCTCAAGCATCAATCACACATAATAGGGGCCAAAATCATCACAATCACACATAATATAAGGGTAGGCTGAAATTGGTAGAAATCAAGGACAAAGACTTAAAAACATATCATTCAGAAGCACACAGGCAACATATAACATAATCTGATTTTCAAAACCAAGGTTTGTCCCCATCTACCTATGTTGTCCAAGGCTATACTGCAAAAAGGGTAAAATGATTAGACAATCAATATTACAGCAGGTCTTTTAGTTGTCTCTGAGATTTAGACTTTAACTGGTCTTGGAGCACTCTTGCAGCTGCATATACAAGTCATCCTGCCACACAAAAATAGGGCATCCTAACGTGTAGACTCAAACGGGCCTATAAGGCATAGTGACGTCAGCACTTTAACTCACCTACAAGGCATCCAGTGAGCTTTTGCTAGGAAAAACCACCCATAAACCTCCCAGTTTGGTAAGCATCTCTCCTCTCCCTGTGAGACCTTGAATTTTGAGTCCTAGAAGTCCAGAAGCCAATGCAGGTGAAAAAGACCATTTTGCTCCTGAAGAAAAGGATGTGTGATGACCAAAATTGGTAAGAGATGTCTAGTAATTATTTCTTGTATTAATTCCCTTTAAATTGATTCTTTATTGGTTGATAATTATCTTAGGAAATAAAAACACTAAGTTTAAGGGGGAATAAATACAAAATTTAATTCTGATAATTATCTTACTTTAATTAAGTCTTGAAGATAAGAAATTTAATCCCATAACCATCTTATATAAATAGGAAGTTAGGCACACAAAAATTTTATACAGAAAACACATAAAATTTGTAGGATCCAAAAACTTTACACCTCCCAATTTCTTCCAAAATCTTTGTAAACTTCAAACAAGCATAACTCTCGCATCATTTGTTGGATTTCTGAAAATAATAGCTTGTTGGAAATTTCTCTTCATCTTTTTTCCAAAAATCTTTGGGTTTTTGTCTGAAGGTTAGTATTTCTTTCTTTAAAATTAAATCGAAATTCAGCAGAATTGCCAAAATCTTTTTGAACTTCAAACAAGCATAACTCTTTCATCGTTTGTTGGATTCCTACAAATAATAGCTTGTTTGAAAGCTCTCTTGATCTTCTTTCTAACCATCTATGGTTTTTTTTCTAAAGGTTAGTATTTATTTGTCTAAAGATAAATCAAAATTTGGCAGTATTAGGTTTTCAAATTTTTATAATTCTGCCTTTGATTGATCTCTGATGTTGTTACCTTTATTCGTATGATTGTTTAATATCAGTTTATAGTGAACAATCATGAATTCATCCTTTGAATCTTTTCTATACATGAAATCAGTATGCCCTACCTTTGCCCTACTACCCTATTATTGCCTATCTTGATCAATTGATTAACCTATTGGATTCTGATCTTGTTTCTTTTGACTATACATGTTATAAACCCTTAATTATTCCTTGTTAACATGAGATTGTAACTCCTACAAGTTGTTAACATGAAATCGCAACTTGCCCTATTTCCCTATTCATAGTGCATAAAATTGTATGATAATTAGGGATGGTAGTTTAGGTTGTTTCTTGTTAAATTCTTGGCTATCACATCACACATCCAAGGAGGAGGTACCTGCGGCATCTGATCACTGGTTTCTTATAGGTTTGGTGAGTGGAATTAGTAAGGAAATAGGGTATTTAATTGGATATTGGATATGCATACTTAGTTTGCTTTTGGTTTTGCGTTGTGATGGGTAATGCAGAATTATTGGATAAAGACAAGAGAATAACTTCTTGTTCAGAGACAAGAGAGGTAGGATCTAAGCTTCATCAGTTTCTCCAGAGATCCTTGTTGTTTTCTTGTTAATTTTGGTGCCTTTACATGTAATGTTGTATGCACATATGTTGTAGTATGAATGCTTGAATTGCAGACCAAGATGCGACTCTTTAGGCTATACTGAATCCCTTAAGATAGGATATGAGTGCCTAGTTTGCATGTATTGTGTGTATTGAACATGTTGAGTGTGTTCTGACATGATTAAGGATACCCTGTTGTGGTATTATGTTTTGTACTTGCTTGTGTGTGCTGGTACATGTTGTGTATCAGGATCCTTTTTCGGTGGCTATTCGGGGTAAGCGTTGATGCTCCTTATGAGAGGGGAGATTCTTACTGGTATGGGAGTCGTATGGGTGGCAATCCCCAGCATGAGCTAGCTAAATGTCTGGTCCTTATATGGCTCGAAGCCCTGTCCTTGTGTGTCATGAAGCCCTTGTCCTTGTGTGGCTTGGGATGACTGGTCCTTCTGTGGCTAGAAGCACTGTCCTTGTGTGGCAGGAAGCCCTTGTCCTTGTGTGGCAAGATGAATAGGTTTACTAAATAGCTTGTGTGTTAACCATTTACCTTTTGTGTAGTAAGCCTTGAACAACACAGGTGGAAGGTGATGGCCTTTCTTCTTCATTTCCGAAGCAATCTGATGAGTTCTACCTGCCTGTGCACTTCTGAGTTTTCGGAAGTATTTTTAGTCCCCCCCTCAGCCTTAGATTCGGCTCTACCCTTTTTAACTGAATTCTTGAATTGCGTGATCCCCTTTAGTTGCTAGAAATGATCTGATGTTGTTTGAGGAGATTTGTGTTTATGGTGTTTGCAGATCTTATGATGTTGTGACCCTACTGAGATTCTTGTAATCTCATTCTATTGTTTCCACCTTTTTTCAGGGCTAGGTACATTCACTGTTCGTGGTATCAATGTGTGAGATCAAGGCAGCACGGCGGGGCGATATTGTATCACCTTTGCATTCCTATTTCCTTGGTTGCTTGCGCATACAATATGATCATAGATTGGACTACTTTTCTGTTTTTTTTTCAAGATCCCTCTTTTGCTTGTTATATTTTGGAACATGTTGGAGGATTTCTTGCTGGTTATTTGGATCCCTATGGGACTTGTGTGTTTTGATTCCAATAATTAAATTTAAAGACCTTCGCTGATGTTTTATTCACTCTGTATGATACTAGAATGATTGTCCAATATCATACTCCATTTGTTATTAAACATATAGAACGATCAAGCTAAAAGTCAAAAAAATTTATTGGGTAAGCCTGGTGGGATTCAAATAGGTTCCAGGTGGCTTTGGGCTTGTTTGGATTTCACGACGGTAATGACCTTAATCGGAGCAAATTTTCATAGATAGGAATTGGGATCATTACACTCCCTATGAGCAGCAATACTTACCTTTCATTGCCAGTGACAAAAGGATCCTTCAATCAAAGCACAAATAAGGCACATACATGCTTATCACATACATGCATATACACATAGTACATGCATATACAAATCAGAACAAAGGATCCTTAATCAAATCACAATACAAATCAAAGATCAATCCTCAAAGTCATAACTGAATTAGGCAATCTATTACCCTATTAACTTTTGAGATTCCCTATCATCATAATCACACATTCCGCAAGCATATAACCAAGATAGGCAATCAAATTCATTCATATTCAAACAATCAAATAATAGGGTAACCAAAGGAATCGATAAGGCATAGATCCTACCTCTCATATGTCTGAACCAGATGCAATCCTTTGCCTTTGTAATAAGATTAGAATGTCTTGAATCATCACAAGGCAAAGACCAGTCTAAAATAAGCCACAATATACTTAATTAGAAACCAAAAGCATTGGGAAACCTTACCATTAACCTACCAAAATCCAGCAATCCAGATGTAGCAATATCTTCCCCCTGAATGTGTAATGTGATGGCCAAAAACTCAGCAAGAATCAACATGATTATTCTCCCTAATTCAATATACAAATTTTGGCAACATCTTAGGGTTTATAGGGAAAATTGCAATTTCATGTTACACATAAGAAGAGGCTGCAATTTTATGTGAATAAGGAAGGAATAGGTGCCAGACACTCAAATGATTAAAAGGAATAAGAACTAAAACCAATAGAGATGGGAATCAACTAAAGTTTGGCACACCTAGGGTATGAAGTAGGGTAGACCGATTTCACTATGCAAGAGGATTCAAAAGCTGAATTCATCATAATATAAGAAGGATAGTTACCAAACATTCAAATGATGAAATAGAACAGAAACAGAAAACAATAAATAGAAGAATTGAAGAATTTCAGCTACAAAACCCTAAGCAAACTCAGCATGAATAATAAAAAGAAAATGTTAACCTTTTGCTTAAGAAACTTAGATAATAAAAGGCTGCACGAAGAGAGTATTCCAACAAGCTATCACACGCAAGAATCTAGTGAAAATCAAGCAAATTCGGCTAGGGTTTAGGGTAGGCAAAAATTGAAAATTGAGAGGAAGGAGAGAGGATAAATTCCGAAATTTCTAGGTAGGTTTTGATTTGTTTATGTAGGGTAGGCCAACCACTCTTTTATAGCGTTTTAGGGGATTAAATTTCCCTACTTTTAAGCCTAGATAAGTTAGGATAATGGTTAAAAGATAATTCTATTAAAATAGTAACTCTATTTAAAAGGAAAAACTATCTAATACTTTAGATAATAAGGGATAAAACTAAGGATAATTAACCAAAATTAAAAGATAAAATATTCAGCAACAACCATTTTAGGCCATCACGCATTCATTTCTCCATGGGAAAAATAGTCATTTCAGCTGCATCGGCTCCTGGACTTTCTGAACATCTAAACTAGGAAGGATCGAAGTCTCACTAGGGTTGTAAGTTTTTGCTTTTGAACCATCTCTTCGGCATCATAGGCTGCAACAATCAGTTGCTGTAAATCTTCTACAGGAGTGGTGCCAACAATGGACTTGATTTCAAGGTTCAAACCATCCTGGAATCATCATGCACGCTAGCTTGAGGTGTGGTCATCTTTTTGTGCAAAATAAGATAGCTCCCTTGGATTCTTTTCATATTGCAAAACAAAACGAGTTCCTTGCTCAATTTTGTAGAAAGCTTTTCGCTATTCATTCTTTTGAAATCTGGTGTAGAACTGAATATTCAATTCAGTTAGAAACTTCTCCCAAGTTGGCAATTGATCTCCTAATCGCAAGCTGATAGCAGTCCACCAAGATAAGGCTTCTCCCTCAAGCAAGAAAGTGGTTCCATTAAAGTCCTTGCAACCCATTGACGGGTTTTCTTGAGCAATTTTGTGATCATAATCAGCAACCTTTCAGCTTCATTTGGTATGGCCAGCTGAGCTGGTTCAAAGGAGGGATTGGTTCAGGTTCAACTTGTTCTGGTGCATCCTGAATTGGTGCATCAAGTTGCTACTGTAGTCCTTGCAACACATTCAGAATTTGAGCTAGTATGGGTCCCAAAGCTGGTGCGGCTGGTTGTTCATTTCAGATCTCCTGCTTGGCTTACTCAGCTTGTTAGTTTTGAACACCCTACTCATTTTGATTCACTTGCTCAACTTGTTCATTTTGATCCCCATCCCTATCCTATAGTAGCAACCTTGTAGCACTACGCGTCCTATTCGACCTTGCCATACTAAAAAACATACATATACCACATAACTACTCAATACGAAAACCAAAACTATAGAAGAAAGGGTACTTGGTGCAGAGCCGTACACCAGACAATTAGCATAAACTGAAAACAAAGTGCAAATTTGCATACACACACAACAAACGCATAGCAAATCTTGACAATCAAGCATACACACAAAAATTTATGTGGGAAACTCAGCACCACAACACAAACACTCAGCAATTCACATAACATCACTACATAGTGCACTCGGCATACACATGTAAAAACATACCAAAATTCAGAAAAGAAACCAACAAAGAACCCAACAAAACACACATCAAAATGTATTAATTCACAAAGCCAATCATTCAATGAAAGCATAGCAAACATAACACAAAACACAGCACAAAACTTGGAATGAAACACATGGCAACATACTAGGTATAATCGAAAATACTAAGGTCTCTTAGGGGAGTATACGCATAACCTACAAATGCCATAAATAAGAACACACATCAGCAAGCAAACAAAGCATAACAACAACCTTTATTTCAATATTTACATATTTTTAAACATAATGCAATCAAACAAACTAACCATGCAAGTAAACCGCATGCAATAGTGTCATATATATGCAAACAATCAATCAACCTAAACCATGCTCTGCTACAAAAATTTTAAGGACTCAAACCCATTCTATAAGGACCCTTACCGTGTGAAACCTGAATAAGTCCTTGCAAGATCCTATTCGAATCCCACAAGGCTCAAGTCTTACTAATTACAAATTTTATTGGTTGATTCCTATGATTTTAAAAGTTTAGAGCATGTAATCTATTTAAACAAAATTCTAGTTTATACGGAATGAAAGAAAATATTAGCAAAAGACTTATATTAATGCATAAAACAAATGAAAACATAACACACAAGTCCCAAAGCAATCTCAAAACATTAACCAATTATTCAATCAGAATTTCAGAAGCAACAAGAGGAAGAAGAGGACCTGGAAAGCTAGAAAGAAAGTCCACACATGTATCATAAATGAAGCATGCGCAATTAATGGGAAAGGGATGAAAATGAGGTGCAAATTCATCCAGCTGTGCATACTTGATCTCACACCTTTGGTACCATTAGCAAAGCACACACCTAAGCCTCCAAAGGAGGAAAAATAAGGGCGGTGAGATTATAAGAATCTCAGTAGGGTCATAACATCATAAGACCTAAAGATTCTTAATCATACTTCTTCCAATATGCCATAAGATCAGCACCTAAACATTTAATATATCTAACTAATTTTGCAAGCACTAATGTACACAAGTGGAACTGAAAATAACACAAGCACACACAATCATATAAGGTAAGTCGAAAGTAGTAGAAAACAAAGGGGAAAGGACTGAAAACATTTCTCATACATAGGCAGCCTACATCCCTATCTGATTTTCAAAACCAAAGGTTGTTCCTATATGCTCATGTTGTCCAAGGCTTTGTTGCCAAAAGGGTAAAATGGTTAGTCAATCAATACCACAACAAGCCTTTGTCCTAAATATCCATACTCGAACTAGCCTAGGGGAACTCATGATATCCAGATTCGAACTGGCCTACAAGTCATCCTACCACATAGACTTGAACTGAGATACAGTTATCCTGACGTCCAGACTCGAACCGCCCTACAAGGCATCCTTCAAGCTCGCACTGGGAATAACCATCTATAATCCTCCTGGTTAGGTAAGCACCTCTCCTCTCTCTAGGAGCAACAATACTTACCTTGCATGGCTAGCAACAAAAAGATCCTTCAAACAAAGCACAAACAAGGCACATACACGCATACTCAAATCAAGGCAAAGGATCCTCAATCAAATCACAATACAAATCAAAAATCAGTACTCAAAATCATCACTAAATTAGGCAACACATGGCCTTATAAATTTCTGAGATTCTCTATAGACAAATCAACCAATTTCGCATGCAATTTCAAAAATAATCAAACCGAAACCAACAACAAATCAAGCATATAATGAAAGGGTAACCAAAGGAATCGATGAGGAATAGATCCTACCTCTCATCTGTCTGAATCAGATGCAATCCTCTACCTTTCCAATAAGAATAGAATTTCCTAAACAATCATAAGGAAAAAACCAAACATCACTAAGCAATAGGATATAACATAAAAACCAAAAGCATCTGAGAATCCTTACCAATTAACCTACCAAAGACCAGTGATCTGGATGCAGCCATATCTTCCCTCTGAATGCGTGATATGATGGCCAAAAACACAGCAAGAATCAACCTGATTATTCATCATAATTTAATGTACAAATTTTTGCAATACCTTAGGGTTTATGAAGTAAATTACGATTTCATCAGTAGGAAGGGTATGGGTTGCACTTTCATAAAAATAAAAATTGGATAGGTTCCCAATACTCAATCAATTAATAGGAATAGTAACTAAAACCAAATTGACAAGGATTTTAAGAAATTTTCATACACATAGGCATAGTGCTAAGGCTAGCCGATTTCACTATACAAGAGGTTATAAGTGTAAGGACCCAAACCCAATCTATTAGGACTCTTACAGTCGTGAAACCCAAATAAGCCCTCACAAGGTCCTATTTGAATCCCACAAGGCTCAAGTCACCTAATTGTCAATTTTATTGGTTGATTTATATGCTATTTAAAGGTTTGAGCATATTTATACATTAATAAATTTCTGGCTTATATAGAGTTAAAGAAAACATTAGCGGAAGACTTATATTAATACTCAAAACAAGTGAAAACATTACACACAAGTCCCATAGGAATCTCAAAACATCAACCTGTAGTATCATGCATATTTCAGAAGCAACAAAAAGAGAAAGAGGGATTGGAAAACCAGAATGCAAATCCACACAAGTTCAAAGACATGTTATGCGCATTCAATAGAAAAGGAGTGCAACTTCGTCCAGCCATACAACCTTGATCTCACACATTTGGTACTAGCAACAAAGTACACACCTAAGCTTGCAAAGGGGGAGAAAAGAAGGGATGAGATTACAAGAATCTCAGTAGGGTCACAACATCATAAGTCCAAGAGATTCCCAATCAAACACCTCCCAATCAAACATCTCCCAAACAACATAAGATCATCCCTACTCATCTATGGGTATCATGCAATTCAAGAATGAATCAAAAAGGTTAGAGCCGAAACTAAGGCTGAGGATGGACTACAAACATTTCTGAAAATCACAAGTACACAGGCAAGAAAACTCATTTGGTTAATCTCGGCAGTAGGAAAAGAGGCCATCCCCTTCCACCTGTGTTGTCCAAGCTTTGCTGCACAAAGGGTAAATGGTTAGACAATCAATAATGCAGCAAGCCTTTTAGTTGTCTCCGACATCCAGACTTGAACTGGCCTAGGAGCACTCTTGCAGTAGCGCATACAAGTCATCCTGTCACTCTCAAACAGGGCAACCTAACGTCCAAATTCAAACTGGCCTATAGGGCATCTTGTTGCCAAACTCAAACTGGCCTACAAGGCTTCCTGACGTCTGGACTTGAACCGGCCTATAAGGCATCCAACGAGCTATTGCAGGGAATAACAACCTATAAACCTGCATGTTCGGTAAGCATCTCTCCTCTCCTTAGGACCAACAATACTTACCTTGCATGGCTAGCGACAAAAGGATCCTTGAAACAAAGCACAAACATAGCACATACATGTATACACAAATCACAACAAAGGATCCTCAATCAAATCACAATACAAATCAAAGATCAATCCTCAAAGTCAAAACTGAATTAGGCAACCTATTTTCCTATTAACTTTCGAGATTCCCTATCATCATAACCACACATTTTGCAAGCATATAACCAAGATAAGCGATCCAATTCACTCATATTCAAACAATCAAACAATAGGGTAACCAAAGGAACCGATGAGGCATAAATCCTACCTCTCACATCTCTGAATCAGATGCAATCCTTTGCCTTTCCAATAATATCAGAATCTCCTAAATAATTACAAGGCAAAGACCACACAATACTAAGCCACAAGACTACTTAATTAAAAACGAAAGGCATTGGGAATCCTTACCAATTAACCTACCCAAATCCAGCAATCCGGATGCAGCAATATCTTTCCCCTGAATGCATGATGTGATGGCCAATAACTCAGTAAGAAGCTACTTGATATTTCACCCTAATTCAATATACAAATTTCAGCAACACCTTAAGGTTTATAGAACAACTTTCAATTTCAACATTAGAGAGGTTAGGGGTTGTGATTTCATGAAGTTAAGAAAGGAATAGGTGTTTATAACATGTACAATCAAAAGAAACAAAGTCAGAATCCAATAGGTTAATCAGTTGATCAAGATAGGCATCAATAGGGCAAAGGTAGGGCATGCTGATTTCATGAATAGGGAAGATTCAAAGGATGAATTCATGATTTTAAAATCATAAATGGATGCTAAACAATCATACGAACAAGAGGAACAATAAGAGAACTCAATTTAAGGCAGAATCACACAATTTCGAAACCTAATCCCTCCGAATTTTAACCTAAATTACGGCAAAGAAAAATTAACCTCCCAAAGAAAAAATCAAGATTATATGGATAGAGAATGAAAAGATATTTCCAACAAGCTATTATTCACAAGAATCCAACAAAGGATGAGAGAGTTATGTTATTTTGAAGTTCAATCAGATTTTGGCAATTTTGCCGAAATACGATTTAACTTTTAACATAGAAAAACTGACCTTCAGATTATAAACTCAAGATGGCTTGAAAGAGGATGAAAAGATCTTTCTAACAAGCTATTATTCGCAGGAATCCGACAAGAAAATGGGAGAGTTATGCTATTTTAAAGTTCAAGTAGATTTTGGCAATTCCGTCAAAGTATGATTTAACTTTTAACAATTAAACTAACCTCCAGATGAAACACTCAAGATGGTTGGAAAGAGGATGAAGAGAGCTTTCCAATAAGTTATTATTCGCAAGAATCCGATAAAGGATGAGAGAGTTATGTCAAGATGAAGATCAAGAAGTTTCGGCTAGGGTTTTGGCAAAAATCGGAAATTGAGAATAAAGAGATAAATTACGAAATTTCTATGTGGGTTTTGGTATGTTTAGGTGGGATAGGCTGGCCACTCTTTTATAGGTGTCTAAGGAGGTTTAGCTAAGAGATAAATCCCTACTTTTAAGCTTAAAAAGAAAATTTAAGGATAATTCTACTTAAAAGGATAAATCTATAAAAAAGATATTCTATTTAAAAGGAAGAATTATCTAATACCTTAGATAATAAGGGATAAAAATAAGGATAATTAATATAAAAATACTAGAATTAAAATAGAAAATATCTGGTAGCAACCATTTTAGGCCATCACGCATCCATTTCTTCAGGAGCAAAATAGTCATTTCAGTTGCATCGGCTACTGGAGTTCTTAGAAATCTAAACCAGGAAGGATTGGGGTCTCACAATAAGAGTTGAATTCATTATATTATAACAAGGATTGGTACTAAACATCCAAACGATGAAGAGGAAAAAGAAGCAGAAACATCAGAGGAAGAAAGAAGAATTTCGGCACCCATACACTAGAAATTTTTGCAACAATAAATAAAAAGAGAGACTAACCTTTTGCTTGTGAATTCTAAATTATAAATGCTGTATGAAGAGAGGATTCCAACAAGCTATCATACGCATAATTCTAATGAAAAACAACAAATTTCGGCACTAGGGTTTGGGGAGACAAAAGTTGGAAATTAAAGGAAGAAGGTGGAGGGAATTTCCAGAAATTCTAAGATGGGATTTTGGTATGTTTAGGTTGAGTGGCTGATTGGTTAATTTATAGGGTCTTGGATTATTTTTCCCAAATTTTAGGCTTAGATAAGCTTAGATAATGCTTATGGATAATTGGGAATTAAATTTGAAATATATATCCTAGAAAATTTTCAATATAGGAATGAAACCAGATATGAAAGGAAATGAAATAAGAAGGAAATGAAATAAAATAAAATAGGAAAGAATCGTCACAGTCATTTCTGGCCATCACACATCCATTTTTCTAGGGACGAAATAGTCATTCCGGCTGCATCAGCTTCTGAACTTCCTAGACATGTATAGTATGGAGGATTGAGGTCTCACAATATGGTTACTTGGTTTGTAGATTCAGATCATATTATACATGATGCATGCTTAGGAAGAAATATCACTTAAGTATGAGAATATTTTATAACCAATTATTTTAACATAATTTATCTAATATTTATCTAGTTATTTTGATTTAAAGGTTGTATTTTGGGTATAATTTGATAATCTTTTGATAAACTAACCTAGAAATTTATGTTTGAGATATTTCTCAAAATTTATGGAGTATTTTGAGAGAAAATGTCGGATTTGGCTATAACTTCCAATATGTGTGCCTATTGTAGATGTGAGACCTTGATCCTCAATAGGTTAGATGTCCTAGAAGTCCTTGTCTCAGAAATGACACTTAGGTACTGGTGTAGCTGAAACGACAATTTTGGTCCTGAAGAAATGCATGCATGATGGCCTGAAATGATTGTATTGAATCTTTCTTATTTTAATTATGGTATTTTTATTCATAATTCATTTCTTTCCTGATTTGATTCTTTTCTAAATTGAGAATTCTAGAACCTCCTTCTAGAAGATTTATCTCCTAAGCATTATCCTATCTTATGTAAGCTTAAAAGTAGGAAAAATTAATCCCTTAGGTACCTATAAATAGCATGACCGGTTACTCCATAAATTGTGAGACCCCGAATTTTGCATTCTTGAGGTCCAAAACCCAGTGCAGGTGAAATAAGCATTTTTCCCCTGAAGAAATGGATGTGTGATGGACGAAAATTGTATAGAATGCCTACTAATTATTTCTTATTTGAATTCCTTTTGATTTGGTTGATAATTACGTTAGGAGATAAAATCCCTAAAATTAAAGAAGGATAATTATAGAATTTAATTCTGATAATTATCTTACTTTAATCTAGCCTTTAAAGTCAAAATATTAATCCTATAACCATACTATATAAAAAGGAAACCGGCCACACTTAAATCTTACAATGAAAATATACAAAATTCGTCAAACATTAAACCCTACACCTCCATTTTATTGTCAAAATTTCTTCAACTACAAATTAGCATAACTCTCTCATCCTTTGTCAGAATTCTCCAAATAATAGCTTGTTAGAAAGCTCTTTCCATCCTCTATCTAACTATAATAGTCCAGTCATAAGGAGGTTAGTTCTTCACTATTGAAATTCAAGTCATTGTTGTTTGGGTGATGTTTATTTAAGATTTTTGTAGATCTTATAATGTTGTGATCCCATTGAGATTCTTGTAATCTCATCTTGTTGTTTTCACCATTTTTCAGGTTTAGGTACATTCTCTGTTCTTGATACCAGTGTGTAAAATCAAGACTACACGGCGGGGCGATATTGCATCACTTTTGCATTCCTATTTTCTTGGTTCCTTGCACATATAACATGAACTTTAATGGTACTATTTTCTGGTTCTTTGAGTCCGTCATTTGCTTGTTGATTTCCAGATTATATTGGAGGTTTACTTGTTGGAAATTTAGATCCTATGAGACGTGTGTTGTGGTTCCAATGATTCAATATAAAAACTTCCACTGATGTTTTATTCACTCCGTATGATACCAGAATGCTTGTCCAATATCATGCTCCAATTTTTATAAGTACAAAGAATGAACATACTAAAATCAGAAATTTAGATGGGTAAGCCTTGTGGGATTCAAATAGTTAATGGTTTTGTGCTTGTTTGGATTTCACGGTGGTAAGGGTCCTCTTAGGAGCAAATAAGAATAGGTTAGGTTTTGGGGTCCTTAAAGGTTTGGTAGCGGAGCATGGTTAGGGGAATATGATTTGTTATATGCTAACATGTTTTGTTGATTTTGTATTTTTAGGTAGGTATATGCGCACACATCCACTGACTTAGGGGCTAATACCGGAAATAATCTAATGATAAAAATCTGGTTTGAATTATTTGAATAACAAGTTTACTTATTTAATTTACTGTGTGTTTAAGTGTGTTGTTATGCCTTATGTGATTTGATGCGTTTTTTTTGTTAAATGTTTGCTGTGTATTTCTTACCATTTCCGAATGTTTATGTATGTTTTTGCATAATAAGTAAAATTCCTAAGAGTGTTGCTGATTGATTTTTATGGCTGTCGAATGCTTGAGAATGATTTGTAAGCATTTTGTGTGTGTTATGTGTGAAACTTGTTCATTGCCAAATGCAATAGATGTGGTTTTGTATGATTTCTGTTCATGGTTAGTATGATTGTAAGTTTTCCGAATGCATATGTGTGTGTTGATGTGAGTGTCAAATGTCCAACTGAATGTGTATATGTGATTTCCGAAACTTGCATACTTGTGTGCCAGTGTATTTTTTTTTCCAGCATATGCATATCGTCCAGTGCACTCCTCTCCACCAAGTACCACTTCTTTTCCTGATATTCGTATTTGGTTTTGTGTTTAGTAATGATTGTGTGCTTGTATAGTATGGCAAGGTTGAACGCTACAAGGGATCGTCAGGGTAGGTGTGGGGTTCAGGTAGAACTGTAACCTGTTAAACAAGAGGAGCCGAAAACATAAATTGAGCAGGGAAGGCAAACTGAGCCTCAAAACCAACTTGAGACACCAGCCGCACCAGCTATTGATCCTGCGATGGCATAAATTCTAAATGTGTTGCAAGGGATTGCAGCAAATCAGCAGCGTATGGAGGCACAATTTTAGAATGCTCCTGCACCCGTACCCATGGAAGAACCTATTCCTCCACTTAAACCTGTACAGCCAGTGCATCCTAAGAAAGCCGAGAGACTTCCTGTCATTTAATATGAAGCTGTTGAAAGAAGCTCATCAACCGGGATGTAAGGATTTCAGTGGTTCAGCCGGAGCCGCAGTAGCTCGTGAATGGATAGACACTTTATGCCAAATGTCCTTGTTTTTGTGTATCACTGATGATGACAAGGTTGCCATCACTACTTTCCTACTTAAGGGAGAAGCCCTCGCATGGTGGACATCTGTGAGTTTGTAAATCGGCGATTGTTTGCCTACTTGGGAGGAATTTCTGTATGAGTTTGATGAGAAGTTCTACCTGAGATTCCATAAAAGCATGAAGTGACAAGATTTCTATAAGCTTAAGTAGGACACTCGTTCAGTGCTGGAATATGAGAAGGCATTAAGGGAGTTGTCCCGATTTGTAGCTGAGAAGGATTGTTCACCATACGAGCTTGCGAGACAATTTCATGATGGGCTGAATACCAAGCTCAAAACCATCGTTGGTACTACACTGGTGTAGAATTTGCAAGAATTAATCGTTGCTACGACTGAAGCTGAAAAGATCGAGCAAACCAAAAAGCCGTCCGCAGCCACTATTGGCAGATCTTTCAAGCGAGATTTGAAGTTCAATCGGCATACGGGATCCTATCATTTAAAGTTATATCCTATGAAAAACAATAATGGAAATGGAGGTAACAACAAGAAGACCTTTCTGGTCCAAATCCCAATGGAACTACGTGGAATTCTCAGAAACGTCGCTGTTACAACTGTGGCAAAATGGGGCACATTCAGTGCCTGAATTTTGAGTCCTAGAAGTGCAAAAGCCAGTGCAGGTGAAAAAAACCGTTTTGTCCCTGAAGAAAAGGATGTGTGATGGCCAAAATTGGTAAGGGATGTCTAGTAATTATTTATGGTACTAATTCCATTTAAATTGATTATTTATTGGTTGATAATTACCGTAGGAAATAAAAATCCTAAGTTTAAAAATTCTGAAAATTATCTTATTTTAATTAAGCCTTTAAGGTAGGGATTTTAATTACATAACCACCTTATATAAATAGGAAGTCAGAAACACAAAAATCATATACAGAAAACACACAAAATTCGTAAGACCTAAAAACCATATACGTCCCAATTTCTGCTGAAATCCACTGGAACTTCAAACAAGCATAACTCTCTCATCCTTTATCGGATTCCTGCAAATAATAGCTTGTTGGAAAGATATCTTAATCTTCTTTCCAACCATCTTTGATTTTTCGTTTTGAGATTAGGTTTTTCTTTGTTAAAAGTTAAATCAAAGTTTGGAAGAATTGCCAAAATCTGTTTGAACTTCAAAATAGCATAACTCTCTTATCTCTTTTTGGATTCTTACGAATAAAAGCTTTTTGGAAAGCTCTGTTCATCCTCTTTCCAGTAATCTTTGGTTTTCCATCAGGAGGTTAATTTTTCTTTATCGTAAGATAAGCTAAATTTCAACAAGATTAGGAAGATTGTGTAATTCTGTCTTCAATTGCTTTCTAGTGTTGTTTTTTTTGTTCATATGATTATTTAGCATCTATTCATCTTATAAAATCATGAATTCATCCATTAAATCTTTTCTATACATGAAATCAGTATGCCCTATCATTGCCCTAATGTTGCCTATCTTGATCAATTGATAAACCTATTGGATTCCGATCTCATTTCTTTTGATTGTATAAGTTATAAACACTTAATCCCTCTTTGTTAGAATGAAATCGCAACCCTTATACCTTGCCAACATGAAATTGCAAACTATCTTGTGTCCTATGCTTAGTGCTGAAATATAAATAGTTAAATTGGGTGGTAATGCAGGTTGAATCTCGTTAAATTCTTGGCTATCACATCACACATCACACATCAAAAGGAGAGGCACCTGTGGCATCTGACCACTGGTTTCTTATAGGTTTGGTGACTGTAATTGGTCAGAAATTAAGGTATTCAATCGGTTATTGAGTATGCATGCTTAGTTTGGTTTTGTCTTTGCCTTGTGATACTATAGGTGGTTCGGAATTATTAAATATAGGTAAAAGAATAGCTTATTTTTCAGAGACAAGAGAGGTAGGATCTATTCCTCATCGCTTTCTCCAGAGATCCCTGTTGTTTGTTTGTTGTTTTTGGTGCATGCCCTTGTTATTATTGCATGCGAATTGATTGTAGGATATGTGTATGAATTGCAGATTGAGATATGAATACCTTTATCCTTGTGTGGTTTGGTATACCCTTGTCCTTGTGTGGTTTGGGTTACCCTTGTCCTTATATGGCTTGGGATACCCTTGTCCTTGTGTGGCAGGATTAATAGGCTTACTAATTAGCTTGTGTGCTAACCTTTGACCCTTTGTATACTATGCCTTGGACAACACAGGTGGAAGGCCTTTCTTTTTCATATTGGCGAGAGCAATCTGATGGGTTTTACCTACCTGTGTACTTTTGATTTTCGGAAGTGTTTATAGTCCAACCTCAGCCTTAGTTTCGGCTTTATCCCTTTGATTGATTTTTGAATTGCGTGATACCCATAGATTTGTAGGAATGATTTAACGTTTTTCGGGAGATTTATGTTTAAAATTTCTGTAGATCTTATAATGTTGTAACCCTACTGAGATTCCTGTAATCTCATCCTATTGTAATCACCATTTTTCAGGCTTTAGTACATCCACTGTCCGTGGTGCCAGTGTGTGAGATCAAGGCTGCACGGTGGGGCGATATCGTGTCACATTAGCATATTTTTTCCTTGATTGCTTGTGCATATAACATGAATTATGATTGAACTATTTTTCTGGTTTTCAAGGTTCCTTCTTTATTTATTTTTGTTTTATTTTGGGAATTAACTTACTAGATGTTTGGATCCTTATGGGACTTGTGAGTTGTGGATTCATTGATTTTATTGAAAGACTTCCGCTGATATTTTATTCACTCCTTATGATACCAGAATACATGTCCAATATCGTGCTTCAATAACTGATGAACATAACGAATGTACATGCTAAACATCAAGAATTTGATTAGTAAGTCTTGTGGAATTCAGATATGTCTTGGTTCTTGGGCTTGTCTGAGTTTCACTGCGGTAATGATCCTAATCTGAGCAATTAATAATAAGTTAGGATTTGGGGTCGTTATAGGTTTGGTAGCGGAGCATGGTTTAAGGAATATAATTGGTTATATGGTAACTTGTTTGCTGATTTTGTGTTTGTAGGTAGGAACATGCGCAAACACTCACTCACTTAGGGGCTACTACCGAAAGTAAACTAATGATAAAAAGGGATTGATTTGTAAGATTTAAATAATAAGAATGATAACCTAATTTGTTGTCTGTTTATGAATGTTCTTATGCCTGGTATGTCTTGATGTGTTCTGATAAATCTTAATGTATTTCTTGTCGTTGCCGAATGTGTGCTTTTGCCATAATACCGAGTGTCCCTATGTGACTTCTTATTATTGTCTTTAAAGTTTGTTGCAATGATTTCCGAGAATGGTTTGTAAGATAGTATTGTTGTCGAATGCTTATGGGAGTGTTGGTGTAATTGTCGAGTGTGCATCGCATGTGTACATATGATTTCCAAAACTTGTGAGTATTTGTGTGCAAGTGTATTTTGTTTTCCAGCATATGCGTATCGTCCGGAGCTGCTGTCGCTTGTGAATGGATAGACACCTTGTGCCGAGTGTCCTTTTTATTACGTATCTCGGATGATGACAAGGTTGCCATTGCCACTTTCCTACTTGAGGAAGAAGTCCTCACATGGTGGACAGCTGTGAGTTTGCAATTCGGTGATCGTTTGCAATGGATTGCTGCGATTCAGCAGTGCATGGAGGCGCAATTTCAGAATGCTCTTGCACTAGTGCCCGTGGAAGATCCTATTCCTCCACTTGAGCCTGTACAGCCAGCTCCCCTTAAGGAAGCTAAGAGACTTCTCGTCGTGATTACAAAATTGTTGAAGGAAGTTCGACAATTGGGATGTAAAGATTTCAATGGTTCAGCCGGAGTTGCTGTCGCTTGTGAATGAATAAACACCTTGTGCCAAGTGTCCTTGTTATTACGTATCTCGGATGATGACAAGGTCGCCATTGCCACTTTCCTACTTGAGGAAGAAGCCCTCACATGGTGGACAGCTGTGAGTTTGCGATTCGGTGATCGTTTGCCTACTTGGGAAAAATTTCGGTCTGAGTTTGACGAAAGGTTTTATACGAGATTCCATAAAAATGAGCAGCGACAAGCTTACTACAAGTTTGAATAGGGCACCTGTTCTGTGCTGGAATACGAGATGGTATTAAAGGAGTTGTCCCGATTTTCACCAGAGGAGGATGGCACATCGTACTAGCTTGCAAAATGATTCCAGGATGGGATAAGTACCAAACTCAAAACCATCGTTGGTACAACACTGGTGCAGAATTTGTAAAAACTAATTGTTGCTGCAACTGAAGCTGAAAAAATTGTGCAAACCAAGAAACCATCCGCAGCCATTAATGGCGGATCTTTAAGGCCAGATTCGAAATTCAATCGACGTACAGGACCCTATCCTTTGAGGTCCTATCCTTCAAGAGAAAAAACAATGGTGGCATTGGAGGTAACAATAGGAAGAACTTTTCTGGTCCGAATTCTAATGGATCTACATGGAATCCATAACCATGTAGATGTTATAATTATGGCGAGATAGGCCATGTTCAGAGTGACTGCTCGAAACCAAGGCGTATCACAGGCACACCAAATGCAGACCAAAGTGGGTATGCCAACGCCACCAAACCTCCAACACGTGCATCAGGAGGACCATCCAACGGATCTATAAGTGAGACGTAGCCAAGACCAGCGAGGCTATTCACCCTAACTGATGGCGAGGCTAGTCCTGATGTGGTGATAAGTACTATTTCAGTCTTTTCTCAAAATACTAAAGTATTATTAGATCCTGGAGCAAACAGGTCATTTGTAAGTCCAAAGATAGCACTTAGCACGGATTGGCCTCTATCTCCCTTGACTCCTCCTATTACGGTTCTAACCTTTTTGGGAGAGCAACTGATTTGTGATCTAGTCTACTTCGGTTGTGCTGTACGTATGGTCCGAATGTACTTGAGGTGGATCTGATTCCATTGGACATCCAAGAGCTGGATGTGATCTTAAGCATGGACTGTCTAGCGAAATATCAAGCCCGTATGGAGTGTTTCACCAAGTGTGTGTGGTTCACTTTTTTTGATGGTACCGAATACTACTTTGAAGGTGATAGGTGAGTTGTTCCAACTTGCACAATTTCCTGGCTTCATGAGAAGCAATTGATCAGCAAAAGATGTACAGCGTACCTCGCTCATGTACACGATATTTCTAAAGAGTCCTCGGATCTGGATTTTGTTCCAGTGGTTGGCAAATTTTCGGCTGTATTCACAGAGGACATAACCGGTTTACCACCAGCAAGGGAAGTGGAATTTGGCATTGAATTAGTGCCTGGTACGAATCTGATTTCCATTCCTCTGTATCATATGGCTCCTGCGGAAATGAAGGAACTAAAAACGTAATTGGAAGATTTGATGGATCGTTGTTTCATCTGACCTAGTGTGTCACCTTGGGGAGCACCTGTCTTGTTCGTGAAGAAGAAAGACGGTTCGCTGCGATTATGCATCGACTATCGGCAGCTGAATCGTGTGACCATGAAGAACAAGAACCCTTTTCCGTGTATCGACGACTTGCTCGACCAACTCCAGGGTGTAGCCTATCCTTCAAGATCGATCTCAGATCTGGATACCATCAATTACGTGTTCGTGATGTTGATATTCCAAAGACCACGTTCAGATCGCGAAACGGCCACTACGAATTTCTGGTTATGCCATTCGGTTTGACCAATGCACTGATTTATTCCGTGAGTTCCTGGATAAATTTGTGATAGTCTTCATCGACAGCATTCTGATTTATTCAAAATCAGAAGAGGAGTATGCTAAGAACTTGCGAATTGTGCTGAATGCTTTACAGGATCAGCGGTTATTTGTAAAGTACTCAAAATGTGAATTCTGGTTACGCAAAGTTGGTTTCCTTGGCCATGTTGTTTCCGCCCAAGGTGTCCTTGTTAATCCAAAGAAGATTGAAGAAGTAGTTGCTTGGGAACCTTCACAAACTGTGTTCGAAGTTCGTAGTTTCCTTGGCTTGGCTGGATACTACCGTCGCTTTGTGGAGAATTTTTCATCGCTTGCCGGACCATTGACGAAATTAACACACAAAGGAGAGCCATTCGTATGAGACAAGAAATGCCAGCAAATTTTTGAAAAATTGAAAAGATGGTTGGATTCCGCACCAATCCTCACCTTACTAGTCGAGGGAAAAGAATATGTGGTGTATAGCGATGCGTCGAAATTCAGACTTGGATGTGCGTTGATGCAAGAAGGGAAAGTCGTTGCCTATGTTTCCCGACAATTGCGATTGTATGAAGGCAACTATCCTACGCATGATTTGGAGTTTGCAGCAGTGGTGTTTGCACTGAAAACTTGGCGACATTACTTATACGGCGAGACATGTAGAATCTTCACCGACCGCAAAAGCTTGAAATACCTCCTTACGCAAAAGGAGAAAAACATGAGACAACAAAGATGGGTGCAGCTGATTAAAGACTACTATTTAATCATTGAATATCATCCTACAAAAGTAAATGTTGTTGCTGATGGTTTAAACTGAAAATTTCATCCTCCTTCCCATCAGTTTTGGCTTACATACTCACCCATTACATGCCTATGTTGTTGGATTTGAAATCTACCCGTGTGCATCTTGGTACTGATTATTCTGGTTCGTTGCCAGCAAAGTCACGCCTACCTTGATTAAGATCTTGATTAAGGAAATCCGGAATCAGTAATTAAAGGATCCAAAATTAATTAAAATTTGAAAGTAACTTTCCGTTGGTGTTGATGTCATAATTCGTGATTTAAGAATGCGAGATGACAGAGTTCTTGTCTTCAAAAACTGGGTATGTGTTCCATAAGATGTTGATGTTCTTAATCTTATTTTATCAGAGGCTCATAGTTAAAAGTTCGCTATCTATCCCAGAAGCACTAAGAAGTACCGAGATTTAAAGGAGCAGTATTGGTGGCCGAACATGAAATGCCACATTGCTAACTTCATTTCCCAATGCCTCGTATGTCAACAAGTAAAGATTGAGCATCAAAGTCCCACTGGTTTACTACAGTCACTTCCAATTCCATAATGGAAGTGGGAGCATGTCATGATGGATTTTGTGACCGGTTTGCCTAGATCGCAGCGAGGATACGATGCCATTTGGGTGATCGTAGATCGATTGACGAAATCTGCATATTTCATTCCTATACATGTAACGGATACACCAAAGAAATTGGTTGTTCATTACTTGGACAAAATTGTTCTATTGCATGGAGTGCCTATTTCCATCATTTCAGATCATGACCCTCTCGTTTCACATCACAATTTTGGGAGAAATTCCATAATGCGCTGGGTTCAAGATTGAATTTCAGTATAGCATTTCATCCTCAAACCGATGGTCAATCCGAAAGGATGATTTAGACACTCGAAGACAAGCTACGTGCAAGTGTGTTGGACTAGCATACCAGTTGGGATCGATGCCTACCTTTGGGAGAATTTTCTTGCAACAATAGTTTTCATGTAAACATTGGTATGGCACCTTATGAAGCACTATATGGAGACGTTGTAGAACTCCCATTTGCTAGAATGAAGTAGGCAAGAGATGCCTAGACAATCCAGAATTGATTGATCAAGCAACGGAGCAGTTGAATTTGATTGGACAACGATTAAAAACAGCCCAATATCAGCAAAAAAACTATGCCAATAACTGACGAAAGGAATTGGAATTTGCGGTACGTGACAAACTGTTCTTGAAGGTCGCTCCATGGAAAGCAGCCTTGATTTTCAGCAGTAAGGTATGTGAGACCCTGAATTTTGAGTCTTAGAAATCTAAAAACCAGTGCAGGTGAAAAAGACCATTTTTCCCCTGAAGAAAAAGATATATGATGGCTGAAATTGGTAAGGGATGTCTAGTAACTATTTCTGGTATTAATTCCCTTTAAATTGAATCTTTATTGGTTGATAATTACCTTAAGAAATAAAAACACTAAGTTTAAGAGGGGATAATTACAGAATTTAATTCAGATAATTATTTTATTTTAATCAAGCCTTTAAGGTAGGGACTTTAATCCCATAACCACCTTATATAAATAGGAATTCAGCCACACAAAAATCTTACACAGAAAACACACAAAATTCGTAAGACCTAAAAACCCTATACCTCCCAATTTCTGTTGAAATCCGTTGGAATTTCAAAAAAACATAACTCTCTTATCGTTTATCGGATTCCTACGAATAATAGCTTGTTGGAAAACCCTCTTCATCTTCTTTCCAACCATCTCTACTTTTTTTTTGAAGGTTATTTTTTCTTTGTTAAAAGTTAATTCGAATTTCGGTGGAATTGCCAAAATCTGCTTGAATTTCAAAATAGCATAAGTCTCTCACCCTTTGTCGGATTCTTGCGAATAATAGCTTGTTGGAAATCTCTCTTCTTCATCTTTCCATCTGTCCTTGGTTTTCTTGTCAGGAGGTTAGCTTTTCTTGATTGCAAGATAAGTTGAATTTCGACAAGATTAGGGTTCAAGATTGTGTGATTCTGTCTTCAATTGATTCTATTGTTGTTTCTCTTGTTCATATGATATTTTAGCATCTAATCATGTTATAAAATCATGAATTCATCCTTTGAATATTTTCTATACATAAAATCAGTATGCCCTACTCTTGTCCTATTGTTGCCTTTCTTGATCAATTGATGAACCTATTGGATTCCGATCTTGTTTCTTTTGATTGTATAAGTCATAAACAGTTAATCCCTCTTTGTTAGTATTAAATCGCAACCCTTACACCTTGCTAACATGAAATCGTAAACTATGTTGTGTCCTATGCTTAGCGCTAAAATATATATACTTATATTGGATGGTAATTTAGGTTGAATCTTGATAAGTTCTTGGTTATCATATTACACATCAAAAGGGGAGGCACCTGCGGCATCTGACCACTGGTTTCTGATAGGTTTGGTGAGTGGAATTGGTAAGGAAATAAATTATTGAATTGGTTATTGAGTATGAATGCATAGCTTGGTTTTGTCTTTGCCTTGTGATACTATAGGTGGTTCAGAATTACTAAATAAAGGAAAAGGAATAGCTTCTTGTTCAGAGACAAGAGAGGTAGGATCTATGCCTCATCGATTTCCCCAGAGATCCCTGTTGTTTGTTTATTGTTTTTGATGCATGTCCTTGTTATTATTGCATGTTAATTGATTGTAAGATATGTTCATTAATTAGGGATTGAGATACGAATCCTATAGGCTATACCGAACCCTTGAGTTAGGTTTTGAGTGCCCGAATTGCATATGATATGTCAATAGAATAAACTAATTGTGTTCTGACATGATTAAGGATACCCTATTATGGTATTGTGCTTGTGTTTTCCTGTGTGTGTTTGTATATGATTGTGTGTTAGGATCCTGTTCCGATGGCCATTTGGGGTAAGCGCTAATGCTCTTTAGGAGAGGAGAGGTTCTTACTGGTATGGGAGTTGTATAGGTGGCAAACCCCAGCAAGCTCATGCTGGATGTCTAGTCCTTTTGTGACTAGAAGTCTTGTCCTTGTGTGGGTAGAAATCTTGTCCTTGTGTGGTAAGATGCCCTTATCCTTATGTTGTTTGGGATACCCTTGTCCTTGTATGGCAAGAAGAATAGGCTTACTGATTAGCTTCAGTGCTAACCTTTTACCCTTTATGTAGTAAGCCTTGGACAACACAGGTGGAAGGGGACGACCTTTCATTTTCCTATTTCCGAGAGCATTCTGATGAGTCTTACCTGCCTGTATACTTCTGATTTTTGGATGTGTTTGCAGTCCACCCTCAACCTTAGTTTCAACCCTATCCCTTTGATTGATTTTGAATTACGTGATACAGATAGTTGTGTAGGAATGATCTAATGTTGTTCGAGAGATTTGAGTTTAAAATTTCTGTAGATCTTCTGATGTTGTGTCCCTACAGAGGTTCTTGTAATCTCATCTTGTTGCATTCACCATTTTTCGGGGTTAGGTACATCTACTGTCCGTGGTACCAGTGTGTGAGATCAAGGCTGCATGCTGGGGCGATATCGCATCACATTAGCATACCTGTTCCTTGATTGCTTGCGTATATAACATGAATTACGATTGGATTATTTCTGATTTTCAAGGTTCCTTCTTTACTTGTTTCTGTTTTATTTTGGGAATTAACTTACTAGATGTTTGGATCCTTATGGGACTTGTGAGTTGTGGATTCATTGATTTTATTTAAAGACTTCCGCTGATATTTTATTCACTTTGTATGATACCAGAATACATGTCCAATATTATGCTCCAATAACTGATGAGCATAACGAATGTACATGCTAAAAATCGAGAATTTGATAAGTAAGTCTTGTGGAATTCAGATATGTCCTGGTTCTTGGGCTTGTCTGAGTTTCACGACAGTAATGGCCCTAATCGGAGCCATTAATAATAGATTAGGATTTGGGGTCGTTACAGGTTTGGTAGCAAAACATGGTTTAAGAAATATAATTGGTTATGTGCTAACTTGTTTGTTGATTTTGTGTTTGTAGGTAAGAACATGTGCACACACTCACTCACTTAGGGGCTAATATCGAAAGTAAACTAATGCCAAAAAGGGATTGATCTATAATATTTAAATAATAAGAATGATAATCTGATTTGCTGTGTGTTTATAAATGTTCTTATGCCTGGTATGCCTTGATGTGTTCAGATAAATCATAATGTATTTCTTGTCATTGTCGAATGTGTATTTTTGCCATAATGCTGAGTGTCCCTATGTGACTTCTTATCACTGTCTTTAAAGTTTGTTGTAATGATTTCCAAGAATGGTTTGTATGATAGTATTGTTGCCGAATGCTTATGGGAGTGTTGGTGTAATTGTAGAGTGTGCATCGCATGTGTACATATGATTTCCGAAACATGTCAATATTTGTGTGCAAGTGTATTTTGTTTTGCAGCATATACGTATCGTCCGATGCATGCCTCTCTACCAGGTACCACTTCTTTTCCTAGTATCATATTTAGTTATGTGTTAAGTAACAATCATATGTTTGTATAGTATGGCAAGGTTAAATGCTACAAGGGATCGACATGATAGGTATAAGGTTCAGGCCGAACAGTAATCTGTTGAGCAAGAGGAGCCGAATGCACAAACTGAGCAGGGAGGGAAAGCTGAGCCCGAAAACCAACCTTAGGCACCAGCTGCACCAGCCATCGATCATGTGATGGCACAAATCCTAAACGTATTGCAAGGAATTGCTGCAAATCAGCAACGTATGGAGGCGCAATTTCAGAATGCTCCTGCACCCGCACTCGTGGAATAACTTATTCCTCCACTTGAACCTGTACAGTCGGCGCATCCTAAGGAAGCCGAGAGACTTCCAGTCATGATTACAAAATTATTGAAGGAAACTCGACAATTGGGATGTAAAGATTTCAATGGTTCAGCTGGAGTCGTTGCCGTTCGTGAAAGGATCGACACCTTATACCGAGTGTCCTTGTTATTATGTATCTGGGTTGATGACAAGGTTACCATTGCCACTTTCCTACTTGAGGAAGAAGCCCTTGCATGGTGGACAGTTATGAGCTTGCGATTTGGGGATCGTCTGCCTACATGGGAGGAATTTTGGTATGAATTTGACAGAAGATTCTATACAAAAGTCCATAAAACTGAGCAACAACAAGCTTTCTACAAGCTTGAACAGGGCACCCGTTCGGTGCTGGAATATGAAAAGGCATTAAGGGAATTGTCCCGATTTGTACCTGAAGAGGATCGCTCACCGTACCAGCTTGCGAGACGATTTCAGGATGGGCTGAGTACCGAACTTAAAACCATCGTTGGTATGACATCGGTACAGAATTTGCAACAACTAATTGTTGCCACGACTGAAGCCGAAAAGATCATACAAACCAAGAAGCTATCCGCAGCCACTAGTGGCGGATCCTTCAGGCGAGATTTGAAATTTAATTGACGTATAAAACCCTATCCTTTAAGGTCATATCCTCAGAAAATTAATGGCAATGAAGTAACAAAAAGAAGAACTTTTCTGGTTCAAATCCAATGGATCTATGTGGAATTCTCTGCAAATCGATGTTACAATTGTGGCGAAATGGGATACATTCAACGGGAATGTCAGAAGCCGAGACATATCACTGGCACCTAGTGCGGGCCGAGGTGGGTATGCTCACCCTACCAAACTGCCAACGTGAGCAGTAGGAGGACCACCCAACGTATGCATAAGTGAGGCACAACCAAAACCAACAAGGCTATTCACCCTAATTGATGCCGAGGCTAGTCCTTAAGTGGTGACAGGGACTATTTCAGTCTTTTCTCAAAATGCTAAAGTATTATTAGATCCCGGAGCACATAGATCATTTGTAAGTCTAAGGATAGCACATAGCATGGATCGACCTCTATCTCCCTTGACTCCTCCTATTGCGAGTTTGAGATGCTAATATTCCGAAGACAGCGTTCAGATCGCGATACGGCCACTACGAATTTCTGGTTATACCATTCGGTTTGACTAATGCACTAGCTATGTTTATAGACCTGATGAATCATATGTTTCATGAGTTCCTGGATAAATTTGTGATAGTCATCATCGACGACATTCTGATTTATTCAAAATCGAAGAGGAACATGCTAAGCATTTTTGGATTGTGCTAAGTGTTTTAAAGGATCGGCAGTTGTTTGCAAAGTACTCCAAATGCGAATTCTGGTTACGCGAAGTTGATTTCCTTGGCCATATTGTTTCCGCCCAAGGTGTGTTAGTTGATCTAAAAAGGATTGAAGCCATAGTTTCTTGGGAACCCCCACGAACTGTGTTCGAAGTTCGTATTTTCCTTGGCTTAGTAGGATACTACCATCGCTTTGTGGAGAATTTTTCATCGCTTGCCGCACCATTGATAAAACTGACGTGAAGGGTGGGTCGCTAGTGTGGAACGAGAAATGTCAGAAAAGTTTCGAAGAATTGAAAAACCAGTTAGTTTCCGCACGTATCCTTATTTAACCTATTTGCGGAAAGTAGTATGTGGTTTACAGCGATGCGTCGAAATCTGGACTTGAATGCGTATTGATGCAAGACGGGAAAGTCGTTGCTTATGCTTCCCGACAGTTACGACCGCACGAAAGCAACTACCCTACGAATGATTTGGAGCTTGCAGCCGTGGTGTTTGCATTGAAAATATGGCGACATTACTTATACGACAAGATGTGCCGAATCTTCACCGACCACAAAAGCCTGAAGTACCTCCTCACCGAAAAAGAATTGAATATGAGACAACAAAGATGGGTGGAACTGATTAAAGACTACGATTTGATCATCGAATATAATCCTGGAAAGGAAAATGTTGTTGCTGATGCCTTGAGCCAAAAGTTTCATCCTCCTTCCCCATCAGTTTTGGCTTACATACGCACCCATTACATGCCTATGTTGCAGGATTTGAAAGTTAATCGTGTGCATCTTGGCACTGATTTTTCTTGATTGTTATTGGCATGAATCGAAGTCATGCCTACCTTGATTGAGGAAATCTGAAATCAGCAATTAGATGATCCGAAACTGATTGAAATTCAGAAGCAACTTTCTGATGGTGTTGATGCCATAGTTCGTGATTTCAGAATACGAGAGGACGAAATGCTTGTCATTAGAAATCGGGTATGTGTTCCACAATATGTTGATATTTGTAACCTTATTCTATCGGAGGTGCATAGTTCGAAGTTCACTATCCATCCCGGAAGCACTAAGATGTACCGAGATTTAAAGGAGCAGTATTGGTGGCCAAACATGAAACGCCACATTTCTGAGTTCATTGCCCGATGCCTCGTATGTCAACAAGTAAAGATCGAACATCAACGACTCACTGGTCTACTTCAGTCACTCCCAATTCCAGAATGGAAGTGGGAGCATGTCACAATGGATTTTGTGACCGGCTTGCCTAAATCGTAATGAGGATACGATGCCATTTGGGTGATTGTGGATCAATTGACGAAATCTGCACATTTCCTTCATATATGTGTGATGGATGCACCTGAGAAATTGGTTGTTCGTTATGTGGACGAGATTATTCGATTGTATGGAGTGCCAGTTTCCATCGTTTCAGATCGTGACCCCCGTTTCACCTCACGATTTTGGGAGAAATTCCAGAATGCGCTGGGTTCAAGATTGAACTTCAGTACATCATTTCATCCCCAGACCGATGGCCAATCAGAAAGGATGATTCAGACACTCAAAGACATGTTACGTGCGAGTGTGTTGGACCAAAAAACTGGATGGGATTGATGCCTGCCGTTGGCAGAATTTTCTTATAACAATAGTTTTCATGTCAGTATCGATATGGCACCTTATGAAGCATTATATGGGAGATGTTGCAGAACTCCCATTTGCTGGAATGAGTAAGCAATAGACGCCTAGAGAATCCGGAATTGATTGATCAAGCAACAGAGCAGTTGATTGACTCAACAACGGGTAAAAACAGCCCAGAATCGGCAGAAAAACTACGCTGATAACCGACGAAGGGAGCTGGAATTTGTGGTAGGTGACAAAGTGTTTCTGAAGGTTTCCCTATGGAAATAAGTTCTTCGTTTACAGCAGCAAGGTAAGCTAGCACCTCATTACATTGGTTCGTCTGACATCGTCGAGAGGATCGGCCCTGTTGCATACCGACTTGCCTTACCTCCAAATATGGAAAGAATTCACAACGTGTTTCACGTTTCAATGTTGAGAAAGTATGTGCAAGACCTTGCTCATGTGCTAGAGGAACAGTTCAAGATGAAGACCTATCCTATCCCGTACAACCAGTTGCCATACTAGATCGGTCAGTTCGATAGCTTCACCATTGAAGCATGCTTATGGTACGAGTTCTTTGGCATAATGGTCAAATTGAGGAACAGTCTTGGAAGACTGAAGAATCTATGCATGCAAAATTTCCTTATCTCTTTGCTTAGGTACTTGTGCTAAAATTTCGAGGACGAAATTCTTATAAGGAGGGGAGAATGTGAGACCTAAAATTTTGAGTACTAGACGTTCTGAAGCCAGTGCAGGTGAAAAAAAACATTTTTCCCCTGAAGAAAAGGATGTGTGAAGACCAAAATTGGTAAGAGATGTCTAGTAATTATTTCTGGTATTAATTCCTTTTAAATTAATTCTTTATTGGTTGATAATTACCTTAGGAAATAAAAACTCTAAGTTCAAGGGGGGATAGTTTCAGAATTTAATTCTGATAATTATCTTATTTTAATTAAGCCCTTAAGGTAGGGATTTTAATCCAACAACCACCTTATATAAATTGAAAGTCAGCCACACAAAAACCTTATGCAGAAAATACACAATATTTGTAAGAACTAAAAACCCTACACCTCCCAATTTCTGTTGAAATCTGCTGGAACTTCAAACAAGCATAACTCTCTCATCGTTTTTCAGATTCCTGAGAATAATAGCTTGTTGGAAAGTTCTCTTCATCTTTTTTTCAAAAATCTTTGCTTTTGTGCTTGGAGGTTAGCTTTTCTTTGTGAAAATTTAAATTGAATTTTGCCAGAATTGATAAAATCTAATTGAACTTCAAAATAGGATAACTCTCTCATCCTTTGTCGGATTCATGTGAATAATAGCTTGTTGGAAATCTCTCTTCATCCTATTTCAAAAAATATTTATTTTTTCATCAGGAGGTTAGCTTTTCTTTATCGCAAGATAAGTCGAATTTCGATAGGATTAGGGTTCAAGATTGTGTGATTCTGTCTTCAATTGATTTCTGTTGTTGTTTCTTTTGTTCATATAATTGTTTGGCATTTATTTATGTTATAAAATCATGAATTCATCCTTTGAATCTTTTTTATACATGAAATCAATGTGTCCTACCCTTGCCATATTCTTGCCTATCTTGATCAATTAATGAACTTATTGGATTCAGATCTTGTTTCTTTTGATTGTATAAGTTATAAACAATTAATCCCTTTTTGTTAGTTTGAAATCGCAACCCTTACACCTTGTTAACATGAAATCGCAAACTATCTTGTGTCCTATGCTTAGTGCCGAAATATACATAATTAAATTGGGTGGTAATTCAGGTTGAATCTTGTTAAGTTCTTGGCTATAACATCACACATCAAAAAAGGAGGCACCTAAGGAGTCTGACCACTGGTTTCTGATAGGTTTGGTGAGTGGAATTGGTAAGGAAATAGCGTATTCAATTGGTTATTGAGTATGCATGCTTAGTTTTGTTTTGTTTTTGCTTTGTCATACTATAGTTGGTTTGGAATTATTAAATAAAGGCAAAGGAATAGGTTTTTGTTCAAAGACAATTGAGGTAGGATCTATGCGTCATCGGTTTCTCCAGAGATCCCTGTTGTTTGTTTGATGTTTTCGATGCATGTCCTTTTTATTATTGCATGCGAATTGATTGTAGGATATGTGCAATAATTTCGGATTGAGATATGAATCTTATAGGCTATACCGAACCTTTGAGTTAGGTTTTGAGTGCCCGAATTGCATATGATATGTGAATTGAATAAGTTAATTGTGTTCTGACATCAGGATAACCCGTTATGGTGTCGTGCTTGTACATATTTGTTTGTAACGATCCCGTTCCGATAGCTATTCGGGGTAAGAGTTGATGCTACTCAAGAGAGGGGCGGCCTTAACTGGTATAGGAGTTGTATGGGTGACAAACCCAAGGATGCACGCGCTGGATGTCTAGTCCTTGTGTGCCTAGAAGTCTTGTCCTTGTGTGGCAAGATGCCCTTATCCTTGTGTGGTTTGGAATACCTTTGTCCTTGTGTGCCTTAGGATGTCTTGTTCTTGTGTGGCAGGATGAATAGGCTTACTAATTAGCTTGTGTGCTAACCTTTTACACTTTGTACAGTAAGCCTTGGACAACATAGGTGGAAAGGGACGACCTTTCTTTTTTCTATTGCCGAGAGCAATCTGATGAGTTTTACCTGCCTGTGTACTTCTGATTTTCGGAAGTGTTTGCAGTCCACCCTCAGCTTTAGTTTTGGCTCTATCCTTTTGATTGATTTTTGAATTGCGTGATACCCATAGTTATATAGAAATGATCTAATGTTGTTCAGGAGATTTGTGTTTAAGATTTCTATAGATCTTATAATGTTGTGACCCTACTAACATTCTTGTATTCTTATCCTATTGTATTCTCCATTTTTCTCGGTTAAAAGTTAAATCGTAATTCGGCAGAATTGCCAAAATCTGCTTGAACTTCAAATAGGCATAACTCTCTCATATTTCGGCAGGAATAGGTTTCAAAATTATATGATTCTGCCCTCAATTGATTTCTGTTGTTATTCCTCTTGTTTATATGATTTTTTAGCATCCATTCATGTTGTAAAATCATGAATTCATCTTTTGAATCTTCTCTCTACATGAAATCAGTATGCCTTACCCATGCCTTATTGTTGCCTATCTTAATTAATAGATTAACCTATTCGATTCTGATCTTTTTTCTTTTGATTTACAAGTTATAAACACCTAATTATTCTTTTGTTAACATGAAATCGCAATTTGTCTTGTGCCCTAGTCGTAAGGCCAAAATTTGCATAGTTAATTAGGATGGTAATTCAGGTTGAATCTTGTTAAGTTCTTGGCTATCATATCACACATCCAAGGAGGACGCACCTGAGACATCTGATCACTGGTTTCTGATAGGTTTAGTTAGTGGAAATGGTAAGAAAATAGAGTATTCAATTGGTTACTGAGTATGCATGCTTAGTTTTGTTTTGTCTTTGTCTTGTGATGCTATAGGTGGTTCAGAAAATTAAATAAAGGTAAAGGAATAGCTTCTTATTCAGAGATAAGAGAGGTAGGATCTATGCCTTATCGGTTTCTCCTTAAATCCTTGTTGTTTGTTTGTTGTTTTCGATGCACACCCTTGATAATATTGTTTTCGAATTGATTATATGGTATATGTATGAATTGAGGATTAAAATCTGATTACTTATGCTATACTGAACCTTTGAGTTAGGTTATGAGTGCCTAATTTACATGTGTTGTGTTCTGACATGATTGAGAATAACTTGTCATGGTATTGTGCTTTGTGCTTGCCTGTGTGTGTTTGTTTGTGTGTCAGGATCCTTTTCCGATGGCCACTCAGGGTAAACGCTGATGCTCCTTGGGAGAGGGGAGGTTCTTACTGGTAAGAGAGTTGAATGGGCTGGTAATCCCTAGCTTGCGCGTGCTGGATGCCTAGTCCTGTTTGCTGGCGAGAAGCCTTGTCTTGTGTGCTGGCTAGATGCCTTGTCTTGTGTGCTGGCAAGATGCCTTAATCCTATGAGCTGGTTAAGATGCCAAGTCCTGTGTGCTGGCTAGATGCCTTGTCCTGTGTGCTGACAAGATGAATAGGCTTGCTGATTAGCTTGTGTGTTAACCTTTTACCCTTTATGCAAGAAAGCCTTGGACAACACAGGTAGAAGGGGATGACCTTTCTTTTTCCTACTGCCGAGAGTAACCTGATGTGTTTTTCTGCCTATGTACTTTTGATTTCAGAAGTGTTTGTAGTCCACCCGCAGCCTGGGTTTGGGCTCTATTCCTTTGTTTGATTCTTGAATTGCGTGATAGCCGTAGTTGGCTAAGGTTGATCTGATGTTGTTTGGGGAAATGTTTGTTTAAACTTTCTACAGATCTTATGATATTATGACCCTACTGAGATTCTTGTAATCTTATCCTGTTGTTTTTACCATTTTTCAGGCTTAGGTATATTCTCTGTTCGTGGTACAAGTGTGTGAGATCAAGGCTGCATGGCGAGGCGATATCGCATCACATTTACATACCTGTTCCTTGATTAACATGACCTTGATTTAGACTATTTTTGGTTATCTAAGTCCCTCCTTTGATGGTTTGTTTCTGGAATACTTTAGGAGGTTTACATGTTGAATTTTTAGATCTTTATTGGACTTGTGTGTTATGGTTCCAATGACTCAATTTAAAGACTTCCGCTGATGTTTTATTCACTCCGTATAATACCAAAATGCTTGTCCAATATCATGCTCCAATTATTAAGAATATAAAAAATATATTAAAAATTAAAAATTAGATGAGTAAACCTTGTGAGATTTAGATAGGTCTTAGTGGTTTGGGCTTGTTTGAGTTTCACTGCGGTAAAGGCCCTAATCGGAGCAATTTATAATAGGTTAGGATTTGGGGTCGTACAGGTTTGGTAGCAGAGCATAGTATAGGGAATATGATTTGTTATATGCTAATTTGTTTGTTGATTTTATGTTTGTAGTTAAGAACATGTGCACACAGTCACTCATTTAGGGGCTAATACCGAAAATGATCTAATGCTGAAAAGAGATTGGTTTGTAAGATTTAAATGATAAAATTGATAATTTGACTTTCTGTGTGTTATGTGTATCTCTATGCCCTGCATGACTTTATGTGCTTGCTTTGTTTTCTTTAACTGTAACGATCCTAACTCCTAACCTATTATTAATTTCTCTGATTATGGTCCTTACTGCCGTGAAACCCAAACAAGCCCAAGAACCAGGACCTATCTGAATCCCACAAGGCTTACTCATCAAATTCTTGATTTTTAGCATGTACATTCTTTATGTTTGTCAACAATTGGAGCATGATATTGGGCAATATTCTGCTATCATACTCATTAAATGAAATATCAACAGAAATTTTTAAATAAAATCAACGAATCCACAACACACAAGTTCCATAGGGATCCAAATATCCATCAAGTTAACCCCCAACATAAATCGGACACAACAAGTAAGAGGAATTTTAAAAAACCAGAAGTAGTCCAAATATAATTCATGTTATATGCACAGGCAATCAAGGAACATGTATGCAAATATGATGCAATATCGTCCGGCCATGCAGTCTTGATCTCACACACTTGTACCACGGACAGTGGATGTAACTAAGCCTGAGAAATGGTGAATACAACAGGATAAGATTACAAGAATCTCAGTAGGGTCACAACATCATAAGATCTATAGAAACCTTAAACATAAATCTCTCGAACAACATCAGATCATCCCTACACAACTATGGATATCACGCAATTCAAGAATCAATCAAAGGGATAGGGCCAAAACTAAGGTTGAGGGTGGATTACAACACTTCTAAAAATCAGAAATACACAGGCAGGTAAAACTCATTAGATTACTCTCGGTACTAAAAAGAAAGAAAGGTCATCCCCTTCCACCTGTGTTGTCCATGGTTTTGTAACGACCCTAACTCCGAACCTATTATTAATTGCTCTAATTAAGGCCCTTACAACCATGACACCAAAACAAGCCCAAGAACTAGAACCTATCTGAATCCCATAAGGCTTACTCATGAAATTCTCGATTTTTAGCATGTACGTTCTTTATGTTTATTAACAATTGGAGCATGATATTGGACAAGTACTCTGGTATCATACAGAGTGAATGAAATATCAGCGCAAGTCTTTAAATAAAATCAATGAATCCACAACACACAAGTCCCATAGGGATCTAAATATCCGTCAAGTTAACCCCCAACATAAATCAGACACAACAAGTAAAGAAGGAATCTTGAAAAACCAGAAAGTAGTCCAATCATAATTCATGTTATATGCGCAGGCAATCATGGAATAGGTATACAAATGTGATGCGATATTATCCCGTCGTGCAGCCTTGATCTCACACATTGGTACCACGGATAGTGGATGTACCTAAACCTGAAAAATGTTGAATACATCAGGGTAAGATTACAAAAGTCTCAGTAGGATCACAACATCATAAGATCTACAAAAATCTTAATTACAAATCTCCCGAACAACATCATATCATTCCTACACAACTATGGGTATCATGAAATTCAATAATCAATCAAAGGGATAGGGCCAAAACTAAGGCTGAGGGTGGACTACAACACTTCCAAAAATCAGAAGTACATAGGCAGGTAAAACTCATCAGATTACTCTCGGTACTAGAAAGAAAGAAAGGTCATCCCCTTACACCTATGTTGTCCAAGGTTTATTCACAAAGGGTAAAACATTAGCACACAAGCTAATCAGCAAACCTATTCATCCTACCACACAAGGACAAGATATCTAAGCCACACAAGTACAAGGCTTCCAGCAACACAAGGACCAGGAGCCACACAAGGACAAAGTTTCCAGGCAGACAAGGACAAAGTTTCCAGGCAGACAAGGACAAAATTTCCAGGCACACAAGGACAAAGTTTCCAGGCACACAAGGACAAGGCATCCAAGCCATACAAGGACAAGGCTTCCAGCGCACGCATGCTGGGGATTGCCACCCATACAACTCCAATACCAGCAAGAGCCTCCCCTCTCCCAAATCCTAACCTATTATTAATTACTCTGATTAGGACCATTACCACCATAAAACTCAGGCAAGCCCAAGAACCAAGACATATCTGAATTCCACAAGGCTTACTTATCAAATTCTCGATTTTTAGCATGTATATTTGTTATGTTCAATAGTTATTGGAGCATGATATTGGACATGTGTTCTGATATCATACAGCGTGAATAAAATATCAGCGAAAGTTTTTAAATAAAATCAATGAATCCACAGCTCACAAATCCCACAAGGATCCAAACATCCAGTAAGTTATTCCCAAAGTAAAACGGAAACAAATAAAAGATGAACCTTGAAAACAAAAAAATAGTCCAATTATAATTCATGTTATATGCGCAAGCAATCAAGGAACAGGTATGCTAATGTGATGCGATATCGCCCTGCCGTGTAGCCCTGATGTGAGACCCCGAATTTTGAGTCCTAGAAGTCCAGAAGCCATTGCAGGTGAAAAGACTATATTTTCCCTGAAGAAAAGGATGTGTGATGGCCGAAATTGGTAAGGAATGTTTGGTAATTATTTCTGGTATTAATTCTCTTTAATTTAGTTCTTAATTTTTTGATAATCACCGTAGGAATTAAAATCCCTAAAATTAAAAGAAGATAATTATAGAATTTAAATCTGGTAGTTATCTTACTTTAATAAAGCCTTTAAAGTGGTAATCTTAATTCCATACCCATCCATTATAAATAGGAAGCCAATCCCACAAAAATCATTCTTAGAAAACACACAAAACTCGTATAGCCTAAAACCCTTACACCTCCCTATATCTGCCAAAATTCACTGAAACTTTAAACCAGCATAACTCTCTCATTGTTTGTCGGATTCCTGAAAATAATAGCTTGGTGGAAATCTCTCTTCATTCTCTTTCCAAAAATCTCTGGTTTTTTGTCAGGAGGTTAGTATTTCTTTCCGTTAGAAAAGTTGAAACTTGGCGTAACTGCCAAAATCTTCTTGAAATTCAATATAGGATAACTTTTTCATCGTTTGTCAGATTCTTGCTAACAATAGCTTGTTGGAAAGCTCTATTCATCCTCTTTCCAATCATATTTGTTTGTTAGTTGGATGTTCGTATTTCTTTTTCAAAAGATAAATTGAAAATCGGTGGCGGAATTAGGTTTTAAGATTTGTATAATTCTGTCTTTGATTGATCTCTGATGTTGTTGCCCTTATTCATATGATTTTTTAGAATCCATTCATAGTGAGCAATTATGATTTCATCCCTTGAATACATGAAGTCGAAAATTGTCTTGTGCCTTACTCTTAGTGCTGCCGAACTTTGCTTAGTTAATTAGGATGGTAAATCAGTTTGAATCATTAAGTTTCTGGCTATCACATCATACATCCAAGTGGAAGGCACCTTCAGTATCTGATCACTGGTTTCTGATATGTTTGGTAAGAGGAATTGGTAAGGAAATAGGGTATTTACTTGGTTATTGCGTATGCATGCTTAGTTTGATTTTTTGTCTTTGCCTAATGATAACTTAGGTGGTTCGGAAGTATCTAGTAAGGGAAAAGCAATAGCTTCTTGTTCAGAGACAATAGAGGTAGGATCTATGCCTCATCGGTTTCTCCAGAGACCTTGTTGTTTGCTTAATTGATTTATATGATTGTGAAACTGTATGCGCATTCATATTAAATAATGCATGCTTGAGTTGCGGATTGAATTGAGAAATTTCTAGGCTATACCGAATCCCTTAAGGTAGGTTAGGAGTGCCTAGTTTGCATGTGTGATGTGTATTGAACATGTTGAATGTGATCTGCCAGAATTGAGAATACCCTATTGTGATTTTGTGCTTTCTGCTTGCCTGTGTGTTCTGGTACGTGTTTGTGTGTCAGGATCCTTTTCTAGTGGCCATTCGAGGTAAGCGCTGATGCTCTTAGTGAGAGGGGAGGTTCTTACTGGTATGGGAGTCGTATGGGTGGAAAATCCCAGCAAGAGCTCATTGGATGTTTGGTCCTTATGTGGCCAAAAGCCCTGTTCTTGTGTGGTAGGAACCCCTTATCCTTGTGTTGTTTGGGAAGCCCTTATCCTTGTGTGATTTGGGATGCCCTTGTCCTTGTGTGCCTTGGGATGTTTTGTTCTTGTGTGCAAGATGAATAGGATTACTGATTAGCTTGTGTTTTAACCATTTACCTTTCGTACAGTAAGCCTTGGGCAACACAGGTGAAAGGGGATGGCCTTTTCTTCTTCATTGCCAAGGACAATCTGGTGAGTTCTGCCTGTCTGTGTACTTCTGATACTTTTCAGAAGTGTTTGTAGTCCCTCTAAGCCTTAGATTTGGCCCTACCCTTTTTGAATGAATCTTTGAATTGTATGAATCTCTTTAGTTGCGTAGGAATGATCAAATATTATTCGGGAGATTTGTGTTTATGCTTTCTGCAGATCTTATGATGTTTTGACCTTACTGAGGTTCTTGTAATCTCATTCCGTTGTTTCCACCATTTTTTTTAGGCTTAGCTACATTCACTGCTCGTGGTACCAGTGTGTGAGATCAAGGTTTTACGACGGGGCGATATCGCATCACTTTTGCATACCTGTTTCTTGATTACTTGCGCATATAACTTGAATAAAAATTGGACTACTTTTTGGTTTATTTTAAGATTCCACTTTTGCTTGTTATTTTCGACTATGTTAGAGGAATTCTTGTTGGTTATTTGGATCTTTATGGGACTTGTGTGTTAAACACAAATCTCCAGAACAACATTAGATCATTCCTACACATCTATAGGTATCACGCAATTCAAAAATCAATCAAACAGATAGGGCCGAAACTAAGGCTGAGTGTGGAGTGTAAACATTTTCGAACATTAGAACTACACATGCAGGTAAAACTCAACAATTTATTCTCGGCAATAGGAAAAAAAAAGGTCGTCCCTTTCCACCTGCGTTGTCCAAGGCTTACTGCACAAAAGGTAAAAAGTTAGCACACAAGCTAATCAGTAAGCCTATTCATCTTGCCACACAAGGACAAGACATCCCAAGCCACACAATGACAAGACATCTCAAGCTACACAAGGACAAGGGTATCCCAAACCACACAAGGATAAAGGCATCCTGCCACACAAGGACAATATTTCTAGCCACACAAGGACTAGACATCTAACGCGCGCATGCTGGGTTTTGCCACCTATACAACTCCCATACCAGTAAGAGCCTCTCCTCTCCAAAGGAGCATCAACGCTTACCCTGAATGGCTATCGGAACAGGATCATGACACACAAACATGTACAAGCACACACAAGCAAGCACAAGCACAATACCATAACAGGGTTTCCTCAATCATCTTAGAACACAATTAGCTTATTCAATTCACATATCATATGCAATTTGGGCACTCAAAACCTAACTCAAGGATGTGGTATAGCCTATAGGATTCATTTCTCAATCCCTAATTCTTGCATATATCCTATAATCAATTCGCATGCAATAATAACAAGGGCATGCATCGAAAACAACAAACAAACAACAGGGATCTCTAGAGAAACCAATGAGGCATAGATCCTACCTCTCTTGTCTCTGAACAAGAAGCTATTCCCTTGCCTTTATTTAATAATTCCGAACCACCTATAGCGTCACAAGGCAAAGACAAAACCAAACTAAGCATGCATACTTAATAACCAATTGAATACCCTATTTCCTTACAAATTCTACTCACCAAACCTATCTGAAACCAGTGGTCAGATGCCGCAGGTGCCTCCCCTTTTGATGTGTGATGTGATAGCCAAGAACTTAACAAGATTTAACCTGAATTACCACCCAATTCTACTATGTATATTTCGGCGCTAGCATAGGAAAAAAGATAGTTTGCGATTTCATGTTAGCAAGGTGTAAGGGTTGCAATTCCATGCTAACAAATGGGGATTAAATGTTAATAACTTATATAATCAAAAGAAACAAGATCGAAATCCAATAGGTTTATCAATTGATCAAGATAGGCAATAATAGAGCAAGCATAGGACCTACCTATTTCATGTATAGAAAAGATTCAAAGGATGAATTTATGATTTTATAGCATGAATAGATTCCAAACAATCATGCGAACAAGATAAACAACAAAAGAAATCAATTGAAGACGGAGTCACACAATCTTGAACCCTAATCCCGTCGAAATTCGACTTATCTTACAATAAATAAAAACTAACCTCATGACAAAAAAAATAAAGATTTCTGGAAATAGGATGAAAATAGCTTTCCAACAACCTATTATTCGCAAGAATCCAACAAAGGATGAGAGAGTTATCCTATTTTGAAGTTCAAGTAGATTTTGGCAATTCTGCTGAAGTTCGATTTAAATTCTAATAAATAAAATCTAACCTTTTGATAAAAAAATATATTATTGGAAAGAAGATGAAGAGATCTTTCCAACAAGCTATTATTTTCAGGAATTCGATAAACAATGAGAGAGTTATGCTTGTTTGAAGTTCCAACGGATTTTAGCAGAAATTGGGAGGTGTAGGGTTTTTAAGTCTTAAGAATTTTGTGTGTTTTCTGTATAAAATTTTTGTGTTGCTGACTTCCTTCCTATTTATAAAAGGTGGATATGAGTTTAAAATCCCTATCTTAAAGACTTAATTAAAATAAAATAATTATCAGAACTAAATTCTATAATTATCCCTTCTTAAACTTAGAGTTTTTATTTTCTAAGGTAATTATCAACCAATAAAAAATCAATTTAAAGGGAATTAATACCAAAAATAGTTACTAGATATCCCTTACCAATTTTGGCTATCACACATCCTTTCCTTTAGAGGAAAAATAGTCTTTTTCACCTGCACTGGCTTTTGGACTTCTAGGACTCAAAATTCAAAGTCTCACATCAGCGCAGGATCCTGACACACAAACATGTACAAGCACACACAAGCAAGTACAAAGCATAATACCAAAACATGATATCTTCAAATCATGTCATAACACAATTATATGCAATTCGGGCACTCAAAACCTAACTCAAGGGTTCGGTCTGGCTATAGGATTTATATCTCATTCTGCGATTCATGCATATATCCTACAATCAATTCGAATGCAATAATAACAAGAGCAGGTATCGAAAATAACAAACAAACAACAGGGATCTCTAGAGAAATCGATGAGGCATAGATCCTACCTCTCTTATCTCAGAACAAGAAGTTATTCCTTTGCCCTTATTTTATAATTCTGAACCACCTATAACTTCACAAGGCAAAGACAAAACCAAACTAAACATGCATACTCAATAACTAAGTAAATACCCTATTTCATTACCAATTCCACTCGCCAAACCTATTAAAAACCGGTGGTCAGATAACGCAAGTACCTCCTCTTTGTGATGTGATAGCCAAGAACTTAACAAGATTCAACCTGAATTACCACCCCAATTTAACTATTTATATTTCGGCACTAAGCATAGAACACAAGATAATTTGCAATTTCATGTCAGCAAGGTGTAAGGGTTGTGATTTCATGTTAACAAAGAAGGATTAAGTATTTGTAACCTATACAATCAAAAGAAACAAGATTGGAATCCAATAGGTTAATTAATTGATCAAGATAGGCAACAATAGGGCTAAGGTAGGGCATACTAACATGAAATTTCACCTTACGAAGCATAAATATGGGAGACGTTGCAGAACTCTCATTTGCTAAAATGAAGTAGATGAGAGAAGCCTAGACAATCCGGAATTGATTGATCAAGCAACAAAGCAGTTGAACTTGATTCGATAACGAATAAAAACAGCTCAAAATCGGTAGAAAAACTACGCCAATAATCGATGAAGGGAGCGAAGCTGGAATTTGCGGTAGGTGACAAAGTGTTTCTGAAGGTTGCCCATGGAAAGGAGTTCTTTGTTTTCAGTAGCGAGGTAAGCTAGCACTTCGTTCAATTGGTCAATATGACATCGTCGAGAGGATCAGCCCTGCTGCATACCGACTTGCCTTAACTCCAAACATGGAAAGAATTCACAACATGTTTCACGTTTCAATGTTGAGAAAGTATGTGCAAGACCCTGCTCACGTGCTCGAACAACTCCCAGTTGTAATCGCTGAAGATCTATCCTATCCCGTACAGCCAGTTGCCATACTAGATCGCTCAGTTCGACAGCTTCGCAGTCGAATCGTGCCTATGGTATGAGCTGTTTGGCGTAATGGCCAAATTGAGGAACAGTTTTGGGAGACTGAGGAATCTATGTATCCAAAATTTCTTTATCTTTTTGTTTAGCTACTTGTGCTAAAATTTCGAGGACGAAATTCTTACAAGGAGGGGACGATGTGAGACCCTGAATTTTGAGTTCTAGAAATCCAGAAGCCAGTGCATGTGAAAAAAACCATTTTTCCTCTGAAGAAAAAGATGTGTTATGGCCGAAATTTATAAGGGATGTCTAGTAATTATTTTTGGTATTAATTACCTTTAAATTGATTCTTTATTGGTTGATAATTACCTTAGGAAATAAAACCCTAAGTTTAAAGGGGGATAATTATAGAATTTAATTCTGATAATTATCTTACTTTAATTAAGCCTTTAAGGTAGGGATTTTAATCCCATAATCACTTTATATGAATAGGAAGTCAGCCACACAAAAATGTTATACAGAAGACGCACAAAATTCGTAAGACCTAAAAACCCTACACCTCCCAATTTCGGCTGAAATCCGCTAGAACTTTAAACAAGCATAACTATCTCATCGTTTATTGGATTCTTGCGAATAATAGCTTGTTGGAAAGATCTCTTACTCTTATTTCCAACCATCTTTGGTTTCTAGTTTTAGGTTATTTTTTCTTTCTTAAAAGTTAAATCAAATTTCGAAGGAATTGCCAAAATATGTTTGTATGTAGGCTAGTTTTTCTTTGTTAAAAGTTAAATCAAACTTCGGCATAATTGCCAAAATCTGCTTGAACTTCAAAATAGCATAACTCTCTCATCCTTTGTCAGTTTCTTGCGAATAATAGCTTATAGGAAAGATCGCTTCATCCTATTTCCAAAAATTGTTGTTTTTTTATCAGAAGGTTAGTTTCTTTTTATCATAAGATAAGCTGAATTTCGAAGGGATTAGGATTCAAGATTGTGTGATTCTGTCTTCAATAGATTTGTATTGTTGTTTCACCTATTCGTATGATTGTTTGGCATCTATTCATGTTATAAAATCATGAATTTATCCTTTGAATCTTCTTTATACATGAAATCAGTATGCCCTACCCTTGCCTTATTGTTGCCTATCTTGATCAATTGATAAACCTATTGGATTCCGATCTTGTTTCTTTTGATTGTATAAGTTATAAACACTTAATCCCTCTTTGTTAACATGAGATCGCAACCCTTACACCTTGCTAACATGAAATCGTAAACTATCTTGTGTCCTATGTTTAGTGCCGAAATATACATAGTTAAATTGGGTGGTAATTCAGGTTGAATCTTGTTAAGTTCTTGGCTATCACATCACACATCAAAAGGGGAGGCACCTACGGCATCTCCACTGGTTTCTGATAGGTTTGGTGAGTGAAATTGGTAAAGAAATAGGGTATTCAATTGGTTATTGAGTATTTATGCATAGTTTGGTTTTGTCTTTGCCTTGTGATACTATAGGTGGTTTGGAAATATTAAATAAAAGCAAAGGAATAGCTTCTTGTTCAGAGACAAGAAAGGTACGATCTATGTCTCATCGGTTTCTCCAGAGATCCCTGTTGTTTGTATGTTGTTTTCAATACATGCCCTTGTTATTATTGCATGCGAATTGATTGTAAGATATGCTCAAGAATTGCATATTGAGATATGAATCCTATAGGCTATACGGAACCCTTGAGTTAGGTTTTAAGTAGCCGAATTACATATGATATGTGAATTGAACAAGCTATTTATGTTCTAACAAGATTGGGGATACCCTATTATGGTATTGTGCTTGTGCTTGCCTATGTGTGCTTTTACATGTTTGTGTGTCAGTATCCTATTCCAATGGCCATTCGGGGTAAGCGCTGATGCTCCTTGGGAGAGGGGAGGCTCTTACTGGTATCAGAGTTGTATAGGTGGCAAACCCCAGCATATGCGCATTGGATGTCTAGTCCTTGTGTGGCTAGAAGTCTTGTCATTGTGTGGGAGGATGTCCTTATCCTTGTGTGGTTTGGGATATCCTTGTCTTTGTGTGGCTTGGGATGTCTTGTCCTTGTGTGGGAGGATGAATAGGCTTACTGATTAGCTTGTGTGCTAACCTTTTACCCTTTGTGCAGTAAGCCTTGGACAACACAAGTGGAAGGAGACGACCTTTCTTTTTCCTATTGCCGAGAGCAGTTTGATGAGTTTTATCTGCCTGTGTACTTCTGATTTTCGGAAGTGTTTGCATTCCACCCTCAGCCTTAGTTTCAGCCCTATCCTTTTGATTGATTTTTGAATTGTGTGATACCCATAGATGTGTAGGAATGATCTAATGTTGTTCGGGAGATTTGTGTTTAAGATTTCTTTAGATCTTATGATGTTGTGACCCTACTGAGATTCTTGTAATCTCTTCCTGTTGTATTCACCATTTTTCAGGCTTAAGTATATCCACTGTCCATCGTACCAGTGTGTGAGATCAAGGCTGCACAGCAGGGAGATATTGCATCACATTAACTTACCTGTTCCTTGATTGCTTGTGCATATAACATGAATTATTGTTGGACTATCTCTCTGGTTTTCAAGATTCCTCCTTTACTTGTTTCCATTATATTTTGGGAATTAACTTACTGAATATTTGGATTCTATGGGACTTTGGAGTTGTGGATTCATTGATTTAAATTAAAGACTTCCGCTGATATTTTATTCACTCCGTATAATACCAGAATACATGTCCAATATCTTGCTCCAATAACTAATAAACATAACGAATAAACATGCTAAAACTCAAGAATTTGATTAGTAAGCCTTGTGGATTTCAAATACATCCTGGTTCTTAGGCTTGTCTGAGTTTGATGGCAGTAATGGCCCTAATCGGAGCAATTAATAATAGGTTAAGATTTGGGGTCGTTACAGGTTTGGTAACGGTGCATGGTTTAAGGAATATAATTGGATATATGCTAACTTGTTTGTTGATTTTGTGTTTCTACGTAAGAACATGCGCACACACTCACTCACTTAGGAGCTAATACCAAAAGTAAACTAATGCTAAAAAGAGATTGATTTATAAGATTTAAATAATAAGAATGATAATCTGATTTGCTATGTGTTTATGAATGTTCTTATGTCTGGCATGCCTTGATGTGTTCTAATAAATTTTATTGTATTTCTTGTCATTGCTGAATGTATGTTTTTGCTATAATACCGAGTGTCCCTATGTGACTTCTTATCATTGTCTTTAAAGTTTGTTGCAATGATTTCCGAGAATGTTTTGTTTGGTAGTAATGTTGCCAAATGCTTATGGGAGTGTTGGTGAAATTGTTAAGTTTGCATCGCATGTGTATATATGATTTCCGAAACTTGTGAGTATTTTTGTGCAAGTGTATTTTGTTTTCCAGCATATGCATATCGTCTGGTTCATGCCTATCGCCCGGTGCATGCCTATCGTCCGATGCATGCTTCTCAACCAGGTACCACTTCTTTTTCTAGTATCGTATTTAGTTACGTGTTAAGTAACAATTGTATGTTTGTATAGTATGGCAAGGTTGAATGATACAAGGGATCGATGGGGTAGGTATGAGGTTCAGGCCGAACAGCAACCTGTTGAGCAAGAGGAGCCGAATGCACAAACAGAGCAGCGAGGGCAAATTGATCCCGAAAACCAACCTGAGGCACCAGCCACACCAGCCTTCGATCATGTGATGGCACAAATCCTAAACGTATTGCAAGGAATTGCTGCAAATCAGCAGCGTTTGGAGGCATAATTTCAGAATGCTCCTGCTCTCACACCCGTGGAAGAACCTGTTCCTCCACTAGAACTTGTACAGCCGACGCATCCTAAGGAAGCAAAAAGACTTCCCATCGTGATTACAAAATTATTCAAGGAAGCTCGAAAATTGGGATATAATCTTAGGCATGGACTGTCTAGCAAAATATCAATCCCGTATGGAGTGTTTCACCAAACATGTGTGGTTCACTTTTCTTGCTGGTGCTGAATACTGCTTTGAAGGTGATAGGCGAGTTGTTCCAACTTACATGATTTCTTGGCTGGATGTGAAGCAATTGGTCAACAAAGGATGTACAGCGCACCTCGTGAATGTACATGATATTTCTAAAGAGTCCTCGGATCTGGATTCTGTTCCAGTGGTTTGCGAATTTCCAGAAGACATAGTCGGTTTATCACTAGCAAGGGAAGTGGAATTCAGCATTGAGTTAGTGCCTGGTATGAATCCAATTTCCATTCCTAAGTATCCTATGGCTCCTACGGAAATAAAGGAACTAAAAACACAATTGGAAGATTTGCTAGATCGCGGGTTCATCCGACCTAGTGTGTCGCCTTGAGGAGCACCTGTATTGTTCATAAAGAAGAAAGATGGCTCGTTATGATTACACATCGACTATCGGCAGTTGAATCGTGTGACCGTGTAGAACAAGTACCCTTTCCCACGCATCAATGATTTGTTCAACCAACTCTAGGGTGCAGCTGTGTTCTCCAAGATCGACCTCAGATCTGGATACCATCAATTGTGAGTTCGTGATGCTGATATCCCGAAGATCGAGTTCAGATCCTGATATAGCCACTATGAATTTCTGGTTATGCCATTCGGTTTGACAAATGCACCAACTATGTTCATGGACCTGATGAATAGTGTGTTCCATGAGTTCCTAGATAAATTTGTGATAGTCTTCATCGACGACATTTTGATTTATTCAAACTCGGAAGAGGAACATGCTAAGCATTTGCGGATTGTGCTAAATATTTTGAAGGATCGGCAGTTGTTTGCAAAGTACTCCAAATGCAAAGTCTGGTTACTCGAAGTTGGTTTCCTTGGCCATATTGTTTCCGGCCAAGGTGTGTTAGTTGATCCAAAGAAGATTGAAGTCATAGTTGCTTGGGAATCCCCACGAACTGTGTTCAAAGTTCGTAGTTTCCTTGGATTAGCAGGATACTACTGTTGCTTTGTGGAGAATTGTTCATCGCTTGCCACACCATTGACAAAAATAACACGCGAGGGTGAGCCGTTCATGTGGAACGAGAAATGCCAGCGAAGTTTCGAAGAACTGAAAAACCAGTTTAGTTTCCGCTCCTATCCTTACCTTACCTATTTACGGAAAGGAGTATGTGGTTTACATGCCTATATTGCAGGATTTGAAAGCTAATCGTGTGCATCTTGGCAGTGATTTTTCTGGATCGTTATTGGCACAAATCGAAGTCATGCCTACCTTGATTGAGGAAATCTGGAATCAGAAATTAGAGGATCTAAAACTGATTGAAATTCGGAATCAACTTTCTGATGGTGTTGATGCCATAGTTCGTGATTTCAGAATACGAGATGGCAAAGTGCTTGTCTTCAGAAACCAGGTATGTGTTCCACAAGATGTTGATATTCGTAACCTTATTCTATCGGAGATGCATAGTTTGAAGTTCGCTATCCATCCCGGAAGCACTAAGATGTACCGAGATTTAAAGGTGCAATATTGGTGGCCAAACATGAAACGTCATATTGCTGAGTTTGTTGTCTGATGCCTCATATGTCAACAAGTATAGATCGAACATCAACGACCCGCTAGTCTACTTCAGTCACTCCCGATTCGAGAATGGAAGTGGGAGCATGTCACAATGGATTTTGCGACCGGTTTGCCTAGATCGCAGCAAGGATACGATGCCATTTGGGTGATTGTGGATCGATTGATGAAATCTGCACCCTTCCTTCCTATACGTGTGACGGATACACCTAAGAAATTGGTTGTTCATTACGTGGACAAGATTGTTTGATTGCATGGAGTGCCAGTTTCCATCATTTCAGATCATGACCCCCGTTTCACCTCACAATTTTGGGAGAAATTCTAGAATGCGCTGGGTTCGAGATTGAGTTTCAGTACAGCATTTCATCCCCAGACCGATGGCCAATCAGAAAGGACGATTCAGACACTCGAAGACATCTTATGTGCGAGTGTGTTGGACCAGCATACCGATTGGGATTGATGCCTGCCATTGGCAGAATTTGTTTACAACAATAGTTTTCATGTAAGCATTGGTATGGCACCTTATGAAGCATTATATGGGAGATGTTGCAGAACTCCCATTTGCTAGAATGAAGTAGATGAGAGACGCCTAGACAATCTGAAATTAATTGATTAAGCAATAGAGCAGTTGAACTTGATTTGACAATGACTAAAAATAGCTCATAATCGGCAAAAAAACTATTCCGATAATCAACAAAGAGAGTTGAAATTTGTGAAATTTGTAAAATTTTCTGAATAGGTGACAAAGTGTTTCTGAAGGTTGCCCCATGGAAAGGCGTTCTTCGTTTTCAGTAGCGAGGTAAGCTAGCACCTCGTTACATTGGTCTGTATAACATCGTCGAGAGGATCGGCCCTGTTGGATACCGACTTGCCTTACCTCAAAATATGAAAAGAATTCACGTGTTTCACGTTTCAATGTTGAGAAAGTATGTGCAAGACTCTGCTTACGTGGTTCAAGAACCCCCAATTGTAATTGCTGAAGACCTATCTTATCCCGTATAGCCAGTTGCCACACTAGATCGCTCAGTTCGACAGCTTTGCAGTCGAAGCGTGCCTATGGTACAAGTTGTTTGGCGTAGTGACCAAATTGAGGAACAGTCTTGGGAGACTAAGAAATCTAAGCGTGCAAAATTTCCTTAACTGTTTGCTTAGGTACTTGTGCTAAAATTTTGAGGACGAAATTCTTATAAGGAAGGGAGGATGTGAGACCCTGAATTTTGAGTCCTAGAAATCCAGAAGCCAGTCCAGGTGAAAGAGACCGTTTTGCCCCTGAAAAAAAAGATGTGTGATGGCTGAAATCGGTAAGGAATGTCTAGTAATTATTTCTGATATTAATTCCCTTTAAATTAATTTTTTATTAGTTGATAATTACCTTAGAAAATAAAAACCTTAAGTTTAAGAGGAGATAATTATAGAATTTAATTCTAATAATTATCTTACTTTACTTAAGACTTTAAGGTAGGGATTTCAATACCATAATCACCTTATATAAATAGGATATCAGCCACACAAAAATTTTATACAGAAAATATACAAAATTCGTAAGACCTAAAAACCCTACACTTCCCAATGTTTGCTAAAATCCGGTGGAACGTCAAGCAAGCATAAATCTCTCATCGTTTATCGGATTGCTGCGAATAATAGCTTGTTGGAAAACTCTTTTAATCTTATTTCCAGCACTTTTTGGATTTTTTTTTGGAGATCAGTTTTTCTTTATTAAAAGTTAAATCGAATTTTGACAGAATTGCTAAAATCTGCTTGAACTTCAAAATAGCATAACTCTCTCATCCTTTGTCAGATTCTTGCGAATAATAGCTTGTTTGAAAGATCTCTTCATCTCCTTTCCGAAAATATATGTTTGTTTTGTTTTAGATTAGTTTTACTATGTTAAAAGTTGTATCGAATTTTGGCAGAATTGCGAAAATCTGCTTGAACTTTAAAATAGCATAAGTCTCTCAGTCTTTGTCGCATTCTTTCAAATAATAGCTTGTTAGAAAGCTCTCTTCATCCTCTTTTCAAAACGTTTTGGTACTTTGTCATGAGGTTAGTTTTTTATCACAAGATAAGTAGAATTTCGTCGGGATTAGGGTTCAAGATTATGTGATTCTATCTTCAATTTATTTCTACTGTTGTTTCTCTTGTTTGTATGATTTTTTGACATCTATTCATGTTATAAAATCATTAATTCATCCTTTGAATCTTTTCTATGCATGAAATCAGTATGCCCTACCCTTGCCCTATTGTTGTCTATCTTAATCAATTGATGAACCTATTGGATTCTGATCTTGTTTCTTTTGATTGTATAAGTTATAAATACTTAATCTCTCTTTGTTAGCATGAAATTGCAACCCTTACACCTTGCTAACATAAAATCGCAAACTATCTTGTGTCCTATGTTTAGTGCCAAAATATATATAGTTAAATTGGATGGTAATTCAGGTTGAATCTTGTTAATTTCTTGGCTATCACGTCACACATCAAAAGGGGAGGCACCTACACCATCTGAGCACTAGTTTCTGATAGGTTTGGTGAGTGGAATTGGTAAGGAAATAGTGGATTCAATTGGTTATTGAGTATGCATGCTTAGTTTGGTTTTGTCTTTTCCTTGTGAAACTATAGATGGTTTGGAATTATTAAATAAAGGTAAGGGAATAGCTTCTTGTTCAGAGACAAGAGAGTAAGGATCTATGCCTCATCGGTTTCTCCAGAGATCCCTGTTGTTTGTTTATTTTTTTTCGATGCATGTTCTTGTTATTATTGCATATGAATTGATTGTAGGTTATGTGTAGAATTGCAGATTGAGATATGAATCATATAGGCTATACCGAACCCTTGAGTTATGTTTTGAGTGCGAGAATTGCATATGATATGTGAATTGAATAACCTAATTGTGTTATGACACGATTGAGGATATCCTGTTATGGTATTGTGCTTGTGCTTGCCTGTGTGTGCTTGTACTTATTTGGGTGTCAAGATCCTGTTCCGATGGCCATTAGGGGTAAGCGCTAATGCTCCTTAGGTGAGGGGAGGCTCTTACATGTATGGGAGTTGTATGGGTGGCAATCCCCAGCATGCAGGTGCTGGATATCTAGTCCTTGTATGGCTAGAAGTCTTGTCGTTGTGTGGCAGGATGTCTTTATCCTTGTGTGGTTTGGGATACCCTTCTCCTTGTGTGGCTTGGGATGTCTTGTCCTTGTGTGGGAGGTTGAATAGGCTTACTGATTAGTTTGTGTGCTAACCTTTTACCCTTTATGCAGTAAGCCTTGGACAACACAGGCAGAAGGGGACGACCTTTCTTTTTCCTATTGTCGAGAGCAATCTGTTGAATTTTACCTGCCTGGGTACTTCTAATTTTTGGAAGTGTTTGCAGTCCACCCTCAGCCTTAGCTTCGGCCCTATCCCTTTGATTGATTTTTAAATTGCGTGATACCCATAGATGTGTAGAACTGATCTAATGTTGTTCGGGAGATTTGTGTTTAAGATTTCTGTAGATTTTATGATGTTGTGACCCTACTAAAATTTTTGAAATTTCATCCTGTTGTATTCACCATTTTTCAGGTTTAGGTACATCCACTATCCGTGGTACCATTGTGTGAGATCAAGGCTGCACGGCAGGATGATATCGCATCACATTAGCATACCTATTCCTTGATTGTTTGAGCATATATTATGAATTATGATTGGACTATTTTTCTGGTTTTCAAGGTTCCTCTTTTACTTGTTTCCGTTTTATTTTGGGAATTAACTAACTGGATGTTTGGATCCTTATGGGACTTTTGAGTTGTGGATTCATTGATTTTATTTAAAGACTTCCGCTGATATTTTATTCACTCCGTCTGATACCAGAATACATGTCCAATATCATACTCCAATAACTAATGAACATAACGAATGTACATGCTAAAAATCAAGAATTTGCTAGTAAGCCTTGTGGAATTCAGATATGTTCTGGTTCTTGGTGTTGATACCATAGCTCACATTTCAGAGTGCAGTATTACGGAGTTCTTGTCTTTAGAAACTGGGTATGTGTTCCACAAGATGTTGATATTCGTAATCTAATTTTATCTTAGGTGCATAGTTTGAAGTTCGCTACCCATCCTGATACCACTAAATGTACCAAGATTTTAAGGAGCATTATTGGTGGCCGAACATGAAGCACCACATTGCTAAGTTTGTTGCCCGATGCCTCGTATGCCAACAAGTAAAGATCGAGCATCAAAGACCTACTGATCTACTTTAATCAATTTCGATTCCAGAATAGAAGTGGGAGCATGTCACGATGGATTTTGTGACCGGTTTGCCTAGATCTCAGCGATAATTCGATGCCATTTGGGTGATCATGGATCGACTGATGAAATCTGCACACTTCCTACCTATTCGTGTTTCAGACACACCTGAGAAATTGGTTGTGCGTTACTTGGATGAGATTGTTTGATTTCATGGAGTGCTAGTTTCCATCGGTTCAGATCGTGACCCTTGCTCACATCACAATTCTTGGAGAAATTCTAGAATGCGCAAGGTTCGAAATTGAATTTCAGTATAGCGTTTCATCCTCAGACTGATGGCCAGTCTGAGATGACAATTCAAACACTCGAAGACATACTATGGGTGAGTGTGTTGGACCAGCATACCAGTTCGGAGCGATACCTACCATTGGTGGAATTTGCTTACAATAATAGCTTTCATGTAAGCATCGGTATGGAACCTTATGAAGCATTATATGTAAGACGTTGCAGAACACCCATTTGTTGGAATGAAGTAGGCGAGAGATGCCTAGACAATCCGGAATTCATTGATCAAGTAACAGAGCAGCTGAACTTGATCGAAAATAGCTAAAGACAGCCCAGGATAAAAAAAAAACTACATAGATAATCGGAGTAGGGAGCTGGAATTTGTGGTAGGTGACAAAGTGTTTTTAAAAGTTGCCCCATGGAAAGGTGTCCTTCATTTTCAGAAGCGACGTAAGCTAGCACCTCGTTACATTAGTCCGTATGACATTGTCGAGAGGACCGGCCCTGTTGCATACCGATTTTCCTTACCTCTGAGTTTGGAAAGAGTTCACAACGTGTTCCACGTATCGATGTTGAGAACATACGTGCGAGACCACACTCATGTGCTCTAAGAACCACCAGTTGAGGTTGTTCAAGACCTACCCTATCTCGTAAGCCAGCTGCCATACTAGATCGGCCAGTTCGTCAGCTTCGCAGTCAAAACATGCTTATGGTACGATTTGTTTGGTGTAATAGCCAAATCAAGGAACAACCTTGGAAGATTGAGGAATCTATGCGTGCAAAATTTCCTTACCAGTTTGCTTAGGTACTTGTGATGAAATTTTAAGGACGAAATTCTTATAACCAAATTTTGAGTCCTAGAAGTCCAGAAGGTATTACAGGTGAAATAACCATTTTACCCCTGAAGAAATGGATGTGTGATTTCCGAAATTGGTATAAAATATCTAGTAATCATTTTTGGTTTCATTTCCTTTTGATTTGGTTCCTTACGGGTTGATAATTACCTTATGAGATAAAATTCCTAAAATTAAGGAAGGATAGTTCCAGAAATTTAATTCTGATAATTATCTTAACTTATCAAGCCTTTAAAGTAGGGAAATTAATCCCATAACCATCCTATATAAATAGATAGCTGGCCACACTTATATCCTACATTAGAAACACACAAAATTCGGGAAACATCAATACACCTCCCTATTGTTGTCAAAATATCCTTGACCTTCAAACTAGCATAACTCTCTCATCTTTTGTCTATTTTCTGCAAATAATTGCTTGTTAGAAAGTTAATTACATCCTCTATTTAACTGTGTTGGGTTGGTCATCAGAAGGGTATGTTTTCCCTGTCGAAATCTAAGTCATAATTCATAGATTTTGGTACCAAACTTGAATGATTCTTCCTTCAATTGATTTATATTGTTTTTCCTCTTTTTTGTATGATTTTTTGGCATCCAATCAAGTTGTAAAACCATGAATTCACACTTTGAACCTTCCCTATACATAAAATTGGCATGCCTTACCCTTTTCCCAATTGTTACCAATATTAATCAATTGACTAACCTATTGGTTTCTGATTTTGTTCACTTTGTTTATATGTGTTATTAACAGCTAATCCTTCTTTGTTAACGTGAAATTGCAACCCTTACACCTTATATGCATCAAATTGAAAAATTTCCTTGTGCTTTATATATGAGACCATGGGAAATTGCCTTCTGCTTTATATATTAATTCCCTTTAAATTGGTTCTTTATTGGTTCATAATTACCTTAGGAAATAAAAACCCTAAGTCTAAGCGAGGATAATTACATAATTTAATTCTGATAATTATCTTACTTTAATTAAGCCTTTAAGGTAGGAATTTTAATCCCATAACCACCTTATATAAATAGTAAGTCAGCCACACAAAAAAATTATACAGAAAACACACAAAATTCGTAAGGCCTAAAAACCCTACACCTCCCAATTTCTACTGAAATCCATTGGAACTTCAAACAAGCATAACTCTCTCATCATTTTATCAGATTCCTGCTAATAATAGCTTGTTGGAAATATCTTTTCATCTTCTTTCCAACCATCATTAGGTTTTTGTTTGGAGGTTAGCGTTTCTCTATTAAAAGTTAAATTGAATTTCGGCGGAGTTGCCAAAATCTACTTGAACTTCAAAATAGTATAACTCTCTCATCCTTTGTCGGATTCTTGCGAATAATAGCTTGTTGGAAATCTCTCTTCATCTTCTTTCCAGAAAAATTTAGTTTTTTATCAGGAGATTAGTTTTTTTTAATCGTAAGATAAGTCGAATTTCGACGGGATTAAGGTTCAAGATTGTGTGATTTTGTCCTCAATTGGTTTATGTTGTTGTTCTTTTTGTTCATATGATTGTTTGGCATCTATTCATGTTATAAAATCATGAATTTATCCTTCGTATCTTTTCTATACATGAAATCAGTATGCCCGACCCTTGACTTATTATTGCCTATCTTGATCAGTTGATGAATTTATTGGAATCCAATCCTATTTCTTTTGATCATATAAGTTATAAACACTTAATCCCTCTTTTTTAGCATGAAATCGCAACCCTTACACCTTACTAACATCAAATTGCAAACTATCTTGTGTCTTATGCTTAGTGTAGAAATATATATAGTTAAATTGGATGGTAATTCAGGTTGAATCTTGTTAAGTTTTTGGCTATCACATCACAAATCAAAAGGGGAAGCACCTACACCATCTGACCACTGGTTTCTGATAGGTTTGGTGAGTGGAATTTGTAAGTAAATAGGGTATTCAATTGGTTATTGAGTATGCATGCTTAGTTTGGTTTTTTCTTTGCCTATGTGATACTATAGGTGGTTCAGAATTACTAATTAAAGGCAAAGGAATAGCTTCTTGTTCAGAAATCCTTGTTATTTTTTTGTTTTTTTTGATGTATGCTCTTGTTATTATTGCTTGCAAATTGATTGTAAGATATGTGTAAGAATTGCGGATATAGATACGAATCTTTTAGGCTATACAGATCCTTGAGTTAGGTTTTGAGTGCCCGAATTGCATATGATATGTGAATTGAATAAGCTAATTTTGTTCTGACAAGATTGAGAATACCCTGTTATGGTATTGTGTTTGTGCTTGGCTGTGTGTGCTTATACATGTTTGTGTGTCTGGATCCTATTCTGATGGCCATTCAGGGTAAGCGCTGATGCTCCTTGGGAAAGGCGAGGCTCTTGCTGGTATGGGAGTTGTATGGGTGGCAAACCCCAGCATGCGTGTGCTGGATGTCTAGTCATTGTGTGGCTAGAAGTCTTGTCCTTGTGTGGCAGGATGCCCTTATCCTTGTATAGCAGGATGACCTTATCCTTGTGTGGCAGGATGCCCTTATCCTTGTGTGGTTTAGGATACCATTGTCCTTGTGTGGCTTGGATGTCTTGTCCTTGTGTGGGAGGATGAATAGGCTTACTGATTAGTTTGTGTGCTAACCTTTTACCCTTTGTGTAGTATGCCTTGGACAACATAGGTGGAAGGCGACAACCTTTCTTTTTCCTATTACCGAGAGCAATCTGATAAATTTTATCTGCCTGTGTACTTCTCATTTTTTGCAGTGTTTACAGTCCACCCTCAACCTTAGTCTTGGCTCTATCCTTTTTATTGATTTTTGAATTATGTGATACCCATAGATGTGTAGGAATGATCTAATGTTGTTCGGGAGATTTGTGTTTAAGATTTTAGTAGATCTTATGATGTTGTGACCCTACTGAGATTCTTGTAATCTTATCCTGTTATATTCACCATTTTTCAGGCTTAGGTACGTCCACTGTCCATGGTACTAGTGTGTGAGATCAAGGCTGCACGGCGGGGTGATATCGCATCATATTAGTAGACCTGTTCCTTGATTGCTTGAGCATATAACATGAATTATGATTGGACTATTTTTCTGGTTTTCAATGTTCCTCTTTTACTTGTTTCCGTTTTATTTTGGGAATCAACTTACTCGATGTTTGGATCCTTATGGGACTTGTGAGTTGTTGATTTATTGATTTTATTTAAAGACTTCCTCTGATATTTTATTCACTCCGTATGATACCAGAATACATGTCCAATATCATACTCCAATAACTAATGAACATAACGAATGGACATGCTAAAAATGAAGAATCTGATAAGTAAGCCTTGTGGAATTCAGATACGTTATGGTTCTTGGGCTTGTCTGAGTTTCCTGGCGTTGATGGCCCTAATCGGAGCAATTAATAATTGGTTAGGATTTGGGGTCATTACACTATTCTTAGTGCCAAAATTTTCATAGTTAATTGGGATGGTAATTTAGGTTGAATTTTGTTAAGTTTTTGTCTATCACACCACATCCAAGGGGGAGGCACGTGCAGCATTTAATCACTGGTTTCTGATAGGATTGATGAGTGGAATTGGTAACAAAATAGGATATATACTTGATTATTGAGTATGCATGCTTAGTTTTGTTTTGTCTTTGCCTTATGATGTTACAGATGGTTTGGATCCATTTAATAAAGGTAAAGGAATAGCTTCTTTTTCATAGACAAGAGAGGTAGGATTTATGCCTCATCGGTTTCTCTAAAGATCCTTTTGTTTGTTTGTTTGTTTCAATTTGGATAATGGTCTATGCATGCTTGTGGATTGAGTGTTGGATCTATGCCTCATTGGTTTTTCTGGCGATCCTTGTTATTGGTTGTTATTTTTTATGTATGCCTTTATGATATTGTATGCGCATATGTGAGATGGTGTATGCATGAGTTACAGATTGATTTGAGACTTATCTAGGTTATACTGAATCCATTAAGATAGGTTATGAGTGCCTAGTTTGCATGTTTTATGTGTATTGAACATGATGATTGCGTTCTGACATGATTGAGGATACCCTATTGTGGTATTGTGCCTGGTACTTGCTTGTGTGTGGTTGTATATGTTAGTGTGTCAGGATCCCTTTCCGGTGGCCATTCAGGGTAAGCGTGATGCTCCTTGGGAGAGAGGAGGCTCTGCTATGGGAGTCATATGGGTGGCAATCCCCAGTTTGCGCGCGATGGATACATAGTCCTATGTGCTGGCTAGATGCCTAGTCCTTTGTGTTGGCTAGATGCCTAGTCCTTTGTGTTGGCTAGATGCCTTATCCTGTGTGCTAGTAAGATGCCTTAATCCTATGTGCTGGTTAGGATGCCTAGTCCTGTGTGCTAGCTAGATGCCTTGTGTTGCGTGCTGGCAAGACGAATAGGTTTGCTGATTAGGTTATGCGCTAACCTTTACCCTTTTTGCAGCAAAGCCTTGGACAACACAGGTAGAAGGGGATGGCCTTTTTCCTATTTCGTAGAATAGTTGATATGTTTTCCTACCTGTGTACTTCTGGTTTTTCAGAAGTGTTTGTAGTCCATCCACTGCCTTAGCTTTCAGCCCTAACCATATTGGTTTTTTCTTGAATTGCATGATATCCTTAGATGTGTAGGGATGATATGAAGTTGTTTGGGAGATATTTGTATAAGATTTATGTATATCTTATGATGTTGTGACCCTACTAAGATTCTTGTATTCTCATCTTGTTGTTTTCACCGTTTTTCAGGCTTAAGTACAATCGCTGTTCGTGGTACCTGTGTGTGAGAATAAAAACTGCACGGCAGGGAGATATTGCATCCCATTTGCATATCTATTCCTTGTCTACTTGTGCTTATAACATGAAAATTAATTGGACCACTTTCTAGTTTTTAGAATGTCTCCATTGTTTGATTGTTTTGAAAAGTTACTGGGGATTTACTTGTTGGATTTTTAGATCCCTATGGGACTTGTGTGTTGTGGTTCTCTTGATTAATCATAAAGTCTTCCGTTGATGATTTATTCACTCCGTATGAATCCAGATTGTTTGTCCAATACTATCATGCTCCAAATTTTAAAAACTTAAGGAATGAACATACTAAAATCAGAAATTAGATGGTTAAGCCTTGTGGGAATCAAATAGGTCCTGTTTTTGGGCTTGTTTGGGTTTCAAGATGGTAAGGGTCTCACTTAGGAGCTATTTGGGGATGTGGGTCCTTGCATTATACGCCGATTCAGAGCCGTGTGAGGCTTGTTCGAGGTTTGGGCTTTTTTCCCATTAGTTGGATTTCTAGAATCCTAAGTTGTGAGAGTGTTGTTAGTGTGAGATGTGTGTTAGTGCGAGTATTTTTGGGGTCTCCAGGGTTCGTTTTTAGTTAAGAGTCATTTTGTCGATTTTGTCAATTTTTTATGCTTGTGTGTAGTTCAGTTTGTTTGTTTGGGCGGTTGTGGTGCAGTCGATAAGGGAAAAGGTATTGTCACTGAGTCTTCCGCGTGACAAGAAGAGGGAGTTTATATTTCATTTACGTATACAAATTTGTTTTGTGTTTTTTATTTAAAATATGGTAAATTGCATGGTTTTGAATGGAGGCTATACGTATGATGTGTTTCATGAGCATGTTAGCTTCATGAACTTGCTTGCCATGTTTTGAATGCATGAACTATGTGATTGAACTCCAAAGCATGCTGGTTGTGTGTGTATGCATGACAATTGGGCATGTGACCTGTTGTTGAAAACTATTTGGTTGATTAGTGTTATACCCATGTGTTGTTCATGTTGAGCCCTTTGTTTTGAGTGTTTGGAGTGTTGTGAGGTGTTTTTCGTTGTTGAGAATCCAAGGTAAGGTTTTCTGAGGGTTTGGGCGAGTTTTGGGATTGTTCCAAGGCACATACTGTGAGACCCTGATCCTTCGTAGTGTAGATATCTGGAAAGTCCAAGAGCCGATACAGTTGAAATGACTATTTTGCTCCTGAAGAAATAGATTCGTGATGACCTAAAATGGTTGCTGCCAGATATTTCCTATTTTAATTCTGATATTTTTATATTAATTATTCTTAATTTTATTCCTTAATATCTAAGGTATTGGATAATTTTTTCTTTTAAATAGAATATCTTTTTTAATAGATTTATCCTTTTAAATAGAATTATCCATCTAATAGAATTATCCTTTAATTATCTTTTTAAGCTTAAAAGTAGGTATTTATCTCTTAGCTAAACCTCTTTAGACACCTATAAAAGAGTTTCACCCTATCCCATCTAAACATACCAAAATCCACATAGAAATTTTGTAATTTGTTCCTTTCTTCTCAATTTCCGATTTTTGCCTAAACCATAGCCGAAACTTCTTGATCTTCATCTTGGCATAACTCTCTCATCTTTTATCAGATTCTTACGAATAATAGCTTGTTGGAAAGCTCTCTTCATCTTCCTTTCAATAATTTTGTGTTTTTCATCTATAGGTTAGTTTTTCTTTATTAAAAGTTAAATCATATTTCGACAGAATTGTCAAAATCTGCTTAAACTTCAAAATAGCATAACTCTCTCATCCTTTCTCAGATTATTGAGAATAATAGCTTGTTGGTAAGCTCTCTTCATCCTCTTTCCAACCATCTTGGATTTTCTACTGAAGATTAGTTTTTCTTTGTTAAAAGTTTAATCATATTTTGACGGAATTGTCAAAATCAGTATAAACTTCAAAATAGCATAACTCTTTCATCATTTGTCGAATTCTTATGAATAATAACTTGTTGGAAAGCTCTTTACATTCTCTATCCAGAAATATGGAGTCTTTATTCTGGAGGTTAATTTTTCTATGTTATAATTTAGTTCAAAATTCGGCGGGATTAGGTTTCAAAATTGTGTGATTCTGCCTTCAATTGATTTTTGTTATTATTCATCTTGTTCGTATGATTTTTTAGCATCCATTCATGATGTAAAATCATAAATTCATCCTTTGAATCTTCCCTATTCATGAAATCATCATGCCCTACCTTTTCACTATTGATGCATATCTTGATCAACTAATTAACCTATTGGATTCTGACTTTGTTTCTTTTGATTGTACATGTTATAAACACCTATTCCTTTCTTAACTTCATGAAATCACAGCCTCTAACCTCTCTAATGTTGAAATCGCAAGTTTCCCTATAAACCTTAAGGTGTTGCCCAAATTTGTATATTGAATTAGGGTGAAATATCAATTAGATTCTTACTAAACTATTTTCCATCACATCATGCATTCAGGGGAAAGATATTGCTGCATCCGGATTGCTGGATTTGGGTAGGTTAATTGGTAAGGATTCTCAATACCTTTGATTTTTAATTAAGTAGTCTTGTGGTTTAGTATTATGTGGTCTTTGCCTTGTAATTGTTTAGGAGATTCTGATCTTATTGGAAAGGAAAAGGATTGCATCTGATTCAGACACGTGAAAGGTAGGATCTACGCTTCATCGGTTCCTTTGGTTACCCTATTGTTTGATTGTTTGAATACGAGTGAATTCGATTGCCTATCTTGGTTATATGCTTGCGGAATGTATGATTTTTATTATTGGGAATCTTCGAAGCTAATAGAAAAATAGGTTGCCTGATTCGGTTATGACTTTGCGGATTGATCTTTGATTTGTATTGTGGTTTGATTAAGGATCCTTTGTTGTGATTTGTGTATGCGTGTACTATGTGTGTATGCGTTTATGTGCCCTGTTTATGCTTTGTTTGAAGGATCCTTTTATCACTGGCCAAGCAAGGTAAGTATTGTTGCTCCTAGGGAGAGGAGAGATGCTTACCAAACTGGGAGGTTTATGGGTGGTTATTCCTAGCAAAAGCTCGTTGAATGCCTTGTAGAGTAGTTTGAGTCTGGACGTCAAGATGCCATATAGGCTAGTTCGAGTCTGGACATTAGGTTGCCCTGTTTGAGAGTGACAGGATGACTTGTATGCGTTGCTGCAATAGTGCTCTTAGGCTAGTTCAAAAGTGGATGTTGGAGACAACTAAAAGACTTGCTACAATATTGATTGTCTAACCATTTACCCTTTGTGCAGAAAAGCCTTAGACAACACATGTAGAAGGAGATGGCTTTTTCTTTTCCTACTGCCGAGAGTAACCTAATGAGTTTTCCTGCCTGTATACTTCTGATTTTCAGAAGTGTTTGTAGTCCACTCTCAGCCTTAGTTTCAGCCCTAACCCTTTTTGTAACAACCCCAATTCCTACCTATTAATATTTGCTCCGATTAAGGTCATTACCGCCATGAAACCCAAACAATCCCAAAGACACCTAGGACCTATTTGAATCCCACCAGGCTAACTCACTAAATTTTCAACTTTTAGCACGTTCATTCTATATGTTTAATAAAAGTTGGAGCATGATATTGGACAATCATTTTGGTATCATACGGAGTGAGTAAAATCACTGGATTCATAACACACAATTCCCGTAAGAATCCAAATAACCAGCAAGAATTCCTCTAACATAGTCCAAAATAACAAGCAAAGAAGGAATCTTAAAATACACCAGAAAGTAGTCCAATTTTTATTCAAGTTATATACGCAAGTAATCAAGGAATATGTATGTAAAAGTGATGCGATATCGCCCCGCCGTACAGCCTTGATCTCACACACTGGTACCACGAGCAGTGAATGTACCTAAGCCTAAAAAAAATGGTGAAAACAACAGAATGAGATTACAAGAATCTTAGTAGAGTCACAACATCATAAGATCTACAGAAACCATAAACACAAGTCTCCCAAACAACATCTGATCATTCCAAAGAAAACTAAAGGGATTCATGCAATTCAAAGATTCAATCAAAAAGGGTAGGGCTGAATCTAAGGCTGAGGGGGACTACAAACACTTCCAAAAGTATCAGAAGTACACAGGCAGGAAGAACTCATCAGATTGTTCTTAGCAATGAAGAAGAAAAGGCCATCCTCTTCTACTTGTGTTGTCCAAGGCTTACTGCACGAAAGGTAATTGGTTAACACACAAGCTAATCAGCAAGCCTATTCATCTTGCCATACAAGGACAAAACATCCCAGGCCACACAAGGACAAGGACATCCCAAACCACACAAGGACAAGGGCATCCCAAACCACACAAGGATAAGGGCTTCCGAAACCACACAAGGATAAGGGATTCCTGCCACACAAAGACAAGGCTTCTGGCCACACAAGGACCAGACATCCAACGAGCTCTTGCTGGGATTTGCCACCCATTTGACTCCCATACCATTAAGAACCTCCCCTCTCACTAGGAGCATCAGTGCTTACCCCGAATGACCACCGGAAAAGGATCCTGACACACAAACACGTACCAGCACACACAGGCAAGCAAAAAGGACAAAACCACAACAGGGTATTCACAATTCTGTCAGATCATATTCAGCATGTTCAATACACATAACACATTCAAGCTAGGCACTCCTAACCTACCTTAAGGGATTCGGTATAGCCTAGAAATTCCTCAATTCAATCCGCAACTCAAGTATGCATTATTTAATATGAAAGTGCATACAGTTTCACAATCACAGGTACCGAAATCAACTAAGCAAACAATAAGTTCTCTGGAGAAACCGATGAGGCATAGATCCTACCTCTCTTGTCTCTGAACAAGAAGCTATTCCTTTGCCCTTATTAGACACTTCTGAACCACCTAAGTCATCATTAAGCAAAGACAAAAAAAAACAAACTAAGCGTGCATACACAATAACCAAGTAAATACCCTATTTCCTTACCAATTCCACTCACCAAACCTATCAGAAACCAGTGATCAGATGCCGCAGGTGCCTCCCCCTTTCATGTGTGATGTGATAGCCAGAAACTTAACGATTCAACCTAATTTACCATCCAAATTAACTATGCAAAGTTCGGCACCAAGAGTAAGGCACAAGACAATTTTCGACTTCATGCATTCAAGGGATGAAATTAAAATTATTTAATATGAATGGATTCTAAACAATCGAATGAATAAGGGCAACAACATCGAAGATCTATCAAAGGCAGAATTATACAAATCTTAAAACCTAAATCCGCCGCCGAATTTCAACTTATTTTTTGACAAAGAAATATGAACCACCAAAAAATAAAAAATATATTTTTGGAAATAGGATGAAGAGAGCTTTCCAACAAGCTATTATTTTCAGGAATCCAAGAAAGGATGAAAGAGTTATGCTACATTGAAGTTCAAGAAAATTTTGGCAGTTCCTCCGAATTTCAACTTTTCTTTTGACAGATAAATATGAACATCCAAAAAACAAAAAAAAATACTGTTGGAAATAGGATGAAGAGAGCTTTCTAACAAGCTATTATTTGCAGGAATCCGACAAACGATGAGAGAGTTATGTTGGTTTAAAGTTTTAGCGAATTTTGGCAGATATAGAGAGGTGTAAGGGTTTTAGGCCATACGAGTTTTGTGTATTTTCAATGAATGATTTTTGTGAGGTTGGTTTCCTATTTATAATATAGATGGGTAAGGAATTAAGATTACTACTTTAAAGGCTTTATTAAAGTAAGATAACTACCAGATTTAAATTCTGTAATTATCTCCTTTCAATTTTAGGGATTTTAATTCCTAAGGTGATTATCAACAAATTAAGAACCAAATTAAAGGGAGTTAATACCAGAAATAATTGCCAAACATTCCTTACCAATTTCGGCCATCATACATACTTTTCTTCAGGGACAAATTGGTCTTTTTACCTGCACTAGCTTCTGGACTTCTAGGACTCAAAATTTGGGGTCTCACACTTTTAATTAATTCTTGAATTGCGTGATACCCTTAGATGAGTAGGGATGATCTGATGTTGTTTGGGAGATGTTTGATTAGGAATCCCTAGGACTTATGATACTATGACCCTACTGAGATTCTTGTAATTTCATCCCTTCATTTTTCCCCCTTTGCATGCTTAGGTGTGTACTTTGTAGCTGGTACCAAAGGTGTGAGATCAAGGCTTCAAGGCTTGACAAATTTACACCCCTTTTCTATTGAATGCGCTTGCCATGTCTTTGAACTTGTGTGGATTTGCATTCTGGCTTTCCAATCCCTCTTTCTCTTTTTGTTGCTTCCAAAATATGCATGATACTATTGGTTGATGTTTTGAGATTCCTATGGGACTTGTGTGTTATGTTTCCACTTGTTTTGAGTATTAATATAACTCTTCCGCTGATGTTTTCTTTCACTCTGTATAAGCTAGAAATTCATTAATGTATGAATATGTTCCAATCTTTAAATAGCATATAAATCATAAAATTGACAATTCGGTGATTTGAGCCTTGTGGGATTCAAATAGGACATTGCGAGGGCTTATTTGGGTTTCACGGCGATAAAGGTCCTAATATATTGGGTTTAGGTCCTTACAGGTTTGGTAGCGGAGCAAGGTTTAGTACATTGTGTGATTTGCATGATATTGTGTTCTCAATTTTAGAATCATGTGCATATGTCTATATATATATTGATTGATCATGACTTGCAAATATAAAAGCATAATTATTAGATTTGCATATTTTTATAAGTTGATTGCATGTTGTTTTGTATGATTTGCTGAGTGTTGAGTGTTTTGTGTGTTTGCTTGCTATGTTTTTAATGCATGTTTGTGTTTTATTTCCAACATATTCATAACGTCCGGTGTACGTCTCTCCACCAAGGTACCATCTCTTTTCTGGTTTTGTGTTTTGTATTGGAAAGTTACATCTAATGTGTGTTTGTTTAGTATGGCAAGGTCGACTAGGAAACGAAATGGTGCAGCAAAAACATGGTAAATCTGTATCCAATAGTTCTTGTGAAGAAATTTCGAGAACGAAATTTTAATTAGGAGGGGAGGATGTGAGACCCCGATCCTTCATAGTGTAGATGTCTGGAAAGTCCAGGAGCCGATGCAGTTGAAATGACTATTTTGCCCCAGAAAAAATGGATGCATGATGGCCTAAAATGGTTGTTGCGAGATATTTCCTATTTTAGTTCTGGTATTTTTATATTAATTATCCTTAGTTTTATCCCTCATTATCTAAGGTATTAGATAATTCTTCCTTTTAAATAGAATATCTCTTTTAATAGATTTATCTTTTTAAATAGAATTATCTATATAATAGAATTATCCTTTATTTATCATTTTAAGCTTAATAGTAGGGATTTATCTCTTAGCTAAACCTTTTTAAACACCTATAAAAGAGTGGTCAGCCTATCCCACCTAAACATACCAAATCCCACATAGAAATTTCATAATTTATCCCATTTTTCTCAATTTCTGATTTTTGTCAAAACCCTAATCGAAACTCCTTGATTTTCATCTTAGCATAACTCTCTCATCCTTTATCTGATTCTTGTGAATAATAGCTTGTTGAAAAGCTCTCTTCATCCTATTTCCAACCATCTTGTTTTTTTCATCTGTATTTTAGTTTTTCTTTGCTAAAAGTTAAATCGTATTTCGACGGAATTGCCAAAATAGCATAACTCTATCATCCTTTGTCGGTTTCTTACAAATAATAGCTTGTTGGAAATCTCTCTTCATCTTCTTTCCAACCATCTTGGGTTTTTCATCTGAAGATTAGTTTTTCTTTGCCATAGTTTTGATCAAAATTCGGCGGGATTAGGTTTCAAAATTGTGTGATTTTACCTTCAATTGATTTCTATTATTATTCATCTTGTTCGTATAATTGTTTAACATCCATTCATGATGTAAAATCATGGATTCATCTCTTGAATCTTCCCTATTCATTAAATCAGCATGCCCTACCTTTGCCTTATTGATGCCTATCTTGATCAACTGATTAACCTATTGGATTCTGACCTTGTTTCTTTTGATTGTACATGTTATAAACATTTATTCCTTTCTTAACTTCATAAAATCACAACCCCTAACGTCTCTAATATTGAAATCGCAAGTTTCCCTATAAACCTTAAGGTGTTGCCCAAATTTGTATATTGAATTAGGGTGAAATATCAAGTAGATTCTTACGGAGTTATTGGCCATTACACCATGCATTCAGGAAAAAAATACTACTGCATCCAGATCGCTGGATTTGGGTAGGTTAATTGGTAAGGATTCCTAATGATTTTGGTTTTTAATTAAGTTGTCTTGTGGCTGAGTATTGCGTGGTCTTTTCCTTGTAACTATTTAGGAGATTCTGATCTTATTGGAAGGCAAAAGATTGCATCTAATTCAAATATGTGAGAGGTCGGATCTATGCCTCGTCGGTTCCTTTGGTTACCATATTGTTTAATTGTTTGAATACGAGTGAATTCGATTCCCTATCTTGGTTATATGCTTTGGGAATGTATGATTATGATTATAGGGAATCTTGGAAGTTAATAGGAAAATAGGTTACCTGATTCAGTTATGACTTTGCGGATTGATCTTTGATTTGTATAGTGATTTGATTGAGGATCCTTTGTTGTGATTTGTGTATGCGTGTATTCGTGTATATTCCTTATTTGTGTTTTGTTTAAAGGATCCTTTTCTCACTGGCCATGCGAGGTAAGTATTGTTTCTCCTAGGGAGAGGAGAGATGCTTACTGAACCGGGAGATTTATGGGTGGTTATTCCCAGCAAGAGCTCGCTGGATGCCTTGTAGGCCGGTTCAAGTCCAGACGTCAGGAAGCCTTGGAGACCAATTCGAGTTTGGATGTTAAAATGCTCTATAGGCCAATTCGAGCCTGGACGTTAGGTTGCCTTGTTTGAGAGTGACAGGATGACTTATATGTGCTGCTACAAGAATGTTCCTAGGCCAGTTCAAGTCCAGAAGGCAGATACAACTAAAAGGCTTGCTGCGATACTGATTGTCTAACCATTTACCCTTTGTGCAGGAAATTCTTGGACAACACAGGTGGAAGGGGATGGCCTTTTCTTTTCCAACTGCCCAGAGTAACCTGATGAGTTTTCCTGTCTGTGTACTTCTGATTTTCAAAAGTGTTTGTGGTCCACTCTGAGTCTTAGTTTCGGCACAAACACTTTTAATTGACTCTTGATACCCTTAGATGATTAGGGATGATCTGATGTTGTTTGAGAGATGTTTGATTGGGAATCTCTAGGACTTATGATGCTGTGACCCTACTGAGATTCTTGTAATTTCATTTCTTCTTTTTTCCCCCTTTGCAGGCTTAGGTGTGTACTTTGTTGCTGGTACCAAAGGTGTAAGATCAAGGCTTCAACGCAGGACAAATTTGCACCCTTTTCTATTCAATGTGCATGCCATGTCTTTGAACTTGTGTGGATTTGCATTCTGGCTTTCCAATCCCTCTTTCTCTTTTTGTTGCTTCCAAAATATGCATGATAATATTGGTTGATGTTTTGAGATTCCTATAGGACTTGTGTGTTATATTTCCACATGTTTTGAGTATTAATATAAGTCTTCCACTGATGTTTTCTTTCACTCTGTAAAAGCCAGAAATTCATTAATGTATGAATATGTTCCAACCTTTAAATAGCATATAAATCATAAAATTGACAATTAGGCGATTTGAGCCTTGTGGGATTCAAATAGGACATTCCGAGGGTTTATTTGGGTTTCACAGCGATAAAGGTCCTAATATGTTGGGTTTGGGTCCTTACAGGTTTGGTAACGGAGCATGGTTTAGTGGATTGTGTGATTTTCATGATATTTTGTTCTCAATTTTAGAAGCATGCGCATATGTCTATATGTACATTGATTGATTATGACTTGCAAATAGGAAAGCATGATTATTAGATTTGCATGTTTTTATAAGTTGATTGCATGTTGTTATATATGATTTGCTGAGTGTTGAGTGCTTTGTGTGTTTGCTTGCTGTGTTTTCTGTGGATGTTTGTGTTTTATTTCCAACATATGCATAACGTCCGGTGTACGCCTCTCCACCAAGGTACCATCTCTTTTTTGGTTTTGTTTTTTGTATTGGAAAGTTACATCGTATGTGTGTTTGTTTAGTATGGTAAGGTCGACTAGGAAATGAAGTGGCTTAGCAAAAACATGGTAAATCTATAACCAATAGTTCTTGTGAAGAAATTTCGAGAACGAAATTTTAATTAAGAGGGGAGGATGTGACACCCTGATCATTCGTAGTGTAGATGTCTGGAAAGTCCAGGAACCGATGCAGTTGAAATGATTATTTTGCCCCAGAAGAAATGTTTGCGTGATGGCCTAAAATGCTTGCTGCGAGATATTTCCTATTTTAGTTATGGTATTTTTATATTACTTATGGTTAGTTTTATCCCTTATTATCTAAGGTATTAGATAATTCTTCCTTTTAAATAGAATATCTCTTTTAATAGATTTATCTTTTTAAATAGAATTATCTATATAATAGAATTATTCTTTATTTATCTTTTTCAGCTTAATAGTAGGGATTTATCTCTTAGCTAAACTTCTTTACACCTATAAAACAGTGATCAGCCTATCCCACCTAAACATACCAAAACCCACATAGAAATTTCATAATTTATTCCCTTCTTCTCAATTTCTGATTTTTGTCTAAACCCTAATAGAAACTCCTTGATTTTCATCTTGGCATAACTCTCTCATCCTTTTTCTGATTCTTGCGAATAATAGCTTGTTGGAAAGCTCTCTTCATCCTATTTCCAACCATCTTGTTTTTTTATCTGTATGTTAGTTTTTCTTTGTTAAAAGTTAAATCGTATTTCGACGGAATTGCCAAAATAGCATAACTCTCTCATCCTTTGTCTGATTATTACGAATAATAGCTTGTTGGAAATCTCTCTTCGACTTCTTTCCAACCATCTTGGGTTTTTCATCTGAAGGTTAGTTTTTCTTTTCCATAATTTTGGTCAAAATTCAGCGGGATTAGGTTTCAAAATTGTATGATTTTGCATTCAATTGATTTCTATTTTTATTCCTCTTGTTCGTATGATTGTTTAGCATCCATTCATAATGTAAAATCATAGATTCATCTTTTGAATCTTCCCTATTCATTAAATCAGCATGCCCTACCTTAGCCCTATTGATGCCTATCTTGATCAACTGATTAACCTATTGGATTCTGACCTTGTTTCTTTTGATTTTATATGTTATAAATATCTATTCCTTTCTTAAGTTCATAAAATCAAAACCTCTAACCTCTCTACTGTTGAAATCGCAAGTTTCCCTATAAACTTTAAGGTGTTGCCCAAATTTTATATTGAACTAGGTTGAAATATCAAGTAGATTCTTATTGAGTTATTGGCCATCACACCACGCATTCAGGAGAAAGATATTGTTGCATCCAGATCGCTGGATTTGGGTAGGTTAGTTGGTAAGGATTCCTAATGATTTTGGTTTTTAATTAAGTAGTCTTATGGCTTAGTATTGTGTGGTCTTTTCCTTGTAACTGTTTAGGATATTCTGATCTTATTGGAAAGGCAAAAGATTGCATCTGATTCAGACATGTGAGAGGTCGGATCTATGCCTCGTCGGTTCCTTTGGTTACCCTATTGTTTGATTGTTTGAATACGAGTGAATTCGATTCCCTATCTTGGTTATATGCTTGCGGAATGTATGATTATGATTATAGGGAATCTTGGAAGTTAATAGGAAAATAGGTTACCTGATTTTGTTATGACTTTGCGGATTGATTTTTGATTTGTATTGTGATTTGATTGAGGATCCTATTGTGATTTGTGTATGCGTGTACTATGTGTGTATTCATGTATGTTCCTTGTTTGTGTTTTGTTTGAAGGATCCTTTTCTCACTGGCCGTGCGAGGTAAGTATTGTTTCTCCTAGAGAGAGGAGTGATGCTTACTGAACTGGGAGATTTATGGGTGGTTATTCCCAGCAAGAACTCGCTAGATGTCTTGTAGGCCGGTTCAAGTCCGGACGTCAGGAAGCCTTGGAGGCCAGAAAGTAAACAAGGATCAAGTATGCAAATGTGATGCGGTATCGCCCCGCCATGCAGCCTTGATCTCACACACTGGTACCACGGACAGTGTATGTACCTAAGCCTGAAAAATGGTAAAAACAATGGTATGAGATTACAAGAATCTCTCTAGGGACACAGCATCATAAGATCTGTAGAAACCCTAAACACAAATCTCCCACACAATTCAAGAATCATTCAGAAAGGGGTTAGAGCCGAATCTATGGTTGTGGGAGGACTACAAACACTTCCAAAATTATCAGAAGTACATAGGTAGGTGGAACTCATTAGATTGCTCTCGGAAATGAAGAAGAAAAGCCATCCCCTTCCACCTATGTTGTCCAAGGCTTACTACACAAAGGGTAAATGGTTAACACACAAGCTAATCGGTAAGCCTAGTAAGTCATCTTGCTACTCAAGGACAAGTCTTCCCAAACCACACAAGGATAAGGGCTTCCTGCCACACAAGGACAGGGTTCTGGTCAAACAAGGACCAAACATCCAGCACGCGCATGCTGGGCTTTGCCACCCACACAACTCCCATACCAGTATGAACCTTTGTTCTCCCTAGAAGCATCAGCGTTTACCCCGAATGGCCACCAAAAAAGTATCTTGACACACAAAAACGTACAAGCACACACAGGCAAGTACAAAGCATAATACCATAGTAGGGTATCCTCAATCATGTCAGAACATAATCAGCATGTTTAATTCACATAACATATGCAACCCAGGCACTCAATACCTAACTTAGGGTTTGATATAGCCTATGAGATCCATATCTCAATCCGAAATTCATACTCTCACCCTATAATCAAATCGCATACAATACAAGAAGGACAGGTATCAAAATCATCAAGAAAATAATAGGGGTCTCTGGAGAAACCAATGAGGTGTAGATCCTACCTCTCTTGTCTCTAAACAAGAAGCTACTCCTTTTCCTTTATTAGGTAATTCCGAACCACCTATATTATCACCAGGCAAAGACAAAAACAAACTAAGCATGCATATTCAATAATCAATTGAATACCCTATTTCCTTACCAATTCCACCCACCAAACCTATCAGAAACTAGTGATCAGATGCTGCAGGTGCCTCCCCCTTGGATGTATGATTTGATAACCAGGAACATAACAAGATTCAACCTGAATTACCATTCCAATTAACTATGCATAGGACAATTTCGACTTTAAGCATTGAAAAGTTTAAAAGATAAGGGATAAGGGCTTCCTGCCACAGAAGGTCAGGGTTCCGGCCACACAAAGACCAGACATCCAGCGCCAGCATGCTAGGTTTTGCCACCCATACAACTCCCATACCAGTAAGAACCTCTCCTCTCCCTAGGAGCATCAGTGCTTACCCCGAATGACCACAAAAAAAGGATCCTGACACACAAACACGTACAAGCAAACACAGGCAAGTACAAAACATAATACCATAGCAGGGTATCCTCAATCATGTCAGAACACAATCAACATATTCAATTCACATAACATATGTAACCCAGGCACTCAATACCTAACTCAGGGTTCGATATAGCCTCTGAGATCCATATCTCAATTCGAAATTCATACTCTCACCCTATAATCAAATCGCATACAATACAAGAAGGGCAGGTATCAAAAACATCAAGAAAATAACAAAGGTCTCTAGAGAAACCGATGAGGCGCAGATCCTACCTCTCTTGTATCTGAACAAGAAGCTATTCTTTTTCCTTTATTAGGTAATTCTGAACCACCTATATTATTACTAGGCAAAGACAAAAACAAACTAAGTATGCATATTCAATAATCAATTGAATACCCTATTTCCTTACCAATTCCACTCACCAAACCTATCAGAAACCAGTGATAAGATGCTGCAGGTGCCTCCCCCTTGGATGTGTGATGTGATAGCTTGGAACTTAACAAGATTCAACCTGAATTACCATTCCAATTAACTGTGCAAATTTCGTCGCTAAAAGTAGAGCATAGGACAATTTCGACTTAAGCATAGAGAAGTTTAAAAGAAGGAAATTCATGATCAAACATCATGAATAGATGCTAATCAATCATAAGAATAAACAAAATGACAACAGAAATCAACTAAAGACAAAAACAGTAGAAATCTTAAAAAAAACTAATTCCATCATCGATTTTTGACTTAACCTTAGACAAGAAAATATTTATGTCCAAAAAACAAAACATGTATTGTTGGAAAAATTATGAAAAGAGCTTTCTAACAAGCTATTATTTGTAAAGATACAAAAAACGATGAAAGAGTTATGCTATTTTGAAGTTCAAGAAGATTTGGCGAAAACCTAATTTTGTCGCCGATTTTTGACTTAAATTTTGAGAAATAAATACTAACCTTCTGAAGAAAAAACAAACATTTTTGGAAAGAGGATAAAGAGAAATTTCCAAAAATCTGTTATTTTCAAGAATATAACCAAAGATGAAAGAGTTATGCTATTTTGAAATTTAAGAAGATTTGGCGAAAACCTAATTTCGTCGCCAATTTTTGACTTACTTATAATAAAGAAATACTAATCTCCTGACAAAAAATCAAAGAGTTTTGGAAAGAGGATGAAGAGAGTTTTCCAGAAAGCTATTATTTTCAGGAATCCGACAAGCGATGAGTGAGTTATGCTGGTTTAAAGTTTTAATGAATTTTGGAAAATATAAGGAGGTGTTAGGGTTTTAGGCTATACAATTTTTTTTTGTTTTCTATGAATGATTTTTGTGGGGGTTGGCTTCTATTTATATAAGATGGTTATGAGATTATAATCCCTATCTTCAAGGCTTAATTAAAGGAAGATAATTACAGAATTAAATTCTGATAATTATCTTCCTCTATTTTTAGGGATTTTAATCTCTAAGGCAATTATCTATCTATAAGGACTTAGATTAAAGGGAATTTATACCAGAATTAACTACCATACAACTCTTACCAATTTCGGCCATCACACATCCTTTCCTTCTGGGGTAAAATCGTCTTTTCACCTGCACTATCTTCTGGACTTCTAGGACTCAAAATTCGGGTCTTCACAAATCTTAATCCCACAAGGCTGAAGTCACACAAATTATGAATTTTAAAGTTCATTCTTATGCATTTAAAAGTTGGAGCATGTTTAATATTAGACATACAATCTGGTATCATACGGAGTGAATAAAAACATCTGCGAAAGTCTTTATAAATAATCAATGAAACCATAACACACAAGTCCCAAAGGAGTCTCAAAATCCAGCAAACAATCCCAAACATGTTTCGGAAATGGGAAGGAAAATTAGAGAATTATAAAACCAGAAAGTATTCCAATAAGCAAGCATAAATCAAGGTATATGTACAATCAATCCAGCAACAAAGGAGGAATGCGAATGTGGTGCAATATCGTCCCGCCATGTAGCCTTGATCTCACACCCTAGTACCATTGGTAGAAAATATACCTAAGCCTGAAAAATGAGAAAAACAACGAGATGAGATTACAAGAATCTCAGTAGAGTCATAACATCATAAGATCTGTAGAAATCTAACCAATCATCTCCCGATCAACATCAGATTCGCATACACTACTAAAAGGATATCAAACAAACATCAAACAAGCACAATAAGGGTAGGGCCGAAAACACTAGTTGTTGGGAGGACAAAGAATACTTCTAAAATCAGAAGTACACAGGTAGGTAATTCATAATCTGATTTGTACAATTGAATGGCTATACCCTTCCACCTGTGTTGTCCAAGGCTTAGCTGCACAAAGGATAAATGGTTAGCAAACAATATAATCAGCAAGTCTATCCATCTTGCCACACAAGGACAAGGCATCCAAACGACACAAGGACAAAGGCATCCAAACCACACTAGAATAATGTCATCTTGCCATCACAAAGGACAAGACATCTAGTCACAAAAGAACTAGGCATCCAGCGTGCACATGTTAGGGATTGCCTTCGATGCGACTCTCATACTAGTAAGTACCTCTCCTCTCATTAGGAGCATCAGTCACTTACCCTGAATGGCCACCGGAAAGAGGATCCTGACATAACAAACAAGTACAAGCACACACAAGAAAATACAAGGCATAGCAACACAAAAAGGCATCCTCAGTCATATCACAATACAATCAACAAGTCAAACACACAAGATATAACCGAAATAGGCACTCAATCCTAGCATAGGGATCCACAATCTGCTTAAGGTATCACAAACCAAACAATAAGCATGCATACAAAACCACAAGCATGCGCATATCAATGAAAACAAACAGAATCAACAAACAAGCAAAAAGATCCCTGGAGAAACCAATGAAGCATAGATCCTATCTCTCTTGTGTCTAAACAAGTAGCTAGTCCTTTTCCTTTATCAAAAGGATCTAAACCACCTAAGCACACGTAAGACAAAGACAATACCATACTAAGTATACATATTCAGAAGTCAAATAAACATCCTAGTTCCTTACCAATTCCACTCGCTGTTCCTACCTAAAACCAAAGATTAGATGTAGTTGGTACCTCCTCTTTGGGTGTGTGATGTGATAGACAAGAACACAACAAGAATCAACCTGATTATTTAACCCAATTCACAATATAAATTTTGGCACACATAGGGCTTAATAGGATATATGCAATTTTAACATTAGAGAGGTTAGGGGTTGTGATTTCATGAATATAATAAAGGAATTGGTACCGAAAAGGATCATGATTTCTAGGACTTTTATCAAGGAAAGGATTAGGGTCTCACATCGTTCCCTCCTTATAAAAATTTTGTCCTCGAAATTTCAGCATAAGTACCTATGAAAAGAAATGAGGAGATCTCACACGCATTGCTTCCTTAGGCTCCCAAGACAGCCCCTCAACTTGGCCATTACGCCAAACAACTCTAATCATAGGCACACTTTGACTGCGAAGCTGATAAACTGACCGATCTAGTATGACAACTAGCTGTATAGGGTAGAATAGGTCTTCAGCAACCTCAACTGATGGTTCTTCAAGCACATAAGCAGGATCTCTAACATACTTTCTCAACATCGAAACATTAAACATGTTGTGAATTCTCTCCATATTTGGGGGCAAGGCAAGTCGGTATGCAACTAGGCCAATTCTCTCAACAATGCTATATAGACCATTATAATGAGGTGCTAACTTTCCTCACTGCTGCAATCAAAGGACACGTTTCCATGGAGCGACTTTTAGAAATATTTTGTCTCCTAACGCAAATTCCAGCTCTCTTTGTCAATTATAAACATTGTTTTTCTGTCAATCTTGTGCCGTCCTCACTCTTTGTTGAATCAGATTCAACTGTTCCATTGCTTGGTCAATTAACTCTGGATTATCTAGGCATCTCTCGTCTACTTCATTCCAGCAAATTGGAATTCTGACGTCTCCCATACAATGCTTCAAAAGGTGTCATTCCAATGCTTACGTGAAAACTATTGTTGTAAGTGAATTCTACCAAAGGAAGAAATCAATCCCTACTAGTATTTCGATCCATCACACAAGCACGCAAGATATCTTCAAAGGTCTGAATTATTCTTTCAGATTGACCATTGGTTTGAGGATGAAAAACTATATAGAAATTTAGTCTCGAACGCCATTCTGAAACTTCTCCCAAAATTATAAAGTGAAACAAAAATCACGATAAAAAACAATGGAAACTGGCACTCCATGCAGTCGAACAATCTCATCCAAATAGAGAACAACCAATTTCTCGTGGGTGTCTGTAACTCGAACAGGAAGTGTGAAGATTTCGTCAAACGATCCACAATCACTCAAATGGCATCGAATCCTCGCTGAGATATAGGTAAACTGGTCACAAAGTCCATTGTGACATGCTACCACTTCCATTCTAGAATTGGAAGTGACTGAAATAAACCAGCAGGTCTCTGATGCTCGATCTACACTTGTTGACATACAAGGCATTAAGTAACAAACTCAGCAATGTAATGCTTCATATTCAGCCACCAGAATTGCTCTTTCAAATCTCAGTACATCTTGGTACTACTACGATGAATAGAAAACTTTGAACTGTGAGCTTCAGACAAAATCAGATTGCAAACATCAACTTCTTGTCGCACACATACCCAATTTCTGAAAACAAGAACTTCATCATCTCGGATTCTGAAACCACAAACCACAACATCAGCACTTTCAGCTAATTGTTGTCGAATTTCAGCCAATCTTGGGTCTTCAGATTGCTTATTTCGGATCTCTTCCAACAAGGTAGGCTTGACTTCAAGTCAGGCCAACAACTAACCAAAAAAATCACTACCAAGATGCACACATGTAGCTTTCAAAAACAGCAACATAGGCTTGTAGTGTGCACAGACATAGGCCAGAATAGAAGAAGAAGAAGGAGAATAATGGTTCTTCAGGCTTAAGGCATCAGCAACAACATTTATTTTTCCTTGATGGTACTCAATGATCATATCATAGCCATTAATCAGCTCCACCTATCTTTGTTGTCTCATATTCAGCTCCTTCTACGTATCCTTCAAGCTTTTGTGGTCGGTGAAGATTCTGTACGTCTCACCGTGCAGGTAGTGGCACCATATCTTCAATGCAAATATTACAGCTGCAAGCTCCAAATCATGCATGGGATAGTTGCTCTCATGCGGATACAACTGTCGGGAAGCATAGGCAATGACTTTCCCATCTTGCATCAGCACATATCCAAAGCCAGATTTCAATGCATCGCTATAAACCACATACTATTTTCTGGTGATCAGAAAAGTAAGGATAGGTGCGCTCACCAATCTGGTCTTCAATTCTTCAAAATTTTGCTAACATATCTCGGTCCACATGAACGGCTCTCCTTTGCATGTCAATTTCATCAAAGGTCCAGCAACCGATGAGAAATTCTCCACAAAGCGACTGTAGTATCCAGCAAGGCCAAGGAAACTGTGAACTTCAAATATAGTCCACAAAGATTCCCAAGCAACAACGGCTTCAATCTTCTTTGGAACGACAAGAATTCCACAAGCAGAAACAACATGGCCAAGGAATCCAACCTCACATAACTAGAATTCGTATTTGGATTACTTCGCAAAAAGCGTCCAATCTCTCAGAATTTTCAACATAATCCGCAGATGTTCAGCGCTCTTATTCTGATTTTGAATAAATCAGAATGTCATTGATGAAGTCTATCCTGAATCTCTCAAGGAACTCTCAGAATACTCTATTCATCAAGTCCATGAACACTACTGGAGCATTGGGCAAACGGAATGGCATAACCAGAAATTCATAGTGACCGTATTGCAATCTGAATGCAGTCTTTGGAATATCAGCTTCACGAACATGCAACTGATGGTATCCTGATCTAAGATCAATCTTGGAAAATATGGCTACACCTTGAAGTTGATCGAATAAGTCGTCAATTTGGTAGAGGATACTCGTTCTTCATGTTTACATGATTCAATTTCTGGTAGTCGATGCACAATCGCAGCAAACCATCTTTCTTCTTCATGAACAAGAGAGGTACTCCCCAGGGTGACACACTGGGTCAGATGAAACCACGATCTAGCAAATCTTCAAATTGCATCTTCAATTCCTTCATTTCCACAAGAGCTATATGATAAGGAGAAATGGAAATCAGATTTGTACCCAGCACTAATTCAATGCCAAATTTCGTTTCTCTTGCTGGCGGCAAACTGGCTATATCTTCTGGAAACACCTTTTGGAACTCGTGAACCACAAGAATAGAACTCTAATCTGTAGATTCTTTGGAAATTTCATGCACATGCGTGAGGCATGCAATACATCCTTTGCTGATCAATCGATTCGCATTGAGCCAGGAAATCATGCAAGTTGGAACAACTCGCCTATCATATTCAAAACAGAATCTGGAATCATCTAGAAGGCTAAACCACACACGCTTGGTGAAACACTCCATTCGGGTTTGATATTTGGCCATACAATTGATGCCTTATATCACATCCAGCTCTCGGATATCTAATGGAATCAGGTCCACTTCGAGCACAATGGAACCCATATGTACAGCACAACCAATGTAGACTACATAACAAGACTGAAATAGTACCTGTCACCACATCAGTCAAAGTAAACAATCTCATGGGCCTGGGCTGTGCCTCACTTGTAGATCCGCTAGGTGGTCCTCTAGGTGCACGGGCTGGTGGTTTGGTGGGATTGGCAGACCCACCATGGTTTGTATTAGGTATGTCTGTAATACGCCTTGGTTTAGGGCACTCTTTCTGAATATGGCCCATTTCTCCACAATTATAGCATCATCATGGTTGTGAACTCCATATGGATCCATTAGAATTTTGATTGAAACCAGAGAAATTCTTCCTGAAATTACCTCCATTGCCATTGTTCTTCGGAGGATTTCAAAGGATAGGGTCTCATACGACGATTGAATCTGAATCCTCGTCAGAATAAACCACCATTATTTGCTGCAGAAGGTTTCTTGCTTTGCACAATCTTCTCAGCTTCGGTGTTAGCAATGATCATTTCCTGGAAATTCTGTACTGGTGTCGTGCCCATAATGACTTTGAGCTCGGTACTCAGCCCATCTTGGAATCGCCTCGCGAGCTAACAAGGTGTGTGATTCTCTTCAAGTGCAAAATAGGGCGGCTCCCTCAATTCTTTCTCATACTCTAACACCGAACGGATACCTTGCTCAAGTTTGTAGAAAACTTGTTGTTGCTTACTCTTATAGAGCCAAATGTAGAATCTTTCATTAAATTCATGCAGGAACTCATCCTAAGAAGGTAGACGATCTCTGAACCGCATACTCATTTTTGTCCACCAAGCAAGGGCTTCTCCCTTAAGTAGGAATGTGGCTATGGAAACTTTATCGTCATCTAAAATATGCAGGAACAAGGATACATGGCATATGGTATTAATCCACTCATGTGCTATAGCAGAATCTGCTCAACCGCTGAAATCCTTGCATCCCAATTTATGGGCCTCTTTCAGCAACTTGGTAATCAACATCGGAAGTCTTTAGCCTCATTAAGATCAACTGACTGAACTAGAGCAATGGGGGGAATGGGATCTTCCTCGAGAGGTATAGGATTATTCTGAATTTAAGCCTCCAATCAGTGCTGATTTGCAGCACATTCAGTATCTGTGCCATCATGGGATCCACGACCGGTGCGGCTGGGGCTACTTGTGTGGCTAGAGCTGCTAGTGCAGCTAGGGTATCAAGTTTGGTTTGGATTTCAGGTTGCTCAACCTAGTTTTCGGGCTTAGCTTGCCCACCTTGCTCAATTTGTGCAATCAGCTCACTCTACTCTTTTGGTTACTGTTCAGCTTGAGCTTCGTTCCTACCCCGACGAGCCTTGGAAGGATTACGCGTCCGAATAGACCTTTCCATACTAAACAAACACACAAGATTGATGGCAGCACAAAATTCGAGAATAGATCTTGGCGACGTGAAGTATAGAGCAGGAGAAAAAAACCAGGGTTTTTGTCTGAAACAAAAGCAATGAAAGTGACTAGGTAATTAGATGGGCTTAAAGAGGGTTTATATAACCAAACCTCAAAACCCTAGTGGGCTCAGATTAACAAACTCGGCCTAAATATACCCGATCGGGCTTAAAAAGGTAAGAATAAGGACTTACGGTAAAAACGGACCCGAAAACAAGTTCAGGTCTGATATGGACAAAACGATAATTTTTCACTACATCGATTTTTGTCTCAGTCAAAGTGTCAAACGTACACATACACCACTAGAACAAAGCTAATTGAACATATAACTAGGATGGGGTTTCACATCCTTCCCTCCTTACAAAAGTTTCATCCTCAAAATTTAAGTATCGTGCTATTCGAAAAGGTGTGGATATCGCTCCCGCATCAACTCCTTAGTCTCCCTTGAAAACTCCTGAGTTCAACCACTGTGCCATGATACTCTGACCATTAGGACATTGCGTGTACAGAGCTTTCTGATGGCTCGGTCAACAATAGCCACTGGTTGCGCGGGATATGACAAATCACTGGCAATCTCAACTAGCGGTGTCTCTAACATATGAAACGGATCCCGAATATACTTCCGCAACATCGATACGTGGAAAACATCATGGATTCTCTCTAAAGATGGTGGCAATGCCAATTGGTATGCCACTGGCCCGATACGCTAGGTAATATCATACAGGCTGATATAATGCAGTGCTCACTTGCCCCGCTGCTGAAACCAAAGTATGCCCTTCCAGGATGTGACTTTTAGGAAAACCATATCACCGACCTCAAACTCGAGCTCACGACAATGATTATCAGCGTAATTTTTCTGTCTATCCTGAATTGTCCTCAACCTTTTTCTGATCAGTGCTAATTGCTCTGTTGCATGATCAATCATCTCAGGACTATCCAGGTGCCTCTTGCCTACCTCATCCCAGCATAACGGTGTCCAGAAATGTCTACCATACAATGCCTTATACGGTGCCATCCCAATACTGACCTGGAAACTGTTATTATAAGCGAACTCTGCCAACAGAAGACATCTGTCCCACGTAGTCTGTCTATTGAGCGCACACGCTCGTAGCATATTCTCCAATGTCTGTATTTTCCTCTCGGCCTAACCATCTTTCTGGGAATGAAAGGCCGTACTGAAGTTCAATCGAGAACCTAAGGCACTATAGAGCTTCCCCCAAAATCGGAAAGGAAACCTCGGGTCGCGGTTGGATACTATGGATACTGGAACTTGTTGGAAACCTCTCTTTATCTTCTTTCCAACAATCTTTGGTTTTTTATTTGGAGGTTAGTGTTTTCTTTGTTAAAAGTTAAATCGAATTTCGGCAGAATTGCCAAAATCTGCTTGAACTTCAAAATAGCATAACTCTCTCATCCTTTGTTGGATTTTTGCGAATAATAGCCTGTTGGAAAGCTTTATTCATTTTCTTTCCAACCATATATGGTTTTTCCTTTGGAGGTTAGTTTTTTCTTTGTTAAAAGTTAAATCGAATTTCGGCAGAGTTGCCAAAATCTGTTTGAACTTCAAAATAGCATAACTCTCTCATCCTTTGTCGGATTCTTGTAAATAATAGCTTGTTGGAAAACTCTCTTACCATATATGGCGGCATACAAGGAAAATTGTCATGTTAAGAGATAAAATGTCAAAACACAATAAAGCAAAAGGACAAAAAGAAGAAAAGATATAATGTTAAAAGAAAATAAAAATAAAAATGCTGAAGGACGAAAAGGGAAAAAGATGAAAAGAGAAAAACGCAAAAAAGGAACAAGACGAAACAGGAACAAGACGAAACGGGAATAAAACGAAATTGGAACAATATAAAACGGGAATAAGATGAAACGGGAACAAGACGAAAAGATATGTTAACCTATGCAAGACTTAAAGCTGCCCATTACACAAAGAAGTACAACGTAATTGCAATGCAATCAAAGCAATGAACAACAAAACAAAGAGAAATGGCCACGAAGGAAAACAGGAATTTCGCAGCAAAACCAGTCGCAGCAAAACAAGAAGATAGCACCCTAAGGAAGCGACATTGCCAAAATAAAATAACTTATAATTACTAAGAAGGAGGGAAACGACGTTTGGTTATCAATAGAAAAGCACGAAGAAACAAGACGAAAATAATTGCTGATCAAACATATGAGGCATAGTCTCCTACCTTACGTGCAGAAGATCTGGTGGCAATTCTCTTGCCTTTATCGCGTGATCCAGATTCAGAACCACCTAAATCAAACCAATATTAGAATTTGAAATTGCAAGCCAAATTTAAAATGCGGAAGAGAAGAATCCTACCGTTCCTCACCGATCTATAAAACCAACGAAGCCACTAAACTTTACACGAACAATCGAGCAGTGGAAAAGAAAGAAGCTTAACACGAGCGTTGGATTGGAAGGGAAAGTGCATACCAATCAAAAAAGATTGATGTCGTCACAAAATTCGAGAATAGATCTTGGCGACGGGAAGAATAGAGCAGGAAAAAAAGATCAGGGTTTTTGTCTGAAACTGTGAGACCTCGCTCTTTTAGAGGTTTCCATCAGTTATTCTTCCTTTTTATTTTTATCGTATAAGTTATTTTTCAGCATTTTGAGTGTTAGATATGTACTAGACCTATTAGCTAATGGCTTCGACGCCCGTACGAGTCATTTCGGCAATCCCTAAATTTTTACTATATCCATTTCTACCATATTAGCTTGGTAAGTCCCCACCCCGTCGAGTACTCCGGATGAGTTTTGTTTACCGTGTGACTGTAACATTTTACGATTTAGATGGACCTGAGTGAACCTTAGACATCTGAGTAACCCTATGAAAGGTAAAAGTAATTAGATCCTTGGCCATGTAACTTCTCAAAAACATAAATATACACTACTTATATGATGCAGTTTTACGAATTGTCCGATCGTAAAACTGCTGCAGCCCGTATTTGATTCGTATCTTCATATTTTCGGTCCAATTACCATTCCCAAGGCCCAAGTCCATTCAGAAATTTCCTAAGGCCCAATGTACTCATTCTACATTGATTAAATTGGCTATGTAATTAGACAATCATCATAGAGTAAAATCAGATACACCAGTCACAAAAAAAAAAAAATTGATCACCGTAAATCCCTGATTTTTGTTACCGTACCGTAACTCAGCAATTACAGTGGGTAATTACATAAGATTTTCACCTGGATTAAACCTACATTACCTTACCATACTTACCTCAGGATCCACATCACATACAGCCATAATTTGGGTCCCTTATGTGTTTATACAAGTTGAGTGTCTAGTTATGCCATTATTGTTCAAATCTGCCTTCACATGCTTAACCTTTTGTGTAGGCCACATTCTAAATCAAAGTTGTCTGCCATTTTCATACCTGATGCTCTTCCTTTCAAGCTAAAGTCGGAATTCCTCTCCTGGTGGTGATCCTTTTGAATTTTCCTTTGGTTCATTACCCACCTAACTAGACATTACACACATGATTAATTCAAACTTCAACTTTCCCTAACACACTTGATTAAGCATCATTTCCTGGCCCTCCCACCAGAATGTTTCTCTCCTTTTCCAGCTAAAACACACCTCTCCACTTACCCTTGTCTTCCATTGCAAGATTCCCACTCACTTTCATCTGATTGCCATTGGTTTGGGAACCCCTTTGATCACTCACCATCTTGCAAATTCTGGTTTCTCTTGTGTGTTCCCTCTTGAGCCCGACTTTCCCTATCTTTGGCATGCATTTTCTTTCAATTTCTGGTCTATTCTTGCTTGCCTAAATGTACACCTAAGTCACCAGAAGTCTCACCTGAAATACCAAAACTTTATCTGAAATCCAATCATCCAACCAAGTGCTGCTCCAACCAGACTTTTTCTTCTGTATGTAGAACTAATCTGTTCTTGATCTTGATACCCAGCTTCTTCAATTTTCTTCCTTCTCTAAGCCTCTCTGAACACCCTCTCTGATACCTTGAACTCTTCTTTGAACCAACCTGCCAAGAAACTCAAGACTGAACCCAGAAATTCATCCCCCAAGTTCATAAACCAAACTCGTCACCCTACAGTTTCCGAAACTTGTAGATTTTCTATCTTTTTTTTCTACTCAGCCAAATTTTTCATTCTTTATATCCACGTTCGTCTCAGAATGTCAGGAATCTACGATAAAAATTTCATGAGAAATCGTTAAGTTTAACCTATCGGAAGTACCCTTAGACCCACAAGTATCACAATCAAACAAGATACATCAAGGTGAGTTGTTGATTAGTGAGTATATATATATATATACTTGGGTCAATTAGATCCATAAGTGTTCTTTGGATTTGAGTATGGATCTGATGGATCCTAACCAGGAGTATGTTATGATCTTATGGTAGGCATAGCAGGGCTTGTAGGAAAGGACTCCGTGATCAGAGACAAAAGGTGGGAGACTTCGTATCATCGGTTTGATCGGCTACTCACTTTTAATATAGTTTACATAAATGATTTTTGTTTTGGTTTTGAGTATGAGGCATGCTTGAAATGGTTTAATTGCGACTACTGATGTACTCGGCATGTGTTTGAAAATTAATATTTATGTATGTGTTTTTGGTTTTGTGAAAAATGCGTGAAAACTACCCACATGTTTAAATGTGTTTAAGATGAAGAATAGAAACTTGGATGGGTGATGTTTACACTTGATGTTGTCGAGTATCACATGCCGTTTTCTAAGAGTTTTTCCTTTTTGTTTTGGCATGATTTGGGTGTTAAGAACTTACAAGAATGCATGTTTAAAAAAAAAAAAAATTTATGAAAGATGATTTAGCATGATTTTTGGTTACTTTACCATTTCTATACACATGTGTTGTATGATGTTTTGAACATGTGTAAATTATCCCATTGAAATGATTTTATGAATTTTGGGGCATGTTGGTGGGTATATATATGAGAGATATGATACCGTGAATTACACGAAGCGCTTGGCCAATGCGAGGTAAGTGTTCGGACGTCCCGTAGTAGGGGAGCGATTCTTACCGTAGGGAGTTGTATGGTTGTGTTATGTGACCTTTGATCACAGGTCGTGAGTATGGAGTGTGGAGGACGTGTGTATTCCCTCCGCTCCACAGACAACAATGGCGGTGGGACATTTATACATAACTTGTAATAACTCAAACTTTACTGCCATTGGGCCTCCGACGGTTCTACGCGCCGAACCGATTCGTGTGGTGTTTTAATGTCTATCCCGTGGGATTTTTCGATACAATATGATGCGTTTACCGTAACCACTCATTTGAGACCGTTGAGTCTGAGTTTTTGAACTTTCATTATTCTTGTTACTTACACCGGTTTTATACTTGCATTTTAAAAGAAAAAGTTTTTTGTATTGCCTCTACTCACTCCCCGTGAATGCTTATGATGCTGTGTCTCTCACGGAGGTCCTAGTGATCTCACCCCCATTTGTTATCCCTTTCAGGTTCAGCTGAGGAGAAGCCTAGCCTCCCCTAGAACATTGGACAGTAGGTGCTGAACTATGACTATGCAGTTGTGTTGTGGTTTGCATGCATTTTACATTTCTTTGATTTTTATATTTTGGACTGTAATAAATAATTTGGACTGGACTTTCATCCTTTTTGGGTTGATTTGGTTTTCCAATGTTTTCTTTATTTTTATTTATTTGTTGAAATGTTTTCCCGGATTGTGTTTTCAAAATAAATGTTTTGTTTTTTTTTTCTTTTACAAAGCCTTCCGCTAAACAACTCCGCAACTTGGTGTTTGACATAATCTAAGTTGTTCTTTTAATAAATATTTTCAAACCCCTTACAAATATAAAGATTTTAGAACCATGCTCAAACAGTTTTTATGATTTAGTAAAGGTTTCCTTGAATATATGAGAATCCAATAAACTTGGTTGTATTGCTGATAAACGGCAACCAGAATTTTATAACTTTACGGATTTTGTAAGAGAAGCCTTGTAGGATTCTGGTTGGTCCCTCGGTGGGGTCAATTCGAGTCCTACGGCGGTGAGATCCGGTATCCGGGATCGGGTCCTCACAGAAACAAAAGTAATTGAAGTGACTAGGGTAATTAGATGGGCTTAAAGAGGGTTTATATAACCAGACCTCAAAACCCTAGTGGGCTGAGATTAACAAACTCGGCCTAAATATACCCGATCGGGCTTAAAAAGGTACAAATAAGGCCTTACGGTAAAAACGGACCCGAAAACAAGTTCAGGTTTGATAGGGGCAAAACGGTAATTTTTCATTACCTCGATTTTTGTCTCAGTCAAAGTGTCAAACGTACACATACACCATTAGAACAAAGCTGATTGAACATATAACTAGGATGGGGTTTCATATCCTTCCCTCCTTACAAAAGTTTCGTCCTCAAAATTTACGTATCGTGCTATTCGAAAAAGTGTGGATATCGCTCCCGCATCAACTCCTTAGTTTCCCATGAAAACTCCTCGGTTCAACCACTGTGCCATGATACTCGGACCATTAGGACATTGTGTGTACGGAGCTTTCTGATGGCTCGGTCAACAATAGCCACTGGTTGCGCGGAATATGACAAATCACTGGCAATCTCAACTAGCGGTGTCTCTAACACATGAGACGGATCCCGAATATACTTCCGCAACATCGATATGTGGAAAACATCATGGATTCTCTCTAAAGATGGTGGCAATGCCAATTGGTATGCCACTAGCCCGATACGCTAGGTAATATCATACAGGCCGATATAACGCAGTGCTCATTTGCCCCGCTGCTGAAACCAAAGTACGCCCTTCCAGGATGTGACTTTTAGGTAAACCATATCACCGACCTCAAACTCGAGCTCACGACGATGATTATCAACATAATTTTTCTGTCTATCCTGAACTGTCCCCAACCTTTTTCTGATCAGTGTTAATTGCTCTGTTGCATGATCAATCATCTCAGGACTATCCATGTGCCTCTTGCCTACTTTGTCCCAGCATAACGGTGTCCGGAAATGTCTACCATACAACGCCTTTTATGGTGTCATCCCAATACTGACCTGAAAACTGTTATTATAGGCAAACTTTGCCAACGGAAGACATCTATCCCACCTAGTCTGTCTATCGAGCGCACACGCTCGTAGCATATTCTCCAATGTCTGTATTTTCCTCTCGGCCTGACCATCTGTCTGGGGGTGAAAGGCCGTACTGAAGTTCAATCGAGAACCTAAGGCACTATAGAGCTTCCCCCAAAATTGGAAAGTAAACCTCGGGTCTCAGTCGGATACTATGGATACTGAAACTTGTTGAAAACCTCTCTTCATCTTTTTTCCAACAATCTTTGGTTTTTTATTTTGAGGTTAGTGTTTTCTTTGTTAAAAGTTAAATCGAATTTCGGCAGAATTGCCAAAATCTGCTTGAACTTCAAAATAGCATAACTCTCTCATTCTTTGTTGGATTTTTGCGAATAATAGCCTGTTGGAAAGCTCTATTCATCTTCTTTCCAACCGTATATGGTTTTTCCTTTGGAGGTTAGTTTTTTCTTTGTTAAAAGTTAAATCGAATTTTGGCAGAATTGCCAAAATCTGTTTGAACTTCAAAATAGCATAACTCTCTTATCCTTTGTCAGATTCTTGCAAATAATAGCTTATTGGAAAACTCTCTGCATGATCTTTCTAGAAATCTTTGGTTTTTCTTTAGGAGGTTAGCTTTTCTTGATCGCAAGATAAGTCGAATTTTGCTGGATTAGGGTTCAAAATTGTGTGATTTTTTCTTCAATTGATTTCTGTTGTTGTTCCTCTTGTTCGAATAATTGTTTGGCGTCTATTCATGTTATAAAATCATGAATTCATCCTTTGAATCTTTTCTATACATGAAATCAGTATGCCTTATCCTTGCTCTATTAGTGCCTATCTTGATCAATTAATGAACCTATTGGATTTCAATTTTGTTTCTTTTGATTGTATAAGTTCTAAAAACTTAATCCCTCTTTGTTAGCATGAAATTGCATCCCTTACACCTTGCTACATGAAATCGCAAACTATCTTGTGTTCTATGCTTAGTGCCGAAATATACATAGTTAAATTAGGTGGTAATTCAGGTTGAATCTTGTTATGTTCTTGGCTATCACATCACACCTCAAAAGGGGAGGCACCTGCGGCATATGACCACTAGTTTTTGGTAGGTTTTTTGAGTGGAAATGGTAAGGTAATAGGGTATTCAATTGGTTATTGAGTATGCATGCTTAGTTTGGTTTTTTCTTTGCCTTGTGATACTATAGGTGGTTCAGAATTATTAAATAAAGGCAAAGGAATAGTCTATTGTTTAGAGACAAGAGAGGTAGGATCTATGCCTCATCGGTTTCTCCAAAGATCCCTGTTGTTTCTTTGTTATTTTCGATGCATGCCTTTGTTATTATTGCATGCGAATTGATTATAGGATACATGTAAGAATTGCGGAATGAGATATGAATCCTACAGGCTATACCGAACCCTTGAGTTAGGTTTTGAGTGCCCGAATTGCATATGATATGTGAAAAGAATAAGCTAATTATGTTCTAACATGATTGAGGATACCCTATTATGGTATTGTGCTTGTGCTTGCCTGTGTGTGCTTGTACATATTTGTGTGTGAGGATCCTATTCCGATGGCCATTCGGTGTAAGCGCTGATGCTCCTTGGAAGAGGGGAGGCTATTACTGCTATGAGAGCTGTATGAGTGGCAAACCCCAGCATGCGGGCCCTGGATGTTTAGTCCTTGTGTGGCAGGATGCCCTTATTTTTGTGTGGTTTGGGATACCCTTGCCTTTGTGTGGCTTGAGGTCTTGTCCTTGTGTGGCAGGATGAATAGGCTTACTGATTAGCTTGTGTGTTAATTTTTTAACCTTTGTGCTGTAAGCCTTGGACAACACAGGTGGATGGGGACGACCTTTCTTTTTCCTTTTTCCGAGTGCAATCTGATGAGTTTTACTTGCCTGTGTACTTCTGATTTTCGAAAGTGTTTGCAGTCCACCCTCAGCCTTAGTCTTCAGAAACCGGGTATGTGTTCCACAAGATGTTGATATTCGCAACCTTACTCTATCAAAGACGCATAGTTCGAAGTTCGCTATCCATCCCAGAAGCACTAAGATGTATCAAGATTTAAAGGAGCAGTATTGGTGGCCAAACATAAAACACCACATTGCTGAGTTTGTTGCCCGATGCCTCGTATGTCAACAAGTAAAGAGCAAACATCAACGACCTGCTGGTGTACTTCAATCACTCCCGATTCCAGAATGGAAGTGGGAACATGTCACAATGGATTTTGTCACCGGCTTGCCTAGATCGCAGCAAGGATACGATACCATTTGGGTGATTGTGGATCGATTGACGAAATCTGCACACTTCCTTCCTATACGTGTGACAGATACACATGAGAAATTGGTTGTTCGTTATGTGGACGAGATTGTTCGATTGCATGGAGTGCTAGTTTTCTATCATTTCAGATCGTGACCCCCATTTCACCTCACAATTTAGGGAGAAATTCCAGAATGCGCTAGGTTCGAGATTGAATTTCAGTACAACATTTTATCCCCAGACCGATGGTCAATCAGAAAGGACGATTCAGACACTCGAAGACATGCTACATGCGAGTGTGTTGGACCAGCAAACCGTTTGGGATCGATGTCTGCCATTGGCAGAATTTGTTTACAACAATAGTTTTCATGTAAGCATCGGTATGGCACCTTACAAATCATTATATGGGAGACGTTGCAGAACTCCCATTTGCTGGAATGAAGTAGATGAGAGATGCCAAGACAGTCCGGAATTGATTGATCAAGCAACAGAGCAGTTGAACTTGATTCGACAATGGCTAAAAATAGCCAAGAATCGGCAGAAAAACTACGCCGATAATCGACAAAGAGACCTAGAATTTGCGGTAGGTGACAAAGTGTTTATGAAGGTCACCCCATGGAAAGGAATTCTTTGTTTTCAGCAGCGAGGTAAGCTAGCACCTCGTTACATTGGTCCGTATGACATCATCAAGAGGATCGGCCCTGTTGCATACCGACTTGCCTTACCTCAAAATATGGAAAGAATTCACAACGTGTTTCACGTTTCAATGTTGAGATAGTATGTGCAAGACCCTTCTCACATGCTCGAAGAACCCCTAGTTGTAATCGCTGAAGACCTATCCTATCTCGTACAGCCAGTTGCCATACTAGATCGATCAGTTCGACAGCTTTGCAGTTGAAACATGCCTATGGTACGAGTTGTTTGGCATAATGGCCAAATTGAGGAATAGTCTTGGGAGACTGAGAAATCTATGCATGCAATTTCCTTATCTGTTTGTTTAGGTACTTGTACTAAAATTTCGAGGACGAAATTCTTGTAAGGAAGGAAGGATGTGAGACCCTGAATTTTAAGTCCTAAAAGTCCAGAAGCCAGTGCAGATGAAAAAGACCATTTTTCCCCTGAAGAAAAGGATGTGTGATGGCCGAAATTTGTAAGGGATGTCTAGTAATTATTTCTGATATTAATTCTCTTTAAATTGATTCTTTATTGGTTGATAATTACCTTAGGAAATAAAAACCTTAAGTTTTAAGGGGGGATAATTACAGAATTTAATTCTGATAATTATCTTATTTTAATTAAGCCTTTAAGGTAGGGATTTTAATCCCATAACTACCTTATATAAATAGGAAGTGAGCCACACAAAAATCTTATATAGAAAACACACAAAATTCGTAAGACTTAAAAACCTTACACCTCTCAATCTCTACTGAAATCCATTGAAACTTCAAACAAGCATAACTCTCTCATTATTTATTAGATTCTTGCGAATAATAGCTTGTTGGAAACCTTTCTTCTTCTTCTTTCCAAAAATATTTGGTTTTTTATTTTGAGGTTAGTTTTTTCTTTATTAAAAGTTAAATCAAATTTCGGCAGAATTGCCAAAATCTGCTTGAACTTCAAAATAGCATAACTCTCTCATCCTTTGTCGGATTCTTGCGAATTAATAGCTTGTTGGAAAGCTATATTTATATTCTTTCCAAAAATATTTGTTTTTTTGTTTTGAGGTTAGTTTTTTCTTTGTTAAAATTTAAATCGAATTTCTACAGAGTTGTCAAAATCTGCTTGAAATTCAAAATAGCATAACTCTCTCATCCTTTGTCGGATTCTTACGAATAATAGCTTGTTGGAAAGATTTTTTCATACTACTTCCAGAAATATTTGGTTTTTCTTCAGGAGGTTAGATTTTCTATATCATAAGTTAAGTTGAATTTCGACGGGATTAGGGTTCAAGATTGTGTGATTCTGTCTTTAATTAATTTTTGTCGGTGTTCCTCTTCTTCGTATGATTGTTTGGCATCTATTCATGTTATAAAATCATGAATTCATCCTTTGAATCTTTTCTATACATGAAATCAGTATGCCCTACCCTTGCCCTATTATTGCCTATCTTGATCAATTGTGAACCTATTGGATTCCGATCTTGCTTCTTTTGATTGAATAAGTTATAAACACTTAATCCCTCTTTGTTAACATGAAATCGCAACCCTTACACCTTGCTAACATGAAATTGCAAACTATCTTGTGTTCTATGCTTAGTGCCGAAATATACATAGTTAAATTGGGTGGTAATTCAGGTTGAATCTTGTTAAGTTCTTGGCTATCACATCACACATCAAAAGGGGAGGCACCTGCGGTATCTGACCACTGGTTTCTGATAGGTTTGGTGAGTGGAATTGGTAAGAAATTAGGGTATTGAATTGGTTATTGAGTATGCATGCTTAGTTTGGTTTTGTCTTTGCCTTGTGATACTGTAAGTGATTCGGAATTATTAAATAAAGGAAAAGGAATAACTTCTTGTTCAGAGACAAAAGAGGTAGGATCTATGCCTTATCGGTTTCTCCAGAGATCCCTATTGTTTTTTTTTGTTTTCGATACATGCCCTTGTTATTATTGCATGCGAATTGATTGTAGGATATGTGCAAGAATTGCGGATTGAGATATGTATCCTATAGGCTATACCAAACCCTTGAGTTAGGTTTTGAGTGCCCGAATTGCATATGATTTGTGAATTGAATAAGCTAATTGTATTCTGACATGATTGAGGATACCTTGTTATGGTATTGTGCTTGTCCTTGCCTATATGTGCTTGTATATGTTTTTGTGTCAGGATCCTATTCCAATGGCTATTAGGGGTAAGTGTTGATGCTCTTTGGGAGAGGGGAGGCTCTTACTGGTATGGGAGTTGTATGGATGGAAAACCCCTACATGCGCTCGTTGGATGTCTAGTCTTTGTGTGGCTAGAAGTCTTGTCCTTGTGTGGCAGGATGAATAGGCTTACTGATTAGCTTGTGTGCTAACCTTTTACCCTTTGTGCTGTAAGCCTTGGACAACACAAGTGGAAGGGGACGACCTTTCTTTTTCCTATTGCCGAGAGCAATCTGATTAGTTTTACCTGTCTGTGTACTTCTGATTTTCGAAAGTGTTTGCAGTCCACCCTCAGCCTTAGTTTCGTCCATATCCCTTTGATTGATTTTTGAATTGTGTGATACTCATAGATGTGTAGGAATGATCTAATATTGTTCGGGAGATTTGTGTTTAAGATTTCTATAGATCTTATGATATTGTGACCCTACTGAGATTCTTGTAATCTCATCCTGTTGTATTCACCATTTTTCAGGCTTAAGTACATTCACTACCCGTGGTAGCAGTGTGTGAGATCAAGGCTGCACGGCGAGGTGATATCGTATCACATTAGCATACCTGTATCTTGATTGCTTGCGCATATAACATGAATTATGATTGGACTATTTTTCTGGTTTTCAAGATTCTTTCTTTACTTGTTTCTGTTTTATTTTGGGAATTTACTTACTGGATGTTTGGATCCATATAGGACTTGTGAGCTGTGGATTCATTGATTTTATTTAAAGACTTCCGCTGATATTTTATTTACTCCGTATGATACCAGAATACATGTCCAATATCATGCTCCAATAACTAGTGAACATAACGAATGTAAATGCTAAAAATTGAGAATTTGATAAGTAAGCCTTGTAGAATTCAGATACATCTTGGTTTTTTAGCTTGTCTGAGTTTCACGACGGTAATGGCCCTAATCGGAACAATTAATAATATGTTTGGATTTAGGGTCGTTACACCCCAATTCCTAACCAATAATTAATATTGCTCCTAATAGGACCCTTACCGCCGTGAAACCCAAACAATCTCAATACCAGGACCTATTTGAATCGCACAAGGCTTACCTATCTAATTTTCGATTTTAGCATATTCATTCTTTACATTTATAGCAATTGGAACATGATATTGGACAAGTATTCTGGCATCATACAGAGTGAATAAACATCAGCGGAAGTCTTTAAATTGAATTATTGGAACCACAACACACAAATCCAATATAGATCTAAAAATCCAATAAGTAAACCTACAATATAATCTAGAAACAAACAAGCAAAGGAGGGACTCGAAGAACAAAAAAATAGTCCAATCAAAGTTCATTTTAAATGCGCAAGCAACCAACGAAATAGGAATGCAAAAGTGATGTAATATTTCCCTGCCGTGCAGCCTTGATCTCACACACAGGTACCACAAACAGCAAATGTACCAAAGCCTGAAAAATGGTGAAAATAACAGGATGAGGTTACAAGAATCTCAGTAGGGTCACAACATTATAAGATCTACAGAAATCTTAAACAAACATCTCCTAGACAACATTAAATCAACCTATACAATTAGAGGGGATCATGCAATCATCATTCAATCAAAAAGGGATATGACCAAAAGATTAAGTTGAGGGTGGACTACAAACACTTCTGAAAATTAAAAGTACACAAACAAGTAAAACTCATCAAACATCTCAGCAATAGGAAAAGGCCATCCCCTTCCACCTATGTTGTCCAAGGCTTTGTTGTACAAAGGATAAAGGTTAGCACACAAGCTAATCAGCAAGCCTATTCATCTTGCCACACAAGGACAAGGCATCCAAGCCACACAAGGACAAGGCATCCAAATCACTCAAGGATAATGGCATCCAAACTATACAAGGATAAAGGCATCTTGCCACATAAGGACAAGGCGTCTAGCCACACAAGGACTGGGCATTCAGCGTGCACATACTGGGGATTGCCACTCATACGACTCCCATACAAGTAAGAACCTCTTCTCTCCCCAGGAGCATCAGCGCTTACCCCGAATGGCCATCAGAAAAGGATCCTGACACACAAACACATACAAGCACACACAAGCAAGCACAAAGCACAATACCACCACAGGGTATCCTCAATGATGTCATAACACAATCAACATGTTCAATACACACAACAAATGAAAACTAGGCACTCATAACCTATCTTAAGGGATTCGGTATAGACTAGATGAGCCTTAAATCAATCCTCAACTCATGCAAATACCATCTCGCATATTCAACATCACAAGTATAGGTACCAAAACCAACAAGCAAACAAAATGATCTCTGGAGAAACCAATGAGGCATAGATCCTACCTCTCTTCTCTCTGAACAAAATGTTATTCCTTTGCCTTTATTAAAGGGATTTGAACCACCTATAACATTATAAGGCAAAGACAAAACCAAACTAAGCATACATACTCAATAACCAAGTAAATATCTTATTTCCTTACTAATTCCACTCACCAGGTGCCGCAGGTGCCTCCCCCTTGGATGTGTGATGTGATAGCCAAGAACTTAACAAGAAACAACCTGAATTACCATCCCAATCAACATACAAATTTCAGCACTAAGAATAGGGCAGTAGGGAAAATTGCAATTTCATGTTAACAAGCTATATGGTTGCAATTTCATGTTAACAAGGAAGGATTAGGTGTTTATAACATACATAATCAAAAGGAACAAGATCAGAAACCAATAGGTTAATCAATTGATCAAAATCGACAATAATAGGGCAAAAGTTGAGCATGCTGATTTCATGTATAAGGAAGATTCAAAGGATGAATTCATGATTTTACAACATGAATGGATGTTAAACAATCATACGAACAAGAGGGACAACAACAAAAATCAATTGAAGGAAGAATAACACAATTTTGGCACCAAACCCACCTAATTATGAGTTGAATTTTGATAGTGAAGAACTAACCTCCTTATGACCGTACCAAATTAGCTAGATAGAGGATAGAAAGAGCTTTCCAACAAGCTATTATTTGCAGAATTCCGACAAAGGATGAGAGAGTTATGCTAATTTGAAGTTGTAGGAATTTCGACAGCAATAGGGAGGTGTAGGGTTTGATATTTAACAATTTTTGTGTATTTTTGGTATAAAATCTAAGTGTGGCCGACTCTCTCATTATATAGGATGGTTATGGAATTAATTTTCCTACTTTAAAGACTAGATTAAAGTAAGATAATTATCAGAATTAAATTCTGAAATTATCCTTCCTTAATTTTAGGGATTTTATCTCCTAAGATAATTATCAACCAATAAGGAACCAAATCAAAGGAAAATAAAACTAGAAATAATTACTAGACATTCCATACCATTTTTGGCCATCACACATCTATTTCTTTAAGGGCAAAATGGTCATTTCACCTAATGGACTTCTAGGACTCAAAATTCGGGGTCTCACAAGTAGAGTATGCCAATTTCATATACTAAAATGATACAAAGGATGAATTCATGATATTATAACAAGAATAGGTGCCAAAAAATCATACAGAAAAGAAGAACAAAAACTAAAACTAGTTGAAGGAAGAATCAAGGAATTTTGGCACCAACATCAAGAAAATTGCGATAGCAATAGATATAGGGAAGCACTAACCTTCTAATGATGAAACAAAGATAACAAGATGAAGGATGAAAAGAGGTTTCCAACGAGCTATTATTTGTAGAAATCGGATGAAGGATGAAAGATTTCGACTATGGTTAGTGTTGGGAGAATTTCGACTACAAGAAAGATTAGAAGGGAAGGTATCACGTGATAATTTAAGGTGTTTTGGTGTGAAGACATGTGTGTGGCCGGCTAGTACGTATATAGGATTAATTTCCCTACTTTTAAGGCTACATACATGTTTAGGATTTAATTCTGGAATTATCCATTAAGAATAGGAAATATACCTTTTAAGATAGAAATGAAATAAGGAAGAAATGAAATTAAAATAAAGACAAAACCTTCCAATACCATTTTCGGCTACCACACAACTATTTCTTCAGGGGTAAAATAGTTATTTCAGCTTCACTAGTACCTGGATTTCTAGAATATCTATCAGGGAAAGGTTCGGGGTCTCACAAAGATATTGTTAGCCCGAATCACAGTCATGTGTGCTTTGAAGAGTTATGCCTACTATATATTAATTAATTGTGATTGCTTGTAATATCGTGTGAGCATGACGAAGGTATTATGTGTGACTGCATGCCATAATATACTAATGTGTGATTTGATAAAATTACTGCATGTCAGTGTGCTTGTTGATTAAAGCGATGAGTGTAATGTGAAATGCTATGCTTGTTTTTCCCGTTACGCTCAACTTGTAGGTTTTTACCAGATTCTTGACATTCGAAAGCTTACTCATAAGCACTATGAGGAAAGAATATTAGACTAGGTGCGTTTGAGGTAATATTTATAAGTATTATATTTATAGTATTTATCTTGGGTATATTTGAGTGTTTGATTGAGGTATGGTTCAAAGTCAAATCAGCTTGTACTTTGTTTGGGGCGTCGCGTTAACGGGCTGTTATATTTTGGGTCTGCTCATAATGCGATACTACAGACTTTTAATCTTTCCCGTTGTGCATGTTAATATTTTTCGAATGCTTAGGTTTTGTATCAGTACTTTTGTAAATTTATTATTGCAGAATATATAGTGAACCTATGAATACTACCATGCGTTTTGTGGGTCCCGAAACATGACAATAAATATATGGCGTATAATTAGCCTAAAATACTTATGCAAGATAATTTATTCAATATTATTATGCAAATGTGATATTGTCCGGTACTTGTCTTTGATTGAGATGCATTGCTGAACCGGACTGAAATAAAGCCGCATGGTATTTGTCTGCTTCCCCCTCCTTAAAATTCAAAACTGCCATCCCTTTGTTCCCCAATCCCCACTCTTCTTGGAGCATTACGATCGAGTCCAAAGTGGAATCAGCAAAGCAAAAGGGACTGAAAAGGGCCTAAGGGAGGGGTGACGGATACTGTATACACACGTCTCCATTCACTTCTCTGCTTTCTTTCAAGTATGGAGTTCAGAAGCTTGTCCCTTACATCTCCACCATCGGTCACGGTCCGCCGAAATCCTCCCCGGAGAGCCAGACCCACACCTTCCACTAACCTTCCTCCCCAGCAATTCCCAAACAAACCCGTCGACGTTCCATCTTTTCCTATCGACGACATCTTGTCCATTAATGTCCCGAAAGCAGCCGTCCCGAGCTCCGATAACCTTAAAATTTATCTCCGCATAAGACCTCTCCCATTGCCGCAGCCACTAGCGCGCGATGTGAAATCGAGGAACAAAAATGTTTGGCCTCAGAACCCTAAGAACAACGCAGGAGAGAAAACTTCCAAGAAAAAGAGCAGAAACACTGTCTGTTTATTACCGATTGATGCTCAGTCAGTGACATTATCCCCGCCGTTAGTTTTAAAGGAAACGAGAAGGATCAAGTCGGAAGTGTATGAAGGCTTCTCTCATGTTTTTCCTTCCGATTCATCTCAGGTATTTTTGGTTCTTCCAGTTTCTACGTTTTACTTTGCGATTCCTGTTGTATTTTTGAAATTTAACGTTTTGGCACCAGCATGAGGTGTACGAGGAAATGGTCAAGGCTTTGGTGGATGATTTTCTGGAGGGAAAAAGTGGGATGCTCGCCGCGTTAGGGCCTAGTGGTTCCGGCAAAACTCATACGGTCTTTGGGACTCTTAGGCAGCCTGGGATGGTTCCTCTCGCACTTCGACATATTTTCAAGCAAAGCGAAGATAGTTGTTCCAAGTTAACCAGGTAATCTGTTATGTTCTGTGCGTTGATACGTGTGTGGTTACAAATGAGTGGATGTCATTCGATTATGTCTTGAAGTTATTATAATGTGACGATAATTTTATATCAGTTGAGCTTCTAGGTCATCAAATAGTTATTTCTTGGTGATTAATTTCTCACTGCAGGTCATTTTCTGTGTCTATTTTTGAAATATCTTCTGAACGAGGGAAGGTAGAGAGGATTTCTGATTTGACATCTGATAGAGTTGAGTGTTCCATGCAGCAGTGGGCAATTAAGGGTCTTCAAGAGGTTGGTATCTTTCAAATGGCATTGTTTGTGCTTTTTCTCTTTTTTGTTAAGATCATGCTAGCTAATAGCGCACACATTTCTCAATTCAATAAAACAGGTGCCCATTTCTGATGCTGCACAGGCAGAATCTTTGATAGCTAGCTCTCTTTTGAAACGTGCAACAGCCATGACAAATTCTAACAGCCAGTCAAGGTGCAGTACTTCCTAGCATTTTTATAGTTCATAGGCTTATACTGGTGGTACAGAATGAAGTTGTGGCTGCAATTTTGTGAACTTTTAATCCTTTAGTGTTTTTTCTTCCTTAATCATTATGAATGAGCCAATCAAAAGGTTAAAACACTTTTCATCTAATCTAATTCCTGGATGACATAAATAGTAAATTTTTATTATTTCATTACCTTATCTTGCTGTAAATATACATTTTACTTGCTTTTATTGAAGCATGGTGACTTCTGTATTTATTTGATTCACCGTTAGGTCATAAAATAACCAATTAATTAGAAGTACATATTATTTGCTACCTTTTCCTTTTGAAAATTTTCTCTTTTTGGTCACCTCAAGTTCTAGTTTATGATTAATCTTTTCTGGTTTCATCATGCCTTTCACTTAAGAGTTAATTTTCACTTTGTTTGTCCGGCTATGATCTTTCCCCTTTTTAACGTGCTTGCAGCCGGTCCCAGTGTATCATCAATATCCACAGTATTGTCAAAGGAAAACAGCAAAATCAGCCAGGCAATTCCGTCCTAACTATTGTTGACCTAGCAGGAGCTGAAAGGGAGAAGAAAACAGGGAATCAGGTTTAATGTTATTCATTTCCCTATTTATAAATGAATAATTTGTTGATACAAACCAAGTTTATGTAGTTTCTTGCTGATAGTTATATCACAGCACATATTTCATTTTTCTAGAAGGCAGATGTTTTTATTCATTAGAATTCTGATAGAGTTAAGAACTGGAAAATGAGGAACAGTAAAGAGGAAGAGAAGAGGAATGAAGAGGTGATGTATTATTAATCCGAAAGAGTGAATACAAGAAGTCACAAGCTGACCCCTTGCCCAAGCTTACAGAAGATGGAATGTACACACCCAAAAAGATACCCTGACATTCCCCCAACTTATCCTATATATTTTCCCCAGCTCCCCTTCTATGCCAGGAATAATGCTGACCCGTAACTAACTATTTTGTCCTTCTTCCTGCGGCTATATACTAAAAAAGGCTTCACTATATCCGCCTATGTGGCTTTTGGTATCATGGAGCTGATGGCGTTGGTTTTTTGTTTATAATTGATAAACTGAATTCTTTGTTTGATATTGTTAAAATTGTCTTATCAATAGTTTTATATTTTCTAAACTAGTAGGAAATATATATCTTACTAGAAAGGATGAAAATACAAAACCATTTCGGTTAGATGTAATTAATTTTCTTTTATATCTTTATAGTATTTAAAATCATCATTTTTACTTCTATTAATCAAGATGGGAATTTAAAATTTTTTTAAAAAAAATTATTTATTTAGCATAATCAAATATTTATTAATATGGTTAGTTTTATGGAAAATTTTAAGATAGATAGTTTAATATAACTTTTTATACTATATTTGAGTTTTTATACATTTCTGTTTCAATTGTTTATAAATATTTGGATTTTATTTCTAATTCCAATGTTTTAGTTACCATACACCACATTAGGGATCTAATAATATGAGATTGTAAAGGTAAAAATAAGTTTGACCGTTCTACTACATAAATGATTTGACTGTCTAAAGCTTGTTTTATGATTTTTCAGGGCTCAAGGTTGCTTGAAAGTAATTTTATCAACAACACATCAATGGTGTTTGGCTTATGTTTAAGAGTATGTGCTGTCAAATGTGTCGTTGGGACTGTCCAAGGATTTTATCAAGCTTGCAATGACTATCAGAATTTGTGTTTGATATTTGCAATGAAATATTTTTTATATTCAGAACTAGTTTGGCCAAGCTCGGATCATTTGTAAATTTTATGTTTTTTCTCAATTGCTTTCTCTGTTTCTCTTTACCATGCATGAGATCATTTGTTTTTTGTTTTTTGTTGTTTGCTCAGTCTTTACTAGAGCACCAAAAGAACCCCAAGAAGCCATTGCAGAAACACTTTCAAGGTTCCTTTGTAAGGATTCTTTCTATGTCTACTTTGATATTGTGGTGTTGGATATTTTGTTATAAATTCGTTGATTTAGTTGTTACAGTTTACTATCGAGCTTTCATTGCCTCAAGTTCTTACTAATTTCCTTAAAAGGTTTTTGTTTTAATATTGTTCCATGAGATTCAAAATTGAGTCCAATCTTACATCGGAAAAGAATGAGGGAAGTCTTGGAATTATAAGTGTGAGTTTGTGGAGTCATGTATATCAAGATATTTTTTTGGTTATAAGGATAAAAGTCCAACATAGTATTGTATATGTGATTCCATGCACACACATTGACGTCCGGACCTATTAGATCAGGACATGACAAAAATACTCATAAATTAACTTGGTGTCTCAATAGTTAACCAGGTATCTACGAGATTATCTAGAAGGCAGGAAGAGAATGACTTTGGTATGCAATTTCCATCCAGAGCATTTGTTTGCTCCACCTTGTTTATTGCTTTAGTAGATAGAACTTATTTCTTTTCTCCCCTTTTGTTTTTTTTTTCTTTTTTATCAGATTCTAACAGTAAGGCCAGGAGAAGAGGACTACTACGATACAAACTACTTACTACGACAAGCTTCTCCTTTTATGCGGATTAAGTAATAATTTTATTTGCAGCGGGAATTTAAGGTTTTTATTTCTTTGTCTGCGCTTTAATATTTTCCAGCTTTTCAGGTTCAATAACATTGAGAAGCCATCTGACTTGATTCTGAACAAGCGGCATACTGATCTGTCATCAAGAGCTGAACAAGCTAAAAGAAGGAAATTTTCCGATCCCAATGCTCATGAGGTATTCTTTTTTTGCAGCTTATTTTATGTCCTGTCAAATCAGTTCATGCGGTGATTCAGGAAAGGATTTCCAGACTGTTTTGTATCTTTGACCTGTGAGATTGACTGTACTACAAGTAAATTAGTGGAATGTTGAATCTACTCAGCCCTTGCTACTGTCAAGAATATCATTTTTTCAACTTAACATAAACTTGGTACAGAAAACTTTGTTTTTCTGACTTTTGTTTTTTGTTAATACATTTCATTCTCTACAATCTGTGTACAATTTTCGTATGCACTTTCTAAGGATGCCTGTCTTACAGAGAGACTGTTCTGTAATTGCCAGTGTGAACAAGTTTCTCATGCGTATTATGAACAAATATACCTGCGGCACCAATCTTTATTTTGAATTATTTTATTTTAAATTTTCCTATACTTTAGATGTTATTTCAAAGAGAGACACATTCTTAATGCTGCTTACTGTTTTTATGATTCGTAAGTTTAAAATTATGGTTTACTGTGAATCCATTTTATTTTCAATTGCGACCTTTTGACCTGTTTCCAGATTCAAGAAGGAAAAGCTGTTAGGTGGAAAAGCCTGCATTCAGAGAAAGGTTGGACCAGATGCCTTTTCATTCAATATCTTTGTATCCATTCATTTTCTTGATTTCCCTCCGTAATATCTGTTATGCTTGCCTCTTTGATCAGACACACAAGGAATCTCCAAATCAGACTCTGTTGCTAGAGCTTCTAAGTTTAGCAGTATTGATTTGAAAGGGGAAAGAAACCACCAAATCATGCAAAGTTTTGCTAAAGCTTTGTGGAATGTCTTAAAGCAGTACAAAGAAAAACTTACGGTAAAATCATGAATAACTACGCACACTTGAATTTTCCAAAAGTTATGTGAGATATTATGACTTGGTTGTCAAATGCAAGCTTGATTTTAAACCAAATTCCTATCCTTCTTGGACTTGCCTGTCATTAGCTTGCTGAAATGGAAATTCAAAACCTCAATGAGAACCTTGGCAATGAAAATTCTAGATATCTTGCACTGAAAAAGGAGCTTGATGTTTTGAAGTCTCGCTGTACCTGTCCCAAGACCATCTCAAGAGAGGTCCATAGGCTGATGTTTATATTTTATTTTAAAATTCACATCGTTCTGTGTCTATTACGAGATATTAGTTGGGCTTTTCCTCTATGTTTCAGACAATTGTGATCGACAATTCTGCCAACCAAAAAACGTTGGAATTCATTGTGACCTCTGAAAAATATGGCTTTGATGTTGAGAGGAGTCTAGATACATCTTTACAGGTACATGTTAGTTATTTCAAAATCTAAGGGCACAGTTTCACCGCTTTTGATTCTTCTCTTTTAAATTTCACGGTTGTGTGTCTATTATTCTGGGACATGAATGTTTAAAAGCTTTCCCTCAATCCTTCAGACGATTATGATCGATCATCCTCCCAACGCAAAAATGTCAGAATGTGCTTCAACATCTGAAAAATGTGACTCTGATGCTAGGAGTCAGCTGGATGCATCTGTAAAGGTGCTTTTACTGGTTTTTAAGCATCCCATCTTTATAAAACGTATACTGTCTCTGTTCTCCGTTGTTAATTCCCCAGATTATCATTCTAACGTTGCTTAAGTCAAGTGTAATGTTTTAAGGTTTTGCTCTATCTCTTAGATGATTGCAATCAATCCTCCTCCCATCATTAACGCTTCTAAGTTCATGTTGACACCTGAAAAATGTGGCACCAACATTGTGAGGGATCTAGATGTATCTTCGCAGGTACTTCAATATCATCTCTTTCCATAATTCAAAGCTTGAGAGCTATCACCATTTTTTTTTCCCTCCAGTTTCTGCAGCTACCAATCGTGTGCTTATATTATGTGACATTTGTATTTTTTAGATAATTCCAAGGTCTTATTTTCCTGGCCAACATGTGTCTGAATGTACCAAGACATCTGAAAAATGCGGGTCCGTTGTAGGGAGGGATCTAGAAGCACGTTTGCAGGTACTTTGGCTATTTATTTTCTCTTGATGTGATGCAATTAGAGAGGATATGGTGCCACTGAATTTCATTTCTCTCCCAATAAACCTTCTTTTGTGTTTGTAGTCTTTGACATTAATTAATGCTTTTAAACTTTTCTCTTATTGCTTAGATGGTTATGAACCCTCAATCTCCCAACCTAAAAACATCTGACTGCATCTGGCAACCTGAAAAATGTGGCTCCATTGAACAGAGGAATCTGGATGCATCCTCGCAGGTACTTACTTCAAATACTTGTTTTGCCTTAATATCCCCTATTTTCCTCGATGAAACTGGAGGACCAACATTGTGATGCGGAAATTCATGCGTTTATCTGCAAATTCTCAAATGCTTGGAGTTACTGTGTTTAGATGCATGCAAAGACTTGTTCTAAAAGCCTTGAGGCATCTCAATGTAATGGCACTCTTGAGGAGGATAAGGATATTTCTGCTTAGCTATGGAATGTTGAGTGCTTTATTTATCAGCTTGATGTTTGTGGTCTTCTTGGAATCTGCAATAGTTAACAGGTGAGGTTTTGTCCAACGTTTAGTTTTGAATTTTGCATCTTCTGAAGGAAGCATTGGATCAGCCATTTCCGAGGAAGCATGATGCAGAATCCGCTCAATGGTGCAGTGTCAACGGACCTAATAGTGAAGCAACAGTAGCCAGTACCAAACCCTTGATTTCAGAGAAACCAAGGAGGTTCGTTGGGTCGTCTTGCCTTGGAGTAATCATTTTTGTTCCTGAGACGATACTTTTTTGAGATCAGTATCTTTTTAAGGACGCTATAAAATATCATGCAGGAGACTTTTGCCTGCCTCTTCAGTGTTATTAAGGGATATAACAGCTTTCGGTTTTGAGGATGAACCTGATAAAGCAAAGGTACCGAGCATTTTTCTTTTCCAATTATAGTGGGTATATATGTAACTTGGAAATTAAGTTGGGTTTTTTCCGTAAACGATATGTAGGGGAACAAGGGCGCAAAGAAATCGAGTGCAGACGAAAGATCAAGAACTCAGGGAAGCATCTGTCTCCTGCGTTTGCTGCAAAACAATCTGCGTCTATAGGTTGTAGGCGCGTCAAACCATCCAATAGTGTGAATTTGTTGTATCTCCTGTACGTTTACAGACAATAACTTGCTCTGCACAAACTGATTTAATTGAAATGTTATTTTCTTAGTTATTTTGTTTTTGTATAATTCTATAAAATACTTTTATAGTGTTTTTGATCAACTCAATATTGTCTATTTTGTCTTTGTGTAATTCTTGGTCAATATAATTGTGTTTTTATAGTCAAAGTCGGAGTGAGTTGTATTACACAGGTGAGGATGAGGATTGACAATGTTACCAATCCAATAACAGGGTCACCAATGAGAGGATAATTGAAAGTGCCTTGAGTTTTACTAAGTTCTTAGAGTGTCAGGGTCATATTTTGTGGCCTTGTCAAAAGTAGTTGGACAAGACACAGCTTCAGCATTTCATCAATGTTGTAGTCTCACTGGATTTAGTGTAACGTTCTTACCTCTTGTTTGTTTTATCCATTTTGGAAATGAACAGAGTTGTTTTTACTGTTAGTGGCTATGGAATCCAATTTCACTGTTTTTACTACTGGACTTGTTTTTCCACAATGAGACCTAAAAGTTCAATTTTGAACTGTTGGGCCCAAAAGCCCAAAACTATCCTTTTGGCCCATTATGCCACCTAGGTCTATACTTACGCCTTCAAATTTGTTATGTTAATTCACCTTAATGTTGTGTTTATTGTATTTATTTTATTCAAGAATAAAAAAGCAGCAAAGGTTTAGTTAGCAAAATAAAAATTGGAGATGGAGTAAAACAATTATATTGTAGTTAACGAACTCAGTTACATTGGGGGAGACTCCCAAGAAAAAAAACCTCTTTCTTCTTGGGATTTATAAGCGCATCATGTGCAAATATCGCATGACTCAAGAAGTTTACTTTCCGCGGCTAGAATTCACACTTAGAAAATTATGATTACAATTGTCAAGTTCTCAGTATATCCAGCATTGTCTTCATGTACACTGCGTACTTGTCCATGTCCTAAGAATGACCAAAGTATCATATATGAAGGCAATAACAAATCGATCCAAGTATTCCTAGAATAATTTGTTTATGAGATCCATGAATACTATTAGTGCATCGGTTAACCCCATCGGTATCACCAAGAACTCGCAATGTCCGTACCATAACCTAAATGTTGTCTTCAAGATATCTAAGTCCCAAATCCTCAACGAGTAGTATCTTGACCTGAAATTAATCTTCCAGAATATTGATGTGAGAGTAGGTATTTTTGAAGTCTTTGGCTTGAGTTTTGACCCTTATGTTAGACCCGAGTCATAGTCCGTAGCTGCTTATGTATGTGTTGTCGCTTTTGTGAGATTCGATATTTTTAGAGTCACTGACTTGAGTATTATCCTTAGGTTTAACCCAGCCATGTGAGTGTGTTGTTGTTTTAAGTTTTGTTATATTTTTCAAGATAGTCAATTGTCTGACGTAGTGTGCACGTCGTGTTTAGATGTGAATAGTGATTTTGGGTAGAAATGATGGACTGAAGCATGAAGAAAACTGACATAAGCCTGTTTGTAGATACTGGACACAAATCAGGTCCCTTTTGATTGGCCAGTTCATTTTAGGTTCGATGTAACCTTTTTGAGCCCATCATTATTTATTAAGCCCAAATTGACCCTGTTAGCACAAAAAATACTATTTTGACCTTTAAACACTTAAATCGACACTTTAAAATAAAATTGAATTGAGAAATCTAGTTTTTTGACTCGACGAGTGTGAGAACCCAATCCATTGTCCTAGAAGGCTAGAAGCCAGTACAACTAAAATGACCATTTTTTTCCTGAAGAAATGGATGTGTGATAGCCGAAAATGGTATTGAAAGTTCAGTGTTCATTTCTGATTTCACTTCTCCCTTATTTCGTTTCTATCATTAATGGTACATTATCTATTCTTAACAGATAATTTCAGAATTAAATCTTAAAGATTATCTCCTTATATTTAGCCTTAAAAATAGGAAAAATTAATCTCATTAATCCTATAAACATACTAGCCGGCCACACATGTCCACACACCTAAATACACAAAATCATTACGCAATAAACCCTTCTTCCTTACCCTTGTTGCCGAAATTCACCTAACACATACCATAATCGAATTGTTTCATCCTTCATTAGATTTCTGTGAATAACAACTTACTGGAAACCTCTTTTCATTCTATATCTTGCTATCTTGGTTTCATCATCAGAAGGTTAGTTCTTCTCTATGTTTACTGTTATCTCAATTTAGAGGGGATTGGTGCCAAAATTCCTTGATTGATCCTTCAATTAGTTTATCTTGTTGTTCCTCTTGTTTGTATGATTGTTTGACATCTATTCATGTGTAATATCATGAATTCATCCTTTGAATCTTTCCTATGTATGAAATCGGCATGCCTTATACCTTTGCCTTATTGTTGTCGATTTTTATTAATTGACTTGTCTGTTGGTTTCTGATCTTGTTCCTTTTAATCATATGTGTAATTAACACCTAATCCGTCTATATTATCATGAAATCTCAACCCCAAATCTTGTATGCATGAAATTGCAATTTGTCCTATTGCCCTAACTTAGCGCCGGAATTTTCATGGTAAATTGGGTTTGCAAATTAGGTTGATTCTTGTTGTGTTCTTGGCTATCACATCACGCACCCAAGGGGAGGTTTCAGCAGCATCTGATCACTGGTTTCTGATAGGTTTGGTGAGTTAAATTGGTAAGAAACTAGGATGTTTACTTAATTTCTGAATTGTGTATGCTTTTAGTATTGTTTTGTCTTTGTCTTATGGTTATATAGATGGTTTAGATCCTCTTAATAAAGGCAAAGGATTAGCTACTTTTTACAGAGACAAGAAAGGTAGGATCTATACCTCATCGGTTGTGGTATTTGCGTTGAAGATATGGCGCCACTACCTGTACGACGAGACGTGCAGAATCTTCACCAACCACAAAAGCTTTTGTGATAGGATCTAGGCAACTATCCTATGCACGATTTGGATCTTGCAGTTGTGTATTTGCATTGAAGATATGGCGCCACTACCTGTACGACGAGACGTGCAGAATCTTCACCAACCATAAAAGCTTAAAATATCTCCTTACGCAGAACGAGTTGAACATGAGACAACAAAGATGGGTGGAGCTGATTAAAGACTATGATTTGATCATCGAATATCATCCTGGAAAAGCAAATGTCGTTGCTGATGCCTTAAACTAGAAGACCCATTCTTCTTCTCCAACTGTTCTAGCCTATATGCTGCGCACTACGTGCCAATGTTGCTGGATTTGAGAGCTATACGTGTGCATCTTGGCACTGATTTCTCTGGTTCGTTGTTAGCTCGAATTGTAGTCAAACCTACTTTGCTGGAAGAGATCTGAAATCAGCAATAAAAAGATCCAAGATTGGCTGAAGTTTGGAAATAAATATCTGATGGTGTTGATGCTTTAGTTCGTGATTTCAGAATGCAAGATGATGGAGTTCTTGTCTTCAGAAATTGGGTATGTGTGCCACAAGATGTCGATGTTTGCAATCTGATACTGTCTGAAGCGCATAGTTCAAAGTTTGCTATTTATCTTGGTAGCACTAAGATGTACCGAGATTTGAAGGAACAATATTGGTGGCCGAATATGAAGCACCACAGTGTTGAGTTTGTTGCCTGATGGCTGGTATGTCAACAAGTGAAGATCGAGCATCAAAGACCCGCTTGTTTACTTCAGTCACTTCCAATTCTAGAATGGAGCTACGAGTCTGTCACGATGGACTTTGTGTCCGGTTTGCCTAGATCTCAGTGAGGATTCAATGCCATATGGGTGATTGTGGATCGATTGATGAAATCTACGCACTTCCTTCCCATTCGTGTGATATATACCCCTAAGAAATTGGTTGTTCGTTTACATGGAGTGCCAGTTTCCATTGTTTCAGATCGTGACCTCCGTTTCACATCGTGATTTTGGGAGAAATTCCAGAATGCACTGGGTTCAAGACTAAATTTCAGTATAGCGTTTCATCCCCAAACCGATGGTCAATCTGACAAAACAATTCAGATGTTTGAAGACATGTTACGTGCATGTGTAATGGATCAAAATTCTAGTTGGGATTGATGTCTACCTTTGGCAGAACTCGCTTACAACAATAGTTTTCATGTAAGCATCGGAATGGCCCCTTATAAAGCATTGTATGAGAGATGATGCAAAACTCCCGTTTACTGGAATAAAGTGGGCGAGAGACGTCTAGATAATCCCGAATTGATTGATCAAGAAATGCAGTAGTTGAATCTGATTCGACAAACGCTGAGGACAGCGCAAGATCGATAGAAAAAATATGCTAATAATCGATGAAGGGAGCTGGAATTTGCAGTAGGTGACAAAGTGTTTATGAAAGTCACCCCGTGGAAAGGTGTCGTTCGTTTCAGCAGTGAGGTAAGCTAGCACCTCGTTATATTGGTCTGTACGATATTGTTGAAATGATTGGCCCTGTTGCATACCGATTTGCATTGCCTCCGAACATGGAAAGAATTCATAACGTGTTTCACGTTTCTATGTTGAGGAAGTATGTGCAAGATCCTGCTCATATGCTTGAAGAACTACTAGTTGAGGTTGCTGAAGACCTATCCTACACTATACAACCAGCTGCCATATTAGATCGGCTAGTTCGTTAGCTTGGCAGTCGAAGCGTGCCTATGGTATGAGTTGTTTGGCGTAATGGCCAAGTTAAGGAACAGTCTTGGGGGACTGAGGAATCTATGAGTGCAAATTTTTTTTACTTGTTTTCTTAGGTACATGTGCTGAAATTTCGAAGATGGAATAAGGAGGGGAGGATGCGAGACCCTGATCCTTTGTCTTAAAAGTTCAGAAACCAGAGCTGAAATGACCATTTTTTCCTTGAAGAAATAGATATGTGATACCCGAAAATGGTATTGAAAATTCAGTGTTCATTTCTGATTTCATTTCTCCCGTATTTCATTTCTTTCATTAATGGTACATTATCTATTCTTAAGAGATAATTCTAGAATTAAATCCTAAAGATTATCTCTTTATATCTAGCCTTAAAAGTAAGGAAAATTAATCTTATAAACATACAAGTTGGCCAAACATGTCCACACACCCAAAATACACAAAATACACAAAATCATTACGAAATAAACCTTTCTTCCTTACCCTTGTTGCCAAAATTCACCTAACACATACCATAGCTGAATTCTTCATCTTTCATCAGATTTCTGTGAATAACAACTTGTTGGAAACCTCTTTTCATCCTCTATCTTACTATCTGAGTTCTTCCCTATGTTTATTGTTATCGCAATTTAGAGGGGGTTGGTGCCAAAATTCCTTGATTGATCCTTCAATTAGTATATGTTGTTGTTCCTCTTGTTTGTATGATTATTTGGCACATATTCATGTTGTAATATCATGAATTCATCCTTTGAATCTTCCCTATGTATGAAATCGGCATGCCCTACTATTGCCGATTTTTATTAGTTGACTTGTCTGTTGGTTTCGGATCTTGTTCTTTTTAATTGTATGTGTAATTATCACCTAATCCTTCTATACTATCATGAAATAGCAACCTCTAAACCTTATATGCAAGAAATCGCAATTTGTCCTATTGACCTAACTTTTTGCGAAATTTGCATGGTAAATTGGGTTTGCAAATCAGATTGATTCTTGTTGTGTTCTTGGCTATCATATCACACATCCAAGAGGGAGGTCTTAGTAGAATCTGATCACTAGTTTCTGATAGGTTTGGTGAGTGGAATTGGTAAGAAACTAAGATGTCTACTTGATTTCTGAATTGTGTATGCTTAGTATGGTTTTGTCTTTGCCTTATGGTTATATAGTTGGTTCGGATCCCTCTAATAAAGGAAAAAGATTAGTTACTTTTTTAGAGACAAGAAAGATAAGATCTATACCTGGTTGGTTTCTCTAGAGATCCTTGTTGTATGATTGATGTTTTCGATGCATTTCCTTGTTGTTGATTGTATACGTATGCTTGGTTATGATTCCTTAGGAAATTTCAGACCCTTATGATAGGTTATGTGTGCCTAATTCAGATGTGTTATGTGCATTGGACTTGCTGATTATGTTGTGATGTGATTAAGGATGCCCTGCTGTGATGATATGCTTTGTACTTGCTTGTGTGTGCTTGTACATGATTGTGTGTTAGGATCTTTTTTTCAGCGGCCATTCAGGTTAAACGTTGATACTCCTAGGGAGAGGAGAGGTTCTCACTGGTATGGGAGTCACATGGGTGGCAATCCCCAACATGTTGATGCTGGATGCCTAATCCTTATATGCCTAGATGTCTTGTCTTGTGTGCCGGTAAGATGCCCTTATCCTTGTGTGGATTGGATGCCCTTGTCCTTGTGTGGCTTGGATGCCTTATCCATGTATGTCAAGATGAATAAACTTTCTGATTAGATTGTGTGCTAACCATTTACTCTTTCTGAAGCTAAGTCTTGGACAATACAGGTGGAAGGGGATGTTCTTTTTATTGATGAGATCAAATAATGAATTACCTGCCTGTGTACTTCTATTTTCAGAAGTGTGGCAAGTCCACCCTCAGCTTATGACTTTCAGCCCTATCCTTTTTTAGTTTGTTTGATGAATGTTTGATACCCCTTTAGCTATATAGGTGAATCTGATGTTTGGGAGATGTTTGTTTAGATTTCTGTAGATCTTATGATGTTGTAACCCTACTGAAATTCTTTTAATCTCACCTTATTGTTTTCACTATTTTTTAGGCTTAGGTACATCATCTATTTGTGGTACTAGTGTGTGAGATCAAGGCTGCACAATGGGATGATATTGCATCAAATTTGCATACCTCCTTCTTTGCTAATTGCTTGCGTATTTACCATTAAACGTGAAGTTTGATTGGACTGTTTTCTGGTTAATTGCATCCCTCTTGTTCTTGTTTACTTCTGGAATTTATTAGAGGGCTACTTGCTAGATTTTGAGATCCCTATGGGACTTGTATGTTGTGGTTCCTTTTGTGAATTATAAAGACTTTTGCTAATGTTTTTACTCAATCCGTGCGTCACCAGAATATTTATCCATATTTATCATGCTCCAACCTTTAAAAAACATAAGGAATTTAATAAAATCGAAACTAGTGTGATTAAGCCTTGTGAGATTCAGATAGGTCCTAGGTTTGGCTTGCCTGGGCTTTATAGTGGTAAGGGTCCTAATAGGTTGGGTGGGTCCTTACAACGAGTTCTAGGAAATAAATAACCTGGAAACTCATTTCGGACTTAGACAAATTTATTTGTTTTTCCTTCCTGTCCCTCTTTTCGCACATGCAAGCCACTAAGAGACATTTCAATTTTTTTTTTCGTTGATTCTTCTCTATCTCTTGCTTGGGAGACTTTCCTCAATCAATCCTAACACTTTTCATGGTTTTCTCTCCATAGAAAAAGATCAACTGGGTGGATTTTCGCACTTAGGACACAAAATTGGATTTTGGCAAATTCTTTCTATTTTGATGATTTTCGATGCTTGTTTTTGCTTGAATTTTTTTTCTTAATGGTTCTTAAATGTTTTCCTTTCCTTTTCTTTTGTTTATACCTTTCGATTTGTCAATTTTTGTGTTGTATGAGAATTTGGCCAAAAATTATTGTAACGACCTTAATTCCTACCTTTTAATATTTGCTTCGATTAAGGTCATTACGGCCGTGAAACCCAAACAAGCCCAAAGACATCTAGGATCTATCTAAATCCCACCAAGCATGCTCACTAAGTTTTCGACTATTAGCATGTTCATTCTACATGTTTAATAACAGTTGGAGCATGATATTGGACAATCGTTCTGGTATCATATGGAGTGAGTAAAAAAACATTAGCACAAGTCTTTAAATTAAATCACTGGATTCATAACACACAAGTCCCGTAAGGATCCAAATAACCATCAAGAATTCCTCCAACATAGTCAAAAATAACAAGCAAAAAATGAATCTTAAAATAAACCAGAAAGTAGTCCAATTTTTTTTCAAGTTATATGCGCAAGTAATCAAGGAACAGGTATGCAAAAGTGATGCAATATCGCCCCACCGTACAGCCTTGATCTGACACACTGGTACCACGAGCAGTGTATGTACCTAAGCCTAAAGAAAATATTGAAAACAACGGAATGAGATTACAAAAATCTCAGTAGGGTCACAACATCATAAGATCTGCATAAACTATAAACAGAAATCTCCCGAACAACATCTAATCATTCCTACGTAACTAAAGGGATTCATGCAATTCAAAGATTCAATTAAAAAGGGTAGGGTCGAATCTAAGGATGAGTGGGACTACAAACACTTCCGAAAAGTATCAGAACATAGGCAGGCAGAACTCATCAGATTGTTCTCGCCAATGAAGAAGAAAAGGTCATCCCCTTCCACTTGTGTTGTCCAAGGCTTACTGCACGAAAGGTAATTGGTTAACACACAAGCTAATCAGCAAGCTTATTCATCTTGCCACATAAGGACAAAACATCCCAAGCCACACAAGGATAAGGGCATCCTAAACCACACAAGGATAAGGACTTCCCAAACCACACAAGGATAAGGGGTTCCTGCCACACAAAGACAGGGCTTTTGGCCACACAAAGACAGGGCTTTTGGCCACAGAAAGATCAGATATCTAGCGAGCTCTTGCTGGGATTTGCCACCTATACAACTCTCATACTAGTAAGAACCTCCCCTCTCACTAGGAGCATTAGTGCTTACCCCGAATGTTCACCGGAAAGGGATCCTGACACACAAACACGTACCATCACACACAAGCAAGCACAAAGCACAAAACCACAACAGGGTATTCTCAATTCTGTCAGATCACATTCATCATGTTCAATACACATCACACATGCAAGCTAGGCACTCCTAACCTACCTTAAGGGATTCGGTATAGCCTAGAAATTTTGAATTCAATCTGCAACTCAAGCATGTATTATTTAATATGAATGCGCATACAGTTTCACAATCATAGGTACCAAAATCAATTAAGCAAACAACGAGGTCTCTAGAGAAACCGATGAGGCATAGATCCTACCTCTCTTGTCTCTGAACAAGAAGTTAATCCCTTGCCTTTATTCAATAATTCTGCACTACCTATAGCATCACAAGGCAAAGCCAAAACCAAACTAAGTATACATATCCAATATCCAATTAAATACCCTATTTTCTTACCAATTCCACTCACCAAACCTATCAGAAACCAGTGATCAGATGCCCCAGGTACCTCCCCCTTGGATGTGTGATGTGATAGCCAAGAACTTAACAAGAAACAACCTGAATTACCATCCCTGATTATCATACAATTTTCGGCACTAAGAATAAGGCAATAGGACAAGTTGCGATTTCATGTTTATAAGTTGTAGGAGTTGCGATCTCATGTTAACAAGGAAGGATTAACATGTATAATCAAAAGAAACAAGATCAGAATCCACTAGGTTAATCAGTTGATCAAGATAGGCAACAATAGGGCAGTAGGGAAAAGGTAGGGCATACTGATTTCATGTATAGAAAAGATTCAAAGGATGAATTCATGATTTTTCACTATGAATGGATTCTAGAAAATCATATGATTAACGGAAACAACATCAGAGATCAATCAAAGGCAAAATTATACAAATCTTAAAACCTAACTCCGTCGCCGATTTTCAACTTATCTTTTGACAAAGAAATAAAAACGTACAAACAGAGAAAATAAATATTTTTGGAAAGAGGATGAAGAGAGCTTTCCAACAAGCTATTATTTTCAGGAATCCGACAAACAATGAAAGAGTTATGCTACATTAAAGTTCAAGAAGGTTTTAGCAGTTCCGCCGACTTTTGACTTTTCTTATGACAAATAATTATGAACATCCAAATAACAAAACAAATATGGTTGGAAAGAGGATGAAGAGTGATTTCCAACAAGCTATTATTTGCAGTAATCCAAAAAACTATGAAAAAGTTATGCTATATAGAAGTTTAAGAAGATTTTAGCAGTTCCGCCGAGTTTCGACTTTTTTTATAAGAAAGAAACACCAACCTCCTGACAAAAAACCAAATATTTTTGGAAAAAGGATGAAGAGATCTTTCCAACAAGCTATTATTTTCAGGAATCCGACAAACGATGAGAGAGTTATGCTGATTTAAAGTTTCATCGAATTTTGGCAGATATATGCAAGGATTTTAGGCTATACGAGTTTTTTCTGTTTTCTATGAATGATTTTTATGGGGTTGGCTTCCTATTTATAATGGATGGGTATGAAATTAAGATTACTACTTTAAAGTCTTTATTAAAGTAAGATAACTACCAGATTTAAATTCTGTAATTATCCCCTTTTAATTTTAGAGATTTTAATTCCTAAGGTGATTATCAACAAATTAAGAACTAAATTAAAGAGAATTAATACTAGAAATAATTACTAAATATTTATTACCAATTTCGGCCATCACACATCCTTTTCTTCAAGGAAAAAATGGTCTTTTCACCTGCACTGGCTTCTGAACTTCTAGGACTCAAAATTCGGGGTCTCACAATTATGGTGTTGATTTTGATGTTTATGTTGATTGGTAGGTGCTTATTGAATGTTGTGTGATGGTGTTAGAGTGTTACCCTGCATTAGTATTCCTCGGTTTTCCCCTGCATTGGTTTGCCTTAGGGAGGCATTTTCATTAATTGGCTGGTTGTTATCTTTTGTTTGAGAGGGGTGTTTGAGGTAGATTAATCCGTTGGTGGTTAATATTTTTGGTTTGTTCGGAGTTGATTAGCTTGTTGGTGAGGCCCAGAGTGTGTCTAGGTTGGTTTTCAATCGTTATTCAGTTGTGTTCGATTTGAGACTATGTTGATATGTATGTTTGTTCGATGGTTTAGGAAGTGTTCCCAGTGTTCGCTGAGGCCATTGGTGTTGTAGCCGTGTTTCCAAACTTGTCTAGGTAGGAGTCTACTCTATGTATTCATAAAAGAAAATAATTTAATTTTTTTATATTAAAACTAGAAAGAAAGTTTTGTTTAAAAGTGAAGCACATGTGGTGTGAATTGTGTTTAACTGTCATGTATGGGACATGTGATATTTATGAAAAATATGTATTTTGAATGTCAATATGCATTGATTGTGTGTGAAATACATGATGAGTTGGATATGGATATATGTGCGGCATGATGGCTTGAGTTTAAGTTTGATTTTGGATGAATTGAATTGGTTTGGCTTATTGGATTTCTTAGATTGGTTTCCCTATAGGTTATGGATATTGAGAGGAGTGTGGAGAGAATGTTGGGATTGAAATTGAGTGTTTTGAGGGTTGGATTTAAAAGAAAATACAAGTTGGAAAATCAGTCTACAAGTTTCTGACCGGTTGGACCAAGTAGTGATGACTAGTTGGTAGAGTGAAAATTGATTCAGCAATTGGTCGCTTGGACAGGCAACTAGTCTTGTGAAAGAGGGGGATAGGTCGGACGCCTAGGTATGATCAGTTGGTTTGGACTTTCCAGAATCTGATGAACCTTCCCATTATTCGTTAAGTGTCACCATTATCCCACAAGGAAACCTATATCCTGGCAAGACGACATGGCAATTGCTTATGTTGGTTTAGGGAGTATTTCAGGTCCCCTGAGATAAGGCGATCGGTTGGATTAAACACCTTAACTGGTTGGCCACCAAGTTTGATTATGATTGGTTGGCCATTTGGGAATAATTAGTTGGGAGCCTGTAAACACTAGAAATACCTCAGCCATTGGTCGCTCAAGTAGACGATTGGTATTTCCCATGATCACTCGGGCTAGGGTTTCTGACTGATCGACCACCCAAGGGCAAAACCAAGATAGAAGCTCCTCAGCCATCATTCATGCACTTAGCAGACCTAATCAATCATCAACCAAAAGTAAATACAAACACTTACTATTTTTCTGTTTGATTCGTTTGATGTCTTGGGCCAAATACTTACCCCGTATTGTTTGTGAGACCCTGAATTTTGAGTCCAAGAAGTCCAGAAGCCATTGTAGGTGAAAAAGACCGTTTTGCCCCTGAAGAAAAGGATGTATGATGGCCGAAATTGGTAAGAGATGTCTAGTAATTATTTCTGGTATTAATTCCCTTCAAATTGATTTTACATTGGTTGATAATTACCTTAGGAAATAAAAACCCTAACTAATGAACATAATGAATGTACATGTTAAAAATCGAGAATTTGATAAGTAAGCCTTGTGGAATTCAGATACGTCCTGGTTCATGGGCTTGTCTGAGTTTCACGGCGGTAATGGCCCTAATCAGAGCAATTGATAATAGGTTAGGATTTGGGGTCGTTACATTGTTTAACCTCTTAAGAGTATTGTGTGACCCTCCTCTACCCTTAGTATTCTGTGGTCTTTGCCTTGTCTTGGTTTAGGAAATTCTGATTGTAAGGACTCAAACCCAATCTATTAGGACCCTTACAACTGTGAAACCAAAACAAACCCAACCTAATACCTATCTGAATCTCACAAGGCATATTCATCTTAAGTTTCGATTTTATCAAGTTTCCTTCTTATGCTTTTTAAAGGTTGGAGCATTATTACATTGGTAAACAATCTAGTAACATATGGAGTGAATGAAAATATTAGCAGAAGTCTTTATAGAAAACCACAACACACAAGTCCCTTAGAAATCTCAAAATCCAGCGAGTAATCCTCCAATAAATTCTGGAAACAGGCAAGAAAAGGAGGGATTCAAAGAACCATAAAGTAGTCCAATTAAATTCCATATTATATGCCCAAGCAATCAAAGAGAAGGTATGTGAATGCTATGTAATATCATCCTGCCATCCAGCCTTGATCTCGCACACTGGTACTATTGACAGAAGATGTACCTAAACCTAGAAAATGGTAAAAACAAGAGGGTGAGATTACAAGAATCTCAGTAGGATCACAACATCATAAGATCTACAGAAATCTAAACAAATATCTCCCAAACAACATCAGATTTGCCTAAGCAACTAAAGAGTTATCAATCAATCATCCACAAACACAAAAGAGTTAGGTCTGAAAGTCATAGGCTGAGGGTGGACTACAAACACTTTGAAAATCAGAAGTACATAGGCATGTATTTCATCATTCGATCTCATTAATAGAAAGGCCATCCCCTTCCACTTGTGTTGTGGCTTAGCTACACAAAGGTAAATGGTTAGCATACAACCTAATTAGTAAGCCTATTCATCTTTCCAGCACACAAGACAAGACATCTAGCCACATAAGGACTAGGCATCCAAACCACACAAGGATAAGGATATCTTGCCAGAATACAGGACAAGGCATCTAGCCACACATGGACTAGGCATCCAGCATGTATATGCTGGGGATTGCCACCCATACGACTCCCATACCAGTAAGAACCTCTCATCTCTCAAAGTGCATCAGCACTTACCCCTAATGGCCACCGGAAAAGGATCCTGACACACAAACATGTACAAGCACACACAAGCAAGTACAAGGCATAACATCATAGCATGGCATCCTCAATCATATCACAACACAATCAGCATGTTCAATGCGCACAAGACATGCGATTTAGGCACACACAACCTATCTCAAGGGTTCGAAGTGACCTAATGTATTATAGCTCAATCTGCAACTCATGCATACACTATACAAAACATGCGCATACACAATATCATAGACAAGTACTGAATTTCATCATTTAATCAACAAGGATCTCTAGAGAAACCGATGAGGTATAGATCTAACCTTTCTTATCTCTGAACAAGTAGTTATCCCTTTGCCTTTATCAAGGGGATTTGAACCACCTATAGAACCATAAAGCAAAGACAAAACCATACTAAGCATATACAATTCAAAAACCAAATAGACAACCTAGTTCCTTACCAATTCCACTCACCCAACCTATCAGAAACCAGTGATCAGATACCGCAGGAACCTCCCTCTTGGATGTGTGATGTGATAGCCAAGAACACAACAAGAATAAACCTAATTTACCATCCCAATTAACCATTCATATTTTGGCACCAAGATAGAACAATCAGGCAAATTGTGATTTCATGATAACATGGAAGGATTAGGTGCCAAATATATATACAATTAAAAGGAAAAGGATCAGAAACCAATAAACAAAGCAATCGACAAAAATCAGCCACAATAGGGCAAGGGTATATAACACGCAGATTTCTCTTGTAACGAAGATTCAAAGGATGAATTCATGATATTACAACATAAATAGGTTCCAAACAATCATACGAATAAGAGGAACAATAACAAAAACCAATTGAAGATTTAATTAAAGAATTTCGGTAGTCACACCTAGGGAATTGCGATAAGGAAAAGTACAAGGAAGATCTAACCTTCTGATGATGAAACCAAGATAACAAGACAGAGGATGGGAGATTTCCAACAAGCTTTTATTTGTAGAAATCTGATGAAGGATAATAGAATTCGGTTAGGATGAATGTTTGAAGAATTTCAGCAGCAAGGGTAGGGAGTAGGGTTTGATTGTCTGAAATTTTATATGTTTTTTGTGTGGAATCTAAGTATGGTCGACTACCTCCTTTTATAGGGTGTAATAGGACTTAATTTTTCTACTTTTAAGGTTAGAAGTATCCCTAAATTTTAGGAGATTATCATTTAAGATAGGCATAAACCAAGAAGGAAATGAAATAAAGGAGAAATGAAATCGGAAATGAACACTGAACCTTCATCACCATTTTAAGACTACCACACATCCATTTCTTCAAGGAAAAAATGATCATTTCACCTTTACTGCCTTTTGGACTTCTAGGACACAAAAATTTGGTCTCACACTGATCTTATTGGAAAGGCAAAGGATTGCATCTGACTCTGATTATGTTAAAGGCTGCCTATATGCTTTTGGATGAGAAATGTTTTCAGTCTTTCCTCTTGCTTTTTACTAATTTTGGCCTACCCTTATATTGTGTGTGGTTTTGATGATTTCAGCCCTTATTATATATGATTGATGCTTTTGGTTTTAATTGGATATCTTAACTGGTTTTAGGTGTTGATCTTTTGGTTATTGGGAGATGTTTGATTAGGAATCCCTAGGACTTATGATGCTGTGACCCTACTGAGATTATTGTAATCTCATTCCCTCCTTTCTCCCCCTTTGCAGGTGTGTGCTTTGTTGCTGGTACCAAAGCTGTGAGATCAAAACTACATGGCTGGACGAATTTACATTTCAGTTGCACCTCTTTTCTATTGAATGCGCATGCCATGTCTTTGAACTTGTGTGGATTTGCATTCTGGCTTTTCAATCCCTCTTCCTCTTTCTTGTTGCTTCCGAAATATGCATGATACAATTGGCTGATGTTTTGAGATTCCTATAGGACTTGTAGGTTATGTTTCCACTTGTTTTTAGTGTTAATATAAGTCTTCCGCTGATGTTTTCTTTCATTCCGTATAAGCCAGAAATTCATTAATATGTGAACATGCTCCAGCCATTAAATAGCATATGAATCAATCAATAAAATTGACAATTAGGTGACATGAGCCTTGTGGGATTCAAATAGGACCTTGCGAGGGCTTATTTGGGTTTCACGGTAGTAAGGTTCCTAATAGGTTGGGTTTGGATCCTTACAAGTGTGGTAGCAGAGCATGGATTAGTTGGATGTGTAAATTGCATAATTTTATGTCCTAATTGCATGCACATATACTTGTTTAAGAATTACAAGTTTGAATGTTATATGGTTTGCAAGATTGTCTTTTTGCAAAATTAGAATTTCATGAATTTCTATTTAATGATGCATGCGCATATACCCCTTGGTAGATCTAGAATGCTGCCACATGTTTAAAATTGAGTTTTGTGCTGTGTTTTGTTGTGTGATTGTTTTGCTTTGACTGAACGAATTGCGGTAATAATTGATGTGTCTTGATATGTTTGATGTCATGTTATACTTGTATGATCTTTGCTGTGTTTTTCTTAGTGTGCATGCCAAATATTGTGTGTGGTGTGAATTGGTGTGCTTTTCTGTGTTGTGCTAGGTATGAATGTGTGGGATTGTGTGTGATTGCTGAATGTATGTGTGCTTTGCATTGAGTATGCCGAAACTATGTGAGATTATGTATGCAAATGCCGAAACTTGCTATATGTTTGTCGTGCATGTTTGTACTTTGTTTTCAGCTTATGCAAATCATCCGGAGCACGACTCTCCACCAGGTACATTTCTTTTCTGGTTTTGGATTTTATTTTGGATAATTAAAACGTGTAAGTATTTTGTTCAGTATGGCAAGGTCGAACATGACGTGTAGTGCTGCAAGGTTGTTGCTATAGGATAGGGGTAGGGATCAAAATGACCAAGGTGAACAAGTGGATCAGATTGTATGAGTAGGCCCAGTCTGAAGCCCAGAACGAACCAGCCACAAGCTGCCCCAGCCATTGTGAGCTTTGGAACCCATACTTGCTCAAATTCTAAATATGTTGCAAGGAATCCAGCAGCGACTTATGCAACAATTCAGAATGCACCAGCACCAGTTGAACCTTAACCAATCTCTCCCCTTGAACCAGTTCAGCCAGTCATACCAAATGAAGCTGAAAGATTGACGATTGTGATCACAAAATTGCTGAAACAAAACCGCCAATTGGGATACAAGGATTTCAATGGAACCATAGGAGCAGCAGCCGCATGTGAGTGGATTGATACCCTGAGCCAAATTGCCTTGTTCCTATGAAATTCAGAAAATGACAAAGTTTCCATTCCCACTTTCTTGCTTGAGGGAGAAGCCTTGTGTGAGAGTCGTGCCCCGAGCACCAGCCACTCTCCCCATATTAGGTATTGTCTGGCAGTAGCCCGGCGTTCACCCCAGTCTGCAGACTCTGGGAGTCGAACCCGTGACCTACTCCTTTTGTTGTTTCCCGGAACACGCTCTCACCAATTCAGCTGAGGCGTCCTCTTAGGAGGAATAAAAGGTGCCATGACAGGGGTTCGAGTCTCAGTAGCTGCAGCCAGGGGATCGAATAGTCATGGGCCAGAGTTGCCGGCCTGTGGGCCGAGGGTTCCTTGTTGCCTGGTTGCCGGCCAGTGGGTCGAGGGCCAGAGGGCCAGATAATACCTTGGAAGGGGTTCCTCCTGAGTGGGGTCCTCACATAAAAGGCGCCTTTTATGTGAGGACCCCACTCAGGAGGAACCCCTTCCAAGGTATTGTCTGGCCCTCTGGCCCTCGGCCCACAGGCCGGCAACCAGGCAACCAGGAGCCCTCGGCCCACAGGCCGGCAACTCTGGCCCATGACTATTCGATCCCCTGGCTGCAGCCACTGAGACTCGAACCCCTATCATGGCACCTTTTATTCCTCCTAAGAGGATGCCTCTTAGGAGGAATAAAAGGTGCCATTACAGGGGTTCGAGTCTCAGTGGCTACAGCCAGGAGATCGAATATTCATGGGCCAGAGTTCCCGGCCTGTAGGCCGAGGGCTCCTGGTTGCCTGGTTGCCGGCCAGTGGGCCGAGGGCCAGAGGGCCAGAGGGCCAGAGGGCCAGACAATACCTTGGAAGAGGTTCCTCCTGAGTGGGGTCCTCACACCTTGTCTTGGTGAACTGCTGTCAGTTTGCGATTCGGAGATCAATTGCCAACCTGGGAGGAGTTTCTATATGAATTCAATAATTGGTTCTATACCAGATCCCTTAAGGATGAGCAACGGCAAGATTTCTAAAAATTTGAGCAAGGTACTCGTTCTATTTTGGATTACGAAAAAGAGCTAAGGGAACTGTCCCGATTTGCACTAGAAGATGACTGCACTCCAAGCCAGCTGCATGACAATTCCAGGATGGTTTGAACCTTGAAATAAAATCCATTGTTGGCACTACTCCTATAGAAGATTTCCAGTGGCTGATCATGGCAGCCAATGATGCTGAAAAGATGGTTCAGAAACAAAAACTTGAAAATCCAGAGCGCTCTGAGAATTCACACAATTGTTGACTAGTTCGTTACAATTCAAAATCTGATCGACATGCAGAACCATACCCAAAATGTGGCAGCAATGGTGGATCAAAGGTGAACTCCGTAGGACCCGATTCTAGTGGGAATCGACTTCCATGGTGTTTAAATTGCAGAGGACATCATAATCCTCCTTGCCCTCAACCCCAGAAGTGTTTCAATTGCACAGACCAAAGAAATTGCACCAAACCAAAGTGTGATGGTAGGAACACATTCGAAACAACCAATATAAGTGGAAGGTATGCTAACAACTTAAATCCCAATGGAGCAACGTCAAGTTCACAGCTCGGACTAGCAAGACTCTTCACTTTGAAAGAAATCAAAATTTGTGCAAATCCCAACAAGACAACAGAGGATTGTTCAAAGCCTGGCTCACAGTTCTGAAGATTCTGAAGACCTATCCTATCTTGTGCAGCCATTTCTCTTAAGTTCGTGTGTAAATTTTGAGGACGAAATTTTTATAAGGAGGGAAGGATGTGAGACCCCAATCCTTCCTATTTTAGATGTCTAGGAAGTCCAGGAGCCGATGCAGCTGAAGTGGCTATTTTTTCCCTGAAGAAATGAATGCATGATAGCCTAAAATGATTGTTGCCGAGTATTTCCTATTTTAATTTTGGTTGATTATCCTTAGTTTTATCTCTTATTATCCAAAGTATTAGATAATTCTTTCATTTAATTAGAATTACTCTTTTAATAGAATTATCCTTTTAATAGATTTATCTTTTTAATAGAATTACTCTTTTAATAGAATTATCCTTTTAAGCTTAAATATAGGGAATTATCTCTTAATTAAATCTTCTTAAGACCCTATAAATTAACATGGCCACCCACCCTATCTAGCACACCAAAATCCTTCTTCTAAATTCCAAAATTTCCCTCCCTACTCTACCTTTTTGTGCCGATTTTTCTTCTTTCAGGAAAACCTGAGCTGAACTTGCTTGGTTTTTATCAATTCCTTGTGTGTGATAGCTTGTTGGAATCCTCTCTTCATTGTGCATCTTATTATCTTGGTTTCACATACAAAAGGTTAGTATTTTCTTTTTGATTTTTTCCCTTAATTTCCAGGGTTCTTAGCCGAATTTCTTCTGATTCAACTCCTTGTTGGTTTCTGTTTTTGTTCAACTTCATCATTTGGATGTTTGGTACCTATCCTTGTTATGTTATAACGAATTCAGCCCTTGTATTTTCCTTACTGAAGAAATCGGCATGCTTTATTTTTAACCCTATGTTTATTGAAATTCGATCAATTGACTTATCTATTGGTTTCAGATCTTGTTCTTTTCAATCATTTGAGTGTCTAGCACCTATTCGTTCCTTATTCACATGAAATCCTTAACTTCATAAAATCACAAACCCTAACCTCTCTAATGTTGAAACTGCAAGTTGCCCTATAAACCTTAAGTTGTTGCCAAAATTTGTATATTAAATTAGGGTGAAATATCAAGTAAATTCTTACTAAGTTTTTGGCCATCACATCACGCATTCATGGGAAAGATATTGCTGCATCCAGATAGCTGGATTTGGGTAGGTAAATTGGTAAGGATTCCTAATTCCTTTGGTTTTTAATTATGTATCTTGTGGCTTAGTATTGTGTGGTCTTTGCATTGTGAAGGTTCAGGAAATTATGATATTATTGGAAAGGCAAAGGATTGCATTTGATTCAGACACGTAAAAGGTAGGATCTATGCCTCATCAGTTCCTTCAGTTACCTTATTGTTTAATTGTTTGGATATGATTGAATTCAATTGCCTATCTTGGTTATATGCTTGCAAAATGTGTGATTATGATGATAGAGATTCTTGAAAGTCAAAAGAGCAATAAATTGCCTAATTCGGTTACAACTTTGAGGATTAATTTTTGATTTATACTGTGATTTAATTGAGGATCCTTTGTTGTGATTTTTGTATTCGTGTGCTATGTGTATATTCGTGTATGTGCCTTATTTATGTTTTGTTTGAAGGATCCTTTTGTCGCTGGCCATGTGAAGTAAGTATTGTTGCTCTTAGGGAGAGGAGAGATGCTTACCGAAGCAGGAGGTTTGTGGCTGGTTATTCTCAGCAAGAGCTCATTGGATGCCTTGTAGGCCAGTTGGAGTCTTGACGTCAAGATATTTTATAGGCTAGTTTGAGTCTGGACATTAGGATGCCCTGTTTTTGTATGACATGATGACTTGTATGCACAGTTGTAAGAGTGCTCCTAGGCCAGTTAAAGTCTGGATATCGGAGACAACTAAAATGCTTGCTATAATATTGATTGTCTAACCATTTTATTCTTTTTGCTTCATAGCCTTGGACAAAATGGGCAGATGAGGACAAATCTTGGTTTTGAAAATCAGATTATGTTATAGGCTGCCTATGTACTTCAGAATGAGGAGTTTTTTCAGTCTTTCCCCTTGTTTTTTACCAATTTTGTCCTACCCTTATATTATGTGTGCTTGTGATGATTCCGGTCCCTATTATGTGTGATTGATGCTTTTGGTTTTAATTGGATATCTTAGATGGTTTTAGGTGTTGATCTTTTGGTTATTGGGGAGATGTTTGACTTGGAAGCCCTAGGACTTATGATGCTGTGATACTACTGAGATTATTATAATCTCATTCCCTCCTTTCTCCCCCTTTGTAGGCTTAGGTGTGTGCTTTGTTGCTAGTACCAAAGGTGTGAGATCAAGGCTGCACGGCTTGATGAATTTGCACTTTATTTGCACCCTTTCCTATTGATGCGTATGCCATGTCTTTGAACTTGTGTGGATTTGTATTCTGGCTGTTCAATCCCTCTTCCTCTTTCTTATTGCTTCCGAAATATGCATGATACTATTGGTTGATGTTTTGAGATTCCTATGGGACTTGTATATTATGTTTCCACTTGTTTTCAGCGTTAATATAAGTCTTCCACTGATGTTTTCTTTCCCTTCGTATAAGCAAGAAGTCTATTAATGTATGAACATGCTCTAACCTTTAAATAGCATATGAATCAACCAATAAAAATTAAAATTAGGTAACTTGAGCCTTGTGGGATTTAAATAGGACTTTGAGAGGGCTTATTTGGGGTTACGACAGTAAGGGTCTTAATAGGTTGGGTTTGGGTCCTTACACATAGAACACAATTACTGTATAGCTGACTCTAGGAGTGAAAACTCTTTGGTTGTACACCTAGCAACTCAAGTACTGATAAATTACCTATTCATTCCAAGGTCTAACAACACTCCAGCAAAACAAGAAAACAGAGATAGTACCTATCATCACATGTAGACTAACAAGTGTCTCTATCTGTCAAGGTGAATAGTTGTATTTGTTGCTTTTACTACTAATGTCATGTAGCCTGACAAGTTGAGGTTTGCTTGGCTGAGTTTTGTACTATGGTCTAAAAGAACCTTGAGAATCCATGAGACTGACCCTTGACATCCGAATGGTAAGAAGAGTTGGGGGTTTGGATTGAGAAGTGACTAACTCGATATACCAACCACAAGAAAAAATTTGAGAAAATGCTCAAGTTTATCATAAGCAAAGCACCATAGTGATTTTATACATGAAGGTGGATGGTTCTGATTGTAGTTTCTCCATTGCAGTGATCTAGATACCCTACTCACACTCTAAACTAATTGTGTAGAATAAGAATATCTCACAAAAGAAGAGGTACCCTGAGACCTCATCTGTATTGAAGGATAAGAACCAGATTTCCTACTCTTCAATTTTTATCCAAATCTTGAATTACTCCCTAAGGATCATTTACCAGTTGCAAAGTTCTTGAGTCTTTGACTAAGTTTTCTATCTTTCAAGAACCTCCTTGGCCTTAGCAACCTCTGCAACCAGCACTCTAAAGGTCTTGCCTTCTCGTATACCCATAATTACATAGGTGTCATTGAGACTATCCTTAAACCTATGTGCAATAATGGACCTGAACTCAATTCTGTGACACAACATATGCCAAGTCCCTCAATTCTGTCTCATATTCAGCTACAGTCTTGTTCTTATGTCTTAGCCTAAAGTATTCCATTCTTTTCTTATATTTGAAGTACTGAATGTAGTACTACTTGTTGAACACTTGCTTAAATTCTTCCCAAGTAGGTTGTCCCTTGTACTAGCTTGTTAATAAGCTAAATTAAGAGGCCACATTCCTCTTAAGAAGATAGATGGCTACGGATGTTGTCCAACAAGGACAATCTCAAATCTTTTAAAGTTAGGACAACCTTGTCCATATAATTCGTAACTGCAAACTCATCGCCCATACTATAAAAACTCTCACACTCAAGTTGTTTGTCCTCTTTCGACAATATGTACAGCTATATCGACAGTCTGGTGCCTCTGGCATACCCCTGTGCCTTGATAAATTATATCTCTGGCTCTGCAAGAGTCTATGGCCAATGGACATAATTTATTTATTTTCTTCTCACAATTTGATAGCATTCATGACCATAGTATGATGTCATATTTATTTTAAGAAATAAAAATTATAATATAGTAATAATAGAATACAATAAAGGATCGAAGAGGGATATGTGCATCTAAAATTTGCTAAAAAACCTTTAAAATATGACGGTAGCCAAAACCTCTCAACTGGGAGCAGGGGCAGCAAATAGTGGGAAGGTAAAGTTTTGTGATAGAAACTCTGACTGATCATCACCTAGGATGGTCGCTAGTGATGTTAGGGATATTATGGAGGTCAGTAGTCTGGTAGCCCTAGGGCATACTCAGAAAATAGTGTATGAGAAGCTGCCCCAAATTTGTTTTGCATGTGGTCGTGTTGGCAATATGATATATTCCACATGTGGTGGTACCCTTGGATGAAAAAGTAGCAGCTGCCATAAGGAGGAGTGATATTGGAGAACAAGGTTTTGGCCCGTGGATGTTGGTGACCCGTTGATGGCCATGCCCCAAGTCGTCAGATACTTGTGGCAATTAATGTGATCGTGGCCGGTCTAAAAGTCAAGGCACGAAAGAAGTTGGTGAGAGTATTGGTGCTACTTCGAATTAGCTACGTTGAACTAATCCTCCGAAGACTAGTGTCTTTACTAGCTTGCCTGATGTTGGTGTATTATCTAACTCCAGCACTATCCCTCAACCAGACCCTAATCATAGCCATACTCATTATCGAATGCGGTAATGGGTTCTCATTTTTCTATACTACATGCAGCGATTGTTCCTGTTGATATGGGGTTAGAATTGGGGTCAAATGTAGATGTAACGCCTCAGCCAAAGATGGGCGCACGGGGGAGGGGGTAGTGTGGTACCGAATGAAGACAAAGGAATGGTCTGAGCCAGTTAGGAGTCAGTTGATGGGGCTGTGCATATTAGACTACTATGGTTTCGATGCCAGTTGCAGATACGACTAGTAATGAGGTTCTAGGTGCTCCGTGTAATGGTATTGATCTAAGGTTGACCAACTCTCAGGCTTCAGAGGATTCTGCTCTTGCTGCATTTGGATGGGGGCGCGGATATTGCGTCCGACCTGGGAATGCGTTAGACTATAGGAGAAATTGGTCGAAAAGCCTATCTAAGGACTATCAACATTGGTGGGCCTCAGATTTTGAGTTTGTGGCATGATTTGAAATTTTGGAAGGAAAAATTATGTTAATTAAGTTTATTAAAATAAGAATTTAATTTCTATAAATTAAAGAGAATGTGATTATAAATTTTGGTATTATAAGATCATGAGTGGGTTCATTGATGGTTTATGAGTATTTAAGATGTTTTGGAAAATTTATGGAAATATATTTGGTGTTTTCATGATTTTTTTAAGGTTTAATATAAGGTATTTAATTTTAATAAACTATATATTTTAGAAAAAAATAAATTTTATAGTTTTGATGGATTTGTCTATTTATAAAAAATTTATAAAAATTTATTGGATATTTTTTGAGGTCTTATATTAATTATTATGAATTTATAACTAATTTTGTAATTTAAAAAAATAAATATTATTAAATTAAATTAAATAAATATTAATATTTTATTCCCTAACCAAAACATAGTTTGTGCTGTCGTTTTTGACCCTAGTCAAAACAACAGTGACGCCTGTCGTTTTGGTTAGACGAGACCTAGTCAATTGGGCTTGTCATTAGGTTAATACGGCGTCTTTACATATCTTGTGAAATGATGCCATTTAATGTCCGGATGGTCGCCGGTTTGGCCATATTCGACGACCAACCTATAATGGGATATATATCCTTATTTTGAATTTGGAATACTGTATTTTGATCCTTTAGTGTGATTCGAACCATATTTCTCTCCCAAGAGCTTTGCTCCTTTTTCCCAAGCATCTCCCAACCGATTTGGTGCAAAATCTGACCCTCTCGTGGCCGGAAATAGGTAAGGTTATACTCAGAATTCTAGGCACTTATTTTCCTCAATTTGACTATTGTAATTGTTAAAAATTAGGGACTTAAGTGTGGTTGAGTTCAGGATAATATATTCTTTGATTTGGTTTATATTTCTTGGATTATTGTTGCGTGTATGAGGTTGTTGGGTTTTAGAGATTTCGGTGTTGGGTCGGTTGTTGCAGGTCTGGAGGCTGCAGATGATGTGTCATCTGAGGCCATCTCCGTATGACTCATCATTCGCATGTTGGGTAGCGCAACATGTCATCCATAGGAGAGGCCAGGTTTGGACCTTAAGCCTTAGGCTCGAGTGACATGGTGTATCCTGATTGAGCTGCGTATCATGTCCTAGCAGGTTCAGTTATTGTGCTGGCAGCGTCTGGGTTCTGCCAGGTAGCCCGCCCTGATTGGTCTGTTAATTAAAATTATGAAAATTATTTAAAAAAATTTAGAAAAGATATTTAATTAAGAAAAAATAGCAAAAGATTAAGAAAATCTGGAAAAAATATCAAAAATACTAGATTTAATGAGTAGTCTAGTGATACTAAGATTATTAGATTTAGAATGATTTGATGGGTCAAATAATTAGAACAAAGTTTTAAAAAATAAGGAAAAATAGAAAAAATACCCGGTTTGGTCCCAGATTGACTCGAGGGTAGAAACACATCGGGTAAAGGATGTAGATATATAATTTTATGTAAGGACTCAAACCTGGAAACTAGACCCTTAGTGTTGTGAAATCCGGACAAGCCCAACATGTGGACCAATCCAAATCCCACAAGACTTCGAAGACTTTTCAAACACAATTCCCAAAAGAAACAATATTTAAATAAATGGAGCATGTCAAATAAGAACAAACATCTGGTACATCATTAGAGTGAACAAAGTACCATAGTGGAATACTTTATTAAATAAATAAAAGCCCAAAGCAAAAGACGGGTCCATACAGTCATAAGCCCAAAATCACAAACCGGGCTTAAAGCCCACAACATAAAATCGTAGCCAATAGTAAATGTCTAAGGAAATAATAATAATCAAAACATCAAAGTGAGTCCAAAAAAGAAATGCTAGAAAACAAAACTGTGTAAAATATGCAGGTATGATGGTCTAGCTAAGTCGTACAAAGTTCACACCTCAAAATTCTGCCTATGCCTTGCAAACTACTCCTGAAAGGGAGAAACAACAACGAATGAGATTATAATCTCAGTAGAAGTCACAACATCGTACGTCCTACTTGGGAATAGGTAGAAAATGATTTACCATAAAGACGAGCACATAACTGATGTAACTCAATGAACACAAAATCGTGCACTTGATTTTATAATTATAAAATATAGTTCCAGCCCAATAGGTTATAACACAAAATACACAATAGAACACAGACTAATAGTGCCTAACGAAACCTATCAGGGTAGACATTACAAATCACTTCTTGAGTAACTCCCGCTAAAAAAAAATCGGAAGCCCACTGGTAATGTTAATTAAATTTTAAAATCATATTAAATATGCAACCCCTATTGATAGTGTTTTCTGAGACTAGGCAGAGAAAAACCACACGTATCGTACCTGTCTTAATACTCAATATGAACCAACCTGCGAAGGATGTCACAGGCAATGAACACAACACCCATACAACTCCCAAACAGGTAAGCAAGTCTCTCCTATCACTAGGATTCCGTATACTCGCCTCGAATTGGCCAAGCGAATATTTATTGAGATAGATACCATACTGAATACAAAACGTTTATTAAACACCATGTTTATTTTAAACCATAGTGTAGAATAATATGTTTTTATGAAAACATGTTATGCATCAAGACATCCTCAAGTTCTACCATCATAACTCAACTTATATTTACATTAAGCCAATAACGAATGTTTATAAAATCCACCAATACTACTGTTTTGGGACCCAATATAAATATACGTAATAAGAAATTTCAATCTGTAAATTTATTTTTATCTAAGTCCACAAGCTAAATTTTTGGTTTATTAGGCCACAATTATCCACAAACTATAATTATAGTTAACATAATATATATATATGTGTATTAGATGTTAATATTAATATTTTACCCAAGAATTAAAGGATAAAGTAAAAAAAAAAACTATGCACTTCATAAAAGACTATTTGGCAACAATATTATTACGCTGCACAAAAGACTACTTGGCAATAAAATTAGTGCGCTTCATAAAAGGTTAATTGGCAATAAAATTAATGCGCTTCATAAAAGGTTTATTGACAACAATATTAATTATGATATTAATGGCGAAGAGGAAACAATTGAGGGTAATTATGCTTTGCTTAAATATACCATTTGGTGACCATATTTGTATATTATGTTGTGGATCATGATTTATTCATTTTAACACAATAAATATATTTAAATAAGTTAACTGGCATATCTAATATGGAAGGCCGCATATACTCAGCTCCTCAATATCAGCAAGGCAAGAATTGATTTGGAAAATAAAAAAAAAGATTACCAAGGTCAACCATGAAGGGCTGTCGCACAAGAGAAGAACAAAAGAAAAGGGGCATCGACTGTGCATCAACAAATTAATAAAGGAGGAGTGCAGGGAAAAAAATAATAGTGTACTACAAGACAAAACCAAGAGGAAACAAAGGATGTGCTATTTCTATTTTGAGAGTGATGATCAATCAAGCTAAGAAACAAAAGGGTGCGACAGGATAACAATAAAGCATTATTTTCCTCTCTCCTCTCTTTTAAAGGTGTGTGATAAATTAAATGAAGAAGAATCAAGAGAGAATGGGCAACATAATAGCTAAATAAAAAGGAATCAAGGAAAAGAAAAACATGAGCAACAAGGACGAAGCAATTGCCTATCAAACATATAAGGCATAGTCTCCTACCTCGCGCGCAGAATGATCAATAGCAAGACCTTTGCCTTTGTCATGCGGTCCAAATCCAGATCCACCTAAATCAAACAAACATTAGAATATACGATTGAAAACCAAAATCAAAATATGGGAAAGAGGAATCTTACCGTTCCCTCACCAATACACAATACCAACAAAAACCACCAGACTTAACACGAGCAATCGAGCAATGGAAAAGAAGGGAGCTTCATGCGAGCGTTGGATTGAAAGAAGGAGTGCATGCCTATAAAGAAAGACTGATGGTGGCACAAAAATCAAGAGTAAAGCTTGGCAGCATGAGAATAAAGAGGGAGGAAAAAGACAAGGATTTTAGTCTGAAAGAAAAATAGAAGCGACCAGGGTAAACTGACAAGCTTAAGGAGGGTTTATATAACCTGGCCCTAAAACCCTAGTGGACAGGCTCGAAAAATGAGTCCGGCCTAGAAATAGTCAAGTGAGCTCGGATATATACAAACTCAGCCTAGAGATACCCGATCAGGCTCGAAAGGAAGGAATAAGGCCCAATAGCAAATAAACAGGCCCGAAAAAGAACGAATGGGCCGAACACGAGTAAACGGGCTTAAACACAACAAAACTGGCTCAAAGCCGTACGAAACGACTCAAAGACATCTGACTACTCAAACCGAGCTCAAAAACACACTCGGGTCTAATAGGGGCAAAATGGTAATTTCTATTGTCTTGATTTCCTACTCGTTCAAAGTGTCAAACAGACACGTGGACCACTAAGAAGACTTTGACTATGTGTAAATGTGCTGGCTGGACATATGACTAGGACATGGTTTCACATTTTGTATTAATATTTAATGTAGCTTGTGTTTTTAAGGATTTGGTTATGATTGAATGTGTAGGTTGATACTTATAGGTAATGGACCTCGAAGAATCGGTCCAGCTAGCATGGAAGAATTTGTGAGTCGTATAAACTCTAAACCTATAAGTGGATGGACTTTATTTTCTTGCTTTATTGCTGGCATGAATAGATAGTTATGAATAAATAAAAGATTAAATAATTGATAGTCTGAAATGATGTGCATGCTATAGTTGATTGTGGTTACAGTATGCTAAGTGTGTTAAGTTATACTAAGAATTGAGTGTTGCACCTAGTATTACATGATAATTGATATGCATGTAATGCATTAAGTGCGTCGGGTACACGAGATGTGAAATGCATAGGCATAGCATAGGGTAACCTATGCAACTATTGAGATCTCTCCGAGTATGGTAGCGTGGCATGGAGACACCAAGAAAATCAAGGCTATAAGGTGGGACAATGACTATATGAGCAAGCTAATGAATGCATGATAGGATCATGTAGAGTGAGAACCACTTATGTGGAGCTATTATCACATAATGCTTTGACAATATTAGTGGGATGGGCAATGAGATAAGATAAAGAAAAGATAAGTTTGAAGTGCCACTAACGTATCTCAATCCCAATCCTGGGACAGCAACAAACTGAGAGACATTGCCAGCTCAGTCATGGTCATGAGTGCTTGAAAGTCATATAGTTGTATAATGTTTGATTGTGACTATGCTGCATACTTTTTGACTTATTGAGTAAATATTTACGTGGCAACTTGTCTATTTATTGTATGCATGACTGCATGTGTACTGTTATACATATTTTTCTTATCTACTCACTTGATAGGCTTCTGTCAGGCTATTGGCATTAGATATAGGATGTCAAGCTCACTCCCAGGCATAACAAGAAGCGACCAGCTATAGGTCATACTTGAGAAAATTTATGAAAGTTTTATATTCATAATTATTCCACTGTGTCAATTTGATTGTATTGAGATACTAGAATACCATTGACACTTAATTCAGACTTGTATACAATGTATTAGCTCACCCATGAATTATTCAATCCTGGGGTTATGCGATATCATCCGCAGACACTTATCGATCCTATTATTTACTATTCTACCACTAGCCTTGTAGATTTTCAATACGCGTTGTTATATGATATAATAGTGTATATAGTAAACCTAGAGTGACTACCACATAATTTTTGGATTTCAACGCGTGACATATATGTTGTCTGGAAAGCAACAAGTTATTCAGGAGAATTTTCTGACTTTGGGTAAGTCGTCGAAGGGTTCCAAGGGATTTAACTGTGGGGGAAGGGCAGCATTGCCTAATTTTGTTAATGTTATTATGTTTGTGAAAGCATATAATTGTAGGGGTGCAACGAACCCCAAGTTTAGTCATGTGTTTCGTAATCTGACAAGATGTATAAACCAAATGTGTTTGTTGTTGTTGAGCAATGGATTAGTGGAGTTTGTGCAACTGAGGTTATTCGTCAGCTAGGTTAGGCTAACTACTATTGCGAGGAAGCTCAAGGCTTTTTAGGAGGAATATGGATTTTTCCAATAACCATCTTTGTGTGGTTTTTTGCAATTTGAGATAGTGTGTTTATATGAAGATTGAAAAGGCAAGTATTTTATTTTTTTGCACTATGGTGTATACTAGTCCATAGGTCACTCAATACAGTGGCTTATGGCATGAGTTGGGTGGGCTCGTGACTGGTTTTGTTGGTCCTTGGGTAGGGATCAAGACTTTAACAGTTATTTGTCTTTTGATGAGGAAACTGGGGGCTTTAGATTGCATGAGCAACAATGCACAAGAATTGTTTTTTCTTTTAGATAATTATTCTTTATCGGATATAGGGTTTGTGAGTTCGAAGTTCACATGGTTTAGGGGATGTTTATAGGTCTGTCTTGATCGAGCTGAGGTTGGTACAACCTGGCTGCAGAATTTACCAAATTCGGTACTTTGACATCTTCCAAGAGTTAAATCTAATCATCGCTAGATACTCTAATTAGAGATTACAATGCCACCAAAGAATAGGTCGTTTCGCTTTCAGGCCACGTGGTTGACTCATTCGAGATATAGTACCTTGATAGCGTAATATTGGGATGATACAAGAGATTGGTTCTCTGCATATTCAACTTTTATTCGACATGTTAAATGCTAGAATCGAAAAGTCTTTGGTGATATTTTACTTCATCAGAAGCAGCTACAGGATGCTTTATTGGTGCTAGGATCTTGATTCTCATTGGTTAGAAGGCTTACAGAGTTCATATGATACGAGGGATTGCTTATAAGGTGACTTTGGAGTAGGAGTTACTATGGAGACAAAATTTTGGTGATATGGCAATGTAGTTTTTTCACTCTTTGTGGAGTGCTTGCAGTGAAATTGATTGGTTACTAGTGCTTCGTTTGAGACGGTAAATTGCTGCAGCATTATACAATGACTGAGTCTAGTTTCTGCAAATGATGTACATGCTATTGTCAAGTCTATGGAGGCATTTCAAAGCTCCTGGACCTGATGGATTGTAACAAATATTTTATAAAAGTCAGTGGAATGCTGTTAGTGAGTCAGTTGTGAGATTTGTTCGTCGGTTCTTTAGTGATAGGGTTCTTGCTATAGCATTTGATGAGACTTTTATTGTGTTGATTTTGAAGACTGCTTCACCATCTGGTTTTCATTAGTACTGTCCTTTTAGTCTATGTAATATACTCTACAAAGTTATTATGAAACTAATTGTGGGTTATATGAAATTGGTTAAACAAATATTGATATCTAGTGTAAAGATAAATTTTATGCCTGGCCACCAGATTACTGATAATATTGTGGTTGTCCAGAAAATTATTCATACAATGCAAAGGCGAACTAGGAGAAGGGATCAGATGGCAATAAAGCTTGATCTGGCTGAAACTTATAACCGATTAAATTGGCAATTTATTTTAGATACTTTGTTGTTGGCAGAGTTTGAGATCAGATTGGTAGATCATATTCGATATTGTTTATTTTTTACTTCTATGTGAGTGTTAATGAATGGGACTTGAATAAATTCATTTGTTCCTACACATGAAATAAAGCAAGGGGATTCTCTATCCCTGTATCTGTTTGTGTTATTGCATGGAGCATTTCACCCATATTACTATGGATGATGTGAATGTTGTGAATGTTGGGAGGTGGCTGGTTGATGTAGGAAGCTTGTCTTGCATGTTCTCTCTGATGATTGGTTCCTATTTATAGAGGCTTCCATGCATTAAGTTATGGTCATATAGGATTGTTTATACATGTTTTGTTCATGTTTAGGCCAACAGGTTAGTGTTCCGAAGTCTATAATTTTATTCTTTAAAATATTTTTGTAACATTGAAGAATGATATTTGTAGCCGACCAGGATTTCACAAGGCGACTTCTGTGGAAAAATATTTGGGGGTTAATATCAGGGTCAGGGTCGTTGCTGATTTTATAATCAAATGTTGGAAACAATAAGGGTGAGGTTGTTAGGGTGGAGTGTGAAGAAGATGTCTAAATTGGTTATGGGGGCCATCCATACTTATGTTATGCAAACAAGTATGCTTCCATCCTCTATTTTGCATGATGTTGATCAATTGATTTGGGGATTTATTTACGGAGTTGCTGTGGAAAGACGGGCTACTTATTTGGCGTGTTGATCGGATTTGTGTAAGAAAAATGAGTGTGGTGGGCTTAGTTTATGTACTGTTATTGTGAGGACCCAAACCCGGTGACTGGGTTTCTCACCACTATGCAACCCAAATTGGCCCAACTTGTGGCCCAATCAAAACCACACAAGGCTTAACCTGAAAAACTCTTTTCCCAAAATATGTAAAAGTACATATGAATCTAAAATTTTTTTCTTAAAAGGAGAATGATTTTAAATTTGATACACTCGGCATATATTACTCAACAGAGTATATAAACAAACAGCGAAAGATTTAAAGTCACACACAATAGGCCACACAGCCCCAAGCATGCAACACATAATGGATCCATACACACAAGCCCAATAGATCAAGAAATGTGCCCAAGGCACCATACACATCTCATATATATCATAATCCAAAAGGAATACATATGAATCCAATATCTAATAAGTAAAAATACCCACAATAGGGTCACAAAAGCACATCAATCAAGACATGTACATCATAGACATCACATGCAATAAATCAAATTACAAAAAGAATGCCGAGTTTCCAAACTTGTCATATACAATAATCCAGCCTTATGACAAACCAGAAACCTCGAACTCTAAAGGAAGTCAGCTACACAAGTTTTCGACCTAGCCCTGAAAAGACAACAATAAGAGGGGGTGATATCTCGACGACCTCAGTGAGAGTCACTGCATCGTAAACAGTTCCGATGGAACAGAGGTATATATGAAAACCAATATAAATCATTTGGTAATAAAAATCAGTAAGTCCACGATGCTACTCGTGAATACAACCCGATAGATGTGATGTGATCCAATACAAATGCATGAGTTTCATGAATATAAAATATGCATCTCAATCCAAGCTCAATAGGCCAAATCCCAACATCCACAGTTTCAATCTCGTGGGCTAATACGCCCGAAACATACCCAGGGTGGACCTCTAAAACTGCTTCATTGATAACCCCAACCAAAGAAAAATCGGAAGCCCCACTAATGGTTAATTTTTAATATATTTTTAAAATAGATATATAAACTCCACCACTAGTGTTGTCCCCGGAACATGTGCAGAAAACATCCTATCACACATGTTTCTCACCCACGCATAACTCAAAAAGCTCAAAGGTACAAATTATATAGCCTATAATACACACATCCACCATGCATATACGTGCCACCCAATCTCTTAGTTAAGTAAGTGTCCCCTCTGCAGGGATCCCATATACTTACCTCGCATTGGTCAACCGCTGCTCGTCAATTCTAAGTTAAGTCCTAGAAATCTCATATATACATACACACATACACTTTACAAATATAAGATCAAATCTCAAATCTCATTATAAATTAATGCAATGTGATGCAATTTATGCTGAGACACTCCCGGGTACTGATCTAGGGTTAGGTAAACTATAGGATAATGCTTGAATAGGGTTTGATAAGTCACAGATGTATAACTAGTCAGGGGTCTACCCAGGGTCTAATCGGGGTCACGGGGGTACATACTGGACCAGGGAATGTTCAGGGTCACGGGGGTATATACAAGACCAGGGGGTGTCCGGGGTCACGGGAATGTATAGACCAAGGCTTGTCCGGGGTCATAGGGATGTATACTTGACCAGGTGTTGTCCGGGGTTACGGGGATGTATAGTGGACCAGGGGTTGTCTAGGGTCACGGGGATGTAAGGTGTCCTCTTTGAATGAACAAAAGGCAGTGGATGGTGGTTTGAATCCCGGTGGCAGCGTGCCAAGGGATTAATAGTGTTCCACTGCCAGACAATACCTGATATGTGAGTGTGTGTGTTTGTTCCTCTAGGGAGGGGGTCCTCACATGAGGCATCGGGCAATGAACTCAGTAATGTGGTGCTTCATGTTCGGCCACCAATGTTGCTCTATTAAATCTCAGTACATCTTAGTGCTTCCAGGATGGATTGCAAACTTCGAACTATGCATTTTAGAAAAAAATAGATTTCGAATATCAACATCTTGTGGCAGACATATCCTGTTTCTGAAGACAAGAACTCCATAACCTTGCACTCTGAATTCGCACGCTATGGCATCAACATCATCAGATAGTTTCTTCCGAATTTCATCCAATCTTTGATCTTCTAATTGTTGATTCCGGATCTCTTCAATGAAGGGAGGGGTGACTTTAATTGGAGCCAACAACGAACCAGAAAAATCAGTGCCAAGATGCACATGTGTAGCTTTCAATTCTAGCAACATTGGCATGTATTGGGTGTGTATGTAAGCCAAAACCGATGGGGAAGGAGGGTGAATCTTCCAGTTTAAGGCATCAACTACAATATTCGTTTTTCCAGGATGATATTTTGATAATCAAATCGTAGTCTTTAATCAACTCTACTCATCTTCATTGTCTTATATTCAACTCCTTTTGCGTAAGGAGATATTTCAAGCTTTTGTGGTCGGTGAAGATTCAACACGTCTCGTTATATAGATAGTGGTGCCATATCTTCAACGCAAACACTCTGGCCACAAGCTCTAAATCGTGTGTAGGATAGTTGCTTTCATGTGGTTGCAACTATCGGGAAGCATAAACAATGACTTTCCCATCTTGCATCAACACGCATCCAAGTCCGGATTTCAATGCATTGTTGTACACCACATACTCCTTCTCACCGACTGGTAAGGTAAGAATAGGTGTGGAAACTAACCAATTCTTCAATTCTTCGAAACTTTGCTGGCATTTTTTTCTCCACACGAACGACTCTCCTTTGAGTGTTAATTTCGTCAATGGTTCAGCAAGTGATGAAGAATTCTCCACGAAGCGACGGTAGTATCCAACTAAGCCAAGGAAACTGCAAACTTCAAACACAGTCCACGGGGGTTCCCAAGAACCTACGGCTTCAATCTTCTTTGCATCAACAAGTACACCCAGGGCGGAAATAACATGGCCAAGGAAACCAACTTCCCGTAACCAGAATTAGCAGTTGGAGTATTTTGCGAACAAATGTCAATTCCTCAAAATTTTTAGCACAATTCTCAAGTGCTTAGCATGCTCCTCTTCCAATTTTGAGTAAATCAGAATGTCATCGATGTAGACTATCACAAATCTATCTAGGAACTCTCGAAATACTCGATTCATCAGATCCATGAACACTGCTGGTGTATTGGTCAAACCGATTGCCATAACTAGAAATTCGTAGTGGCCGTATCACGATCTGAATGCAGTCTTCGGAATATCAGCTTCACTAAAAGTACATATAAATCAAAAAAAAATTTCTTAAAAGGAGAATGACTTTAAATTTGATACACTCGGCATATATTACTCAACAGAGTATATAAACAAACAACGGAAGACTTAAAGTCACACACAATAGGCCACATAGCCCCAAGCATGCAACACACAATGGATCCATACACACAAGCTCAACAGATCAAGAAATGTGCCCAAGGCACCATACACATCTCATATATATCATAATCCAAAAGGAATACATATGAATCCAATATCTAATAAGTAAACAAACCCACAATAGGGTCACAAAAGCACATCAATCAAGACATGTACATCATAGACATCACATGCAATAAATCAAATTACAAAAAGAATGCCGAGTTTCCAAACTTGTCATATACAATAGTCCAGCCCTATGACAAACCAGAAACCTTGAACTCTAAAGGAAGTCAGCTACACAAGTTTTCGACCTAGCCCTGAAAAGACAACAATAAGAGGGGGTGAGATATCGATGACCTCAGTGAAAGTCACTGCGTCATTAATAGTTCTGGTGGAACAGAGGTATATATGAAAACCAATATAAATCATTTGGTAATAAAAATCAGTAAGTCCACGATGCTACTCGTGAATACAACCCGACAGATGTGATGTGATCCAATATAAATGCATGACTTTCATGAAAATAAAATATGCATCTCAATCCAAGCTCAATAGGCCAAATCCCAACATCCACAATTTCAATCTCGTGGGCTAATACGCCCGAAACATATCTAGGGTGGACCTCTAAAACTGCTTCATTGATAACCCCAACCAAAGAAAAATCGGAAGCCCCAATAATGGTTAATTTTTAATGCACTTTTAAAATAGATATATAAACTCCACCACTAGTTTTGTCCCCGGAACATGTGGAGAAAACATCCTATCACACTTGTTTCTCACCCACGCATAACTCGAAAAGCCCAAAGGTACAAATTATATAGCCTATAATACACACATCCACCATGCATATACGTGCCACCCAATCTCTTAGTTAAGTAATTGTCCCCTCTGCAAGGATCCCATATACTTACCTCGCATTGGTCAAGCGCTTCTCGTCAATTCTAAGTTAAGTCCTAGAAATCTCATATATACACATATACACTTTACAAATATAAGATCAAATCTCAAATCTCATTATAAATTAATGCAATGTGATGCAATTCATGCTGAGACGCTCCCGGGTACTGATCTAGGGTTAGGTAAACTATAGGATAATGCTTGAATAGGGTTTGATAAGTCACAGATGTATAACTAGTCAGGGGTCTACCCAGGGTCTAATCGGGGTCACGGGGGTATATACCGGACCAGGGAATGTTCAGGGTCACGGGGGTATATACAAGACCAGGGGGTGTCCGGGGTCACGGGGATGTATACTTGACCAGGGGTTGTCCGGGGTCACGGGGATGTATACTTGACCAGGGGTTTTCCGTGGTCACGGGGATGTATATTGGACCAGGGATGAATTAGGGGTATGATGGTATAATCTGTGCTGGGGTGAGTCAGCGGCATAGTTTTTGGGTTTTTCACACTTGCAAAGAAATTTTTTTCCACACTTTCATACCAGCTTTTTCCTCACTCCAGATCAGCACAAAACACTCCCAGCATCCTCATAACTCACTCATGCAAGGCACCCACATGAAGAACAACAAGAGCCACACCCTTTCAACTCAAATCAACCATCAACTAAGAATCAAACATACTTATCAAGTAACATCTCACCAATCCTCACAATGAATTTCAAATACAATTCAAGCATGCATATAAGTTCCAAATATACATTTATACATCACAAATATGCCAAGCACATAATGAACCTAGGATGACAAGTCATTCATCAATGCACATATTGCCTCCATTCAAAACCATGTATTTATCAAGGTTTAGTTAACAAAAAAAATCAATTCCGTGCATGTAAATGAAACATAGATTCCCATCTCTTGTTGTGCAGATGACTCACTAATAGCCACACTCTTGCCTTTATCGCAAGCTGAAACTCCACCTACAAGCAAGGCAAGCAACCAACCAAACTCAAAACCAAAGGCGAACAAAATGAACATGTCAACATAAACTGGAAATAAAGCCTAAGACTCCTCCCAACACACTCTCTAACTCTCAGACCATCCACCTACACTCAATCAATTCGAATCATCCTCCAAAGATCACCAACACAAACTGGAATAAGAATGGAGGGCTCACCAGAGCCATGACACCATACCAAAATCCATGCCAAATCACAACGAGAGCAACAAGGCCCAACAACACTCTCAGAAAGCTCAAAGGGACCTCAGGCAACCATCAAAGCAACAAAAACTCCAACGGGATCAAAATCCACAAAATCACCAGAAGCCATAAACTCATCAATCCATCCAAAACACTCCACACACAAAATTGATCAATCTAAACCAAAGGGACACCTTAAGAAATATCACATGAAGCTAAAGGAACCATTAATCGACCAAGAAAAGAAAGAAATCAGGTCCTTACCTAAAAAATGCGATGTTTTCCCTAAAGCCAACAAACCGGCACTCCAAATCCTCAAACCACCAGAGGAAATCCATTGAGAGAGGATATGAATGATGTTTGGAAGAAAGCCCAAGGGTTGTTTCAAATGAAAAATTGATTTGGTGAGGTGAGGGTTCTTTGGGTGAAAATGGCTTTAGAGAAAGTGAAGGGCTTGGCTCAACACTTAGAAAATTTTTCTAAGTGTTGGGCTGGGTATTTATATTTTAGGGCCCAAAAATCCCAAAAATCCAAAATAAAATTTTAAAATGGCTAAACATTCCCCAAGAGAGCCAAAATAGTGTTTAGGCACTCAAAACATCAAATTGTGCTTTTAAAACACAAATGGGTCGATGAATAGTAATCGAGCCTACAACTACTAAATCGGTTCAAAGGCCTCCGACCACTCAAAACAGGCTCAATAAACACATTCTCGAGTCTTAAAGGAAAAAATAGATAATTCCACTATACTCAGGCCTCGAACAACTCATAGATCTAGAAAAATACAGTAATGCAGGCTAATATTACCAAACGACACGTCATGCATAATCATCGACACACAACCAACAACATGACACTCTAGACAACCAAGACTCAACACCTAGGCTCTATGAACTCAGTCAAAGGGTCAATACTCTGATCAATTGTCTAATTAACTGGTCAAACAGTCAACTTTAACTGGTCAACTGATCAAATCCACTCAAACAGACCAATTCGATCAATCTGATTGTACTCAAATGTTGACTGGACTCTCTGAGGAACAAGGTCTCACAGTTATGGTGCAAAATAAGGCCTTGATGTTAAAACTATATTGGCATTTTATGACTGAGAAGCATGCTCAATGGGTCAGGGCTCTATCTAGTTGGTATGGTTAGGATTGAGCTCTGTTTAAGGATCCAAAGCGTTGGCCTTCATGCTTGGTAATATGGAGTTCTGTTCAAAAGGTGTGGCCCATTTCTGTCCAGGATTGTTGTAGGGTACTTGGTGATGAGGGCGATGTCTTTTTTTCTAGGATGCTAATTGGTTAGAGGAACTCGACTCCTTAATCATGTGGGTAGAATTTTGTGATTTATAATGAGATCTAGCATGTGAAAGTATGTAATTCTATGGATGATTCAGGTGATTGGAACTTATAGTTGCTCGGTCAGTTTTTGCCAACTAAGGTGGTGGAAGTAATTATTGGTGTTGATACTCGACCTGTGGAGAGGGATACTCTTCTTTGGCTTAATAGTCTGGGAGTCGCCTTATGATCTCCTAGAGGAGCATGATAGTCAGGATATGGATTGATTGTTAATTTGTATATGGTCATGGTCGGGTCCGGAAAGGGTGAGAGCATTTTCACGATTGGCTAGACATGATAGGCTTTCTACTTGGAGTATTTGGTTCAAGAGGAATTATGCTGATGATGATAAATGCATGTGTTATGGTGATGGTGTGGAGTCCACGTTAGATGTGTTTCACGATTGTTGTTACCAACATGCCAGCAATTCAGGGACGTGTCAACATGGATGACTCAAGCACGAGCATCCCCATGAGGACGAGAGCTAGATCCACTCGGCCACTTGCTAAGTTCAAGAACCACTTTTGAATGCTGGGTCCATACTTGGTCAAGTGCAGCTATTTTTAGTTAGTTCAGTTATTGGTATATTGTTATGGTGCACGATGGGTTGCACGTCACTTTTAATTACTGTAATCACAAGCCTTATTTAAGGTGGTGTTAATAAGAGCAAGAGATGCTTTACCAGAAAAACAATTTTTATTCGTTCTTACGCTTTACTCCTTCGCCCTAATTTTGTACTTTTGTTGCAACCTAAAATCACATAACAATTTGGTGTTCTTGTTGAGAGACGAATTTATGGTAGAGATTTCGGTGATCACCCGTCACAAGGCCTTAGAAGAAGCTTTGGCAAAGGTAACGAGAGACATACAAAGACTGATAGTAGCAATCCAAGGTCAAGCAGAAGATATTTCTCGAACAATTAGCACTACCGAATGGTTGTAGAAATCTTATGAGGCCTTAATTCAATCCCTAGTTCGTATTGAGATGTAGACAGCTGTTCCACAAGGGGCATTGTTGCCCATGCCTCCAACTCCTGGCTCGAAATCAGGGACAGGAAATGAGCATGGAACTGGTACCTATGAAACTGCTAGCACTACTGAGAGAATGGGTAAGGTTCCTATACATTTACCAAAACTGGAAATTCCATTCTTCATAGGAGAGAACGTTGCGGGTTGGCTATTTCAAATTGAAAGATTTTTTTTGTTCCATACTACTCCTTTCAAGAAGAAACTTATGATGGCGGCATTCTATATGGCTGGCTGCAATGGTATCAATGGCTCCATGTCACTAACCAATTATCGACTTGGGAATAGTTCACACTTAATCTGGAAACTCGCTTTGGTCCTTCCCATTATGTCAATCATGAGGCGTTATTATTTAAACTACAACATCACTTATCTATGATAGATTATAAGGGAGGATTCGAGGTCTTATCCACGCGTACTCGTGGCCTAACTGCAGACAATCTCCTTAATTGTTTCATATCAGGGCTTAAGAAACCCATTAAGAATGAATTATACCTACTCAAGCCTGCTACCTTGGCGGAGGCAACGAGTATAACACAGTTGGTCGAGGAGAAACTCTTCCCTATCGTTGGGTAGCAAACGCAAAGCCTGCAACACCATTATTGTTGCCCCCACCCCCTCCTCATCTCACAAAGGCGACAATTCCAACTGTTCCTCTTACTCCAGTGGCACCAGCATGTCAGCGGGTTCTAGTTTGACATTTGACTACAACAGAGATGGAGGACAGACGAGCCAAGGGGTTATGTTTCAATTATGTCGAAAAATTTTCCCCATGTCACAAATGTAAGAAGGTGCAGTTTCACAGCTTAATTACGGAGGAAAAAGAGGATTGCATCAAGTATCAAGACGCTTCCTATCAATGCGGTCTTGATGAGGTGCGATGTGATCAACAGATACAAGTTACAGAATCAGAATTTGTAGAAGCAAATCCAACTATTTCCTTACATGCAATGGAGGGAATGGTCAAACTATCAACTTTAATGGTACGGGGAATTATTTTTGGCCATGAGGTGGAGATTTTGATAGATGGCAGCTCAACTCATAATTTTGTGCAAATGAGGACTGTGCAATCTTTGAAACTTCCCATCCTGATATCTCGGTATGTAACTGTAACTGTTGGAAATGCAGAGACATTAAGGTATGTATGTATGTGTTCTAAGGTGCCTATCGGTATCAACATGCACACCTTCAGTATTGACTTATTTGTTTTACCAATTTATGGAGCTGATGTGGTATTAGGAGTGCAGTGGTTGTCTGAAATTGGATCGATATTATTTGATTACAAAGAACTTTGGATGAGTTTTGAGTTTCTGGGAGAACTGGTGAAGATACACAGCATCCAACAAGCAGATTTAGCAACTGTTACAATTAGGCAATTTCGAAGTGGTCAAAAGACCAATTCTTATGCTTCTTGCTTCTAATTAATTTTTTATGCAGCTAACAATCTGGAGTCAGCCGATTTTTTGAGGATGTGCCTACGAATTATAAGCATCAATTAGAATATCTGGTTGCTAAATTTGATTCCTTATTAAAAAAATGTGTGGGCGACCCCATTCAGTCTGTTGCTCCTTTACCGAATGTCTTTTTTGCGAGTTTTCCTGTTTTTTATCCTATTCAAACATGGGGTTTTCGCACTGTTGCTCGGGCTGGTAAATTCGTGGATCAGGTTTTAATTCATTGGCACTCACACTCCGGCGCCAATGCTACTTGGGAAGATGTCTAGTCTATCCGTGCTAATTATTCATCCTTCAACCTTGATGACAAGGTCAATTCGGGGGAGGGGAGTATTGTTACCAACATGCCAGAAATTCAGGGACGTGTCAACATGGATAACTCAGGCACGAGGATCCCCATGAGGAGGAGTGCTCGATCCACTCGACCACCTGCTAAGTTCAAGGACCACATTTGAATGTTGGGTCCATACTTGGTCATTTAGTTAGTTCAGTTATTGGTATATTGTTATGGTGTACATTGGGTTACACGTTACTTTTAATTACTGTAATCACAAGCATTATTTAAGGTAGTGTTAATAAGAGCAAGAGATGCTTTACCAGAAAAACAATTTCTATTCGTTATTACTCTTCACTCCTTAGCTCTAATTCTGTACTTTTGTTGCAACCTAAAATCATCGTAACAATTGTCCATGGATGAGAGCAGTGTGGCAAAGGTTTGTGGCAACTTGGAAACATTTGCAGTTTTTTTGGTTGGATCTGTATGATTGGTTGCTTTTGGGTTTGCAAGGTTTAGGTTAATGGCAGTATTGTGGCGTTGGAGGAATGATTTTGTTTTTTTACAGGGGCGAGTGGTATTCCTCAAGATATCTGTCAGGGTGTTATCGAGCGCTGTTTATATTTGTAGTCTTTCTAGGAGATTCGGTTTGCCCACATCTTTTGTGAGGTTAATTCATAGGTCGCTTGCTTTTATTCCTCCGCATGCTGGGCTTGTCGGTAATAGTCATTTATTTAGTGATCTTATTGGCCCTTTTCCAAACATGTGTTCGTTGTTTGATTTTGATAAGGTTAGGTGTCTTGCCTTGCCTTGACATTGATTTTATATTCAATGCATTATTTTTCATAACAATAAAAAAATAGACAAACACTATGCAATAAGTATAAAAATATAAAATATAACAAATAAATAAAATTAATTATAGAAATAATGAATTTATTTAACCTAAGACTAAAATAATCCATAGACAATTCAAAAATTAAATATCATGATACTACAGGTATGTCTTATTGAGTTAGTTTTATATTCCCAAAGTTCCACCGATAATTCATAATTAATATATAATTATTACTTGTTTAAGGCAAAGTCACAAGATCTCAATGTTTAAATAAAAAGAAAAAATACTTATCTTCCTTTCTCTTTTTGCTGTAGTAGCATCTTACACTAAATTTTTTTTTCTCTCCTTTTGTAGTGGCCTTATGATATGCTAAAATTTTGATCTTGTAGGTTAGAATTTTGTGCCAATAATGTGTTAATGATTTTGCCAACGCAAAGAATTGTATGATTTTGCCATATAATTATATGAATATAGTAAAACCATTATTTATCCTATATACAAAATCTCAGAAAAAAAGAATTACAGAAAACATCTACAGGCTGTAGCTTGCCTAGAATCACAAAGCTAATTGTCACATCAGTTGGGTGGACCTTTCCGAAGTTTATCTTGCAATTCTAATTTCTTGGGTACTACAAGCTCGGTGGACTCACCTGACGAGGAAAAGTATCTCTCCAGAACCATCTGCGAGAAGAAAAAAAAAAAGAAAATAAGAAGGGTATGATGAGATAAAAGACCAGAAGCTGTATTCCTCATTCTTAGTTCTCAAAACCCCAGTGACAATAAGTGATCAGGGTAAACTCAATGATGGCGAGAATTGTATCAAACATAATCAAATTCTTCAATTCATACCACAGCAGCGTAGGCATCCATCTTTTTCTGTCTGGAATACTTGCTGAGACCCCTGGAAATCATATACATCGAGTATGATGAGCTATCCTATAATAAAACAGTTTTCCCAAGTCATGAATGACCAAAGCTATCATCTTAACTCAATATCTCATCAGCAAAGATGAGAATCAAAAGAGAGAATTATCATCAAACTACTCAATCTAAACAAATAATGGTTAAAACACACTCAGATTCCAGCCAGAAACAATTACATGCTAATCATCCGATCCCTTGCTTGGCCAGAAGTTCCATATTCATTTTGCAGGTACACCCTCCAACCTCTGATTTCCAAAACAGTAATTACTACAACAATAAAAGCTTCAAGACCAAAGCTTTAAAGGTAAATAAAAGCCAATGCACCGCACCCTACATACCTCTCGGCAGCTCGGACTGCAAATCTCCCGGCAACACTGCGTACTTTGTTGGATTGTGGAGTTTCCTTTCCGTCGCATGATATCGGAAGTCCAATTACAAACTCATCCGCCTCCTATGTTTCTCCATCGTCAATCATCACTATTGTATTTCAGCTTTAGGACAACCAATTGGCAAAACAACTTAGGCATGCGTACCTTGTCTTCCGCAATTTCAAGCAGTCGAAGCTCAAGCTTCTCTCCTATCAATTCTAAAACCTGAACCATAAACAACATAAAGGACACCCCCATTTTAAACCCACAGAAGCACAGCAGATGAACAGAAGACAAACAAAACATAGACAATATTTTTCTTCGTAAAGGAAAAGCATAACATTACTTACCGTGAGAGGACGAACAGAGAAGCCTTTACTAAGAGCAAGGCCAGTGCGAGCCAATCCCAAGTCTACCCCTATGCTGAACCCGCCTCTCCATTGTGGATCGGTTTTCCTGCGAAGGGCATTAGGGGGGAGTTCACTTAATGACAACTCTGCCTTGACTCGTGGACTGCAACAGCGATTACGTGTTCCCGCGCGTGATGGTTGAAGAGAAGCAGGGACGGGAGACAAGTTTGGGAAGAAAAAGGGGAATGTGCTGTGATGGAGCATCTCTGGGGATGGAGGCCAAGCACTTGGAATAGTAAACATCTGAAGAACAACACTACGCCTGGTCGTTGAGAGGCGGAGGATGGAGACCAATAATTGGATTTATTGTTGCTGATTTTTCAAACACAATTTTTTTGTTTTTTTTTTCTTCTCCCCCTTCCTCAAGTCTTCACTGGCACCGCACTTCCTCCACGACAATAGCGACAAGCTTTCAGAAAAATATCTATTAAAATGAATATTTAATGGGTTTCTGTAATGAATATGAATATGAAAGGTTGCATTATTAAAATATTAATATTTTTTATTATATAATAAATATTTTATAAAAACATAAATTCTTCATTTTCTATATATTATCATCAATATTTTTTAGATAATAAAGAATATAATTTTTTTTAAAAATTTTTTCTTCTGTCTTCTCTCTCAAAAATCTTTTGTTTCTTTTGTGATTTTTCTTATTTTTATTGTTTACATATATTTTTAAAATACGTTATCAATACGAGAATCTCCAAAAAAATTTGAAATTGAGTGACGATTTTTATTCTATAATGATATCTGGTGAAAATATGTTCTAATAAGATCAAGTTGGAACCCAAAAAGTGTGATTAAGTGGTAAGACTTAATATCCATAATAAAAAAAATCAAGAGTTACAACCTTAGTTTTAGGTATAAAACACTTTAAAAATTTGGCCTAGTTGGAACCATTCATAATTAGTGTTTATTATCGGAAGATGGTATATACCTCTTTAATTTTTTTTAAAAGATTATATTGGATAATACTTTTTTTCTCTAAAAGTTTGGTTCATAATAAGGTATGTGAATACTTTAATCCAATTATTTAAAAGTTATTATATTATGTTTGTAATTTGTACATAAATAATTTGAGTTCATATGTGAGGATCTTATCCTCGAACCAAGATCCTCACTGTTGAACGATACCGATTAGCCCGACTCGCCAACCGAATGAAGTAATTTTATTTTCAAACAATCCAAAAACACTTTTAATAAATACAGAATTTTTCAAAATTTTTATTTTAAAATAGAGCACGATATTAACACATGAAATCGCTCGACTAAATACGCACAACGAAGTACACAATAAAATAAATAGAAGCAATGTGAGACCCGCTCCTAGTAAATGGGATCATCATAGCCGTGTAGTCCCAATTAACCCAACACATGGATTAATTGAAACCATATAAGGCTCACATTAACTTTTTGAAAACAAAATCCCAAAAAACGCATATAAATTTAAATCTTTATTTTAAATAGAGTATGACACGTCACAATATATACCTAGTACAAAACAAGCAACAGAGTAAGCAAACACATGCAACAGGCGATATGGCCCCAAACATACAACGCACTGAGACTATATACACAAGCTCATATGGATTTACAAAAAGTGCTTAAGGCACGCATTTCATCACACAAATGGGAATCTAAGTCATACATGTGAATAAAATATCCAATCTGAAAAACAAGCCCACAACGGGACGTGCAAGTTGTCACGGGACTAGAGTTTTGCGGAATAGAAACTCTCCGTGCGGCCTTAGACTATCGCTCTCGCAATAGGCTAAGTAAGCCTTCCTCACAAAGCTAGCTAGAATGCTAAGCTTAGAACCGAATCGAAATGAGAGAGACACAAAAGAATGGAAAGAAAGCTCTAAACTCTCAATATTGCAAGTATTGCTGGATGATTACAAATGAGGGGAGGCACCCCTTATATAGCCTTTACAACTCCCCAATGAATGGTGGAGATCAAGCTGTATGATCTAACGGTTATATACAAAAGTAGAAAGCACAAACACGGATCCCAAGTGAGCTCATTGATTCCCTCACTTAGTGGGGAACATAGTGGGAAACATAGTGGGGAACATAATGGGGAAAGATTCCCTCATTGGTTACCGTGATCCTTGATTTGGGAGTCGGGTCCCACACGAAGCCGGTCCCACACGAAGCCGAATGACTCGTAGTCTGATATGCCGAATGACGCGTAGTCTGATATGCCGAATGACGCGTAGTCTGATATTCGGTCGTGACATTCTCCCCCACCAAACTCGACAACGTCCTCGTTGTGTGCTGCCTCAAGAACTCATTGATTTCGTCTTCGTACTGCCAAAGATCGAAATCTTTCTCCCAGCTTGTTTCGCTAGGAGGGTCGCCTTTCCATCGAACCAAGTACTCCACATGGTTCATGTGCTTCCCACTCTTTTTCACCACCCGCCTTGATAAGATCTCATCAAGCTTCTTATCATGGGCATTGGTCACAGCTGTGGGAGCTCTTTTGGACTTCCCCCTCTCCGGATCTTCCGTGTCTGCTTGGAATGGCTTCAATAAGCTCACATGGAAGACAGGATGGAACTCCAATCTTGGTGGAAATTCCAGCTTGTATGATACTTTGCCAATCCTCTTCAACACCTTGAAAGGACCCTCGTATCGTCGCACTAGCCCCTTGTGCAACTTGGCAAAGACTCGGCTTTGGTGAGGCATCAGCTTCACCAACACAAGATCCCCTTCATCAAACTCTAAGGGACACCTCTTTTTGTCTGCCCACATCTTCATCCTCTTTGCCGCCTTGGACAGTTGCACTCTTGCAATGCCCTTTTGCTCATCCCACTCCTTGGCAAAGCGATAGGCGGATGGATTCGGCCCTTGATAACCTGTGGCAATCTTGCTAGGGGTGTAAGGTTGTTGTCCATTAGCAATCTCGAAAGGACTCATACCTGTCGATTCACTCCTTTACAAGTTGTATGAGAATTGAGCCACATCAAGTAACCTTGCCCAATTCTTCTGGTTGGCACTCACATAGTGCCTAAGGTAGAGCTCCAATAAGACATTCACTCTCTTCGTCTGCCCAGCGATTTGAATTCTGACCCCAACAGTTTGAACAACTCGGTCCAAAACCTCCCCGTGAATCGAGTGTCTCGATCACTCACAATGGACCTTGGAACGCCCCAATATTTCACCACATTTTTGAAGAAAAGGTGGCTTGTCTCCTCTTCCGTGCATGCTTTGGTGGCTGGAATGAATACTGCGTACTTGGAAAATCTATCCACCACCACAAGTATGGTTTGGAAGTCGCCAGACTTTGGGATAGATGTGATGTAATCCATGGAAATGCTCTCCCAAGGTCTCTCTGGTATGGGCAATGGCTCTAACAATCCGGGAGGTTTTTGTTGTTCAATCTTGTCTTGTTGGCACACTAGACAAGTTTTCACATACCACTCCACATCGTCTCGCATGTTAGGCCAATAATAACCATCTTCCAAAAGAGCAAGAGTTCGAACGATACCTGGGTGTCCAGCCCATCCGAAGTTTGTCATATCGGGGGACATAGATGCGGTTGCCTTTGGTGAAGAGCAACCCATCCTCTAGCCAAAATCTGCGGGTCTTGCCTTGCTTCACTTTGTCTACCAAGGCTTGAACTTGGGGGTCATGCTCCATACCCCCTCGGATCCTTTCCACAAAAGGACTCTCTGGTCGACTGATGGCTGCAAGTTCAGCCCTTCTACTAAGAGCATCCACCACAAAGTTCGCCTTTCCTGGCTTATACTCGAGTGTATAGTCAAACTCCGCCAAGAAATCTTGCCACCTTGCTTGCTTCGGCGATAGCTTATTTTGTGAAATGAAGTAGCTTGTGGCAATGTTGTCAGTCTTGACAACAAACTTGCTCCCTAGCAAGTAATGTCTCCAAACTCGCAAGCAATGTACCACGGCTGTCATCTCCTTCTCTTGTACTGTGTACCGCCTCTCGGTCTCATTCAGCTTGCGGCTCTCATAGGCAATTGGGTGACCTTCTTGCATCAAAACACCACCAATTGAAAAATCAGAAGCATCAGTTTGTACCTCGTATGGGTGTAGGTGGTTAGGCAAGGCTAACACCGGCTCCTCCATAACGGCTGCCTTCAGTGCATCGAATGCCTCTTGGCATCCACTCGACCAATCCCACGCCTTGTTCTTCTTGAAAAGCTCGGTCAAGGGTGTGGCAATGGAAGAGTACCCTTGTATGAACCGCTGGTAGTAATTGGCCAACCCCAAGAAGGAACGAAGATCCGTGACCTTCTTTGGTGGTTGCCAATCCTTGATAGCTTGGATCTTGGCACCATCCATCTTGATCCTTCCTCCGCCCACTATGTGGCCAAGAAATGCCACCTCTTGCTTGGCAAATGCACACTTCTCCCGCTTGACATACAGCTCATTATCCCTCAACGCTTGAAACACCATCCTTATATGTTGGATGTGTTCCTCAAGTGTGTGGCTGTATATCACAATGTCATCCAAATACACAACAACAAAGCGGTCCAAGAACTTGCGGAGCACTTGGTTCATTAGTGTACAAAAAGTGGCAGGTGCATTTGTTAAACCAAAAGGCATGACCAAGAATTCATAAGATCCATACCGTGTGACACATGCGGTTTTGGCCTCATCTCCTTTTGCTATACGGACTTGATAGTAGCCCGACCTCAGATCCAACTTGGTGAACCATCTCGCATCCCCAAGTTGATCGAACAAATCAGCAATAAGAGGAATAAGGTACTTGTTCTTCACAGTTACCTTATTCAAGGCTCGGTAGTCGATGCACAATCTCAGCGACCCATCTTGCTTTTTTTGGAAAAGCACCGGTGCTCCTTAAAGTGCTTTCGATGGTTGGATGAAGCCCGCATCCAACAACTCCTTCAATTGCTTCCGTAGTTCAGGTAACTCCGGAGGTGCCATTCGATAAGGGGCTCTCGCAGTTGGTTTGGCACCGATTTCCAACTCGATGGCATGATCTACCTCCCGTATGGGTGGTAGCTTCTTTGGGAGTTCTTTGGGCATCACATCGCCAAACTCCCCAAGAACTTCCATAACTTGGATGGGCACTTTGTCATCAGCAGGTGTGCCTTCATCCATCACCAAGGTAGCTAAAAATGTGGGTTCTAGCTTCCTTACTCCTCTCTTCAGCTGCATAGCTGATAGTGTTTTTGCCTTCAGCTCCTTCTCTCGAGCCACTGGCACCACACAACACTTGCTTCCTTCGGAAAGTATAAGGGTGTTGGTGCAAGACACTGGGACTGCTCTTGTCTGGTCCAGGAATTGCATCCCTAATACAATCGGAAAGTCATCCATAAGAACAATGGAGAAGTCAAGTTTACCTTTCCATTCTCCCATTTGTAGCTCGACCCCTCGGGCTACTCTAAAGATTGGCTGCGCTTGAGTGTTCACCGTCTTTAGCCAGCCTCTCTCCTCTTTGAACTTGATGCCAAGTCGTTGTGCTTCCTCCTTCTTCATAAAATTGTGAGTAGCACCGGTATCGATCAATGCACGGGACTCCCTCCCTTGCACGATGGGTCTAGCAAACATCCTCCCAGCTTGCTCCACCTTGGCATCTTTGGTTGAGGCTTTAACAGCACTCAACAGTTGCATGGAACTCATCCTTGGTGCTTCCATTACTTCGGCCTCCCTCGCCATGGCTGCCAGTTTGTTCCTCTTCGGGCAATCCACAGCTTTATATGGCCCCTCACATAGAAAACATGAGAGCTTGAGTCTCTCGTTCTTGCCCCGATTTTCACCTCCCCCATGTGTGGGTTTGGCTGGACGAAAGGACTTGTAAGGCTTGAAGGACTTGAAAGGCTTGTCCTTCCACTCCTTGGTTTCATGGGCTGCTCCCCCACCTTTAGCCTTATAGTCACGGAAACTCTTAAGCTTAGGTGGGTTTGAACCCTCGGCCTTCTTCTCAAATTCTGCCAAGGATTCGGCCTCGGTGATTGCATCGTTGAGCTCCTTGACATTGCGTCGATGAAGCTCCAACTTGGCCCAGCTTTGTAGGCCTCCCAGAAACACGTACATGGCCTCCATCTCGGGCATGTCTGGGATCTCCAACAAGACTTCCGTGAACTCCCTCACGTAGTCTCGGATGTCGCCCTTGTGAGACAACTTGCGGAGCTTCTCCCTTGCTTCAAACTCCCCATTTCTCGGTGAGAAATGTGCTTTCAGTAGCCTTTTGAAATCTGCCCACGTCTCCAACATCAAAGTGCCATGCTCAATTTGAGTATGCTTCATCCTCCACCAGGTTGTGGCACTATCGGTTAGATATAGTGGGGCTTGGGAAAGTCGATCTCCATCGCTCTCCATGCCCACCCCTTGAAAGTATTGTTCAAGGTTGAAAAGGAAGTTGTCCACTTCCTTGGCATTCCTCGTTCCACCAAATGACTTTGGCCTTGGGACATCCAGCTTCAGCTTGGGTTTGGCAACCCCTTGCGCATTTCCCTTTTTGCAATCCTCTCTGATTCCAACCAAATCATCCTTAAATGAAGAGATCTCAGCAAGAAGATTTACCTTGAAGTTATCTAACTCTTCCCTCCAAGAATGGATAGCAATGAGGGCGCCTTGCATCTCCTCACGAAACTCATTCACGTCCCCCGACTCGAGCTCGGTTATGCGTTGGCCATATTCCTCAAGCATATCCTTGTCATCGGCAACCTTCATCTCCATACGAGTGATCCTTGCCTCCAATGATGACAGATGATCAACGGTCTTCATTCTTTTCTTAGGTTCGGGAGCGCGTTGGGGTAGTCTTCCCACACGGACCTCCTCGACCTCCTTTTCCATATGGATGTTGGCATCGGAAGTAGTAGGAATCTCCATTTCTCTCTCAAAGGATTGAGCCGTAGCTCCGCTACCAACTGTCACGGGACTAGAGTTTTGCGGAATAGAAACTCTCCCTACGGCCTTAGACTATCTTTCTCGCAATAGGCTAAGTAAGCCTTCCTCACAAAGCTAGCTAGAATGCTAAGCTTAGAACCGAATCGAAATGAGAGAGACACAAAAGAATGGAAAGAAAGCTCTAAACTCTCAATATTGCAAGTATTGCTGGATGATTACAAATGAGGGGAGGCACCCCTTATATAGCCTTTACAACTCCCCAATGAATGGTGGAGATCAAGCTGTATGATCTAACGGTTATATACAAAAGTAGAAAGCACAAACACGATCCCAAGTGAGCTCCTTGATTCCCTCACTTAGTGGGGAACATAGTGGGAAACATAGTGGGGAACATAATGGGGAAAGATTCCCTCAACTACGAGTCGGGTCCCACACGAAGCCGGTCCCACACGAAGCCGAATGACTCGTAGTCTGATATGCCGAATGACGCGTAGTCTGATATTCGGTCGTGACAAAGTGTATAGCTCTAAGACCAACACCGGAAAAATAAGACCTCAAAGACGATCCACTATGACTGACGAATTAGCTCTGAAAAGATCAACGAGAGGAGGGGGATCTGAGGTCAAAGATCTCAGTGGAAGTTACAGCATCATAAGTATATCTGGTAGAATAGAGACATATGAAAAATCAATTATAAAATAGTTACTTTAAAAGTCATTTTCATCCATACATACAAAGCGTGCACTTGATGTGTTTCACAAACAAGTAAGTATAATGCATGATTTGTAAAATACAATACAATAAATGCCAGCTCAATAGGTTTCATAAATCCATGACACACATATTGTCACATGGGCTACTATGTCCCAAAAACCTATCAGGTTGGATCACAAAGCACTTATAAATAATCCCTGCTAAAGGGAAACCGAAAGCCCACTGGTAGCTAATTTTTCATTTACAAAATACATATAAATCCCCTACTACTAATGTTATCTAAGACTTAGTGGAGAAAATACACTATCGCGCATAATGACAATCCATACATATATAAACTCATAGCCTGCTAAGTCATAGAAAATTCAAGTAGCCTGCTAAGTCATAGTAAATTCAGACATACATACAATATCCAACTATACAACAATATTAGGTAAGTAATATTCCCCTCTACTGGGATTCCGTGTACTTATCTTGCTTGGCCAAGCATTAACCATCAATTTCAATTTGTTCCTAAGAATATGCATATATTGCTTTTACATAGAAAACCTATAATGCATGAATGCAAGCAATCATTAAAGTGTCATTTGAGGTTGTTTAAGGTGTGATTTGATGTTTATTTGGTGTTGGGTAGGTTTGGGGTAGGTTTGGAAGTGTTAAGGTGGGGTACATGGGCTGTAGGAAAATTACAGGGGTTGTAGGGAAAAATACATGGCAATGTACTTTCTGGGAACATAGGGTGTAATTGTATAGGGCATGAGTACACGACAGTGTACTCTCCTGCACAAGCCTTGTACTATTCTATCCAGAGTAGTACACGGGCTATTGGGAGGGTACACGGGCGTGTACTCGTCCTGGATGAGATATGCCCCCGAAACTCACTCAAAATGACTCATAAACTCGCCCAAACCCTTAAAAACCCTTACCAAGGTTTCTGGCAACGAAAAACACCTCACAAGCCACAACACACCAATTCAAAGGGATCCAAGACAATCAATCACATGGGTACAAACACGATCAATCGCATGGGTATAAACATCACATCACATGCCCTTTCAACGTGTATAAACAGACAACCAACATGCTAGGGAGTTCAAACATACAGTTTATGCACCCAAAACATGTCATACACAATGCATGTACGACCTCCATTCAAAACCAAGCATTTATTGTATTTTAATTCAATAACACAAAACATTTCCGTATAAGCAAATAAAATGTAAACTTCCACCTCTTGTCGCACAGAAAACTTAGCGGCAATACCCTTATCCTTATTGACCGCTCCAGCACTGCCTAAACACACAATCTGAAACAAAACACGTATAAGCTCAAAATCGACAAAATCGACAAAATCGACAAAAGGACTTAAAACTGAAAACGAACCCTAAGATCAACACTCACAATAAATCAAAACTCACCCTAACAACACACTCTCAGCTCCAAATCTAAAAATTCCACTAACACGCAAGTTGCTCACGACTCCAAATTGACACCCAAGCTCACCCGATCACACGATTGGGTTTCTCAGCCCACAAACGCACTTTGCAACTTATAAATCAACAAACCTAAGCAATAGAAATAATTAAACGCTCACCCATGGATCAAGGTTCAATTTCAAATGATCCAATCCACTAAACTAGTTTAAGAACATCGATAACCAACTTAAGGAACCAAAAATCGACAACAAACTTAAGGAACCAAAAATCGACAACCAAAATGAAGATTTAGAGCACTTACCATGAAATCCCCAAAAAGTGCCCTACCGTGAAGAACAATTAGATTACGGCTCCTTGATCAGAAACTACTAGTGGAAATCGATCAGGGAAGGTAAGGAATATGTTCTAGAATGAAGCTTGGTGGTTTTCACTGAACAAAAATCGAAGAAATTCAAATGGGTGCTTTAGGGAGGGAGAATGTGAGAGAGAGAAAGGGAGAGAAGGGGGACGGGTAGGTTGTTGCAGTTCCAACACTTAGAAAAACTGTAAGTGTTAGGTCGGGCTAGGTATTTATACCCATGCCTAAAATATTGAAAAACCCGAATAGAACCTTTAAAAAGTCTGGTATGCCCCAAGTGGGCCAAAAGGTTTTTTAAATCAATAAATCACCAAAAACGGGTTAAAATAATTAATTGAGCTCAAGAATGGGTAAATAGGCTCAAAAAATAACAAACAGGCCCAAAAGGGGATTTTTCGGCCCAAAAGCCTGCTGTCACTCAAAATAGACCCAAAACTAACTCAAATTGATTTTCACTAACTCAAACCTCGACACTCAACATAAATCACTTGCTAAGACACCGAGACACTTACATAGGCTTCCTATAACTATGTCCACCCTACTAGTCAACTCTAGGGTCAAACAGTCAACTCTTGGGTCAACGGTTAACTCTCAAATCAAACCTTCAACTTCTCACAATGGACTAAAATCGAACAGTCTCACTGGACCATCATGCTAAGTAGGCACTCAGAGGGACAAGATCACACAAGCAACAACAGAAGTCTTCTCACTAAAGGCCTATCAAAGCAAAGCGAACCCCGAAAATAATATATATAACTTAGAAATCGAGTCAGAGTCCAACGAAGACAACATAATAAACATCAACTTTAAACCAAAGCCAAGGATCTTTAAAACAAGCACAGTAAACATACAACATGCTATAAAAGTAAAAAATATGAAACCATACTAAAATATACTGAATGCTCAAATGAGATGCAATACTCTAGCTCTTAGGAAGGCTCCAATAGAAACCTAGGAAACATGACCACATACTAGGCAAGACCAAGAAATATTAAATGATAACGAGAATGAAATCATGAGGACCTTTGTGGCACTCGAAAAGGTGTAGATAGTCTAGGCTAGAAATGAGGCAACACCTAAAATGATCAAAAAGCAATTTAACTTCAAAACATAGTTAATGCGATCCAATGCATTCTATAGTGCAAGAAACCCAATCTATGCATAATGCAACTATAATGCATATAAAGCAGTAAAAAAATAAATAATTTTTTCAATGGGCTCTCAAATCCCAAAGTAGTGCAACATGCAACAATCTCAACCATATGGGACAATTGATTCCAAAACTATCAGGGAAGACTGAAATCACTATGGATATGTTGTCCAACTATCGGACAAGTCCTAAACCAATTGGTGGATTTTTCTTTCACCTTACATCAGAAATATCATGTAAACCCCTGGTTTTTTGTTCTATGTGTTTGCATATGAGTGAGAGTATGGTAAGAGGTGTCCTCCTTGAATGAACAAAAGGCAGTGGATGGTGGTTTGAATCCCGGTGGCAGCATGCCAAGGGATTAATAGTGTTCCACTGCCTGACAATACCTGATATGTGAGTGTGCGTGTTTGTTCCTCTAGGGAGGGGGTCACATGAGGCATCGGGCAACGAACTCAGTAATGTGGTGCTTCATGTTCGGCCACCAATGTTGCTCTATTAAATCTCAGTACATCTTAGTGCTTCCAGGATGGATTGCAAACTTCGAACTATGCGTTTTAGAAAAAAATAGATTTCGAATATCAACATCTTGTGGCAGACATATCTGGTTTCTGAAGACAAGAACTCCATAACCTTGCACTCTGAAATCGCACGCTATGGCATCAACATCATCAGATAGTTTCTTCCGAATTTCATCCAATATTTGATCTTCTAATTGTTGATTCCGGATCTCTTCAATGAAGGGAGGGGTGACTTTAATTGGAGCCAACAACGAACCAGAAAAATCAGTGCCAAGATGCACACATGTAGCTTTCAAATCTAGCAACATTGGCATGTATTGGGTTTGTATGTAAGCCAAAACCGATGGGGAAGGAGGATTAATCTTCCAGTTTAAGGCATCAGCGACAACATTAATTTTTCCAGGATGACATTTTGATAATCAAATCATAATCTTTAATCAAATCTACTCATCTTCATTGTCTTATATTCAACTCCTTTTGCGTAAGGAGATATTTCAAGCTTTTGTGGTCGGTGAAGATTCAACACGTCTCATTATATAAATAGTGATGCCATATCTTCAATGCAAACACTCTGGCCACAAGGTCTAAATCGTGTGTAGGATAGTTGCTTTCATGTGGTCGCAACTATCGGGAAGCATAGACAATGACTTTCCCATCTTGCATCAACACACATCCAAGTCTGGATTTCAATGCATTGTTGTACACCACATACTCCTTCTCACCGACTGGTAAGGTAAGAATAGATGTTGAAACTAACCAATTCTTTAATTCTTCGAAACTTTGCTGGCATTTTTTGCTCCACACGAACGACTCTCCTTTGAGTGTGAATTTCGTTAATGGTCCAACAAGTGATGAAAAATTCTCCACGAAGCGACGGTAGTATCCAACTAAGCCAAGGAAACTGCAAACTTCAAACACAGTCCACAGGGGTTCCCAAGCAACTACGACTTCAATCTTCTTTGCATCAACTAGTACACCCAGGGTGGAAATAAGATGGCTAAGCAAACCAACTTCCCGTAACCAGAATTAGCAGTTGGAGTATTTTGCGAACAGATGTCAATTCCTCAAAATTTTTAGCACAATCCGCAAGTGCTTAGCATGCTCCTCTTCCGATTTTGAGTAAATCAGAATGCCATCGATGTAGACTATCAAAAATCTGTCTAGGAACTCTCAAAATACTCGATTCATCAGGTCTATGAACACTACTGGTGTATTGGTCAAACCGAATGCCATAACTAGAAATTCGTAGTGGCCGTATCACGATCTGAATGTAGTTTTCGGAATATCAGCTTCACGAACACATAATTAATGGTATTCTAATCTGAGATCGATCTTGGAAAACACGGCTGCACCTTGGAGCTGATCAAACAAGTCATTTGCTGCAAAGGATACTTGTTCTTCACGATCACACGATTCAACTGCCGATAGTCGATGCATAATCGCAGAAAGCCATCTTTCTTATTCACGAACAAGACAGGTTCTCCCCAAGGTGACACACTGGATGAAACCAAGATCCAAAAAATCTTCCAATTGCATCTTTAATTCCTTCATTTTTGCAGGAGCCATATGATACGAAGGAATGGAAATCGGATTCGTATACAGCACTAATTCAATGCCGAATTCCATTTCTCTTGCTGGTGGCAAACCGATTATGTCTTCTGGAAACACATTCAGAAATTCACAAACTACTGGAACAGAATATAGATCTGAGGATTCCTTGGACACGTCATGTACATGCATGAGGTACACTGTACATCTTTTGCTGATCAATCGCTTCGAATTGAGCAAGGAAATCATGCAAGTTGGAACAACTTGCCTATCACCTTCAAAGCAGTACTTGGAACCATCAGGAAAGGTGAACCACACACGCTTGGTGAAACACTCCATTCAGGCTTGATATTTTGCAAGATAATTCATGCCTAAGATTACATCTAGCTCTCGAATGTCCAATGGAATCAGATCCACTTCAAGTACATTTAGACCCATATGTACAGCACAACCAATGTGGACTAGATCACAAGTCAGTTGCTCTCTCAAAGGAGTCAGAACCGCAATAGAAGGAGATAAAGGCCGATCTGAACTAAGTGCTGTCCTTAGACTGTCAAATAATCTATTTGCTCTGGGATCTAATAACACTTTCGCATTTTGAGAAAAAACGGATATAATACCTATCACCACATCATGGCTAGCTTCAGCATCAGTCAAGGTGAACAATCTCGTGGGCTTGGGCTATGCCTCACTTGTAGATCCGTTTGGTGGTCCTCCCGGTGCTCTTGCTAGTGGTTTAGAAGGATTGGCATACCCACCTCGGTTGGCATTCGATGCGCCTATAATACGTCTTGGTTTGGGACAATCTCTCTGAACATGGCCTATCTCACCACAATTGTAACATTGAATTGGCTGTGAATTCCATGTAGGTCTATTAGAATTCGGACCAGAAAAGTTCCTTCTGAGGTTACCTCTATTGCCATTATTCTTCGGAGGGTAGAACCTTAGAGAACAGGGTCCTGTACACCAGTTGAACTTTGAATCTCGCCTGAAGGATCCACCACCACTTGCTGTGGATGGCTTCTTGCTTTGCAGTATCTTCTCAGCTTCAGTTGCAGCAATGATTAATTCTTGCAAATTCTGCATCGGTGTTGTACCAATAATGGTCTTGAGTTTGGTGCTCAGCCCATCTTGGAATCGTCTCGCAAGCTTGTACGGTGAGCGATCCTCCTCTGGTGCAAATCGGGACAACTCCCTCAACTCCTTTTTGTATTCCAGCACCGAACGGGTGTCTTGTTCAAGCTTATAGAAAGCTTGTCACTGCTCGCTTTTGTGGAATCAAGTGTAGAACCTTTCGTCGAATTGCTACCAGAATTCCTCCCATGTAGGCAAACGATCCCCGAACCACAAACTCACAGTTGTTCACCACACAAGGGCTTCTCCCTTGAGTAAGAAAGTAGCGATGGAAACCTTGTCATCTTCTGAGATGCATAAAAACAAGGACACTCGGCATAAGGTGTCAATCCATTCACAAGCCGCAATGGCACCTGCTGAACCACTGAAATCTTTACACCTCAACTGACGGGCTTCCTTTAGCAACTTCATAATGACAACTGGAAGTCACTCAACTTTTTTAGGATGAGCCGACTGAATAGGTTCAAGTGGAGGAATAAGATCTTCCACAGGTGGTGCGCGTGCATTCTGAATTTGGGCCTTCATACGCTGTTGATTCCCAGTAATCCCTTGCAACACCTTTAGTATTTGTGCTATCACAGGATTAATGGCTGGTGCGGCTAGTGCCTCAGGTTGGTTTTCGGGCTCAGCTTGCCCTCCCTATTTATTCTGTGCATCCGGTTCATTCTGATCAACCAATTTTTGCTTGGCCTTAGCTTCATACCTACCCCGATGATCTGTTGGTGCATTCTGCCTTGCCATACAATACGAACACACAATTGTCACTCAACACATAACCAGAATACAAAACTAACGAGAAGAAAGTGGTACCTGGTGGAGAGGCGTACACCGGATGATATGCTTATACTGGAAAACAAAACACACATGCACACAAGTTTATACAATCTCGACAATCACACACACTCACATACAAATACACACTCAATAATCATAGAAATCACATAGGAACACTTGGCACACATGCTAGTATGCAAGATCATTCGGCAACACACCTAGGGATCATAATTATCATGCAAAAGCACACATATGCATTCGGTAATAGCAAAGAAAACACAGCAAAACACATCAGATCATAAAATGTATAAGAACACATTACAACTCACATAATCAATCACAGCATTTAGACATTTCAAACCAAGTACTTTAGCATCAGATTATTTTTGGCATTAGTCCTCTTAAGTGTGGGTGTGTTCATATGTCTCTTCCCACAAACACAAAACCAACAAACAAGTTAGCATATAACAAACCATATTCCCTAAACCATGCTCCGCTACCAAACCTGTAAGGACCCAAATTCGCTCCACTGGGACCCTTACCACCGTGAAATGAAAATAAACCAAACCTAGGACCTATCTGAATCCCACAAGGCTTATCCCTCCCCTTAGTTCCGATTTTATTAGATTCATTACTTAAATTTTTTAAAAGTTGGAGCATGATAATGTACATACATCCTGGCAATAAATGGAGTGATTAAAAACATCAGCAAAAGTCTTTATAATTCAAAAAAGGTACCACAACACACAAGTCTCATAGGTATCTCAAAATCCAACAAGTATAACCCCAATAAATTTTGAAAATAAGAAATCAAAGGAGGCATTTTAAATCCAGAAAGTAGTCCAATCAAACTTCATGTTATATGCACAAGCAATCAAGGAAACAAGAATGTGATTGTGATACAATGTCTTCCCGCCGTGTAGCCTTGATCTCAGACACTGGTACCACGAACAGAGGATGTACCTAAGCCTTAAAAATGGTGAAAACAACAGAGTGAGATTACAAGAATCTCAGCAGGGTCACAATATCATAAGATCTGCAGAAATCTTAAATAAAGATCTCCCAAATAATATCAGATTTGCCTATACATCTAAAAGGATATCACACAACCAATAAGCAATCATAATAGGGATAGTGCCGAAAACTATTGGCTGAGGGTGGACTGCAAATACTTCCAAAAATTAGAAGCACATAAGCCGAAAAAATATCAATTAATCTCGTCAACAAAAAAGGGCATCCCCTTCCACCAGTGTCGTCCAAGACATTGCTGCACAAAAGGTTAAAGGTTAGCACACAAGCTAATCAGCAAGCCTATTCATCTTGCCAGCACACAGGACAAGACATCTAACCAGCATACAGGACTAGGCATCCTAACCGACATATATTATCGCATCTTGCTAGCACACAAGACAAGGCATCTAGCCTACACACACAAGACTAGGCATCCTACGTGCACAAGTTGGGGATTGCCACCCATACCAGTAAGAACCTCTTCTCTCCTCAGGAGCATCAACGCTTACCTTCAATGACCACCTGAAAAGGATCCTGACACATAGATATGTACAAGCACACATAAGAAAGTAGAAGACATAACATCACAGAAGGGTATCCTCAATCATATCACCATACATTCAACATGTTCAAAACACACAACACATGCGAATTTGGCACAAACAACCTATCTCAGGGGTTCAGAATTGCCTAAAAACTCTATAGTTCATTTTGAAATCAAGCATACCAAACACAAGGAATGCACATATATCATTCAACAAGAACATGCACCGAAAACATCAAATAAACAACAAGGTTCTCTAGAGAAACTGATGAGGCATAGATCCTACCTGTTTTGTCTTTGCAGCAAAATAAAGTTGTTGCATATGCTTCTCTCCAGTTGAGACCGTATGAAAGTAACTATCCTAACCATGATCTTTAGTTGGTTGCTATTGTGTTTGCTTTGAAGATATAACGTAGTTATTTGTATTGAGAGATTTACAAGATCTTTACAAATCTAAGAGTCTAAAGTATATTCTAACTCAGAGGGAGTTGAATATAAGGTAGAGGAGATGGTTGAAGTTGATAAAAGACTATGATCTTATTATTGACTACCACTCAAGAAAGACAAATGTTGTTGCAAATGCTCTTAGTCATAAGTCTTAAGCTTCTTTATCTTATATTAAAGATACTTACTTTCCTTTATTTGTTAGGTTGATATCTATAGGTATTTCCTTGGCAGTGGACAGCAGAGGAGTTTTATTTGCTAGTTTGATAGTTCGGCTTATGCGTCTAAATGATATTTGTTGTGAGACCATGATCCTTTCCTTGATAGATGTCTTAGAAGTCCAGATATCTATACAGCTGAAATTACCATTTTACCTCTAAAGAAATGGATGTGTGGTAGCCAAAATTGGTATTGAAGGTTCTTTCCTATTTTGGTTCATTTCATTTTCTTCCTATTTCATTTCTTCCTTGATTCATTTCTATCTTAAATGGTTTATTGCATATCCTTAAAACATAATTCCAGAATTTAATCCCAAGCATTATCTCTTTATATCTAGCCTTAAAAATTAGAAAAATTAATCCCATTAAATTTTATAAACATAGCAGCTGACCATACACATGTCCCCACACAAAATCACCCTAAATTATCATGTGATACCCTTTCTCTTCCAATTTTCTTTACAGCTGAAATTACTCACTACTCAAACCCGAGCAGAATTCTTTCATCTTTCATCTAATTTCTGTAAATAATAGCTCATTGGAATCCTTTTTTCATCCTTCTTCTTGTTATCTTGGTTTCATCATCAAAAGGTTAGTGTTACCCTATGTTTATTTCTATCGCAATTCCTAGGGTGCTGGTGCCGAAATTCCTTGCTTCTTCCTTCAATTGGTTTTAGTTTTTGTTCCTCTTTTTTGTATGAGTGTTTGGCACCTATTCTTGTTATAATATCATGAATTCAGCCTTTGTATCCTCTCTATATATGAAATTGGCATATCCTATTCTTTGCCTTATTATTGCCAAAATTTGTCAATTGGTTTATCTGTTGGTTTCTAACCTTGTTCCTTTTAATCGTTTGGGTAATTGACACCTAATCTTTCCTTGTTATCATGAAATCGCAACCTTTAACCTACTTATGCTTGAAATTTCAATTTACCCTTATGCCCTAATTTGGTGCCGAAATTTGCATGGTGAATTAGGTTGAAAAATTAGGTTGATTAATGTTGTGTTATTGGCTATCACATCTCATATCTAAGGCGGTGGTTGTAGCAGCATCTGATCACTGGTTCCTGATAGGTTTGGTAAGTGGAATTAGTAAGGAACTAAGATGTTTATTTGGTTTCTCCAGAGATCTTTTTTGCTTCTTGATGTTTTGATTGTGTTCTTTGATGTATGTGTATGCTTAGGGTTTGATATGCATGATTGTAGATTTATTTTTCTGGTTCCCTAGGAAATTGTAAATCCCTATAATAGGATTGTATGTCTATTTCGGTTGTACTATGTGCATATGACTTGCTGATTATGTTATGATATGATTGAGGATGCCCTGCTGTGATGTTGTGCCTTGTACTTTCTTGTGTTTGCTTGTACTTGATTGTGTGTAAGGATCCTTTTCTGGTGGCCATTCGAGATAAGTGATTGATGCTCCTACTGAGAGGACAGGTACTTACTAGTATAGGAGTCGCATGGGTGGAAATCTCTAGTAAGAGCTTATTGGATGCCTAGTCCTTGTGTGGCTAGAAGCCTAGTCCTTTTGTGGCTAGATACCTTGTCCTTGTGTAGCTAGATGCATTGTCCTTGTTTGGCAAGATGCCCTTATCCTTGTGTGGTTTGGATGCCCTTGTCCTTGTGTGGTAAGATGAGTAGGCTTGCTGTCTAGATTGTTTGCAAACCATTTACCTTTTGTGCAGATAAGCCTTGGACAACACAGGTGGAAGGGGATAGCCTTTCAATTGTTTAGATTAGATGATGAATTACCTACCTGTGTGCTTCTAGTTTCAGAAATGTTCTTAGTCCACTCGAAGATTGTTACTTTCAGCCCTACCCTTCTTGTGATTGATTGATGTTTGTTTGATACCCCTTTAGTAGTATAGGTGAATCTAATGTTAATTGGGAGATGTTTGTTTAGATTTCTATAGATTTTATGATGTTGTGACCCTACTGAGATTCTTGTAATCTCGCCCTGTTGTTTTTCCTCTTTTTCAGGCTTAGGTACATCTTCTGCTAGTGGTACCGAGGTGTGAGATCAAGGCTGCACAGAGGGACGATATTGCATCACATTTTCATACTTCCTTCTTTGATGATCGTTTATGCATGTACCCCTGAACATGAAAAATGATTTGACTGCTTTCTGGTTTTATAGATCCTTCTTATTCATGTTTATTTCTGAAATGTATTTGAGGGCTTCTTGCTGGATTTTGAGACTCCTTTGGGACTTGTGTGTTATGGTTCCTTTGGTTAATTATAAAGACTTCCATTGATGTTTTTATACACTTCATATTTTACCAGAATGTATGTCTAATATTAATATGCTCCAACCTTTAAAACCATAAGAATAACCTTAAAACTTGTAATTTGTGTGAATTGAGCCTTGTAGGATTCTGATAGGTCCTTGGTTAGGCTTGTTTGGGTTTTACGGCAGTAAGGATCTTTATAGGTTGGGTTTGGATCCTTACATTTGTGATGCCTAGAGTTATGATCCAATACCAGTGGGGAGTGAGAGAGAGTCTTGTAGAAGGACTCAAACTTTAGTAACAAAGTCAAAGATGATGGTGTGTTAATCTTTAGATACAAGATTTGTATTATTATGGATGATAAGTTGAAGGTCACAATTATGTCAGCAACTTATTCTTCTACTTATGCCTTACACTCAGGAGGTACCAAGAGTACAAGAATCTTAAAGAGGGGTATTGATTGACATGTATAAAGAGAGATGTTGCTTAGTTAGTTTGCTAGATGTTTGACTTGTTAGCAAGTAAAAGTAGAGAGACAACGACCTGGTGATTTGTTATAGCCTCTCCCTATTCCCGAGTGGAAGTGGGAGCATGTGACTATGGATTGTGTTTGTGGTTTTCCCAGATCTCAAAAAGGGCAAGATGTTGTGTGGATAGTTGTGGACTGACTCACCAAGTCGTCCCAATTCTTACCTATTTAAATGAGTCTTTCTTTGGAGCATCTTGCAGAGTTGTATGTGCAAGATATTGTCAGATTGCATAGTGTGCCATGCCTATAGTGTATGATTGAGATCCTTCTTCATATCTAGAGTTTGGGGTCAGTTATAAGAGGCTTTCGGTACATGGTTGAGCTTTACTACATCTTTTCATCCTTAGACAAATAGACAGTCAGAGAGGACCATTCAGACTCTTGAAGGGTATGTTGAGGGCTGGTACTTTGTATTTTTAAGGTAGTTGGGATCGCTATATTCCTTTGGTCGAGTTTCTTTACAGTAATAGTTTTCAGGCGAGTATTGTAATGTCACCATATGAGGCATTGTATAGAAGAGCTTGTTGGACACCTTTATTGTAAAGTGAGGTAGGAGAGAGGAGTTCGAGTGGTGTAGAGTTGATGGATCTCACCTTAGATAAGGTAAAGTTGGTTTGAGACAAATGCCTAAGTAAGCCTCAAATCAATCCGTAACTCATGCATACACTATCTCACGTATGCGCATACAACAATATAAAGACATGCATCGAAATTAATGACCAACAATAAGGATCTCTGGAGAAACCGATGAGGCATAGATCCTACCTCTCTTGTCTCTGAACAAGAAGTTATTCCTTTGCCTTTCTTCAAGGGATCCGAACCACCTATAATATCATAAGCAAAGCCAAAACCAAACTAAACATGCATACTCAATATGTGAGACCCCGAATTTTGAGTCCTAGAAGTCCAGAAGCCAATGCAGGTGAAAAGACGATTTTGCCTCTGAAGGAAAGGATGTTTGATGGCCGAAATTGGTAAGAGTTATATGGTAGTTAATTCTGGTTTTAATTCCCTTTAATCTAAGTCCTTATAGCTAGATAATTGCCTTAGAAATTAAAATCCCTAAAAATAGGGGAAGATAATTAAAGAATTTAAATTTGGTAATTATCTTACTTTAATAAAGCTTTTAAAGTAGTAATCTTAATTCCATACCCATCCATTATAAATAGGAAGCCAACCCCACAAAAATCATTCATAGAAAACACACAAAACTCGTATAGGCTAAAACCCTTACATCTCCCTATAGCTGCCAAAATTCGTTGAAACTTTAAACTAGCATAACTCTCTCATCGTTTGTCGGGTCCCTGAAAATAATAGTTTGTTGGAAAGCTCTCTTCATCCTCTTTCCAACAATTGTTTTGTTTTCATTGGGAGGTTAGTATTTCTTTCTCTAAGGTTAAATTGACATTCGACGGCACTGCCTAATCTTCTTGAAATTCTGAATAGCATAACTCTTTCATCGTTTGTTGTATCTCTACAAATAATAGCTTTTTGGAAAGATATTTTCACCCTCTTTCAAACTATATTTTTTTGTTGTTTGGAAATTTAAATTTCTTTGTTAAAAGATAAGTTGAAAATCGGCGACAGAATTAGGTTTTTGGCGGAACTGCCAAAATCTTCTTGTAGTTCAGAATAGCATAACTTTGTCATCGTTTGTTGTATCTCTACAAATAATAGCTTGTTGGAAAGAATTTTTCATCCTCTTTCAAAATATATATGTTTTTTTTTTAACGTAAATATTTCCTTATCTAAGGGTAAGTTGAAAATCGTCGACAGAATTAGGTTTACATTAGCGACGGAATTAGGTTTTTAGATTTCTACAATTTTTGTCTTCGGCTGATTTCTGTTTTCATTTTGCGTGTTCTTATGATTTCCTAGCATCTATTCATAATGTATGATCTTGAATTTCTTTCTTTTAAAATTCTCTATGCTTAAAGTCGAAATTGTCCTATGCCCTACTCTTAGCAACGAAATTTTCATAGTTAATTAGAATGGTAATTCAGGTTGAATCTTGATAAGTTCCTGGCTATCAAATCACACATCCAAGGGGGAGGCACCTGCAGCATCTGATCACTTGTTTCTGATAGGTTTGGTGAGTGGAATTGGTAAGGAAATAGGGTATTCAATGGATTATTGAATATGCATGCTTAGTTTGTTTTCATCTTTTCCTGGTGATAATATAGGTGGTTCAGAATTACCTAATAGAGGAAAAGGAGTAGCTTCTTGTTTAGAGACAAGAGAGGTAGGATCTACGCCTCATCAGTTTCTCCAGAGACCCCTGTTATTTTCTTGATGTTTTTTTTATACCTGTCTTTATTGTATTGCATGCGATTTGTTTATAGGGTGAGAGTATGAATTTTGGATAAAGACATGAATCTCATAGGCTATATCGAACCTCTGAGTTAGGTATTGAATGCCTGAGTTGCATATGTTATGTGAATTGAATATGATGATTGTGTTCTGACATGATTGAGGATACCCTGTTGTGTTATTATGCTTTGTACTTGCCTGTGTGTGCTTGTACATGTTTGTGTATCAGGATCCTTTTCCGGTGGCCATTCGGGGTAAGCATTGATGCTCCTAGGGAGAGGAGAGGTTCTTACTGGTATGGGAGTTGTATGGGTGGCAAAGCACAACATGCGCGCACTAGATGTCTGGTCTTTGTATTGCTGGACCCTGTCCTTGTGTGGTTTGGGATGCCCTAGTCCGTGTGTGGCTTGGGAAAACTTGTCCTTGTATGGCAAGATGAATAGGCTTACTGATTAGCTTGTGTGTTAACCATTTACCCTTTGTGCTGTAAGCCTTGGACAACACAGGTGGAAGAAGATGACCTTTTTTCTTCATTGTCGAGAGCAATCTGACGAATTCTACCTGCCTGTGTACTTCTGATTTTTCAGAAGTGATTGTAGTCCTCTCTTAACCATAGATTCGGCTCTAACCCTTTTTGATTGGATCTTGAATTGCGTGATCCCCTTTAGTTGTATAGGAATGATCTAATGTGAATTGAGAGATTTGTGTTTAGGGTTTCTGCAGATCTTATGATGCTGTGACCCTACTGAGATTCTTGTAATCTCATATCGTTGTTTTACTACTTTTTAGGCTTAGTTACATCCACTGTCCGTGGTACCAATTTGTGAGATCACGGCTGCACGACGGGGAGATATCACATTACATTTGCATACTTGTTCCTTGTTTACTTGCGCATATAACATGAATGATTGGGCTACTTTCTGGTTTATTTTAAGATCCCTCCTTTGCTTGCTATTTCCGAAATATGTTAGAAAATTTCTTGCTGTTTTTTTGGATCCCTATGGGACTTGTGTGTTATGAACCCAATGATTTAATCTAAAAACTTCCACTGATGTTTTATTCACTCTGTATGTTACCAGAATATTTGTCCAATATCATGCTCCAATTGTTGTTAAACATTAAAATAAACATGCTAAAAGTCAGAAGTTAATAGTAAGCCTGGTGATATTCAGATAGGTCCTAAGTGTCATTTGGGCTTATTTGGGTTTCACGGCGGTGATGACCTTAATCGGAGCAAATAGTGATAGCTAGGAATTGGGGTTGTCACAGGTTTGGTAGTGGAGCATGGTTTAGGGAAAATAATTTGTTATATGCTAACTTATTTGTTGATTTTTGTGATTATAGGTAAGAATATGCGCACACACTCACTCATTTAGGGGCTAATGCCGAAAGTAAACTAATGCTAAAAGGAGGTTGATTTGTAAGATTTAAGTAATGAGATTGATAATCTGATTTGCTGTGTGTTTATGAATATTTTTATGCCTGGTATACCTTGAAGTGTTTCGTTGAGTGTTTGCTGTGTTTCTTATCATTGTTAAGAATGTGTGTGTTGATTTATGCATGCTGCCGAGTGTCCTTATTTGACTCCTGTATTATTGAATGTATATGTATGTGATTGCTAGTGTGTATTGCCAAATGTGGATGTTGTGTGAATCCATGCTTGCTTAATATTTGATGATTTCTGAGAGTATATATGAGTGCTGATGGAATTGTCGAGAATACCTTTGCATGTGTGCATGTGATTTTCGAAAATTTGTATGTTGCTTTCCAGTATATGCGTATCGTCCGGTGCATGCCTCTCCACCAGGTACCACTTCTTTTCCTAGTATCGTATTTAGTTATGTATAAGTAACAATTGTATGTTTGTATAGCATGGCAAGGCCGAGTGTACAAAGGGATCGACGGGTTAGGTTTGAGATTCAGGCTGAACAACAGCCTGTTGAGCAAGAGGAGCCGAATGCACAGAATGAGCAGGAAGGGCAAACTGAGCCTGAAAACCAATCTGAGGCACCAGCCGCACCAGTTATTGATCCTGTCATAGCACAAATCTTAAACGTATTACAAGGAATTGCTACAAATCAGCAGCGAATGGAAGCGCAATTTTCAGAATGCTCCTGTACCTGCACCAGTAAAAGAACCTATTCCTCCACTTGAACCTGTACAGATGGCACATCATAAGGAGGCTGAGAGACTTTCTGTCGTGATTACGAAATTGCTAAAGGAAGCTCGACAACTTGGATGTAAAGATTTTGGTGGTTCAGCTAGAGCCGCAGCCGCTCGTGAGTGGATAGGCACCTTATGCCTAGTATCCTTGTTCTTACGTATCTCTGATGATGACAAAGTTTCCATCGCCACTTTCCTACTTGAGGGAGAAGCCCTCGCATGGTGGACATCTGTTAGCTTGCGATTCGTCGGTCATTTGCCAACTTGGGAAGAATTCCGGTACGAATTTGATGAAAGATTTTATACGAGATTCCATAAAAGCGAGCAGCGACAAGCTTTTTACAAACTTGAACAAGGCACCCATACGGTGCTGGAATATGAGAAAGTGTTAAGGGAGTTGTCCCGATTTGCACCAAAATAAGATCGTACACCATACCAGTTTGCGAGACGATTTCAGGATGGGTTCAGTACCGAACTCAAAACCATCGTTGGTGCGACACCGGTGCAGAATTTGGAAGAACTGATTGTTACTGCGACTGAAGCCGAAAAGATCGTGCAAACCAAGAAGCCATCCGCAGCCACTAGCAGCAGATCCTATAGGTAAGATTCAAAGTTCAAATGACGAACGGGACCCTATCCTTTAAGGTCCTATCCTCCGAAAATTAGTGGCAATGGAAATACCAACAGAAAGAACTTTTTTGGTTCAAATTCCAATGGATCTTCGTGGAATTCTCAGCAACGTCGATGTTACAATTGTGGCTAGATGGGACATGTTCATAGGGAATGCCTGAAACCAAGATGAATCACAGGTGTACCAAACGCAGGCCGAGTGGGAATGCCAACCCCGCCAGACCACCCAACGGATCCACAAGCGAGGTGCAACCATGACCAACAAGGCTCTTCACCCAAACTGATGCCGAGGCTAGTCCTGATGTGGTGACAGGTACTATTTCAATCTTTTCTCAAAATGCTAAAGTATTATTAGATCCCGGAGAAAATAGATCATTTGTAAGTATGAGGATAGCACTTAGCACGGATCAGCCTCTATCTCCCTTGACTCCTCCTATTGCAGTTCTAACTCCATTGGGAGAGCAACTGATTTGTAATCTAGTTTACATCGGCTGTGCTGTACGTATGGGTTCGAATATACTTGAAGTGGATCTGATTCCATTAGACATCCAAGAGTTGGATGTGATCTTAGGCATGGACTGTTTGGTGAAATATCAAGCCCGTTTGGAGTGCTTCACCAAGAGTGTGTGGTTCACTTTTCCTGATGGTGCTGAATACTGTTTTGAAGGTGATAGACGAGTTGTTCCAACTTGCATGATTTCCTGGCTTAAGGCAAAGCGATTAATCAACAAAGGATGTACAGCGTACCTCACGCACGTACATGATATTTCTAAAGAATCCTCGGATCTGGATTCTGTTCTAGTGGTTCGCGAATTTCCAGAAGACATAGCCAGTCTACCACCAGTAAGGGAAGTGGAATTTGGCATTGAGTTAGTGCCTGGTACGAATCCGATTTCCATTCCTCCGTACCATATGCCTCCTGCGGAAATGAATGAACTAAAAATGCAATTAGAAGATTTGCTGGATTGTGGTTTTATCCGACCTAGTGTGTCACCTTGGGGAGCACCTGTTCTGTTCGTGAAAAAGAAAGACGATTCGCTGCGATTGTGCATCGATTATCGGCAACTGAATCGTGTGACTATGAAAAAAAAATACCCTTTGTTGCGCCTCGATGATTTGTTCGACCAACTCCAGGGTGCAGCCATATTCTCTAAGATCGATCTCAGATCTTGATACCATCAATTGAGAGTTCGTGAAGTTGATATTCCGAAGACCGCATTCAGATCGCAATACGGCCACTACGAATTTCTGGTTATGCCATTCGCCTTGACCAATGCACCAGTTGTGTTTATGGACATGATAAATCGTGTGTTCTGTGAATTCTTGGATAAATTTGTGATAGTCTTCATCGATAACATTCTGATTTACTTAAAATCAGAAGAGGATCATGCTATGCACTTACGGATTGTGCTTAAAATCTTGAAGGATCGACGTTGTTTGCAAAGTACTCCAAATGCGAATTCTGGTTACGCGAAGTTGGTTTCCTTGGCCATATTGTTTCCACCCAAGTGTGTTAGTTGATCCAAAGAAAATTGAAGCTGTGATTGCTTGGGAACCTCCGCAAAGTGTGTTTGAAGTTTATAGTTTCCTTGGCTTAGCAGGATACTACCATCGCTTTGTGGAGAATTTTTCATCGCTTGCCGGACCATTGACAAAACTGACACTCAAGGGTGAGCCGTTCGTATGAAACGAGAAATGCCAGCAAAGTTTCGAAGAGCTAAAGAATCGGTTAGTTTCCGCACCTATCCTTACCCTACCTATTTGTGGAAAGGAGTAAGTGGTTTATAGTGACGTGTCAAAATCTGGACTTGGATGCATATTAATCGAATGATTGGAAAGTCATTGCATATTAGTAGTTTCCGCACCAAGTCCACTTGGATGCATCTGGACTTGGTTTATAGCGGCAAGATAGGAAAGTCATTGCCTACGTTTCCCAACAATTGCGACCCCACGAGAGCAACTACCCTACGCATGATTTGGAACTTGCAGCCGTGGTGTTTGCCTTAAAAATATGGCGACATTACTTATACGGCGAGACGTGCCGAATCTTCACTGACCACAAAAGCCTGAAGTACCTCCTCACGCAAAAAGAATTGAATATGAGACAACAAAGATGGTTGGAGTTGATTAAAGACTATGATTTAATCATCGAATATCATCCTGGAAAGGCAAATGTTGCTGCTGATGCCCTGAGCCGAAAGTTTCATCCTCCTTCTCCATCAGTTTTGGCCTACATGCGCACCCATTACCTGCTAATGATGTTGGAATTGAAAGCTAACCGTGTGCATCTTGGCACCAATTTTTCTGGTTCGTTGTTGGCACGAATTGAAGTCACACCTACCGTAATTGAAGAAATCCAGAATCAACAATTAGAGGATCCGAAATTTATTGAAATTCGGAAGTAACTTGCTGATGGTGTTGAGGCCATAGTTCGTGATTTCAGAATACGAGATGACGAAGTACTAGTCTTCAGAAACCGAGTATGTGTTCCACAATATGTTAATATTCGTAACCTTATTCTATCAGAGGCGTATAGTTCGAAGTTCGCTATTCATCCTAAAAGCACTAAGATGTACCGAGATTTGAAGGAGCAGTATTGGTGGCCAAACATGAAACGTCACATTGCTAAATTTGTTGCCCGATGCCTCGTATGTCAACAAGTAAAGATCGAACATCAAAGACCCACTGGTCTACTTCAGTCACTTCCGATTCCAGAATGGAAGTGGGAGCACGTCACGATGGATTTTGTGACCGGTTTGCCTAGATTGCAGCGAGGATACAATGCCATTTGGGTGATCGTGGATCGACTGATGAAATCTGCACACTTTCTTCCTATATGTGTGACAGATACACCAGAAAAATTAGCAGTTCGATTGCATGGAGTACCAGTTTTTATTATTTCAGATCGTGACCCTCGTTTCACCTCATGATTTTGGGGGAAATTTCAGAATGCGTTGGGTTCAAGATTGAATTTTAGTACAACATTTCATCCCCAGACCGATGGTCAATCAGAAAGGATGATTCAGACATTCGAAGACATGCTACGAGCGAGTGTGTTGGATCAACCAACCGGTTGGGATCGATGCCTGCCATTGGCAGAATTTGCTTACAACAATAGTTTTCATGTAAGCATAGGTATGGCACCCTATGAAGCACTATATGGGAGATATTGCAGAACTCCCATTTTCTGGAATGAAGTAGGGGAGAGACGCCTAAACAATCCGGAATTGATTGATCAAGTAACAGAACAATTAAGCTTGATCCGACAAAGGCTAAAAACAACCCACATCGGCAGAAAAATTTCGCCTACTATCGACAAAGGGAGCTGGAATTTGCGGTAGGTGACAAAGTATTTTTCAAGGTCGCCCCATAGAAAGGAGTCCTTCATTTTCAGCAGCGAGGTAAGCTAGCACCTCGCTACATTGGTCCGTATGACATTGTCAAAAGAACTGGCCTTATTGCATACCGACTTGCACTACCTCCAAATATGAAAAGAATTCACAATATATTTCACATTTTAATGCTAAGAAAGTATATGCGAAATCCTGCCCATGTGATTAAAGAACCGCCAGTTGAAGTTGCTGAAGACCTATCTTATCCCGTACAACTAGTTGCCATACTAGATCGGTCAGTTCGACAGCTTTGCAGTCGAAGTGTGCCTATGGTATGCGTTGTTTGGCGTAATGGCAAAATTGAGGAACAGTCTTAGGAGACTGAGGAATCTATGTATGCAAAATTTCCTTACCTGTTTGCTTAGGTACTTATGTTAAAATTTCTAGGACGAAATTCCTGTAAGGAGGGGAGGATATGAGACCCCGAATTTTGAGTCCTAGAATTGCAGAAGCCAGTGCAGGTGAAAAGATGATTTTTTCCCTGAAGGAAAGGATGTGTGATGACCGAAATTGGTAAGAGTTATATGGTAGTTAATTCTGGTTTTAATTCCTTTTAATCTAAGTCCCTAAAGCTAGATAATTGTCTTAGAATTTAAAATCCCTTAAAATAGGGGAGGATAATTAAAGAATTTAAATCTGTTAATTATCTTACTTTAATAAAGCCTTTAAAGTAGTAATCTTATTTCCATACCCATCCATTATAAATAGGAAGCCAACCCCACAAAAATCATTCATAGAAAACACACAACGCTCATATAGCCTAAAACCCTTACACCTCTCTATAACTGCCAAAATTCGCTGAAACTTTAAACCAGTAAAACTCTCTCATCGTTTGTTGGATCCCTAAAAATAATAGCTTGTTGGAAAGCTCTCTTCATCCTCTTTCCAAAATGCTTTGTTTTTTTGTCGGGAGGTTAGTATTTTTTTTCCTAAAGTTAAGTTGAAATTCGGCAGCACTGTCTAATCTTCTTGAACTTCAGAATAGTATAACTCTTTCATCATTTGTTGTATCTCTACAAATAACAGCTTGTTGGAAATCTATTTTCATCCTCTTTCCAACCATATATTTTTTTTATTTTGACGTTCATATTTCTTTGTCAAAAGTTAAATTGAAAATTGACGGCGGAATTAGGTTTTCGGCGGAACTACCAAAATCTTCTTATACTTCAGAATAGCATAACTCTTTTATTGTTTGTTGTATCTATACAAATAATAGCTTGTTGGAAAGAATTTTTCATCCTCTTTCCAACCACATGTTTTTTTGTTTGTACATAAAGATTTTCTTGTCTAAGGTTAAGTTGAAAATCAGCAACGGAATTTGGTTTTCATTGAAGACGGAATTAAGATTTTAGATTTCTACAGTTTTTGTCTTCGGTTGATTTCTGTTGTCGTTTCTCGTGTTCTTATGACTTCTAGCATCTATTCATGATGTATGATCATGAATTTCTTTCTTTTTAACTTCTTTATGCTTAAAGTCGAAATTGTCCTATCCCCTACTCTTAGCGACGAAATTTGCATAGTTAATTGGAATGGTAATTTAGGTTGAATCTTGTTAAGTTCCTGGCTATCACACCACACATCTAAGAGGTAGGCACCTGTAGCATCTAATCACTGGTTTCTGATAGGTTTGGTGAGTGGAATTGGTAAGGAAATAGGGTATTCAATTGATTATTGAATATGCATGCTTAGTTTGTTTTCGTCTTTGCCAGGTAATAATATAGGTGGTTCGGAATTACCTAATAAAGGAAAAGGAGTAGCTTCTTGTTCAGAGACAAGAGAGGAAGGATCTACACCTCATCGGTTTCTCCAGAGACTCTTGTTATTTTCTTGATATTTTTTTTTATACCTACCCTTGTTGTATTGCATGCGATTTTATTATAGGATGAGAGTATGAATTTCAGATTGAGACATGGATCTCGTAGGCAATGTCAAACCCTTGAGTTAGGTATTGAATGCTTGAGTTGCATATGTTATGTGAATTGAATATGATGATTGTGTTCTGACATGATTGAGGGTACCCTATTATGGTATTATGCTTTGTACTTGCCTGTGTGTGTTTGTACGTGTTTATGTGTCAGGATCCTTTTCTGGTGGCCATTTGGGGTAAACATTGATGCTCCTAGGGAGAGGAGAGGTTCTTACTAGTATGGGAGTTGTGTGGGTGGCAAAGCCCAGCATGCGTGCACTGGATGTCTTGTCCTTGTGTGGCCGGACCCTTTCCTTGTGTGGCAGGAAGCCCTTATCCTTGTGTGGTTTGGGATGCCCTAGTCCATGTGTGGCTTGGGAAGACTTGTCCTTGAGTGGAAAGACGTCTTGTCCTTGTGTGGCAAGATGAATAGGCTTACTGATTAGCTTGTGTGTTAACCGTTTACCCTTTGTGTAGTAAGCCTTGGACAACACAGGTGGAAGGGGATGGTCTTTTTTCTTCATTGCCGAGAGCAATCTGACTAGTTCTACCTTCCTGTGTACTTTTGATTTTTCGGAAGTGATTGTAGTCCTCCCTCAACCATAGATTTAGCCCTAACCCTTTTTGATTGGTTCTTGAATTGCTTGATCCCTTTTAGTTGTATACAAATGATCTAATGTGAATTGGGCGATTTGTGTTTAGGGTTTCTACAGATCTTATGATGCTATGACCCTACTGAGATTTTTGTAATCTCATACCGTTGTTTTACTATTTTTCAGGCTTAGGTACATCCACTGTTCGTGGTACCTGTGTGTGAGATCAAGGCTACACGGCGGGGAGATATCGCATCACATTTGCATACTTGTTCCTTGTTTACTTGCGCATATAACATGAATGATTGGGCTGCTTTCTGGTTTATTTTAAGATCCCTCTTTTGCTTGCTATTTCCAAAATATGTTGGAGGACTTCTTGTTGGTTATTTGGATCCCTATGGGACTTGTGTGTTATGAACCCAATGATTTAATCTAAAGACTTCCGCTGATGTTTTATTCACTCCGTATGTTACCAGAATATTTGTCTAATATCATACTCCAATTGTTGTGAAACATTAAAATAAACATGCTAAAAGTCGAAAGTTAATGGTAAGCCTGGTGAGATTCAGATAAGTTCTAGGTGTCATTTGGGTTTATTTGGGTTTCACGGCGGTGATGACCTTAATTGGTGAAAATAGTAATAGTTAGGAATTGGGGTTGTCATACAATAATAAAAAAAATACCCTATTTCCTTACCAATTCCACTCACCAAACATATCAGAAACCAGTGATCATATGTCGTAGGTGCCTTCCCCTCAAATGTGTGATGTGATAGCCAAGAACTTATCAAGAAACAACCTGAATTAGCATCCCAATCAACATACAAATTTTGGCACTAAGAATAAGGCTTTAGGGAAAATTTTGATTTCATGTTAACAAGCTATAAGGGTTGCAATTTCATGTTAACAAGGAAGAATTAGGTGTTTATAATACATATAATCAAAAGGAACAAGATCAGAAACCAATATGTTAATCAATTCATCAAAATCGACAACAATAGAGCAAAGGTAGGGCATGCCAATTTCATTTATAGGGAAGATTCAAAAGATGAATTCATGATTTTACAATATGAATGGATGCTAACCAATCATACAAACAAGAGGGACAACAACCAAAATCAATTGAAAGAAGAATCACACAATTTTGGCACCAATCCTGCCGAATTACAAGTTGAATTTTGACAGTGAATAACTAACCTTTTTATGACTAGACCAAGATAGATAGATAGACAGAGAATTGACAGATCATAGTCCTTAGTCAGCTCCACCCATCATTGTCGTCTCATGTTCAACTCCTTCTGCGTAAAGAGGTATTTCAAGCTTTTGTGGTCGATGAAGACTCGGCATGTCTCGCCATACAAGTAGTGGCGCCATATTTTCACAAACACCATGGCTAGCTCCAAATTATGCATAGGATAGATGAAAATCGTGTGGTCGCAGTTGTCGGGAACAATAGGAAATTTCCTGTCTTGCATCAATACGCATCCAAGTCTGGATTTTGACGCATCGCTATACACCACCTATTGTTTTCCACCAACTGGTAAGGTGAGGATTGATGTGGAAACCAATCTGCTTTTCAATTCTTTGAAACTTCGTTGGAATTTTTCATTCCATACTAACGGCTCTCCTTTGCTCGACATTTTCGTCATTGGTCCAGCAAGCGATGAAAATTTCTCCCCGAAGTGACGGTAGTATTCAGCTAAGCCAAGGAAACTATGAAATTCAAACACAGTTCGTAGGGGGAGCAACTATGGCTTCAATCTTCTTCGGATCAACTAACACACCTTGGGCAGAAACAACATGGCCAAGGAAACCAACTTTGCGTAACAAGAATTCGCATTTAGAATACTTTGTGAACAACCGCCGATCCCTCAAAGTATTCAGCACAATCCGCAAGGGCTTAGCATGCTCCTCTTCTGATTTTGATTAAATCAGAATGTCATCGATCAAGACGATCACAAATTTATCCAAGAACTCATGGAACACACGATTCATCAAGTTCATGAACACAACTGGTGCATTGGTTAAAATGGAATGACATAACTAGAAATTCGTAGTAGCTGTATCGCGATCTGAACGTAATCTTCGGAATATCAACATCATGAACTCGCAATTGATGGTATCCAGATCTAAGATCGATCTTGGAGAATACGGTTGCACCTTGGAGCTGATCGATCAAGTCGTCGATGCACAGAAAAGGGTAATTGTTCTTCACGGCCACACGATTTAGCTGCCAATAGTCGATGCACAATCGCAGAGAACCATCTTTCTTCTTCATGATCAAGACAAGTGCTCCCCAAGGTGACACACCGGATGAAACCAGGATCCAGAAAATCTTCCAATTGCGTTATTAGCTTCTTCATTTCAGTAGGAGCCATATGATATGGAGGAATGTAAATCAGATTCGTACCAGGCACTAACTCAATGTCGGATTCCACTTCCCTTGCTGGTGGAAAACCAGCTATGTCTTCTGGAAATACATCCAGAAATTCGCAAACTAGTGGAACAGAATCCAGTTCCGAGGATTCTTTAGAAACATCATGCACATACATGAGGTACACTATACATCCCTTTCTGATTAATCGCTTTGCATCAAGCCAATAAATTATGCAAGTTAGAATGACTAGCCTATCATCTTCAAAGCAGTACTCGGCACCATCAGGAAAAGTGAACCGCACACGCTTGGTGAAACACTACATATGGGCTTGATATTTTTCCAAACAGTCCATGCCTAAGATCACATCCAGCTCTTGGATGGCCAATGGAATCAGATCCACCTCAAGTATATTCGGACCCAAACGTATAGCACAACCGATATAGACTAAATCAAAAATCAGTTGCTCTCCTAATGGAGTCAGAACCGCAATAGGAGGAGACAAGGGAGATAGAAGTCGATCTATGCTAAGTGCTATCCTTGGACTTACAAGTGACATGTTCGCTCTGGGATCTAACAACACTTTAGCATTTTGAGAAAAGACTGAAATAATACCTGTCACCACATCAGGGCTAGTCTCGGCATCAATTGGGGTGAATAGCCTCATTGGTCATGGCTAGCCTCACTTGTGGATCCGTTTGGTGGTCCTCCTGGTGCACATGTTGGTGGTTTGGTGGAGTTAGCATACCCACCTCGGCCCGCACTAGGTGCGCCTGTGAATATTCCCCATCTCCCCTAGTTGTAACATCGATATTGCCAAGAATTCCAAATAGATCCATTGGAATTTGGACCAAAAAAGTTCTTCTTGTTGCTACCTCCATTGCCATTGTTTTTTGAACGATAGGACCTCAAAGCATAAGGTCCTGTATGCCGATTGAACTTCGAATCTCGTCTGAAGGATCTGCCACTAGTGGCTACGGATGGCTTTTTGGTTTGTACGATCTTTTTGGCTTTAGTTGCGGTGATGATTAGTTCTTGCAAATTCTGCACCGGTGTCGTACTGACAATGGTTTTGAGCTCGGTACTCAGCCCATCCTGAAATTGTCTCGCAAGCTAGTACGGTGAATGATCCTCCTCTGGTGCAAATCGGGACAACTCCCTCAATGCCTTCTAGTATTCCAGCACCAAACGGGTGCCCTGTTCAAGCTTATAGAAAGCTTGTCACTGCTCGCTTTTATGGAATCTCATATAGAACCTCTCATCGAAATCATACCAAAATTTCTCCCAAGTAGGCAAACGATCTCCGAATCGTAAGCTCATGGCTGTCCACCATGCGAGGGCTTCTCCTTCAAGTTGGAAAGTAGTGATGCAACCTTGTAATCATCTGAAATACGCAAGAACAAAGACACTTGGCACAAGGTGTCTATCCGTTCACAAGCCGCAGCAGCTCCGGCTAAACTATTGAAATCTTTACATTCGTGCTAACGAGCTTCCTTCAGCAATTTTGTAATAACGACTGTAAGTCTCTCGGCTTCTTTATGATACGTTAGCTGTACACGTTCAAGTGCAGGAACAAGTTCTTCCACAGGAGTAGGTGCAGGAGCATTCTGAAATTACGCCTCCATACACTGTTGATTCACAGCAATTCCTTGTAACACATTCAGAGTTTGAGCCATCACAAAATCGATGGCTGGTGCGGCTGGTGCCTCAGGTTGGTTTTCAAGCTCAGCTTGCCCTCCCTACTCAATCTGTGCATTCAGCTCCTTTTGCTCAACAGGTTGCTGTTCGGCCTGAACCCCATACCTACCCCGTCAATCCCTTGTAGCGCTCAACCTTGCCATACTATACAAGCACACAATCATTACTCAACACATAATCAAATACAAATACTAGGAAAAGAAGTGGTACCTGATGGAGAGGTGTGCATCGAACAATATGTATATCCTGGAAAAAACAAAATACACATGCATACAAGTATGCCAATTTCAGAAATCACATGTACACATTCAGTTGCACATTCGGCACTCACATTAACACACACATATGCATTCGGCAAACATACTTTCATACAAACCATACTCAGCAATCATGAAAAACCACATCTTATGCGTTTGGTAATACATATGTTTGACACATATCACACTCGACATTATGGTAACAATCATACATAAACATTCGGCAACATAGAAATCTCATTGGGGCACTCGGCAACATACTCGGCAATGACAAAGAAATACAGCAAAGCACCCATCAAAACACATCAAATCATACAATGCATAAAAGCACACATAAATACACAACAGATTAAACAATCAAACATGTCATTCAAATAATTCAAACCATGTTTTTATCATCAGATTATTTCTGGTATTATCCCCTAAGTGAGTGGGTGTGTGCGCATGTACCTACCTACAAACATAAAACCAACAAACTGGTTAGCATATAACAAATCATATTCCCTAAACCATGCTTTGCTACCAAAACTATAAGGACCCCAATTCCTATCCTATTCTTAAGTTGCTCCTAATAGGACCCTTACCATTGTAATACCCAAACAAGCCCAAAACCAGGCCTATTTGAATCCCACAAGACTTATCCATCTAATTTTTTATTTTAGCATGTTCAATCTTTATACTTATAACAATTGGAGCATGATATTGGACAAGCATTCTGGTATCATATGGAGTAAATAAAACATCAGCAAAAGTCTTTAAATTGAATCATTGGAACCACAACACATAGCATTAATTTCTATCCTATATGGTTTCTTTCTTATTCTTAAGAGATAATTCCAGATTTAATTTCTAAGCATTATCTCTTATATCAAGCCTTAAAAGTAGGGAAAATTAATCCCAAAAGACCCTATAAATATAGATGCCAGCCTACTATATTCCATACAAACAAACCTCTTTTATTTTTTTTTCCAAAATTAAACTCTCTCTTTTCCCCCCAATTGCTGCCGACTTTCATTGGTTAAAAACTCTAGCCGAAATTGATCATCCATCATCAGAATTTTGCGTTTAATAGCTTGTTGGAATCCATTTTTCATCCTGCATCTTATTATCTTGGTTTCATCATCAGAAAGTTAGATTTTTTATTTTAGTTTTTATTCCCAAAATTCCTAGGGATCTGTGGCGAAATCGGCTTTTCTCATTCTTGTTGGTTCATATTTTTGTTCATCTTCATCGTTTGAATATTTAGTACCTATTCTTGTTATAATATAATGAAATCAGCTCTTGTATCCTTCCATAGAAGAAATCGACTTACCCTATTGCTAACCCTATGTTTGCCGAAATTTGATCAATTGACTTGTCTATTGGTTTCAAATCTTGTTCCTTTTAATCGTTTGAGTAATTGACACCTGTTTCTTTCTTATATTCATGAAATTGTAACCCCTAACCTCTCTAATATTGAAATCGCATATACCTTATTAAGCCCTAAGTGTGCCAAAATTTATACTATGAATTGGGTTGAACAATCAGGTTGATTCTTTTTGTGTTCTTGACTATCACATCACACATCCAAAGAGGAGATTCTAGTTGCATCTAATCTCTGGTTTTTGGTTGGATTGGTAAGTGGAATTGGTAAGGAACTAGGATGTTTATTTTGTTTCTGAATATGTATGCTTAGTGTGGTATTGTCTTTGCCTTATGTGTGCTTAAGTGGTTCAGATCCTTTTGATAAAGACAAAGGAATAGCAACTTATTCAGACACAAGAGAGGTAAGATCTATGCCTTATTGGTTTCTCCAGAGATCTCTTTGCTTGATTGATGATTCGGTTTGTTTTCCTTGATATGCACATGCTTGTGGTTTGGTATGCATGTTTGCGGTTTGGTTTTTGATACCGTAGGCAAATTATGTATCCCTATGCTAGGATTGAGTGCCTATTTTTGTATTTGACTTGCTGATTGTGTTGTGATATGATTGAGGATACCCTATTGTATTGCTATGCCTTGTACTTGCTCGTGTGTGCTTGTACTTGTTTGTTATGTTAGGATCCTCTTTCCGGTGCCATTTGGGATAAGTGACTAATGATCCTAGTAAGAGGAGAGGTACTTATTAGTATGGGAGTCGCAAGGGTTGCAATCCCCAGCATGTGGATGCTGGATGCCTAGTCCTTGTGTGGCTAGAAGTTTTTTCCTTTGTGATGGCAAGATGCCCTTATCCTTGTGGGGTTTGGATACCCTTATCCTTGTGTGGTTTGGATACCCTTATCCTTGTGTGGTTTGGATGCCTTTTACTTGTGTGGCAAGATGGATAGGCTTGCTGATTAGATTGTTTGCTAACCATTTATCCTTTGTGCAACTAAGCCTTAGACAACACATGTAATGATCCCAATTCCTACCTGTTAAAATTTGCTCCGATTAAGGCCATTACCGTTGTGAAATCCAAACAAGCCCAAAGACACCTAGAATCTATCTGAATTCCACCAGGCTTACCCATTAAATTTTTTTTTTGACTTTTAGCATGATCATTCTATCTGTTCAATAACAAATAGAGCATGATATTGGACAATCATTCTGGTATCATACGGAGTGAATAAAATATCAGCGGAAGTCTTTAAATTTAATTATCGGAATCGAAACACACAAATCCCATAGGGATCCAAATAATCAGCAAGAAATCCTCCAACATGTTCCAAAATATAACAAGCAAAAGAGGGATCTTGAAGAAAAAATCACAAAAGTAGTCCAATCTATGATCATATTGTATTTGCAAGCAACCAAGGAAATAAGAATGCAAAGGTGATGCAATATCGTCCCGCCGTGCTGCCTTGATCTCACACACTAGTACCACGAACAGTGAATGTACCTAAGCCTGAAAAATGGTGGAAACAATAGAATGAGATTACAAGAATCTCAGTAGGGTCATAACATCATAAGATGAAACCATAAACACAAATCTCCTAAACAACATCAGATCATTCCTAACAACTAAAAGGGATCACGCAATTCAAGAATTCAGTTAAAAAGGGTAGAGCCGAATCTAAGGCTGAAGAGGGACTACAAATACTTCCAAAAACTCAGAAGTACACAGGCAAGTAGAACTCATCAGATTGCACTCGGCAATGAAGAAGAAAGGTCATCCCCTTCCACCTATGTTGTCCAAGGCTTATTGCACAACAGGTAAATGGTTAACACACAAGCTATTCAGTAAGCCTATTCATTTTTCCACACAAGGACAAGTCATCCCAAGCCACACAAGGACAGGGGCTTCCTGCCACACAAGGATAGGGCTTTTGTCCACACAAGGACAGGGGCTTCCTGCCACACAAGGATAGGGCTTTTGTCCACACAAGGACAGGGCTTCTTGCCACACAAGGACCATACATCCAGCGAGCTCATGCTGGGGATTACCACCCATATGATTCCCATACCAGTAAGAACCTCCCCTCTCACAAAGAGCATTAACGCTTATCCCGAATGGACACTGGAAAAGGATCCTGTCAAACAACACGTACCAGCACACACAAGAAAGTATAAAACACAATACCACAACAGGGTATCCTTAATCATGTCAGAACACAATCAACATGTTTAATACAGACAACACATGCAAACTAGGCACTCATATCCTATTTTAAGGGATTCGGTAAAGCCTAGAGGATCGCATCTTGGTCCTCAATTCAAGCATTCTTACTACACAACATATGCTTATACAACATTATATGTAAAGGCACCAAAATTAACAAGAAAACAACAAAAATCTCTGGAGAAACTGATGAGGCTTAGATCCTACCTCTCTTGTCTCTGAACAAGAAGTTATTCCCTTGCCTTTATCCCATAATTCTGCACTACTTATAGCATCACAATGCAAAGCCAAAACCAAACTAAGTATGCGCATCCAATATCCAATTAAATACCCTATTTCCTTACCAATTCGTCTCACCAAATCTATCAGAAACCAATGATCAGATGCCACAGGTACCTCCCCCTTGGATGTGTTATATGATAGCCAAGAACTTAATAAAAAACAACCTGAATTACCATCCCTAATTATCATATAATTTTCGGCACTAAGAATAGAACAATAGGGAAAGTTGTGATTTCATGTTAACAAGTTGTAGGAGTTGTGATCTCATGTTAACAAGGAAGGATTAAGGATTTATAACGTGTATAATCAAAATAAACAAGATCAGAATCTAATAGGTTAATCAATTGATCAAGATAAGTAACAATAGGGCAGTAGGGAAAAGGTAGGGCATACTAATTTCATGTATAGAAACGATTCAAAGGATGAATTCATGATTGTTCACTATGAATTAATATTAAACCTTTCATACGTATAAAGGTAACAACATCAGAGATCAATCAAAGGCAGAATTATAAAAATCTAAAAACCTAATCCGCCAAATTTTGATTTATCTTTACAGAAAGAAATACTAATCTTCAGATGAAAAAAAAAGATGGTTGGAAGAGTATGAAGGGAGCTTTCCAACAAGCAATTATTTTCAGGAATCCGACAAACGATGAGAGAGTTATGCTTGTTTGAAGTTCAAGAAGATTTTGGCAGTTCTGCCAAATTTCGATTTAAATTTAAAGAAAGAAATACTATTTTTCAGACAAAAAAAAATATTTTTGGAAAGAGAATGAAATGATCTTTCCAATAAGCTATTATTTGCAGGAATACGACAAACGATGAGAGAGTTATGCTTGTTTGAAGTTAAAGAAGATTTTGGCAGTTCTGCTAAATTTCGATTTAACTTTAAAGAAAAAAATACTAACCTTCGGACGAAAAAAAAATGATTGGAAAGAGGATGAAAATAGACTTCCAAAAAGCTATTTTTTTCAGAAATCCAAAAAACAACGAGAGAGTTATGCTTGTTTGAAGTTCAAGAAAATTTTAGCAGAAATTGGGAGGTGTAGGGTTTTTAGGTCTTACGAATTTTGTGTGTTTTCTGTATAAGATTTTTGTGTGGCTGACTTCCTACTTATATAAGATGGCTATGAGATTAAAATCCCTATCTTCAAGGCTTAATTAAAGTAAGATAATTATCAGAATTAAATTCTGTAATTATCCCCCCTTAAACTTAAGGTTTTTATTTCCTAAGGTAATTATCAACCAATAAAGAATTAATTTAAAGGGAATTAATACCAGAAATAATTACTCGACATCCCTTACTAATTTTGGCCATCACACATCCTTTTTTAGGGGCAAAATAGTCTTTTCTACCTGCACTGCCTTTTGGACTTTTAGGACTCAAAATTTAGGGTCTCACATCCTCCCCTTCTTATAAGAATTTTGTCCTCACAATTTTTAGCACTAAGTACCTAACCAAATAGATAAGGAAATTTTGCACGCATAGATTCCTCAGTCTCCCAAGACTGTTCCTCAATTTGGCCATTATGCCAAACAACTCGCACCATAGGCATGCTTCGATTGCGAAACTGTCGAACTGACCGATCTAGTATGGCAATTGGCTATACGGGATATGATAGGTCTTCAGCAATTACAACTGGGGGTTCTTCGAGCACGTGAGCAGGGTTTTGCACATACTTTCTCAACATAGATACGTGGAACACATTATGAATTCTTTCCATATTTGGAGGTAAGGCAAGTCGGTATGCAACAGGGTCGTTCCTCTCGACAATGTCGTACGGACCAATGTAACGAGGTGCTAGCTTACCTCGCTGCTGAAAACGAAGGACTCCTTTCCATAAGGCGACCTTCAAAAACACTTTGTCACCTACCGCAAATTGTAACTCCCTCCGTCGATTATCGACATAGTTTTTCTGTCGATTCTGGGCTGTTTTTAGCCATTGTCGAATCAAGTTTAACTGTTCTGTTGCTTGATCAATCAATTTCGGATTGTCTAGGTGTCTTTTGCCTACTTCATTCCAGAAAATGGGAGTCCTGCAACGCCTCCCATATAATGCTTCATAAGGTGCCATACCGATGCTTACATGAAAACTATTGTTGTCAGCAAAATTCTGCCAATGGAAGGCATCGATCCCAACCGGTTTGCTGATCCAACACACTCGCTCGTAGCATGTCTTTGAGTGTTTGAATCGTCCTTTCTGTTTGGCCATTGGTCTGGGGATGAAATGCCATACTGAAATTCAATCCCGAACCCAGCGCATTCTGGATTTTCTCCCAAAATCATGAGGTAAAATGAGGGTCACGATCTGAAACGATGGACACTGGCACTCCATGCAATCGAACAATCTCATTCAAGTAACGAACTGCCAATCTCTCAGGTGTATCCGTCACACGTATAGGGAGGAAGTGTGCAGATTTCGTCAATCGATCCACAATCACCCAAATGGCATCGTATCCTTGCTGTGATCTAGGCAAACCGGTCACAACATCCATTGTGACATGCTCCCACTTCCATTCTGGAATCGGAAGTGACTGAAGTAGTCCAGCGGGTCATTGATGTTTGATCTTTACTTGTTGACATATGAGGCATCGGGCAATGACCTCAGCAAGGTAGTGTTTCATGTTTGGCCACCAATACTGCTCCTTTAAATCTCGGTACATCTTACTGCTTCCGTGATGGGTAGCGAACTTCGAACTATGCACCTCCAATAAGATAAGGTTACGAATATCAATATCTTGTGGAACACATACCCGGTTTTTGAAGACAAGCACTTCGTCATCTCTTATTCTGAAATCATGAACTATGGCATCAACACCCTCAGAAAGTTTCTTCCGAATTTCAATTAGTTTTGGATCCTCTAATTGCTGATTCCGGATTTCCTCAATCAAGGTAGGTGTGACTTTGATTTGTGCCAACAATGAAATAGAATAATCGATGCCAAGATGCACACGATTAGTCCTCAAATCCAGCAACATAGGCATGTAATGGGTGCGCATATAGGCCAAAACCGTTGGGGAAGGAGGATGAAACTTTCAGTTTAAGGCACCAGCAACAGTATTTTCTTTTCCAAGATAATATTTGATGATCAAATCGTAGTCTTTGATCAGCTTTACCCATCTTCGTTGTCTCATATTCAATTCTTTTTGCGTGACTAGGTACTTCAAGCTTTTGTGATCGGTGAAGATTCGGCATGTCTCGTCGTATAAGTAACGTCGCTATATTTTCAACGCAAACACCACGGCTGTATGCTCCAAATCATATGTAGGATAGCTTCTTTCATGCGGTCATAACTGTCAGGAAGCATATGTAATGACTTTCTCGTCTTGTATCAATACGCATCAAAGTCTAGATTTTGACGCATCACTATAAACCACATACTCCTTTCGGAAAATAGGTAAAGTAAGGATAGCTGCGGAAACTAACTTGTGGATCCATTGGGTGGTCCTCCTGGTGTGCGCATTGGGGGTTTGGTGGGGTTAGCATACCCACTTTGTTCCGCACTAGGTGCATCTGTGATACATCTCGGCTTTTGGTATTCCCGCTGAATGTGTCCCATTTTTCCACAATTGTAACATCGACATTGCTGAGAATTCCACGTAGATCCACTGGAATTCAAACCAAAAAAATTTTTCTTGTTGTTACTTCCATTGCCATTAATTTTCGGAGGATAGGACCTGAAAGGATAGGGTCCCATGCGACAATTAAATTTTGATTCTCGCCGGAAAGATCCACCACTAGTGGCTGCGGATGGCCTTTTGGTTTGCACGATCTTGTCGGCTTCAGTCGTGGCAACAATTAGTTCTTGCAAATTTTGTACCGGTGTCGTACCAACAATGGTTTTGAGTTCGATACACAGCCCATCCTGAAATTGCCTCCCAAGCTTGTACGGTGAGTGATCCTCTTCAGCTGCAAATCGGGACAATTCCATTAATACCTTTTCATATTCCAGCACCAAACGGGCTCCCTGTTCAAGCTTGTAGAATGCTTGTCGCTGTTTGCTTTTATGGAATCTCATATAAAACCTTTCGTCGAATTCATATCGAAATTCTTCCCATGTAGGTAGACGATCGCCAAATCGCAAGCTCACAGTTGTCCACCATGTGAGGGTTTCTCCCTCCAATAGGAAAGTGGCGATGACTACCTTGTCATCATCAGAGATACGTAAAAACAAAGATACTCGGCACAAGGTGTCAATCCATTAGCGAGCGGAAGCAGCTTCGGCTGAACCATTGAAATCTTTACATCCCAATTGTCGAGCTTCCTTCAATAGTTTTGTAATCATGACGTGAAGTCTCTCGGCCTCCTTAGGATGTGTCAGCTGTACAGGTTCAAGTGGAGGAATAGGTTCTTCCACAGGCACGGGTCCAGGAGCATTCTGAAGTTGCACCTCCATACGCTATTGATTTGCAGAAATTCCTTGCAATACGTTTAAGATTTGTGCCATCACATGATCGATGGCTGGTGCCTCAGGTTGGTTTTCGGGCTCAGCTTGCCAACCCTGCTCAGTTTATGCATTCGGCAGCTCCTCTTGCTGAACCTCATACCTACCCTGTCGATTCCTTTTAGCGTTCAAGCTTGCCATACTATACAAACATACGATTGTTACTTAACACATAACTAATTACGATACTAGGAAAAGAAGTGGTACCTGGTGGAGAGGCATGCACCGGACGATATGCAGATGCTAGAAATCGAAGTACTCATGCACACAAGTATGGAAATTTTGGAAACCACATGCACACATGCAATGCACACTCGGAAATTACCTCAACACATACATAAGCACTCAACAACAGTACAAACCATACATAGAAATCATGCAAAACCACATCTCACGCATTCGGCAACAAACATGTCTCACACATATTCATATTCGGCAAGCATAGGTTCACACAAAACATACTTGACTTGCATACAAATCAATCACATGCTCGGCAAACTTGACAACAATACATAAAGACATACCTGGCAATGATAAGAAATCTCATAGGATACTCAGTAGCATGCACCAACAAATACACATTCTCGACAATGTTAAGAAACCCAGCTAAACACTCAAAAACACATCAAATCATACAAGACATAAAAAATACTCATAGACATGCAACAAGTTAATCAATCAGACACGACATCTAAACATTTCTAACCAGGTTCTTAACATCTGATTAATTTTTTGGTATTAGCTCTCTAAGTAAGTGGGTGTGTGCGCATGTACCTTCCAAAATCAACAATCTAGTTAGCATACAATAAATCATATAACCTAAACCATGCTCCGCTACCAAACCTGTAATGACCCCCATTCCTACTTATTAAAATTTGCTCCGATTAAGGCCATTACCGCCGTGAAATCCAAACAAGCCCAAAGACACCTAGAACCTATCTGAATCACACACTCATGCATAATTTTTTTATTTAAAAAAGTTGGAAAGTCGGCTAACAGAAGATAAGGCCCACTAATGGTTCTTTTATCTTTTAACAAAAAACATAGCTCATACTAGTGTTACCAAAAGCTTCTATGGTCAACTCCTGTGACCATCTAAATATATGACCCATCGGCCACTGATCTTAGTTTAGGTCGTCCGTGCACTGGAATACTTAGTAACAAGAATATAAAGTAAAATCGGTAAAAACATGGTATATACAACCCAAAATCTCAATGTCACATACAAGTATATACTCTCATAGAGAATCTCATGTCTCATTAGTACGTGCAACCACATGCACCTAATCATAATATTTCTCTCAATACCCAATATAGTAAAACTAATATACGAACCCAATACCAGTACGATTCACCATTTAATTTTCTGAAAACACAAAACTCAAACATGTATTTTAAAGCAAAACATGTAACCCACTCACCAGTATGCAGCCACAACACAACAAATCATTCAGCATAGTAAAACCAATATGAACCCAATACGAACCCACTCACCAGTATAGTAAAACCCAATACGAACCCACTCACCAGTATAATAAACCCAATACGAACCCACTCATAGGTGGTGTCCAAAGGATGGGTTGTTTCACACAATGATCTCAATCCTAAATGCACAAGTCATGTTCCTAAGTGTGCAAATGGAGTCAATGGCAAGTTCTAGATTCCTCCCAATTTGAGATCTCTCAAGGAAAAAAAATATTTGAAGGCAGAAAGTATGCCTTCTCAAGACTTAGTTTCAAAGCTCACTAGGAGTTGTGTGCATGATTATGTTTGAAGTCAAATTAATTATGTTCTTAGATTATGCAGTGTTCCTTATCAAGTTCAGATTTCCATAGCTTATTCTCATACAAACTAAGTTCCTTAGGTGACTAGCATCTAGTTCCTAACATACTTGAGGTAATAGCTTAAGGATAACATACAGAAGCAAAGTAGAAAAAAAAATTATATGTGGCAGATATTACTATGGCAACAAACATGTAAACATGTAAGAGAAAACAAAAATTGGTGCAAACATAATATACATTTCCTCATACTTGAATCATGCTTGCCCCTAAGCATGTAAGCAAAAAATAAAGATAAAACAAGATAATAAAACAAACAACTTAATAAACATGTTTAGGAGTGGCTAAGCCCCTAATCAACCCCTGCATCCTCAGCGGCCTTCTTTGGTTGTAGACCCAACACATAATTGATCCTCATTCACAAGGCTTTGAGTTTTTTGTCGACTGATTGCATTCACTAAAGTATCTTTGCGGGTATACCGAGGCTGGTTGATGGTGCAGTGGGAGGTGCAGCGGGGGCCTTTTGTTGAGTTGTGCCCTTTAGTCCTTCAGCCACTTAGGATACACCAAGGACAGGGAAGTCATATTTTCCATCCTCTGTTTGTTCGACCAGTCCCATATTCATGAGGCTGGTGATGTTAGTGAGTGCCACGTCATGTAGCAACCTCAAGTTACTTGGGAGTGTCAATTGGAGCTGCTGGGCAATGTGTGTGATAATGGACGTCAAAATTAGTGGCTTCCCCTTATTTTGGTGTCATTGGAACTGCAAGCTGATGAACATAGCTAAACTGATCTTTGTTTCTATTTTTATACACCACAGAAATAGCAGCTCTATTTTGTTTAATGTTGTGGTAGAGATGGGCCTCCCCAAGAAGGTGTGCGTCATGAATCTATACAGATACTTGAAAGTTGGGGACACCAAGTAATAATCTTTGAAAGACCTCGGGTTGTATGCTTGATCACAGGTCAACCATTTTTCATAGAGGGCTGTGGGGTCGAAGTCCTCTGGTTCCCTTATAATAACATGGTGGTACTCCTTACACCCTAAGAGCTAATTGAAACGCACGTAAGACATGTTGAACTCCTTCCTCAATAAGCAAAATTATACCAAGTCCGAGGTCTTCATGCTAAAACTGGCTGGTCTTCGGCACTGGAATGTTTTGTAGATTTCCAGTACAAACTCTTGATAGGATGGGTAGTTGATTTGGAAGTATTGGGTCCACCCAATGCTCTCGGTTGGCTTGTGGACCACGTCTTTGATGCCCAGCTCCTCCATTGTGTTAGTGCAGAGACATTTGCATTGGTATATAGCCTATTGGCTAAGCTCCTCATACTTAGTTTGCAGATCAAGGTTTGAAATTTGGCTAAGTGGCGCAGTGGTTGAAGGCGAGGGCTTGGAGGGGGCCTATCTTTTCTTTTGAGTTTGCTAACAAACTAGGGTTCACTAGGGGTAGCCTCCTACTGTTTCCATATTTTGGTGCTCTAGAGCCTGGTGAGCTTAGCAGTTGCTGGGACTAAGGCTGTTCTGGGAGTTGACTTTGGTAATATCTCCAGGCTTCGAGAGGAGCTCATTTCTTGCTCGGATGGGGGTGTCCCCATGGGTAGGGACCCTTCAGTTTGTGCTGAGCATCGTTGAGCTCCTTCAGACTGGAGGACCCTTCAGTAGACCTTGTACTAGTGGAATTGTTGCTGGATGGTGATAAGGCCTGAGCAGTAGGGGAATCAAGTTGGGGTTTGCCGATGGGTGCCAGCTTAGTCTGCTGGGGGCTAACTTGGGCCTCGTAATGGCTGGAGCCTATGACCCCAACTTCTTCAGGGGGGTTGATGGGCTCTCCTTCAAACAACGGTCTGGAAATGGCCGTGTCTGGTGCCATGGTGGCATCGAATGTACTCGGAACCTTAGCTGATGGTGAAGGTGTTTGTGTTGGAGTCTCAACCACTCTTTGGGAGTGTGACAATGTTGTTGGAGCTTCTTCAGTAGGTCAGGGCTGAGCTAGGGCCCTGGTTGGTGTTGGATTGGAGGATGAGGAGATCGAAATCGAGTTGTGTCGCCGATTCTCCTCTTGCATCCTTGGCATTGTCATAGTAATGGACATACCTTTGTTGTTCTTGCTAGAGTGAGAGGTAGCGGTTGTGCTAGAGTACCCCATCATCTCTTTCATCTTCTCTAACAGTTTTGCAGCTGTTGCATGGACTGCTGACAATATTGTGGCGTGTAGTGAGTCAGGTTGAGTAGGCTGTAGTGGCGGTCGGGTTTGGCTGATAGAGTTTTCTTTTGCCGCTTCTGATAGGTTTTCACTAGTACCCTCTCCGTTCATCTCTTCTGGGCCGGTGAGGGCACTGTCAACACAAGGAAACTCTAGCCGTTTTGGTGGGAGCTAGAGTGGAGTTCTCTACTTCAACTGGGTTGCTAGCGTAGCTTGTGGTTGGACTGAGGGGGCCGATGCGGGCTCACTTGGTCTGGCCTCCATCGCAGCCAGATTCTGCAGATGAGCCTTATACATTTTGTATGCCTCTTTTGCCTCCCGGATTATCGGTGAGTTAGAGCTAGTACTTCTAGTCGGTGGTACCACATTCTGACCATGCCGAGTCTTTGTTTTGGTCCATCAAAATCTACTGCTGGAGGGATCCTTTAGGGTAAGAGATGGAAGCTAGGGTTTTTTTCTATGTTTGGAAAGGGAAGAGAAAAAAATCAACGGTTTCTTTGCGAGAGAGAGAATCTTGTGAAGATTTGAGTGGGGGTGATAAATGAGGCTACTAATGGGTAGTTAATTCCCACGATTGACTCATATTGTGTTTTCCCTCTCTCCTTTTTTCTGGTTCAAAAAATATTCCCTCTGTTTTTTCTTTTTACGATTTTTTCCAAGTCTGTGGACTTCTCATTTATGCCCCTGGACATCCCCTAGCAAACCCTCGGTTTGCAAGGCTATAAATATGAGAACCGATTATAAATAGGGTATTTATTTCTCACAAAACAAGACAACAACAATGATTAAAATTTAAAAACCTGGGTTGCCTCCTAATAGCGCCTTTGGCTATGGTTGTTTGCTCGACTTGCATACTTGATGGTCAATAATATTTAGGGACACTGAGTTTATGTTGCTCAGTAATCCTTGGTAATTCATAGTACGATTTCACCCTGTGTGAGTTGACTTTGAACACCTTACCAATCCTGATTGGCTATTTTGATAGCCCCATGTATGTAGATAGCTGTTACGATAAACAGGTCCATCCATTTAGAGCGTAACTTGTCCGAAAATAGTTTGAGCTGGGAATGGTATAGCAAGACCTTCTACCCTACATAGAAGGTATTCTTCTTGATTCTGTCATCATGAAACCGTTTTACCTTCTCCTTGTAGAATTTTGAGTTATCATATGCACTCAACCGGATTTCATCAAGCTTATCCAATTGTAACAGCCTTTCTTGTCCAGCTTTGTCGAGGTTAGCATTGCATTGTTGGACAAACTAATAGGCCTTATGCTCAATCTCTATTGCTAGGTGACAAGCTTTCCTATATACAGTTTTGAAAGGGATGGTGCCAATAGGGGTCTTGTATGTAGTCTTGTAGGCTCACAAAGCATCATTAAGTCGAATACTCCAATCTTTACGAGTTGGATTGACCGTCTTCTGAAGAATGGTTTTTATTTCTATGTTGGAGACCTTGGCCTGCCCGTTGATTTGAGGATGATAGGCAGTGGAGGTCCTGTGCACCACACCGTACTTCTTCATCAGATTTCGGAAGATTTCGTTACAAAAAATGGGACCTTCGATCACTGATAATGGCCTCGGGCACCCCATATATGCAGATTTTAACACAAACAAAATCGACAATGGTCTTGGCATCATTCTTCTTTGTGGCCTTGGCTTCCATCCACTTTGAAACATAATCTAGTACCAAGATAATATAAAGGTTGCAAAATAAGGATGGAAAAGGTCCCATAAAATCTATTCCCCAACGTAAAAAAATTCACATACAATGATTGTGTAAGGACCTAAACCCAATGTATTAGGACCCACTGTGAAACCCAAACAAGCCCAACCTAGGACCAATCTGAATCCCACAAGACTTATCCATCCTAAGTTCTAATTTTACCAAGATTCTTTCTTATATTTTTTAAAGGTAGTCCAATGTAAGTGGTTATATGCGCAAGCAATCAGCAAGGAGATATGCGATGCAAATGTCATGCAATGTCGTCCCGTCATGCAGCCTTGATCTCACACATTGGTACCACCGACAAAAGATGTACCTAAGCTTGAAAAATTATGAAAACAATAGGGTGAAATTATAAGAATCTCAGTAGGGTCACAACATCATAAGATCTACAAAAATCTAAACAACCATCTCACAAACAACATCAGATTTGTCTAAGCAACTAAAGGGGTATCAAACAATCATCCACAAACACAAAAGAGGTAAAGAAAAAAGTCATAGGTTGAGGTTGGATTGCAAACACTTCCGAAAATCAGAAGTACATAGGTAGGTATTTCATCATTCGATCTCATCAATACAAAGGCCATCGCCTTCCACCTGTGTTGTCCAAGGGTTAACTACATGAAGGTAAATGGTTAGTAGACAATCTAATCAGCAAGCCTATTCATCTTGCTAGCACACAGGACAAGGCATCTACCCACACAAGGACTAAGCATCCAAACCACACAAGGATAAGGGCATCCAAACCAAACAAGGAAAAGGACATCTTGCCAACACATAGGACAAGGCATCTAGCTACACAAGGACTAGGCATCCAGCATGCACATACTGGGGATTGCTACCCATACGACTCCCATACCAGTAAGGACCTGTCCTATTCCAAGAAGCATCAATGCTTACCCCAAATGTCTACCAGGAAAGGATCCTGACACACAAATATATACAACCACACACAAGCAAGTACAAGGCATAACATCACAGTAGAGCATCCTCAATCATTCCACAATACAATCAACAAGTCATATACACACAATATAATCGAATTAGGTACTTACAGCCTAACTCAAGAGTCCAAAATTGCCTAAAGGATCATAGTTCAATCACCAAATTATGTATACAATAAACAAGCATGCGCATACAAAATAGCATAGACAAATACTGAATTCATCAATCAGACAATAAAGATCTTTGGAGAAACTGATAAAGTATAGATCCTACCTATCTTGTCTTTAAAGGAAGAAAAGGCAGTGGGTTGTGGTTCGAATCCCAGTGGAAGTGTGCTAGGGATTTCCACTGGGCCTTGGGCTGGAGACCTTTGTTACTCTCCCCAGACAATACTTGATATCTGAGTTGGAGATTTGTTGCTTGACATTGTTTCTTGTTCTTCCAGGGTGGGGGTCCTTATATAAAAGGCACCTTTTTATGCGAAGACCCCCTCCCTAGAAGAAAAAAACACACACACTCACATATTAGGTATTATCTGGCAGTGGAATATTTTTAATCTCTTGGTACATTACCACTGGGATTCGAACCACTATCCACTGACTTTTGTTCCTTGAAGGAGGACGTCTCTCACCAATTCAGCTACATATACTGGGGATTGTTACTCATATGACTCCCATACCAGTCAGAACCTCTCTTATCCCAAGGAGCATCAATGCGTACCCCAAATGTCCACCGGGAAAGGATCCTGACCCACAAACATGTACAAGCACACACAAGCAAGTACAAGGCATAACATCATAGTAGGGCATCCTCAATCATTCCACAATACAATCAACAAGTCATATATACACAATGTAATCGAATTAGGTACTTACAGCCTAACTCAAGAGTCTAAAATTTCCTAAAGGATCATATCTCAATCCACAAATTATGTATACAATAAACAAGCATGCGCAAGCAAAATAGCATAGAAAAATACTGAATTCATCAATCAAACAACAAGGATCTCTCGAGAAACTGATAAAGTATAGATCCTACCTATCTTGTCTCTAAAGGATGAAAAGGCAGTGAGTGGTGGTTCGAATTCCAGTGGCAGCGTGCCAGGGATTAATTGTGTTCCACTGGGCCTTGGGCTAGAGAGATTTGTTGCTCTCCCCAGATAATACCTGATATCTGAGTTGGAGATTCGTTACTCTACGTTGTTCGTTGTTCTTCCAGGGTGGGGGTCATTATATAAATGGCACCTTTTTATGTGAGAATCCCCTCCCTGGAAGAAAAAACACACACACTTACATATTAGGTATTGTCTGATAGTGGAACATTTTTAATCCCTTGGTACATTACCACTGGGATTCAAACCACTATCCACTGCCTTTTGTTTATTCAAGGAGGACGCCTCCCTGAATTGGTGAGAGACGTCCTCCTTGAAGGAACAAAAGGTAGTGGGTGGTGGTTCAAGTCCCAGTGGCAACGTGCTAGGGATTAAATGTGTTTCACTTGGCCTTGAGCCAGAGAGATTCGTTGCTGTCCCTAGACAATACCTGTTATGTGAGTTGTAGATTCGTTGCTCCACGTTGTTCATTGGTCCTCCAGGGTGGAGGTCCTCACGTAAAAACCTATTGTGAGACCCAGCCTGCATATGGGGTCAATGTTACCCAATCCCACATTGGAAAGGAGTGGGGGAGGTCATGGGCTTATATGTGTTGTGTGATGGTATCATTTTTAACAAGATGCATCTTTTGTTCCATGCGGTTAGAAGCCCGACTAAACATTGAAATTTTGATCCATCATGCACACATACACTTCTAGGCCCGCTGGACAAAGGTTCAGGCGTGGAGTCGTGACAGGAACAACAACAAAAACCAATTGAGGGGTAACACCTAGGGAATTGCAATAAGGAAAAGTTCAATGAAGATCTAACCTTCTAATGATGAAACCAAGATAGCAAGATAGAGGATAGAAAGAGCTTTCCAACAAGCTATTATTCGTAGAAATCTGATGAAGAACGAAAGAATTCGGCTAGGGTGAATATTTGAAGAATTTCGGTAGCAAGGTTAGGGAGTAGGGTTTGATTATGTGAAAATTGTATATGTTTTTGGTGTGGGATCTAAGTATAGACGATTACCTCCTTTTATAGGGTGTAATGGGACTTATTTTTCTTACTTTTAAGGCTAGATATAAAGATATAATCATTAGTATTAAATTCTGTAATAATCCCTAAATTTTGTGAGATTACCATTTAAGAGAGACATGAACCAAGAAGGAAATTAAATAAAGGAGAAATAAAATCAGAAATAAACACTGAACCTTCAGCACCATTTTTGGCTATCACACATCCTTTTCTTCTAGGAAAAAATAGTTATTTCACCTGTACTGCCTTCTGGACTTCTAGGATCTAAAAATCCGGGCTTCACAAATTGGTTGTTGGGTACCTTCTTCTCTGCGACCATGGTATCTTTCAATTTGGCAGCGGGGACATGCCTTACGAATTGATAGGCATCATAAAATATGGTGGGATAGAAAAGCCCACACTCCAAAATTTTCCAAGCTATGTGCCATAGCCCAAAGTGACCCTCGCATGTTTCAGAGTGTCAAAAATGTCAGATTGACTATTGATCAGAGTCCAGGACACACCTGCGAATGATTTGGTCTGTACAATACCTCCACAAATAAGGCTCATCCCAGATGTAGAACTATGACTCACCTTTCAACTTGCTTTTCTCATTTTGGTTCATGTCCTATGGAATCTACCCTGTTACCAGGTAATTAACAATATATGTGTTGATATCATAGTATAGATATGCGCTCCTGGGCGTTGATCAGGGTCTCCCCAACCTACAAGATATGCTCATCTTGAAATGTCTCTGCGATTGGCTAGGGATTCTCTAGGGTTACCAAGCAGTTTAAATGATCTACTATATAATTTTCTGCCTCTTTCTTCTCAAAAATTTTTGTAGCAATAAAATCCACCTAATCAATCTCAGTTTGGACTCCTTCTTTGTTATCAAATAGCGAAGAGTAGAGTGGTCAAAGTAAACTATAACTTTAGTCCCTAGGAGATATGGTCAAAATTTTTCAAAAGCAAAAACCACTATTAGAAGCTCCTTTTTTATGGTGGTGTAACTAATCTGAGTTGCTTCAAGCATTCAGGAGACATAATAGATGACATACGAGTCATGGTACACCCTATATCCCAATACAGCTCCTACTACATGATTGCTTGCATTACACCAAATGGTTGTGACCACTCTGGGTCCTTGCTGATTAGTGCAGAGGTTAACAAGCTTTTTATCTTATCAAAAGCTCGTTGACAGTCTTCTGAAAATTCAAATCGTACATCTTGTTGCGGCAATTTGCACATTAGTTGAGTGATCTTGAAAAAAACTGTAATGAACCTACGGAAAAATCCAGTGTGGCCCACAAAAGATTTGATTTCCTTGGTATTCGTCGGGTATGGCAGGGCCTTAATGGTCTTGATCTTTGCTTTGTCTACTTCAATACCTTTGGTTGATACTATGTGCCCCAGAATCAGCCCCTAGTCCACCACAAAGTGGAATTTCTCATAGTTGAGCACCAAGTCTTTTTCAATACACCTTTGTAGGATCTTGGTAAGGTTGCTCAAATAGATTGCGAAGGAATCACCATACACCATGAAATAATCCATAAATACTTCGATAATATCTTCTATATTTTTTAAAAAAATGCTGACCATACACCTTTGGAAGGTAGCTGGAGCATTGCAAAGCCCAAAAAGCATGTGTCAGTATGCAAAGGTGCCAAACAAGCAAGTGAAGATTGTATTTTCCTGGTTTTCTGGGATCACGGGAATCTAGTGAAATCCTGAATAACCATCAAGAAAAAAATAATGACTCTTTCGACAAGCCTTTCAAGCATTTGATCAATGAATGGGAGGTGCAAGTAGTCCTTCCGAGTTGTTTTGTTCAATCTTCTATAATCAATGAAAACTCTCCATTTATTTTGAACTCTGGTGGGAACCATCTGCCCCTTAATGTTCTGTACGACCATGACCCCGGTCTTTTTGGGGACAACATGAACAGGGCTCACCCACTTGCTGTCTGAAATCGGATATATCATACTTGCATGTAGTAGTTTCAGAACCTTCTTCTTTACTACTTTCATCATGGGTGGATTGAGTCACCTTTGGGCATCTCAAGTGGGATGGGTGCCTTCCTCCATTAGAATTTGGTGTATGCATGTAGTAGGATTGATACCCTTAATGTCCGCAATTGTCCACCCTTGCTTGTATTCCTTCAGAACATCCAATAGTTGTCTAGATTCCTCATCGGTGAGCTTGCTGGAGAATATCACTAGTTGGCTGTTGTCTTCCCCTAAATAAGCATACTGCAAGTGTGATGGCAGTGATTTCAGTTCGTGCTTAGGAGGTTGTTCAATGCTAGGGGCAAGTTTTTCATAAGATACTAGAAGATCAACATAATGGATCTCCTCAAAGTGGTCTGTGGCCTCCTCAAGGTCACAGAGGGTGTCCAACAATAGATCTTCAATCTCGACATTGTCCTCATTAAAGATCATGAGGTTTAAACTCTTCTTAGTGGCTACTAACAACTTGTCTAGATTGATGGTGGTTGATGCTTCTTGAGATAATGGCTCAACAATGTCAACTACAAAGGTTGTGGCCTCGGTATTAAGGTGGCGCATAGTGTCATAGATGTTGAATGTCAACGTGTTTACATCAAACTCCATAGTTAGAGACTCATCATACACATTAATCTTCGTCTGTGAGGTCTTAAAGAATGGTCTTCCCAAAAGAGTGAGCTGAGGACCATCATTTTCCATTTTGAAGACAAAGAAGTTTTCTTGAAACGTTAACTCATTTACTTATACCAACAGGTCTTTTAGTACTCCCACAGGGTGAACCACTGACCTACTTGCAAGCTGTATTACCACCCTTGTCTTCTGCAGCTTTCCTAGGTTCAATGAATGATAAATAGATAAGGTCATCATATTGATTGAGGCACCGAGGTTACACATAGCCTAGGCAACTTCTTGTCCACCAATCTTGATAAGAATAGAGAATATGCCAGGATCTTTGCACTTCTATGGAATGCTCTTTTGGAGTACAGCTGATATATTCTCCCCTATTTTAACCTTCTCATGATCCCTCATTCTTCTTTTGTTTGTGCAAAACTCTTTCAAGAACTTAGCATAACGAGGGATCTGCTTGATGGTGTCAAGCAGAGGTATGTTCACCTCGGCCTTCTTGAATACCTCCAGAATCTCCTATTCTTCCTGGAGCATATGGTTTTTGGTGAGCCTGGAGGGAAAAAGTGGTGGTATTGTGATCTTTGGTCGGGGAATGACTTTAATCTCCACTTCTAGTTTCTCCGGGGGTGATACAACAACATTTGGGGTCTTCTATTTCTCCTTGGGGGTGGTTTTCTCTATCTCCTCTTTGTCTTGTCTATCAGTTGGAATATCTTTAGACACCTCTTCTTCCTGGGGGTGCACTAGGGACTCAGAGCTTGCTGGCTTCATCCGATTTGATGGCTTCAATAATTCTTTCTTTGACTTGAGAATTGTAAAATTCACATTATGTTTAGGGTTAACTTCACGTTGTTCAAGTAATTTACTTTCCTGGACTTCATGTCGATTGAGAGTGGTGGCCAATTCTGTGAGGAAGCCTTGCTGGCTGATGGCCATCTGTTTGATCATATTTTTCAATTCTTCCATTTCGTCTGATCAGCCACTGCTAGGATTCTTATCTGGGTAAGATCCTCTGTTGTTAGAGTAGAACTTGGATTCAGGTTGTCTACTGTCTTGGTGGCCGTGGCAACCTCCCCTATGGAACAAGTTTGGATGGTTTCTTCGTTGCTCAAATGTCATCTTGTTCATATCCTCCATGTTCCACTTGTATGGGGACACATACTGGTTATATGCATTGACATCTTGAGCATCATTATCCATAACGGTCGGACAGGAATCAGTAGCGTAGTCTATGCGGCCATAGAACTCACATGCCTTGACTTGAGTTTTGAACACAGTAGCTATCCACTTCTGGAAGGCATCATTTTGTCCCTGAGGTGATTAGATCCTTGACCACGGCTAAGTCCTCTGGCTTAGTTCTCCTTGTTGCAGAACTGCCTCTTTTGTTGTATCTTTTCATCCCCTAGGTCATTTTTACAACGAGTCTGTGGGCTTCTTTATGATCAAGGCTAGGCAGGGAATCGTTGGCAGCTGAGTCTATTGGGATCTTGGTCTCATGCAGCATGCCTTTATAAAAAGCTTGAATCAACTGGAAGTTTGAGTACCCAACTTGGTGGCATGATGAGCATAACTTTTAAACCTTTCCCAATATTCATTCAGGTTCTCATCTTCTTTCTGATTGATGTCTCCTATTGCTCGTTTGAGATTAGCTTCTTTGGATGGTGGGAAGTACTCGAACAAGAATATATCCACCATTTCATCCCATAATCCAATGGAGCAAGGGGGCAATTTAGATAGCCAATTCTTAGTTTCCCCTTTTAGGGAGAAGGGACCACAGCAAGACTTCATCATCAGAAATTCCTTTAGGTCGAAAACTTGAATAGGCCATCTCAAATATTTTTAGATGGCTATTAGGGTCTTCACTTGGCAATGCATGTAAGGAGGGAAGCATCTGGATAAGGCTCGTCCTTAATTCAAAAGATATATCAAAATCCCTGTGCCTAATAGACATCGGTCTTCTTCTTCTCCTTGGTGCTCGTTCTTCCTCCATTGGCCTGAGTGGTCCTTCATCATCATCACCTTCATCTTCTTTGAGAAAAGCATCCACCAGTTTGTAAGCTCAGTTCCTTTGGTTTTCTGTATGACCGTGCCCTTGGTCATCATCATGGGGAACACGTATATCGATGGCTGGATGTTGGCTATTATTCCCTTCAGCTAATTCACCAATCTCAATATTTTGGACTCTGTTTCCAATAGAGATAGTGCTTTTGTTTTAAGATGAATCCTCTCTTGTGATGAGCTCGTGGAGGCCTCGGCTGACCCCTGGTTATGGTTCTCTGACTCGTCTGAATCAGATCTGGTTGATTCCTTGGCTGCAGCTTCTCTCCTTCGTCGAGTGTTGTTTCATTGGCAAGTGGATTCAATCTCAGGATCTAGTGGAACTAGATTACTAGTTCAGCTAGATCTAGACATGCAATTAGTTTTCTGAACTATTTTACCGTCTCCCTGGCAACTGTGCCAAATTTGATGTGCTGTCATTCGTCAATCCAAATTACCTTCGTCGAATATATGGTAGTATGCAGCAAGAAGGGTCAAATCCATTGAGGAGACGGGATCAAGTCCAAATAGATTTATAGCTGTTGTGTTGTCAAGAGCACGTCGGGACCCCAATATAGTGTAACAAAGATTTATTTGTAAGAGGTTGTGTTGAAATTGTAATCTTTCGATTGTAATGAACAAGAGAACGTAATGACAATTGTTTTAGAACTTAATTTTGTAGAAATCCAGTCATTCCCTGAACGTTGTACCCGAACCATGCTCACAAGCCCTCCGTGAGATGAAAATACACAGTTCAATCCAAGTATCAGGAAGGGGATGCTCGGTACGACCATAAGCACTTCAGGGAACTTAGAACATCTAAAGGCCCCTTTGTTTTCCCTTCCTTCCTGATAACCCTAGTTTCTAGCTGCGAACGTTGTCAGCCCTCTACTATCCTCTCCTTCTGTCATGTTTCATTTACCAGATGTGTTTCTCTCTCCTCGTCTTGCTAGGTGTGTCACTCACCAATAGGTCACTCACAAATCAAGATACTCACACTAGTCTTGAATATAAGAATCTATTCTATTGAGTTGTTCAGGCACAACAGAAATAGAAACCGTAAAAGTGGTCTGAAAGAAAGATAGACTAAAACTGGAATTTTACTAATAAATAAACCGGGACCTCGCTGAGAGCACAGACATACCTACAAGTGTAGACTGGAAATAAAAAGTTTAGTTGCTCATGCTCTGACAATCAAATAACTTAATTCTAAAATAAAACATAAAAGTAGAAGCTCCTCTTTTCACCACAAACGATCTCTATATATAAGATCTCGTAGGATCCTCTAATTAAATCCTAAACTAATTGTTCGATTTTGCCAATGGAAGAAATATGTTGAAAATCCCTAAGAAGTTAGGTCACGAGGTGTATCAGTAGGTCTTTAATTCCATGGATATAGGAGGTCCCGATATGCCCCTAATCTCGGTGATTTCTATGCAAAATCTATTCAAATCTTATATTTATGGGTCAAATAAAAAAAATAGATTAGATTGAATTATTAAGATTAAAGATTTCCTAAAAAATTATAGATATTAAATGCAAAATATCTTCCAAATAAACACATCATCATATGCTAATAACAGGTCTAGGCCTTTGGAAAGTGCAGTCGAAGATAGTGTTTCCTTGAAGGTAGCACCTTAAAAGGGGGTGATATGCTTCAGGCAGAGGGGTAAGTTAGGACCACTGTAGATTGATCCTTGTGAGGTAATTGAGAGGATTGGTCCACTGGCTTATTTGTTGATATTGCTACCTGAGTTGGAGAGGATACATGATGTGTCTCATGTATTAGTGTTGAGGAGGTATATTCTCGACTCTAGTTATGTGTTGAAGATGCCTCTTATAGAGATAATTGATGATTTGTCCTATCTTACTCAGCCTATGTCAATTGTGGATATATCTAAGAGAGTCTTGTGGAGCAAGATTATGCCTATGGTTCGTATTCTTTGGAAGAGCCTTTAGTTACATGAGGAGACTTGGTAGACTGAGGCTCACAATAAGGAATAAATTCCCTCATATGTTTGCTTAGTGTGTTTTTTGCTTTTCTATGAGTATGTTTTTGCTTTTTCTCTGTGCTACTATTTGAAGATATTATTGTTTCCTATTTTCATTGGTTTTGGAGGAAAGTTTCAGGATAAAATTTTTCTTCTGGAGGGTAGGAAGTAAATTCCTGGTTTTTTGTGCCATACGTTTGCATACGAGTGAAACTATGCATTTCCTAATAAAGGATACTTATTTAATTTCTCTTTTATTTGTGTTTTGTGACTTAGAATGAATATCTGTGGTTCTAGTTATATAATAATATTTTATAGTATATTTTAAAAGAAGATAAGATATGATGTGATTTTTCATGATTTAAAATTTAAGCTTTTATATTATTTTGGATGATATTTTATTTTTAATTAAATATCTATTGAACTGAAAAAATAATTTTTAATTTTTTAGAAATATATAATTTTTCTGTATTTTTTATAAAAATTTCATAAATTTAGACTTATATTCTATTTATTTTGATTTTTTAAAATTTATAAGTACTTTTTGTTATTATTTTAATAATTAAATAAATATAAAATTTTACTATATAAAGGGTAAACAACATCGCCGTTCTAGCGTCATTGTCCAAAAAAGTTAGGGGAACGACATCATTTCAATAAATGCTAAAACAATGTTGTTTTGGTTTTGGGTTTTACTAAAAATGAAAATTTTCTTTTTTCCCATTCCAACGTCTTCTCTCTCTCCCTTATCTGACTTTCTTCTTGGATACTGATTTCTGCAAATCCTTTGTCAGACCTTGATTTCTGTCACCGTCGGTCTCATTTGATTCCTCTCCTCCACAAGAATCTTTTAACAACTGTTTCGTCGAGATCGGAGCTTGGACCTGTTAACAATCAACTCGTGAAGGTATGAGTTTTTTTCCTTTCGAAAAAAAATCCAAGTTCGGCCAGCTCCAGTGAGAAACTGAAGAGGGATTTGTGTTTCTCGTGATGTTAGCTTTCAATTGATATACATTTTGTTATCTCTGGTTGAGTTTTGTGTAGATGAAGAAATTCTGCTTTCGGTTTCGCCTTTCATTATTGTCCGACCACAGAATTAATATAGTAATACACTTATCAATAAGTATTGACCAAAATGACCAGTAAGCAAAGGTCTAGCTACTTCAAAACATAAAAACAAAACAAAAGGAATAAAGAAGCATATGTACTAATCAGTGAAATATGTCACTGGATTCAATTGGGGCCAGAGAAAATGTTCACTTGAAATTGAGATTTTTTGGAAAATATTTTGGTACTATGATTTCTAACAATGATACAGGATATGTTGTATGCACAGAGCTGCAAAAGACATATGTTGATACACATGGATGTTTGATTGATACTATGTAGAGGTATGCTCCTGCTTTTTACTTCATTTGGTTTAATATGATGAGGGTTTGATACTTCATTTCGATTTCTTGTGAGGTATGTTAAATCAAGGTTAGTAGCTACTGGGTCACGAGGTTGACTTTTTTGTATCTTTTTTAGTTAAGGGGATGTATTAATAAGTGAGTTGGTCAACGCAGGTTGACATTAGTATTTGACAACACTATTGTAAGTTGTAGTTTTAATTAATATAAAAATAAAATATTAGCATTCCTAGATTACTCCCTAATAAATTATAGGAAATGTGGTTTATTAGTTGACTTTTCAGTCCTATTTTGATAATGAAATCTTGTGCAGGTAGTTTGTGGTTAAGTTTGACTTTGATATTTATCCTTAAGATTTATGCAAGATTTACACTTACAGAAATGGATTTCATTTATGTTTATGATTTTTTCTTGTTGTGGCCCCTAAAATATTTACCTGGATGTTTAAATAATTATGTTTAGTACTATCCTAATTGTGCTGCAAACCTCTCACCACCATTTGATTTGTACATATTGTCACGACCGAATATCAGACTACGCGTCATTCGGTATCGTGTGGGACCCGACTCCCAAATCAAGGATCACACTAATCAATGAGGGAATCTTTCCCCATTATGTTCCCCATTATGTTCCCCACTATGTTCCCCACTAAGTGAGGGAATCAAGGAGCTCACTTGAGATCTGTGTTTGTGCTTTCTACTTTTGTATATAACCGTTAGATCATACGGCTTGATCTCCACCATTCATTGGGGAGTTGTAAAGGCTATATAAGGGGTGCATCCCTTCATTTGTAATCATCCAGCAATACTTGTAATATTGAGAGTTTAGTGCTTTCTCTCCATTCTCTTGTGTCTCTCTCTTTTCAGTTGTGTTCTAAGCTTAGCATTCTAGCTAGCTTTGTGAGGAAGGCTTACTTAGTCTATTGTAAGAGCGATAGTCTCAGGCCGCACGGAGAGTTTCTATTTCGCAAAACTCTAGTCCCGTGACAGTTGGTAGCGGAGCTACGACTCAATCCTTTGAGAAAGAAATGAAGATGCCTACTACTTCTGATGCCAACATCCATATGGAAGAGGAGGTCGAGGAGGTCCGTGTGGGGAGACTACCCCAACGTGCTCCCGAACCTGAGAAAAGAATGAAGACCGTTGATCATCTGTCATCATTGGAGGCAAGAAACACTCGTATGGAGATGAAGGTTGCCGATGACAAGGATATGCTTGAGAAATATGGCCAACGCATAACCGAGCTCGAGTCGGGGGACGTGAATGAGCTTCGTGAGGAGATGCAAGGCGCCCTCATTGCTATCCACTCTTGGAGGGAAGAGTTAGATGACTTCAAGGTAAATCTTCTTGCTGAGATCTCTTCATTTAAGGATGATTTGGTTGGAATCAGGGAGGATTGCAAGAAGGGAAATGCGCAAGGGGTTGCCAAAGCCAAGCTGAAGTTGGATGTCCCAAGGCCAAAGTCATTTGGTGGGACGAGGAATGCCAAGGAAGTGGACAACTTCCTTTTCAATCTTGAACAATACTTTCAAGGGGTAGGCATGGAGAGCGATGGAGATCGACTTTCCCAAGCCCCACTATATCTAACCGATAGTGCCACAACCTGGTGGAGGATTAAGCATGCTCAAATTGAGCGTGGCACTTTGATGTTGGAGACGTGGGCAGATTTCAAAAGGCTACTGAAAGCACATTTCTCACCAAGAAATGGGGAGCTTGAAGCAAGGGAGAAGCTCCGCAAGTTGTCTCACAAGGGCGACATCCGAGACTACGTGAGGGAGTTCACGGAAGTCTTGTTGGAGATCCCAGACATGCCCGAGATGGAGGCCATGTACGTGTTTCTGGGAGGCCTACAAAGCTGGGCCAAGTTGGAGCTTCATCGACGCAATGTCAAGGAGCTCAACGATGCAATCACCGAGGCCGAATCCTTGGCAGAATTTGAGAAGAAGGCTGAGGGTTCAAATCCACCTAAGTTTAAGAGTTTCCGTGACTACAAGGCTAAAGGTGGGGGAGCAGCCCATGAAACCAAGGAGTGGAAGGACAAGCCTTTCAAGTCCTTCAAGCCCTACAAGTCCTTTCGTCCAGCCAAACCCACACATGGGGGAGGTGAAAATCGGGGCAAGGGCGAGAGACTCAAGCTCTCATGTTTTCTATGTGAGGGGCCACATAGAGCTGTGGATTGCCCGAAGAGGAACAAGCTGGCAGCCATGGCAAGGGAGGCCAAAGCAATGGAAGCACCGAGGATGAGTTCCATGCAACTGTTGAGTGCTGTTAAAACCTCAACCAAAGATGCCAAGGAGGAGCAAGCAGGGAGGATGTTTGCTAGACCCATCGTGCAAGGGAGGGAGTCTCGTGCATTGATCGATACCGGTGCTACTCACAATTTTATGAAGAAGGAGGAAGCACAACAACTTGGCATCAAGTTCAAAGAGGAGAGAGGCTGGCTAAAGACGGTGAACACTCAAGCGCAGCCAATCTTTGGAGTAGCCTGAGGGGTCGAGCTACAAATGGGAGAATGGAAAGGTAAACTTGACTTCTCCATTGTTCCTATGGATGACTTTCCAATTGCATTAGGGATGCAATTCCTGGACCAGACAAGAACAGTCCCAGTGTCTTGCACCAACACCCTCATACCTTTCGAAGGGAGCAAATGTTGTGTGGTGCCAGTGGCTCGAGAGAAGGAGCTGAAGGCAAAAACACTATCAGCTATGCAGCTGAAGAGAGGAGTAAGGAAGCTAGAACCCACATTTCTAGCTACCTTGGTGATGGATGAAGGCACACCTGCTGATGACGAAGTGCCCATCCAAGTTATGGAAGTTCTTGGGGAGTTTAGCGATATGATGCCCAAAGAACTCCCAAAGAAGCTACCACCCATACAGGAGGTGGATCATGCCATCGAGTTGGAGGTAGGGGCAAAACCACCTGCTGCAGCCCCTTACAGAATGGCACCTCCGGAGTTGGCTGAACTACGGAGACAATTGAAGGAGTTGTTGGATGCGGGGTTCATCCAACCATCGAAGGCACCTTATGGAGCACCAGTGCTTTTCCAGAAGAAGCATGATGGATCGCTGAGGCTGTGCATAGATTACCGGGCTCTTAACAAGGTAACTGTTAAGAACAAGTATCCCATCCCCCTCATTGCAGATTTATTTGATCAACTTGGAGATGCGAGATGGTTCACCAAGTTGGATCTGAGGTCGGGCTACTATCAAGTCTGCATAGCAAAAGGAGATGAGGCCAAAACCGCATGTGTCACACGGTATGGATCTTATGAATTCTTGGTCATGCTTTTTGGCTTAACAAATGCACCTGCCACTTTTTGTACATTAATGAACAAAGTGCTCCGCAAGTTCTTGGACCGCTTTGTTGTTGTGTATTTGGATGATATAGTGATATACAGCCACACACTTGAGGAGCACATCCGACACATAAGGATGGTGTTTCAAGCTTTGAGGGACAATGAGCTATATGTCAAGCGGGAGAAGTGTGCATTTGCCAAACAAAAGGTGGCATTTCTTGGCCACATAATGGGCGGAGGAAGGATCAAGATGGATGGTGCCAAGATCCAAGCTATCAAAGATTGGCAACCACCAAAGAAGGTCACGGATCTTCGTTCCTTCTTGGGGTTGACCAATTACTACCGGCGGTTCATACAAGGGTACTCTTCCATTGCCACACCCTTGACCGAGCTTTTCATGAAGAACAAGGCGTGGGATTGGTCGAGTGGATGCCAAGAGGCATTCGATGCATTGAAGGCAGCCGTTATGGAGGAGCCGGTGTTAGCCTTGCCTAACCACCTACACCCATACGAAGTACAAACTGATGCTTCTGATTTTGCAATTGGTGGTGTTTTGATGCAAGAAGGCCACCCAATTGCCTATGAGAGCCGCAAGCTGAATGAGACCGAGAGGCGGTACACGGTACAAGAGAAGGAGATGACAGCCGTGGTGCATTGCTTGCGAGTTTGGAGACATTACTTCCTGGGGAGCAAGTTCGTTGTCAAGACTGACAACATTGCCACAAGCTACTTCATTTCACAGAAGAAGCTATCGCCGAAACAAGCAAGGTGACAAGATTTCTTGGCGGAGTTTGACTATACACTCGAGTATAAGCCAGGAAAGACGAACTTGGTGGCGGATGCTCTTAGTAGAAGGGCTGAACTTGCAACCATTAGTCTACCAGAGAGTCCTTTTGTGGAAAGGATCCGAGGGGGTATGGAGCATGACCCCCAAGTTCAAGCCTTGGTAGACCAAGTGAAGCAAGGGAAGACCCGCAGATTTTGGCTAGAGGATGGGTTGCTCTTCACCAAAGGCAACCGCATCTATGTCCCCCGATATGACAAACTTCAGAAGGAAGTTATGAAGGAGTGCCACGATTCAGGATGGGCTGGACACCCAGGTATCGTTCGAACTCTTGCTCTTTTGGAAGATGGTTATTATTGGCCTAACATGCGAGACGATGTGGAGTGGTATGTAAAAACTTGTCTAGTGTGCCAACAAGACAAGATTGAACAACAAAAACGTCTCGGATTGTTAGAGTCATTGCCCATACCATAGAGACCTTGGGAGAGCATTTCCATGGATTACATCACATCTCTCCCAAAGTCTGGCGACTTCCAAACCATACTTGTGGTGGTGGATAGATTTTCCAAGTACGCAGTATTCATTCCGGCCACCAAAGCATGCACGGCAGAGGAGAAAAGCCACTTTTTCTTCAAAAATGTGGTGAAATATTGGGACGTTCCACGGTCCATTGTGAGTGATCGAGACACTCGATTCACGGGGAGGTTTTGGACCGAGTTGTTCAAACTATTGGGGTTAGAATTCAATTTCTCCACAAGCTTTCATCCTCAAACCGATGGGCAGACGGAGAGAGTGAATGCCTTATTGGAGTTCTACCTTAGGCACTATGTGAGTGCCAACCAGAAGAATTGGGCAAGATTACTTGATGTGGCTCAATTCTCATACAACTTGCAAAGGAGTGAATCGACAGGTATGAGTCCTTTCGAGATTGCTAATGGACAACAACCTTACACTTCTAGCAAGATTGTCACAGGTTATCAAGGGCCGAATCCATCCGCCTATCGCTTTGCCAAGGAGTGGGATGAGCAAAAGGACATTGCAAGAGTGCAACTGTCCAAGGCAGCAAAGAGGATGAAGAAGTGGGCAGACAAAAAGAGGCGTCCCTTAGAGTTTGATGAAGGGGATCTTGTGTTGGTGAAGCTGATGCCTCACCAAAGCCGAGTCTTTGCCAAGTTGCACAAGGGGCTAGTGCGACGATACGAGGGTCATTTCAAGGTGTTGAAGAGGATTAGCAAAGTATCATACAAGCTGGAATTGCCACCAAGATTGGAGTTCTATCCTGTCTTCCATGTGAGCTTATTGAAGCCATTCCAAGCAGACACGGAAGATCCGGAGAGGGGGAAGTCCAAAAGAGCTCCCACGGCTGTGACCAATGCCCATGATAAGAAGCTTGAGGAGATCTTATCAAGGCGGGTGGTGCAAAAGAGTGGGAAGCACATGAACCATGTGGAGTACTTGGTTCGATGGAAAGGCGACCCTCCTAGCGAGACAAGCTGGGAGAAAGATTTCGATCTTTGGCAGTACGAAGACGAAATCAACGAGTTCTTGAGGCAGCACACAACGAGGACGTTATCGAGTTTGGTGGGGGAGAATGTCATGACTGAATATCAGACTACGCGTCATTCGGCTTATCAGACTACGAGTCATTCGGCATCGTGTGGGACCCGACTCCCAAATCAAGGATCACACTAATCAATGAGGGAATCTTTCCCCATTATGTTCCCCACTATGTTTCCCACTATGTTCCCCACTAAGTGAGGGAATCAAGGAGCTCACTTGAGATCTGTGTTTGTGCTTTCTACTTTTGTATATAACCGTTAGATCATACGGCTTGATCTCCACCATTCATTGGGGAGTTGTAAAGGCTATATAAGGGGTGCATCCCTTCATTTGTAATCATCCAGCAATACTTGTAATATTGAGAGTTTAGTGCTTTCTCTCCATTCTCTTGTGTCTCTCTCTTTTCAGTTGTGTTCTAAGCTTAGCATTCTAGCTAGCTTTGTGAGGAAGGCTTACTTAGTCTATTGTAAGAGCGATAGTCTCAGGCCGCACGGAGAGTTTCTATTTCGCAAAACTCTAGTCCCGTGACAATATGGACACCAAACTTATTTAAAATTTTCACTTTTAATTTCCAGTTTGGTTATTTCCATACTATATGGGGTTTGTACTTTATGGAGTTTTTGGACTATTAACAACATTGAGATTTGATTGGATATTTCTTGAGATGAGAATGTTTGTGTTTTGTTATAGATTAAGGATATTAAAGATTTTGTCATGGAGGAATTGTATAATAGTTGGAACTGTTGCAATTGGAACCTTTGTGAAAGGATTACAATTTTGGTTTTGGATACTATTTGAAAGATGTTAATGTTGGTTGTTAATGAAATACATTATTTTCGATTTGAAATTATCCTATTTTTTATTTTATTTTGTTTCATATTTTCAATTATTTTCTTTTTTCAGTCTTATGTGATTTTGAGGATAAAATAGTAATTATTATTCTTAAAGTCTCGTAACAAAAATGTTTATCCCTATAATAGGGTACGAGACATAACATATCATATATAGATGCTCAAATAACCCCACACCCTAATGTTATCTCTAACTCTATCAAATAGGCAAGGAACAATAGTACATATACCTATATCAATATGCCTGACATTCTCTATATTGTCGATTTCCCCTAATAAATCCCCCTAAGGAGAGATGCACTACCATATCTCGAAGGCTAACATCTCACATATCCCCCAATACAGTGGCCATGTATTATTTGCAGAAATCCGATAAAAAATGAGAAAGTTATGCCAAGATAAAGATCAAGGAGTTTCGACTAGGGTTTAGGCAAAATTTGAAATTTGAGAGGAAGGGGATAAATTTCAAAATTTCTTGGTGGGTTATGGTATGTTTAGGTGGGATAGACTGACCACTCTTTTATAGGTGTTTAAGAAGGTTTAGCTAAGAGGTAATTCCCTACTTTTAAGCTTACAAGGGTAATTAAAGAATAATTCTATTAGAAGGATAATTCTATTTAAAAGGATAATTTTATTAAAAAAGATGTTCTATTTAAAAGAATGAATTATCTAATACCTTAGATAATAAGGGATAAAATTAAAGATAATTAATATAAAAATACTAGAATTAAACTAGGAAATATCTGGCAGCAACCATTTTAGGCCATCATGCATCCATTTCTTGAGAGGTAAAATAGTCATTTTAGCTACATCGGCTCATGGACTTCCTGGAAATCTAAACTAGGAAGGGTCGGAGTCTCACAATCTGGGTTTCTAGCCGGATAATAGAAACCCTCATCGGATAATGGTGACACTCATCATTTTTTTGGAAATCTCTATGTATGACTAGTTTTCACTACATACCTGGTCGATTACCTGCCTGAGCGACCGATCAAATGTTCTAATTTTATACTGCTGACCGGTCACCATTACTTAGTCCAATAGGTTTGACACTCAAAGTCCAACCATCCAAGTCGTAAGTCCTCTCAAACCAACCCTCAAACTCACTCAACAACACTTTCTCTTCACTCTTCTCAACATCCATGATCTATAGGAAAATCAAACAAAACCAAGCAGTCAAATAAGTAAAACCAATCCAAACCATCCAAAATCAAGCTCAAACTCAAGTCCATCAAACCATACTCAAACATATCTAACTCATTATGCAATTCACATGCAAACAATACATAAAGGCAATCAAAATACATACTTTGCATACAATAAAACATCACACAATTCATCATGTCCAGTGTATAGTAATTAGAAGATTCTATGTGTCACACTTTTAAAATAAAACTTAAAGTACCAATTTTAATGCAAGAAAACCAAACCAGTTTCCTTCTTGAATATGAAAAGTAAACTCCCACCTCAACAAACTAAAAAACAAGACTACAACTCTAATGACCTCAATAAATGTCGGGAACACCACCTAAACTATTCAAACACTCAAAGGGGTCAAAAGAACACAACTGATACAAAACCAAAAATAACCCACCTAGACACAAACTTGGCCTCACCAACACCCTAAAACAACACTAAGCAAACCTATAGCAACCACCAAGACCGGATTAAACCAATCACAACTCAGACTCGATCTAAAAACGAACAACTCATGGGAAATGCCTACCCAAAGTATACTGATCACACTAGATACTCCAATGCCACTCCATAATGGAAACTTTTAAAACACAAGATCAAAATTTGACAAAATCCTCAATCAAGCTAAAAATGATAGATCGATTGATAAAAACTTCCACAAATATAAAGGAAACACTCTAGGGCTAACAACAAATAAACTCAAACAAAAAAGAGCAACGAAAACCATCGGAAATAAAAAAATTCACCAAATTTTGATTACATATCGTATCCCGAAAAACCATCGAATTAATCTCAAAACCATGCTTCCAGCTATGCAAAACCATATCAAATGGGGAATGATTCCCAAGTGGTGAGCAACGATTCCCAAGTGACGGAAATAAAGAAGAAACGAAAATGGGAACTCGAGAGAGAGGGGAACTTGCACACTTGTCTGGAAGGGAGGGATCGAAATGGAAAAATTGCTAACTATATGGATTTCGGGTTTCTTCGTGGGCCTAGTGGTTTCATCATTACTGTCCAACCTATTGAGCAAAAAAAATGGTCAACTAATCTGATACGCATGCGACCTAGGCTGATGAGGTCTCACTCTTGTCTAGCAGACCAATCATGGGCTCCTATCCAACCAAGTGTAGCCTCAAACAGTCACCCTCTCAACGGATCCCTCGAAGGTCTGACTTAGACCAAATAGGTAAAACCAGGCCTAAAGCTTAAGGCCATTTAACATATGGGCCTATAACCACGCGAAGGTCCATAAAACACAGGAAGTAGATCTGCAAAATTGTAATGCATTTCAACAAACTTATCTCCACTCCGAATACCAAGAGTCAACACTTTGAAAAAATACGAAAACACTAGCCCGACAACACACATATTGCTACACACTATGACTCGGTTTAAACCTACGAGTCAAATCTCGGGTCAAAGACTCCAAAAGTACCTAGTCTCTCATCATATACATGTTATGCATATATTTTATCTTTTAGTTTAACATAAATTTGAGTCATATTAAATATTAAATTATGTTTATATTATAATTTATGATTTTACAATGATAAAAACTATAAAGTTTGAATTTGAAATTTTTGATATTAGTGAACATAATTATCTATCTTGGATCATATAAGATAATAAGATTTATTTGGATATTTAAAGCTTACTTTTTTGGTGAAAATTTCATTGCATAGATAGCAAAAAATCAAAGTATCGTCAAGCAGTAACCTATCGAGCATAAGCAAATGTGACATATCGGCCAACGGTCAAGAAAAAATAAGTAACGGATTATCACATTCTAGACCACATCTTGCTAAGAAATCTGGAAAGCAGTTAGCTTCACGAAAGACATGGGAATTCCAAAAATTTGCAAAGAAGACACAAAATCCTAAACCTTCCATGGACGTCATTCAACTCTTAGGCCTCAAATGAATCAATCTCCACATGCAAATAATGGACTGGGTACTGCACAGCTAAGTAGCATGTTAAAATTTTGAGGGATCAACACCTATTCGCGAAGTACTCCAAATGCAAATTCTAGTTATGCAAAGTTGTTTTCCTTGGCCATGTTGTTTCCGTCCACGGTGTATTAGTTGATCCAAAGAAGATTGAAGCCATAGTTGCTTGGGAATCCCCGCAGACTGTATTTGAAGTTTGCAGTTTCCTTGGCTTTTCTGGATACTACCATCTCTTTGTGGAGAATTTGTCATCGCTTGCTGGACCTTTGACGAAATTGACACGCAAAGGAGAGTCCGTTTGTGTGAAACAAGAAATGCCATCAAAGCTTCGAAGAATTAAAGAATCGGTTAGTTTCTACACCTATTCTTACTTTGTCGGTCTGCGGAAAAGAGTATATGGTGTACAACGATGCATCGAAATTCAGACTTGGATGCGTGTTGATGCAAGATGGGAAAGTCATTGCCTATGCTTCCCGACAGTTGCTACCTCAAAAAAGCAACTATCTTATACACTATTTGGAGCTTGCAGCCGAGGTTTTCACATTGAAGATATGGCATCACTACCTGTATGGTGAGACATGCAAAATCTTTCCCGACCACAAAAGCATGAAGTATCTCCTTACACAGAAGGATTTGAATATAAGACAACGAAGATGGGTGGAGCTGATTAAAGACTACGATTTGATCATCAAATATCATCTCGGAAAAGAAAATGTTGTTACTGATGCCTTAAGCCGGAAGACCTACTCTTCTTCTCCATTGATCTTAGCCTATATGCGTGCGCAATACATGCCAATATTGCTGGATTTGAGAGCTATGCGTGTGCATCTTGGCACTGAATTTTCTGGTTCATTGTTGGCCCGAATTGAAGTCAAGCCTACTTTGCTTTAAGAGATCCGAAATCAGCAATCAGAAGATCCAAGATTGGCTAAAATTTGGAAGCAACTATCTGATGGTGTTGATGCCTTAGCTCATGATTTCAGAGTGTGCGATGAGGGAGTTATTGTCTTCAGGAACCGATATGTGTGCCACAAGATGTTGAAGTTCGCAATCTGATTTTGTCCAAAATGCATAATTCGAAATTTTCTATTCATCCCGGTAGCACTAAGATGTACCGAGATCTGAAAGAACAATATTGGTGACAAAACATGAAGCACCACATTGCCGAGCTCGTTGCCTGATGCCTCATATGTCAACAAGTGAAGATCGAGCATCAAAAACCTTCTGGTTTACTTTAGTCACTGTCAATTCTAGAATGGAAGTGGGAGCATCTCACGATGGACTTTGTGACCGGTTTTCCTAGATATTAATAAGCGAGGATTCGATGCCATTTGGGTGATCATGGATCGACTGACAAAATCTGCACACTTCCTACCTGTCCGTGTGACAGACACCCTCGGGAGATTGACTATTCGTTACGTGGACAAGATTGTTCGGTTACATGGAGTTCCAGTTTCCATTGTTTCATATCATGACCCTCATATTACTTCACGATTTTGGGAGAAATTCCAGAATGCGATGTGTTCGAGACTGAATTTCAGCACAGTGTTTTATCCCCAGACCGATGATCAATCTGAAAGAATGATTCAGACGCTTGAAGACATGTTGATGCGAGTGTATTGGACTAAAATACCAGTTGGGATCGATGTCTACCATTGTTGGAGTTCGCTTACAACAATAGTTTCCTTGTAAGAATCGGTATGGCTCCTTATGAAGCATTATATGGGAGAATGTTGCAGAACTGTAACGATCCTAATTCCTAGACCATTATTTATTGCTCCGATTAAGGTCATTACCGCCGTGAAACCCAAATAAGCCTCAAAATCACTTAAGACCTATTAGAATTTAACAAGGCTACTCATATGATACCGATTTTAATCTTGTTTATTTTGTTGCTTATCAATCAATTGGAGCATGATACTGGACACATATTCTGGTAACATACGGAGTAAATAAAATCATCAGCGGAAGTCTGAAATTTATCCTTGGGGTTCAAAACACACAAGTCCCATAGGGATCCAAATAATCAGCAAGAAATTCATCAACCAAGTTCGGAAATAGCAAGCCAAACGAATGCTTAAAAATAAACCAGAACAATGTCCAATCTTTCAAGTTATTTGCGCAAGTAACAAGTAGTATTTGTGATGCGATATCGCTCCGCCGTGCAGCCTTGATCTCACACACTGGTACCACGATCAGAGGATGTACCTAAGCCTGCAAAATGGTAAAAATAACGGTTTGAGATTACAAGAATCTCAGTAGGGTCGCAGCATCATAAGATCTACAGAATCCCTAAACCCAAATCTCTCAAATCACATAAGATCATTCCTTAAACAACTAAAGGGATCACGCAATTCAACAATAAACCAAAAGAGGTTAAGGCCGAGATTATGGCTGAGGGAGGACCACACTTCCGAAAGTTCAGAAGTACATAGGCAGGTGAAATACAACAAAATCACACTCAATGATGAAGAAAGGTCATCCCTGTAAGACCTGTGGTGACGTGGCAAATTTTTTCCACGTCACCCACATATTTAAAACCCCTGCCTGTTTCTTTCTCTCCCATGTTGCCGACAGTTTTTATTTTTCCTCTCCTTTTCAATACAATTTCTTCATCTTCGGTATCGAAATCCAACCGTCTGATCGTCGAACCGTTTGCACCATTGCGTTCCTCTCGTCATCACGATCACTCTGCCGTTGGTTTCACCTTCATCGAACCAAGGACATGCCCGGATCGGAGCTCGAAAGTTTCAAAATTCTCACCGAAAAATCGTCGATTCCGGCCAATCTGAGGTGAGTTTTAAAGTTTGGTTTTCGGATTCATAATCCTGATGTTTGTAGCTTCGTGTTGATGTAAAAATTTTCGGTTTTGGATGAAGTTGGAGTTTTCCGGCCACCGCCGCCGACCCGTTGACCCGAGCCGTTGACCGTTGACCAACCGTTGACTTTGATCAAAAAGTGAAAAACCTCCCCGTTAGGTAATTTCGACGTTTTGATCGCAATGGCGCGAACCGTTTTTCCATTTGATGTGTCGTAATTGAGTTATAGTCAATCGGATGGGCTCCGATGGATTATACAACGAATCAATCAAAACCAAGGTAAAACGGATTTTACAACAAGGAAATACTAATGATGAACCACATATGATAAGGACCCTACCTTACAGGCTGAAGAAGAGGAAACGATACTCTTGCCTTTGTCCTCAACACTCGCCCTTCCTAAGAACACAACATTACGGTTAGACTCAACATACGGATATTAACCTTCAAATGACTATAACTCAATAATGACACATCAAATGGAAAAACGGATCGCGTCATTGCGATCAGAACGTCAAAATTACCTAACGGGGAGGTTTTCATTTTTTGGTCAAAGTCAACGGTCAACGGTCAACGGGTCGGGTCAACGGGTCGGCGACAGTGGCCGGAAAACTCCAACTTCATCCAAAACCGAAAATTTTTACATCAACATGAAGCTACAAACATCAGGATTATGAATCCGAAAACCAAACTTTAAAACTCACCTCAGATTGGCCGGAATCGACTATTTTCCGGTGAGAATTTCGAAATTTCCGAGCTCCGATCCGGGCGCATTCATGGTCCGATGAAGGTGAAACCAACGGCAGAGTGATCGTGATAACGAGAGGAACGCAATGGTGCAAACGGTTCGACGATCAGACGGTTGGATTTCGATACCGAAGGTGAAGAAATTGTATTGAAGAAGAGAGGAAAAATAAAAATTGTCGGCAGCATGGGAGAGAAAGAAATAGGGAGGGGTTTTAAATATGTGGGTGACGTGGCCAAAATTTGTCACGTCACCACAGGTCTTACAACCTACCCCCCTTATAAAAATTTTGTCCCCAAAATTTTCGTACCGAATTACTGGAAGAGATAGGGGTAACGCTCCCGCATAGATTCCTCAGTCTCCCAAAAGAGCTCCTCAGAACTACCACTACGCCAAGAAACTCTAACCATTGGGACTAAACGACTGCGAAGCTGCCTGATCGACTCGTAAACAATAGCCACTGGCTGAGCAGGAAACGACAAGTCACTGGCAACCTCTTCCGGCGGTGCATCTAACACGTGTGACGGATCCCGAACGTACTTCCGTAGCATAGAAACATGGAAGACATTATGGATCCTCTCCAAGGACGGTGGCAAAGCAAGACGGTATGCCACTGGCCCAATGCGCTTGGTGATCTCATACGGTCCAATAAAACGCGACGCTAACTTGCCTCGCTGTTGAAACCGAAGTATTCCTTTCCACGGTGCAACCTTCAGGAATACTTTGTCACCAACCTGAAACTCAAGGTCACGACGTTGGTTGTTTGCATAACTCCGCTGTCTTTCTTGAGTTGTCTGCAAACGCTGTCTGATCAAAGTCAACTGCTCTATCGCCTGATCTATCAACTCGGGATTGTCCAGACGTCTCTCGCCTACCTCATCCCAACATATCGGTGTCCGGCAACGTCTACCATATAGTGCCTCGTACGGTGCCATCCCGATACTGACTTGGAAACTGTTGTTGTAGGCGAATTCTGCCAACGGAAGGCATCTATCCCACGTAGTATGTCTATCGAGCGCACACGCTCGTAACATATCTTCCAATGTCTGTATTGTCCTCTCGGACTGACCATCTGTCTGGGGATGGAAAACCATACTGAAGTTCAACCGAGAACCTAAAGCACGATGTAGTTTCTCCCAAAATCGAGAAGTGAACCTCGGATCTCGATCGGATACTATGGACACTGGCACTCCGTGCAATCTCACAATCTCATATACCGGGAAGCTAAGTTCTCCGGAGTATCGGAGACTCGTACAGGAAGAAAATGGGCAGACTTGGTCAATCTGTCCACAATCACCCACACTGCATCAAAACCTCGCTGAGACCTCGGTAGACCCACGACGAAGTCCATCGTGATATGCTCCCATTTCCACTCTGGAATGGGAAGCGACTGCAACATACCTGCGGGTTTCTGGTGCTCGGCCTTGACTTGTTGGCATACGAGGCAACGAGCAACAAACTCCGCAATGTGTCTCTTCATCCCCGACCACCAGTAATGTTCCCTCAAATCTCGATACATCTTGGTACTACCGGGATGAATCGAGAACGTAGAACTGTGCGCCTCGGTCAAAATCAACTGACGTAGTTCCTCATCTTGGGGAACACAAACTCGGCCTCAGAAAATCAGAATTCCGTCATCCCGGATTCTGTACTCACTGACTGTATCACCTCCGACATCGTTTTCCAGCTGCTGCCTCAACTGAGTCAAACTCGGATCTTCTAACTGTCTGACTCAGATCTCCTCAAGTAACGACGGTCTGACAACAATCTGTGCTAACAATGCCCCCGAGCTATCACTGCCAAGCTGGACTCGGTTTGCCCTCAAACACATCAGCATCGGCATGTATTCCGCCCGAACGTAAGCTAAGGAAGATGAAGTCTTCCTACTCAAGGCATCGGCAACCACATTGGCTTTCCCGGGATGATAATCGATTACAAGGTCGTAATCCTTTATCAACTCAAGCCATCTCCTTTGTCTCAAGTTAAGCTCCTTTTGGGTTAAGAGATACTTGAGACTCTTATGGTCTGTAAAGACTCTACAAGTCTCGCCATACAGATAGTGGCGCCAAATCTTCAATGCAAACACCACAGCTGCTAACTCCAAATCATGGGTCGGGTAGTTACATTCGTGTGGCCTCAACTGTCGAGAGGCGTAGGCGACTACCTTCCCATCCTGCATAAGCGCACACCCCAAACCAGGCTTTGATGCATCACTATACACCACATACTCCTTACCGCTAACCGGTAAGGTAAGAACAGGAGCGGAAACCAATCTGGACTTCAACTCCTCAAAACTGCGCTGACACTTCTCGGACCACACAAACGGTTCGCCCTTGCGTGTCAATCGGGTCAACGGTCCTGCTAACGTCGAGAAGTTCTCCACAAACCGTCTGTAATAACCGGCTAAACCCAGAAAACTTCGTATCTCAGGCACATTACGGGGAGGCTCCCATGATACAACAGCCTCGATCTTCTTGGGGTCCACCAATACTCCTCTAGCTGACACAACATGTCCCAAGAAACCGACTTCTCGCAACCAGAACTCACACTTGGAGAACTTGGCGTATAACTGCCGAGCTCTAAGTATCTCCAATACCATCCTCAAATGCTCAGAATGCTCCTCCTCTGACTTTGAATAAATGAGGATGTCATCAATGAAGACAATCACGAACCGATCAAGATACTCCCGGAATACTCGGTTCATCAGATACATGAAGACGGCTGGTGCATTTGTCAACGCGAAGGGCATGACCAGGAACTCGTAGTGTCCGTACCGAGACCTGAAAGTTGTCTTCGGAACATCCGACTCACGGACTCGCAACTGATGATAACCTGACCTCAAATCAATCTTTGAGAACACCGATGCTCCCTGAAGTTGGTCGAACAAATCATCTATACGGGGCAGTGGGTACTTGTTCTTCACGGTAACACGGTTCAACTGTCGGTAATCAATGCACAACCGTAGTGAACCATCCTTCTTCTTTACGAACAATACTGGCGCTCCCCATGGAGAAACACTAAGTCGGATGAAACCACGATCTACCAGATCCTCCAATTGAGCATTCAGTTCCTTCATTTCAGCTGGAGCCATCCGATACGGCGGGATGGATATCGGGTTTGTCCCTGGAATCAACTCGATCCCGAACTCCACCTCTCTCTCTGGTGGTAACCCGACTACGTCATCTGGAAATACATCTGGGAACTCACTGGCAACCGGAACTTGATTCAACTCCTGCGACTCGGCTGAGGTATCTCTGACATGAGCCAGAAATGCTGTACAGCCTTTACTGATCAACTTCTTCGCACTAAGCCAAGAGATCATACAAGTAGGCACAATATGCCTATCTCCCTCGAAGCAGTACTCCGAACTATCGGGTAGAGTAAACCAAACCCGCTTGGTGAAACACTCCATTCGGGCACGATACCGGGCTAAGCAATCCATACCCAATATAACATCAAACTCCCGGATGTCAAGCGGAATCAAATCTGCCTCCAACACAACTGTACTCAACCTCAGAACACAACCTATATACACCTGACTGCATGTCAAAAGCTCACCTAACGGGGTCATAACCTCAATAGGTGGAGCCAACGGAGACAACGGGAGATCTGCAATAGCTGAAATTCTAGGACTGACAAAAGATCTATTTGCTCCTGGATCTAACAGAACTCGAGCAAGAACAGAAAATATAGTAATAGTACCTGTCACCACATCGGGGCTAGCACAGGCCTCAGCGTCAGTCAAAGTAAAGAGGAGGGTCTGTCTCGTCTGTGTTGGCTGACTGGACTGCTGACCCTGTGTCTGACTACCAGAAGGTCTGCCTGGTGCTCTGGAAGGTGGCCTGATAGAACCCTGAGAAGGTGTGCAACTGCCACTGGGTCTCGAAGCACTAAAGGACTGTGATCTCGGCTTCGGGCAGTCCCTCGCCATATGACCAAACTCGGAACAGTTATAACACTATCTGTTCTGTGGACACGGCGGAATGTGGCGTCTCTGACATCTATCACACCATGGCAAAATTCTTCCTGTGCTCTGACTGGAAGCTATCGACTGTGACTGGACAGGTGTGTAACTATCGCCTCGTAAATGAGACGGCCTCGGAGGATACGGTCCAACTGAACGAGTTGGTCGACGATCAAATCTCGCACCGTGCCTGACTGGGCCTCTGCTAGGTGCGGAGTCACTGCGGGGCTGACTAGTCAACCTCTGACCTGAACTCTGACCCAAAACCATCTTCTCAGCATTTGCAGCAGCAACAACTAACGCCTTGAGGTTGTCCACTAGGGTCGTACCCACGATCGTTCGGATGTCATGACGTAGACCGTCCTGGAAGCGACGGGCTAACTGAACCTCCGTACAGTCCTCAACAGGTGCAAAACAAGACAACTCTCTCAGCTCCTTCTCGAACTCCAAAACAGTCCGAGTACCCTGCTCAATACGGTAAAACTCTGCCCTCTTGGCGTTCTGGTGAAACTCTGTGTAGAACCTGTCATGGAACAACTCAAGAAATTCGGCCCATGACGGTAACTGACCTCGGAACCTCAGACTCACAGACATCCACCACGTCAAAGTTTCTTCCTTGAGCAGATAGGTGGCTATGGCAACCTTGTCCTCCTCGGACAATCGTATAACCATCGCGGCTCGATCGAGCTCTACCAGCCACTCACGAGCCTCAGCTGGACCCTTTGTACCTGTGAAGTTGGTACATCCCAACTCTCGAACATCTTTCAGCAACCTCGTGAAACGGCGCTCCCCGACATCTCTCTGCAGAATCGGGGCCACAGGTTGCTGAACTGGAGCAACAGGTGCCTGAGGTGGGGCTGGTGTCGGAACAGACTGGGTCTGGGCTACTAACTGCTGTAAGGTAGCCAAAATCGCTGCTAAGGCTGGGTCTGGAGTCGGTGCAGCTGGAGCAACAGGTGTTGCTGGTGGAACCTGGTCACCCTGATCCTGACCGGGCCCATAAACTGACTCGTTAGTAGCATCCTAGCGGTCTCGTGCTGCCGTAGTACGTGTCCTAACCATACTGTACACATCAAACAAACAAGGACATACTAATTAGTCTAAAGACTAGAGGGGACAATTAATACGATACAACGCTGGACTATGCACGTGCAGTGTAGTGAGTTGGAAATCATACTTTGAAAATATTATGAAAACACTTTCAAAACTTTGTTTGTAAAAATAAAAACCTGGGGCTCCGCTACCACTCCTGTAAGGACCCAAACCCGGAAAGCGGGCCTTTACCGCCGTGAAGCCCGGAGAAGCCCGACACGTGAAGCCCGGAGAAGCCCGACACGTGGACCAATCCGAACTCCACAAGGCTATTTTGACTTTTCAAACATAAACCCCCAAAAATATAAATTTAATTCACTTATAAATTACAACATGGCAGATAAGATCTAAAACCTGGCACAATAAATAACGGAGAATATTGAAAACAGCGGAAAAGTCTTTTTATAACAACACAATACAAACCAGTGAAACTATAACACACAAGCCCCAAGTATCTGAAAACAAAATCACAAGTCCAAACAATAAATATTCAACAATGTGCCAATAAAACCATACATATGCAGATGCAATAGTCCCAGCAAGAAGTACCGACACGCACACTGAACACAGCTACTGAGCACAATCTAGTCCTGGGAGGGAAAACAAAAATGAAGGGGGTGAGATTTTCAAGAATCTCAGTAGGGGACAACAAAGCAGACTTTTCAAAGAAGAGGGACAACAAGGAACTTATTAGAACATTACTGAACTTATAATTTCTCAAAACTTAAACTTTACTGTTTACTTTACAAAACAGTACTGAGATTCTTAACAAGATTCAACCTGAATTTACCATTCCAATTATTTATGCACAACCTGTTGCTAAAAGTAGGGCATAGGACGATTTCATCTTAACCTAAACAACGAAGTATTTACATCCACGCTGCGATTAATATAAGGTTGGAAAGAGGATGAAAAGAGCTTTCCAACGAGATATTATTTGCAAGATTCCAACAAACGAGTAGAAAGTTATGCTATTTTGAAGTTCAAGAAGATTTGGCGAAAACCTAATTCGACCGCCGATTTTCAAAGTAACATTAGACAAAGACATACTAACCTCCTGACGGAAAAAAAAAGATGGTTGGAAAGAGAATGAAGAGAGCTTTCCAACAAGCTATTATTCGCAGAGATCCAATGAACGATGAGGGAGTTATGCTGGTTTAAAGTTTCAGCAAATTCTGACGGCTAATGGGAGGTATAGGGTTTTAAGCCTATACGACTTTTGTAAGGTTTTAGGGGACAAATTTTGTGGGGTTGGCTTCCTATTTATATTCAATGAGTGTAGAATTATGTTTACTACTTTTAATCAATCTATCAACCCAATATAATTCACTAAATAACCAAAACTCTTAAATTACCTTCCCTATTTTTAGGGACTTAATCTTTAAGGCAACTATCTACCTTAAAGGATGGTTCCTAAAGCTATTACCCATCTACAAGGACCTAAATCAAAAAGAATTAGAAGCAAATTAATTTACTGAACAATCTTACCAATTTCGGCTATCACACATCCTTCTCTTCAGGGACAAAATCGTCTTTTCACCTGCACTGGCTTCTGGACTTATAGGACTCAAAATTCGGGGTCTTACAAGAACTCTTGTTTTCTGGAATGAAGTAGATGAGAGACGCTTAGATAATCTGGAATTGATTGATCAATCAACAAAGCAGCTGAATTTAATTCAAGTAAGGCTGAAGACATCGCAAGATTGGTAGAAAAACTATGCCGATAATTGATAAAGGGAGCTGAAATTTGCGGTGGGTGACAAGGTGTTTCTAAAAGTCTTCCCATGGAAAGGTGTCCTACGTTTTCAACAGCAAGGTAAGCTAGCACCTCGATACATTGGTCGTATGATATTGTAGAAAGAATTGGCCCTCTTGCATACCGACTAGCATTGCCTCTGAATATGGAAGGAATTCACAACGTGTTTCACATTTTCGATGTTGAGAAAATATGTGCGAGACCCTGCTCATGTGCACGAAGAACCACCAGTTGAAGTTGCTGAACACCTATCCTACCTCATACAGCCAGTAGCCAAACTAGATCGATCAGTTCATCAGCTTCGTAGTTGAAGCGTGCCTATGGTACGAGTTGTTTGGCTTAATAGCCAAATTGAGAAATAGTCTTGGGAGACTGAGGAATCTATATGTAAAAAATTTCCTTGCCTATTTTCCTAGGTACTTGTGCTGAAATTTCAAGGATAAAAATTTTATAAGGAGGGAAGGATGTAAGACCCTGATTTTTTAGTCCTAGAAGTTCAGAAGCCAATGTAACTAAAATGACCATTTTGCCCCTAAAAATGGATATGTGGTAGGTGAAAATGGTATAGAAGGTTCTTTCCTCTTTTGGTTGATTTCACTTCCTTGTTCGTTCATCCTTATCAAAAATGGTATATCTCCTAAAATTAAGAGATAATTCGAGAATTTAATCCTGATGAATACCTCTTTATATGTAGCCTTAAAGGTTGGAAAAACTAATCCCACTAATCCTATAAACATACCAACCTGCCACACATATCCGCACACATAAAAAATACACAAAATCATCATGCATCAACCTTTCTTGTCGAAATTTCTAAGCATTCACCCTTGTCGAATTCTTTTATCCTTTATCAAATTTTTGTGAATAATAACTTGTTGGAAAGCTCTTTTCATCCTCTTTCCTGCTATCTTGGTTTCATCATCAAAATGTTAGAATTTTCTTGTACTTTTCCTTATCGCAATTGCTTAGGGTTTGGTGTCAAAATCCTTTGATTGTTCCTTAAATTAGTTTTTATTATTGTTCCTTTTTCTTGTATAGTGTTTTGGCACCTATTCATGTTGTAATATCATAAATTCATCTTTTGAATCTTCCTTATGTATAAAATCGACATACCCTAAACCCTTGCTTATTGTTGCTAATTTTGATCAATTGACTTGTCTATTGCTTTCTGATCTTGTTTCTTATAATTGTATGTGTAATTAACACCTAATAATTCCTTGTAATCATGAAATTGCAATCCCTAAACATTGTATGCGTGAAATCACAATTGTCCTTGAACCCTATCTTAGTGCCAAAATTTGCATGGTTAATTGGGATGATAAATTAGGTTGATTCTTATTGTGTTCTTGGCTATCACATTATACATCCGAGGGGGAGGTCTCAGTAGCATCTAATCATTGGTTTCTGATAGGTTTGGTGAGTGGAATTGGTAAGGAAATAGGATGTTTACTTGGTTATTGAGTATACATTCTTAGTATGGTTTTGTCTTTGCCTTATAAGGATATGGCTGGTTCAGATCCTCTAAATATAGGCAAAGGGATAGCTACTTGTTCAGAGACAAGAGAGGTAGGATCTATACCTCATCAGTTTCTCAAGAGATCCTTGTTGTTGATTGATGAATTTGGTACTTATCCATGCTATTGTATATGTGCATGTTTTGTATAGTGTATGCAAGAGTTACAGATTGAGCTGTGATACATTAAGCAATGTCGAACCCTTGAGATAGGTTGTTTGTGCCTAATTTTCAAGTGTTGTATGCATTGAAGATGTTGATTGTGTTGTGAAATGATTGAGGATGCACTATTGTGATGTTATGATTTGTACTTGCTTGTGTGTGCTTTGTCACGGGACTAGAGTTTTACGGAATAGAAACTCTCCGTGCGGCCTTAGACTATCGCTCTCGCAATAGGCTAAGTAAGCCTTCCTCACAAAGCTAGCTAGAATGCTAAGCTTAGAACCAAACTGAAATGAGAGAGACACACAAAAGAATGGAGAGAAAGCTCTAAACTCTCAATATTGCAAGTATTGCTGGATGATTACAAATGAGGGGTGGCACCCCTTATATAGCCTTTACAACTCCCCAATGGATGGTGGAGATCAAGCCGTATGATCTAACGGTTATATACAAAAGAAGAAAGCACAAACACGGATCCTAAGTGAGCTCCTTGATTCCCTCACTTAGTGGGGAACATAGTGGGAAACATAGTGGGGAACATAATGGGGAAAGATTCCCTCATTGATTAATATGCCTCTTGATTTGGGAGTCGGGTCCCACACGAAGCCGAATGACTTGTAATCTGATATGCTGAATGACGCGTAGTCTAATATTCGGTCGTGACATTCTCCCCCACCAAACTTGACAACGTCCTCGTTGTGTGCTGTCTCAAGAACTCGTTGATTTCGTCTTGGTACTGCCAAAGATCGAAATCTTTCTCCCAGCTTGTCTCGCTAGGAGGGTCGCCTTTCCATCGAACCAAGTACTCCACATGGTTCATGTGCTTCCCACTCTTTTGCACCACCCGCCTTGATAAGATCTCATCAAGCTTCTTATCATGGGCATTGGTCACAGCTGTGGGAGCTCTCTTGGACTTCCCCCTCTCCGGATCTTCCGTGTCTGCTTGGAATGGGTTCAATAAGCTCACATGGAAGACAGGATGGAACTCCAATCTTGGAGGTAATTCCAGCTTGTATGATACTTTGTCAATCCTCTTCAACACCTTGAAAGGACCCTCGTATCGTCGCACTAGCCCCTTGTGCAACTTGGCAAAAACTTGGCTTTGGTGAGGCATCAGCGTCACCAACACAAGGTCCCCTTCATCAAACTCTAAGGGACGCCTCTTTTTGTCCGCCCACTTCTTCATCCTCTTTGTCGCCTTGGACAGTTAAACTCTTGCAATGTCCTTTTGCTCATCCCACTCCTTGGCAAAGCGATAGGCGGATGGATTCGGCCCTTGATAACCTGTGGCAATCTTGCTAGGAGTGTAAGGTTGTTGTCCATTAGCATTCTCCAAAGGACTCATACCTGTCGATTCACTCCTTTGCAAGTTGTATGAGAATTGAGCCACATCAAGTAACCTTGCCCAATTCTTCTGGTTGGCACTCACATAGTGCCTAAGGTAGAGCTCCAATAAGGCATTCACTCTCTCCGTCTGCCCATCGGTTTGAGGATGAAAGCTTGTGGAGAAATTGAATTCTGACCCCAACAGTTTGAATAACTTGGTCCAAAATCTCCCCGTGAATCGAGTGTCTCGATCACTCACAATGGACCTTGGAACGCCCCAATATTTCACCACATTTTTGAAGAAAAGGTGGCTTGTCTCCTCTGCCGTGCATGCTTTGGTGGCTGGAATGAATACTGCATACTTGGAAAATCTATCCACCACCACAAGTATGGTTTGGAAGTCGCCAGACTTTGGGAGGGATGTGATGTAATCCATGGAAATGCTCTCCCAAGGTCTCTCTGGTATGGGCAATGGCTCTAACAATCCAGGAGGTTTCTGTTGCTCAATTTTGTCTTGTTGGCACACTAGACAAGTTTTCACATACCACTCCACATCGTCTCGTATCAGCGGAAGTCTTAAATTTATCCTTTGGGTTCATAACACACAAGTCTCATAGGGATCCAAATAATCAGCAAGAAATTCATCAACCAAGTTCGGAAATAGCAAGCCAAACGAATGCTTAAAAATAAACCAGAATAATGTCCAATCTTTCAAGTTATTTGCGCAAGTAACAAGTAGTATTTGTGATGCGATATCGTCCCACCGTGCAGCCTTGATCTCTCACACTGGTACCACGATCAGAGGATGTACCTAAGCCTGAAAAATGGTAAAAACAACGGTTTGAGGTTACAAGAATCTCAGTAGGGTCGCAGCATCATAAGATCTACAGAATCCCTAAACACAAATCTCTCAAATCACATAAGATCATTCCCTAAACAACTAAAGGGATCACGTAATTCAACAATAAACCAAAAGAGGTTAAGGCCGAGATTATGGCTGAGGGAGGACCACACTTCCGAAAGTTCAGAAGTACACAGGCAGGTGAAATACAACAAAATCACACTCAATGATGAAGAAAGGCCATCCCCTTCCACCTGTGTTGTCCAAGACTTACTGCACAAAGGGTAGATGGTTAACACACAAACTAATCAGTAAACCGTTCACCTTATCCTCGCAAGGACAAGGCGACTAGCCCCTCTTGAAACAAGTCTTCCCTTAGTCGCAACCAGGGCATCTCCAAATCTCGCAAGATAAGGGCTTCCTGTCTCGCAAGACAGGGATCCGGCCTCGCAAGGACAGATATCCAGCGTGCACTTGCTAGTTCAACACCCATACACCTCCCATAAATCGGTAAGTACCTCTCCTCTCACTAGGAGCATCAGTGCTTACCCTGCGTGGCCACCGGAACAGAATTCTGACACACAAACACGTACAAGCACACACAGGCAAGTACAAAGCATAATACCACAACGGGGTATCCTCAATCATGTCAGGAAACAATCAACACATCCAATTCAAATAACAATAGCATCCCAAGCACTTAATTCCTAACTCAGGGGTTCGATATAGTCTAGAAGATTCATATCTCATTCCGGATTGCATATTCACACCCTACAATCCAATCACAAACAATACAACAAAGGCAAGTAACAAAAACATCAAATAAGAGCAGGGGTTTTGTAACGACCCTAATTCCTAAACCATTATTCATTGCTCCGATTAAGGTCATTACCGCCGTGAAACCCAAATAAGCCTCAATGACACCTACGACCTATTAGAATTTCACAAGGCTACTCATATGATACCGATTTTAATCTTGTTTATTTTGTTGCTAATCAATCAATTGGAGCATGATACTGGACACATATTCTGGTAACATACGGAGTAATAAAATCATCAGCAGAAGTCTTAAATCAATCCATTGGGTTCATAACACACAAGTCCTATAGGGATCCAAATAACCAGCAAGAATTTCATCAACCAAATTCGGAAATAGCAAGCCAAACAAATGCTTAAAAATAAACCAGAAAAATGTCCAATCTTTCAAGTTATTTGCGCAAGTAACAAGTAGTATATGTGATGCGATATCGCCCTGCCGTGCAGCCTTGATCTCACACACTGATACCACGAATAGAAGATGTACCTAAGCCTGAAAAATGGTAAAAACAACGGTTTGAGATTACAAGAATCTCAGTAGGGTCGCAGCATCATAAGATCTACAGAATCCCTAAACACAAATCCCCCAAATTCACAAACGGTTTGGTACTTATCCATGCTATTGTATATGTGCATGTTTTGTATAGTGTATGCAAGAGTTACGGATTGAGCTGTGATACATTAAGCAATGTCGAACCCTTGAGATAGGTTGTTTGTGCCTAATTTTCATGTGTTGTATGCATTGAAGATGTTGATTGTGTTGTGAAATGATTGAGGATGCACTATTGTGATGTTATGATTTGTACTTGCTTGTGTGTGCTTTGTCACGGGACTAGAGTTTTGCGGAATAGAAACTCTCCGTGCGGCCTTAGACTATCGCTCTCGCAATAGGCTAAGTAAGCCTTCCTCACAAAGCTAGCTAGAATGCTAAGCTTAGAACCAAACTGAAATGAGAGAGACACACAAAAGAATGGAGAGAAAGCTCTAAACTCTCAATATTGCAAGTATTGCTGGATGATTACAAATGAGGGGTGGCACCCCTTATATAGCCTTTACAACTCCCCAATGGATGGTGGAGATCAAGCCGTATGATCTAACGGTTATATACAAAAGAAGAAAGCACAAACACGGATCCTAAGTGAGCTCCTTGATTCCCTCACTTAGTGGGGAACATAGTGGGAAACATAGTGGGGAAAGATTCCCTCATTGATTAATATGCTCCTTGATTTGGGAGTCGGGTCCCACACTAAGCCGAATGACTCGTAGTCTGATATGCTGAATGACGCGTAGTCTGATATTCGGTCGTGACAGCTTGTACATGATTGCATTTGCATACTGTATGTCTAGTCTTGTGTGCTTGCTAGATGTCTTATCATGTGTACTAGTAAGATGCCCTTATCCATGTGTGGTTTGGATGTTCTAATCCTTATATGGTTGGGATGCCTACTCCTGTGTTCTAGCAAGATAAATAGGCTTGCTGATTAGCTTGTGTGTTAACCTTTTACCCTTTGTGCAGTTAAACCTTGGACAACACAGGTAGAAAGGGATGACCTTTTTTATTAATGAGATTGAATGATGATTTTCCTGCCTGTGTACTGATAATTTTCGGAAGTGTTTTCAGTCCACCCTTAGCCTATAGCTTTCGGGAGATATTTGTTTAGATTTCTATAGATCTTATGATGTTGTGACCCTACTGAGATTCTTGTAACTCATTGTTTTTACCATTTTTCAGGCTTAGGTATTTCCTCTGTTCGTGGTACCAGTGTGTGAGATCAAGGCTGTACGACAGGGCGATATAGCATCATATTCGCATACCTGTTTTCTTGGATTGGTTGTGAATATAACATAAAGTTTGATTAGACTACTTTCTAGTTCTTTGAATGCCTCCTTTGCTTGTTTGTTCCTGGAATTTATTGAAGGATTACTTACTGGATTTTGAGATCCCTATGGGACTTGTGTGTTGTGGTACCTTTAATAAATTATAAAGACTTCCGCTGATATTTTTATTCACTTCGTATATTGCCTGAATGTTTGTCCATTATCATGCTCTAATCTTTAAAAACCGTAAAAAAGAAATTTAATAAAATTGGAACTTAGAGAGATAAGCCATGTGAGATTTAGATAGGCCCTAGTTTGGGTTTATTTGGATTTCATGGTCGTAAGGGTCCTAATCAGTGGAAGACATATATTAACATTGAAATAAAGTGAAAATATAACACATAAGTCCCATAAGAATCTCAAAATATCAACCATTAGTATCATGCATATTTCGGAAGAACAAGAAAAGGGAAGAGAGATTGAAAAGCCAGAATGCAAATCCACTCAAGTTCAAATACATTGCATGCACATTCAATAGAAAAGGGAAGCAAATGAAGTGCAAATTTGTCCAGCTGTGCAGCCTTGATCTCACACCTTTGGTACCAGTAACAAAACACACACCTAAGCCTGCAAAGGAGGAGAAAAAAAGGGATGAGATTAAAAGAATCTCAGTAGGGTCACAATATCCTAAGTCCTAGAGATTTCCAATCAAACATCTCCCAATAATCAAAAGATCAACACCTAAAACAAGCTAAGATATTCAATTAAAACCGCAATCATCAATCACACATAATAGGGGTCGAAATCATCACAAGCTCACACAATTTAAGGGTAGGCTGAAATTGGTAGAAAACAAGGGAAAAGACTGAAAATACTTCTCTTTTAGAAGCAAACAGACAGCCTATAACATATTCTAATTTTCAAAACCAAGGTTTGTCCCCATCTACTCATATTGTCCAAAGCTACGCTGCAAAAAGGATAAAACAGTTAGACAATCAATACTACAGCAAGCCTTTTAGTTGTCTCTAACATCCAGACTTTAACTGGACTAGGAGCATACTTGTAGCTACGCATACAAGTCATCATACCACACAAAAATAGGGCATCCTAACGTCCAGGCTTGAACTGGCCTATAAGGCATCTTGAAGTTCATACTCGAATTGGCCTAGAAGGCATCCTAATATCTGGACTTGAACCGGCCTACAAGGCATCCAGCGAACTCTTTCTGGGAATACAAGCATCTCTCCTCTCCCTAGGAGCAACAATACTTACCTTGCATAGCCAGCGACAAAAAGACCCCTTCAAACAAAGCACAAACAAGGCACATACAAGCATGCACGTATAGTATACAGATACACAAATCACAACAAAGGATCCTCAATCAAATCATAGTACAAATCAAAGATCAATCCTCAAAGTCATATCCAAATTTAGGCAACCTATTGCCCTAGTAATTTCCAAGACTAACCCATAGGTATACCAGTCAATTGTGTACTCAATCCAAAGTTAATCAAACCAAAATCAACAATCAAAACAAGCATACAATTAAAGGGTAACCAAAGGAACCGATGAGGCATAGATCCTACCTCTTACGTGTCTGAATCAGATGCAATCCTTTGCCTTTCTATTAAGTTTAGAATTTCCAAAATCCAACGATCAGGATGTAGCATTATTTTCTCCTTTAATGTGTGATATGATGGCCAAAAACTCAGCAAGAAACAACCTGATTATTCACCATGAAAATTTCGGCAACACTTAAGGTATACGTTATTTCAACATTACAGAGGTTAGGGGTTGTAATAGAATAAAATTAAGAAAGGAATAGGTGCAAATTACTCAAACGATTAAAAGGAACAAGATATGAAATCAATAGACAAGTCAACCAAACAAATTTTGACAAACATAGGGTTAGGAATAGGGCATGGGCATATCGATTTCTTCAGTAAGGAAGATACAAGGGCTGAATTTATCATAACATAACAAGGATATATACCAAACATTCAAACGATGAAGATAAAAAGAAACAAAAATCAAGAAGGGAGTGAATCAGAAGAAATTCGGCTAAGAACTGTAGAAATTAAAAGAAAAATACTAACCTTTTTCTTGTGAAACTAAGATAATAAGATGCGCAATGAAGAGAGGATTCCAACAAGATATCACTCACAATGAATTGATGAAAACCAAGCAAGTTTGGCTAGGGTTTTCGAAGAAGAGAAGTTGGCACAAAGAGGGAGAGTATGGAGGGAAATTCTGGAATTTAGAAGAAGGATTTTGGTGTGCTAGATAGGATGGCCGGCCATGTTAATTTATAGGATCTTAAAGAGGTTTAATTAAGAGATAATTCCCTACTTTTAAGCTTAGAATGAAAACATACGATTAAAGGATAATTCTATTTAAAAGGAAGAATAATCTAATACTTTGGATAATAAGGGATAAAACTTAAGGATAATAAATATATCTGAATTAAAATAGAAAATATTTGGCAACAACCATTTTAGGCCATCACGCATTCATTTCTTAAAGAGTAAAATAGTCATTTCAACTGCATCGACTCCTGGACTTCCTGGACATTTAAAGTGTGGAGGATTGAGGTCTCACAGTAAGGCAAAGGGAAGGCTTGTCTAGTGACTAAGCCCAAAGACAATATGCCGACGTTTCGAACTAAATGAAACGACGTTGTATGAAGGGGACGAACTAGAGTTTCCAACTCTAGTTCTGCATTAGTTCAAAACTATGGTGCCTTTCGTATTTCAGACCCCTCTCCTTCGCCTCCCCCCACCCCTAATTCCTATTGTTATATATATATTACCTCGAAATTCATAGAAATTCATATAATTCTAAAATTCATAGAAATTCCATAAAATCCCTAATAAATAGTATATAACCTTGAAAAATTCCAAAAAAATCTTATAAATTCCTAAAAATTATTATAACATTTCTTAATAAAAATATTTTTCCCAAAATTATAAATTTATAATAAATATAATAAACCAAAATTAGAAAAAAATCCTTAAATCTAATTACGTGTCTTAAAAAAATTACAAGAAAAAAATCCTTAAATCCTTAATGAACCAAATCTTCCTCAAAATCTCCACAAGAATTATTTTTCATAATTTCATACTTAATATGTAAATTATAATCCATATGAAATTTTGAGAATAAAAGAGGTTTGAATCCTACTTCGAATTTGAAATTTTTCAATGAATTTACAAATATTACTGATGATTGGTAACCTTAAAAAGATACGAATAGAATGTTTTGTAAGACTGAAGGTAAAATTACAAAAATATCTTCAGTCCTGGTTTCAAAAAAGAAGTACTCGTTAAGGATCATACCAACGATTATGGTGCAGAAAATTTACCATAAATCAAAGCAAGGCATAGGCAGAAAGATCATCAAAGTATTGTTGGAATATTACTTTCAATGTAATAGCTGGTTTTTACATTTCAGTATTTTTGATCTGATAGTAATCAAGACTAAGATATGTATTGTTGTTGGAATTTTAGTAAATGTATTCATTCATTTTATATTTTCTTTCTAACTTTTGTTTTATATTTTCTTTCTAACTTTTATTAAGAGTCTTGTCCTTTTGTAGTTAATTACCTATTTTCTATTACATGTTTAGTCTATTTCAAACTACATCTAGGTGAACTAGTCTTCGTTGGGAGATTAAGCTATGTTTTGACAAAAAAATAGAAATCCTAGGAACACTATAAATTGATAGAATAAGAAAATATCTATCAACCTTAGGTATCAGATTGATTGATGTTTCAGATTCATCATTAGCATTAACATGGGGATATAGTTATTAATAACATGAATCAACTAATGATAACTTGAGCATGTGTTGTCAGGCTTAATACACAAGAACATAATCTAGATTTTGGAGTTGCAATCAACTGATGATAACTTGGGCATGTGTTGTCAAGCTTAATACTCAAGAACATAATCCAGATTTTGGAGTTGTAATTAGGGAATCATATTGCCTGTTTAGTTCTTAACTCACTTTTACTCTTATGAATTCTTCACTTATTTTTAATTCAATCCAAAGTACCTTATTGATCCATTTAACTAGCAGTTACAATTAAGACAATTGTTTGAGTTTAAATAGTTTCTCTATGGGAATGATGTCTGGTACTTTGGTATCTATATTGTTTGTTGATAATCATATACTTGTGAGCGTGTGTGTATAATTTATATAGCAAGTTTTTGGCACCGTCACCGGGAAAAAAGATTTAGGCTTAACAATTTGTCACGCTCTATATCCTACTCCAGGGGTAAACACCTCCACCATGGAACCCTACGAATAGCAATTTCTATGCTACCCTCAGGATTTCGTAAAGCTAGTAAAACAAAGCTATAAAAATTATCATAGTGGAACAAAATCAAAGGTAGGATAAATCTAGATCACATCAATATCTATCTCAACCAAATAATATCCAATCAATCATCATAAACCTCATGCCAACAAAATCTATAAAAAAATAAGTACTAGATAATCTGTATAAAACCAAAATAGTAATCCATAGTGTAAAGTTAAAATCTAATCATCCTACTGATCAAACCTAGTAGTACGAGGCAGCTTCTAAGTCTCAACCCTGAGATATGGATGGTTGGCAACCTGTATCTATAGCACAATCAAGATGACACTAAAATAATTAATTAAATATCCAAGTGAGGGGATATAGGGACCATGGAATGCATAGTAAACACATAATCAGAATCCAAAGCAGAAATTATAAAATCTATGTAAACACTCAACAGTCACTAAACTCAAATCTAAGCAAAACAGAAATACAGAAATGGTGAATCACACACACATGTATACATTTCTTTATTAAAAGGGTCTGGAAAGTCGGTTAACAAAACACCTATTTGCACTCGGGCTAGGAGAGAAGACAAGGCCCACTAGCGGTTCTTTTATCATTTTATAAAAACATAGTCCACACTAATGTTGGTGAAGGCTTTTATGGTCAACCCTTGTGACCATCTCAATATATAACCCGTCAGCCACTAATCTCTTTTAAAGGTCGTCAGTGCAGTGGAATACTCAAGAAATCATAGTGGGATTTAAATAAATCGAAGGAAGTCAAACTCAACACAATATCATAGTGTCAAAAGCAGACATATAATCTCACAGACAATCATGTCTCAATAGTCTATGCAACCATATGCACAATATCAATATGCCTCTCAGTACCAAACCATAATGAAACCAGTGTATGTCCCAAATCTCACAGTCTTAAAACCAATCATTCTTCCAAATACAAAAACACATAAGTCCAAGTACCAATGCGATTCACCATTTAATTTTCTGAGAAATATAAATCTCAATAATGCATTTTAAAATAAAAACCAAGTTAAGTGTAAGGTTCTCTCTCACCTGTATGTAGCCACAATATAGTCCAATATAGCAAGCACAATCAAAAGTCTAATCCACACTCCACACCAATACAACTACAGATCATACACATGTATAACACCCCAACATAAAATTATTACCTATACAAACCAAAACGTAAAATGAGGCAAATATTTATTTTTCAAAAATATTTTTAAAATAAGAAATTAGGTTAACAGGTCCTTAAATTACTATTTTAATTCCATAATATTACTTTAAAAATTATAATTTACTTTTATAAGTGAAAATACGTTTTTTCAAGAAAATTTATAAAAATCAATATCTCACAAACCACGAGTCAAATAAAAACAACAAACAACACCATTGTGTCCAGAATACCCAAAATATCGAATGGGGAAAATTTCACATTTCAGGATCAGATGGTGTCGCATGGCGGCGTGTGGCAGGAAACTGGTCGGACCACGAGCCAAAATCGAAATTTACCTATCTTGCACAAAACAACACCAAAATTAACAAATTACACTGGAATGAGGATTATGAATCTAGGGTCTATTTGTTGATAGAGGGAGGGAGAGAGAGGGAGGGAAAAAAGTAGAGAGAGTCAGGGAGAGAGAGGGAGGGAAAAAAGAAAAAGGTTTTTATACAAACTTTTGGCCAAAATGACAACATTTTGGCAGTTGTTTTGGCGAATGTTGTTCGACCTAGTTCTCACTTGGGTCCATGCCAAAGTTTAACACAAGAAGTACAACATTAATATTTAAAAATTTAAAAATAATCATGTACTTTCATAAAATATATTAAACCTTAGAAAAATCTTAATAAATAGGATATAAGTCCAAATACTAAGAAAATTTCACCAAAAATCAACAAAAAATATATATTTAATAAATTAAAAATTATAATTTTATAAAAAATATATATTTAATTATAAATAAAGTATCATCCAAAAAAATAATAAACTATATTTTAAAATCATGAAAAATCAAACCATACCATATAATCTTTAAGTACATGACTAAAAATACTTTAAAATCAAAATATCACAAAGATATTTCACTCAGCACAAAATACATAAGGAAAAAATTACAAAGCTATCCTTAGGAATAAAACACAAAAAGCACACCAAAGGGTATGGCATAAAAAAACCTGAGGTTTACACAATTACTCTTTATTCTTTTTCTATATTAAATCTTTCTTTTATTGCACAATCTAAGATAGCAAGTACAATCTAAGAAGCAAGAAGCTAGTCTTGGAACCAATTGATTTATCAATTGACAAGACCATCTAGAAGTTGCAGAAACTCATAATCACGGAGACCATGAATGACTATGGAATCATAGCACCTCAACAAGGTAGACAACAAGAATGAGGCCCAACGACTAATGTTCAAGTGAGAACTAAACCAGAAGGAGGAGGTCTGCAGTAGCTAGGACTACCCTTGATTATGCCATGCCTACTGTGGAGGCACGTAGGGGTAGTATTCGGGGACCTGCCATTCAAGCCAAAAAATTTAAGATCAAACCTGGTATGATCCAAATTGTGGAGAATCACCAATTTTACAGGACAGAGAAAGAAGATCTAATGAAGTATGTGAAGAATTTCGTCAAGCTGATAGAAACATTCCACTTTAATGGAGTGACTTCTGAGGCAATCAAGCTCCACTTATTCCCATCCTCCCTGTCAGGACGCGTATCAAACTAACTAGACAACCTAAGCACAGAGAGCATAACCACATGGGAGTAGTTGATGAATGGTTTTGTAGCGAGGTTTTTGCAAATCTCAAAAACTTTACAGCTAAGATAGGACATCCAAACCTTCATGCAATAGCCCAACAAATAGTTGTATGACGCTTATGAGTGATTAAATGAGCAACTAAGGATGTGTCCCCACCATAACATTCTAGATTTTTGCAGCTTGGGAGCTTCTTCAGAGGGCTTTCCAACATGAACAAGATGATGCTGAATGCAACTACAAACGGCAACATGTATAACAAGGAGGTCGGTGAATCGTTCAGGCTAACTGAAGAAACAACACTGAGTGGTCAGTGTTGGCATGTTGATCCTGATTATGATAGGACCCTAGGGAAGCTAGAACATGCCATTACCAAACTCATTGTAGAGATGGCAGCCATAAGGCATGAGTTCGTGTAGAGCAAGAAGACACTGGCTAATGTGAACCATATTCAAAATTTAGGAGTGCAACCTATCATTATAGTTTGTGGTCATTGTGGTGAAAACCACAACAACTATCTGTATCTAATGGTTGTGAAAGAAGCCAATTAGATTGGAAATCCAGGGAAGCATCACAAGAATAAATATAATAAAAATTAGAAAAATCACCCAAATTTTTTTACAGGAACCAAGACGGACATGCTCATGAGTAGAATTCAAATCAGCACAGAGGAGGATACCAGTGATATGATCAGGGGTACTCAAACCAACCACATCCTCCTCCCTAACCACTAAAGGAGAAAAAGATCAATTTGAAAGATCTGGAGACACAGATGGGCTAGCTCGCTTAGATGCTCCAGAATAATCCGTAGGGTGCTTTGCCATTGAATACCATAATGCCCTAAAAGCTAAAAGCTATAGCCTTGAGGTTTGAAAATTTTTTTTCTGAACCTGAGCCATCAGCTTCCCCCATGAGCTACCGAAAGGATGAGGAACAGGAAATGCAGACCGACGATGCAGAGAAGCCAAAACAAAAGAAATCTACACAACTTCCTCCACCACCATTTCCAAGATGCTTGAAGATGAACTACTAGACAAGCTTTTCCTGAAGTTTCTTGAAGTTTTCAAGAAATTGCTAATCAATATCCTGTTCACAAAAGTACTAGAACATATACCTTCATATATGAAATTTGTGAAGGATATCCTATCTAAATGGCGAAAAGTTAGAGAATATGAGACAGTAGCTCTCACAGAAGAATATAGTGTGATCATTCAAAGGAAACCTTCCCCATAGCTAAAGGATCTAGGGAGTTTCATCATCCCTATGGAGATTGGGTCAAACCACTTTCATCAAGCACTATACGATCTAGGAATATGTATAAATCACATGGGATTGAGTATGGGAGAGGCTGGGTTTGAGAGATACAAAACCAACATAGTGCACTCTGCAGATGGCTGACTAGATACTTTTATTCCTATAGGGAATAATAGAGGATGTGGTTATCAAGGTCGACAAGTTCATTTTGTCCACAGATTTCATCATTCTAGAGATAGAGGCCGATAAAGAAGTTTCTCAGATGTTGGGCAGACCATTCCTAGCTACAAGGAGAGGTCCGATTGACATATATGTTAGATAACTGACAATGCGAGTGGTTGATAAATAGGTCACTTTGGACATCTGTTCTTCCATGAAACATCATGATGCAAAGAAGGTGCACACAATTGTAGTAGTAGAAGAAGAGGAATGGCTGACCAACAAAGATATCCAATATCAAGACCCTTTAGAGGCTACATTGGTGGAAGAGAAGACAAAAAACATAGCAGTTATAATATTGGTTCAAAGCATGGATGAAATTCCCAATAGGAGAAAGAACCAATTCGAATCCCTTGGTGTTCCACTCGGTCAACTAAGCACAATGAAGCCATCCATGGAAGGGCCACCAGTACTGGAGTTAAAATAGCTACCTGATCATCTGAAATACCAATTCCTTAGAGAGAATGATACCTTTCTAGTAATCATTTCCACATCTCTAACGAGTCTTTAAGAGGAGAAACTAATGAGAGTACTAAGAAGTAACAAAATAGTCATGGGACGAAATTGGCTAACATTAGAGGAATCATTCCATCCTTTCGCATTCACAATATCAAAATGGAAGAAAACCACAGACCATTAATTGGATGTTAGATGTAACGACCCCAATTCCTAAACCATTATTCATTGCTCCGATTAAGGTCATTACCGCCGTGAAACCCAAATAAACCTCAAAGACACCTAAGACCTATTAGAATTTCACAAGGCTACTCATATGATACCGATTTTTAATCTTGTTTATTTTGTTGCTTATCAATCAATTGGAGCATGATACTGAACACATATTCTGGTAACATACGGAGTAAATAAAATCATCAGCGGAAGTCTTAAATCAATCCATTGGGTTCATAACACACAAGTCCCATAGGGATCCAAATAATCAGCAAGAAATTCATCAATCAAGTTCGGAAATAGCAAGCCAAACGATTGCTTAAAAATTAAACCAGAACAATGTCCAATCTTTCAAGTTATTTGCGCAAGTAACAAGTGGTATTTGTGATGCGATATCGCCCCGCCGTGCAGCCTTGATCTCACACACTGGTACCACGAATAGAGGATGTACCTAAGCCTGAAAAATGGTAAAAACAACAATATGAGATTACAAGAATCTCAGTAGGGTCGCAGCATCATAAGATCTACAGAATCCCTAAACACAAATCTCCCAAATTCACATAAGATCATTCCCTAAACAACTAAAGGGATCACGCAATTCAACAATAAACCAAAAGAGGTTAAGGCCGAGATTATGGCTGAGGGAGGACCACACTTCCGAAAGTTCAGAAGTACACAGGCAGGTGAAATACAACAAAATCACACACAATGTGAAGAAAGGCCATCCCCTTCCACCTGTGTTGTCCAAGACTTACTGCACAAAGGTTAGATGGTTAACACACAAACTAATCAGTAAGCCTTTCACCTTATCCTCGCAAGCACAAGTCGACTAGCCCCACATGGACAAGTCTTCCCTTACCCGCAACTAGGGCATCCCCAAATCCCGCAAGATAAGGGCTTTCTGTCCCGCAAGACAGGGATCTGGCCCCGCAAGGATAGATATCCAGCGTGCACTTGCTGGTTCAATCACCCATACACCTCCCATAAATCGATAAGAACCTCTCCTCTCCCTAGGAGCATCAGTTCTTACCCTACGTGGCCATCGGAACAGGATCCTGACACACAAACACGTACAAGCACACACACAGGCAAGTACAAAGCATATTACCACAACAGGGTATTCTCAATCACGTCAGGATATAATCAACATATCCAATTCATATAACAATATCATCCCAGGCACTCAATTCCTAACTCAGGGGTTCTATACAGCCTAGGAGATTCATATCTCATTCCGGATGTCATATTCTCACCATATAATCCAATCACAAACAATACAACAAAGGCAGGTTACGAAAACATCAAATAAGAGCAGGAGTTTTCTGGAGAAACCGATGAGGCATAGATCCTACCTCTCTTGTCTCTGAACAATAAGCTAATCCTTTGCCTTTATTAAGTAAATCCGAACCACCTAAATCATCACCAGACAAAGACAAACAAACTAAGCATGCATATCCAAAAGTCAATTGAATACCCTATTCCTTACCAATACCACTCACCAAACCTATCAGAAAACCAGTGATCAGATGTTGCAGGTGCCTTCCCCTTGGATGTGTGATGTGATAGCCAGGAACTTATCAAGATTCAACCTGAATTTACCATTACAATTAACTATGCAAAACCTATTGCTAAAAGTAGGGCATAAGACGATTTCGTCTCGACCCAAAACAACGAAATATTTACATCCAAGCTGCGATTAATATAGTGTTGGAAAGAGGATGAAAAGAGCTTTCCAACGACATATTATTTGCAAGATTCTGACAAACGAGTAGAGAGTTATGCTATTTTTAAGTTCAAGAAGATTTGGCGAAAACCTAATTCCGCCGCCGATTTTCAAAGTAACTTTAGACAAAGAAATACTAATCTCCTGACGGAAAACAAAAGATGGTTGGAAAGAGGATGAAGAGAGCTTTCCAACAAGCTATTATACTCAGAGATCTAATGAACTATGAGTGAGTTATGCTGGTTTGAAGTTTCTGCAAATTATGGTAGCTATAGGGAGGTATAGGGTTTTAAGCCTATACGAAATTTGTAGGTTTTCTATGAATAATTCTTTGTGAGGTTGGCATCCTATTTATAATGAATGGGTATAGAATTATGATTACTACTCTAATCACTTTATCTAAATAGGATAATTTACTAAACTCTAAACTCTTTAATTATCTTCCCTTATTTTTAGGGACTTTAATCTCTAAGGCAACTTCCTATCTATAAGGATAATTTCTAAGGCAATTACCCATCTATAAGGACTTAGATCTAAAGAAATTTAAAACAAAATTAACTACTAAACAATCTTACCAATTTCGGCCATCACACATCCTTTTCTTCAGGGGCAAAATCGTCTTTTCACCTGCACTGGCTTCTGGACTTCTAGGACTCAAAATTCGGGGTCTTACATTAGAGATGACTAAATCCCAAAATGAAGAAAGTTGTCAGAAAGGAAGTGATCAAGTGGTTGGATGTAGGCATTATTTATCCAATTCCTGATAACAATTGGGTAAGCCCGATGCAGTGCATTCCTAAATACAGAGGTATGACTATTGTCAAGAACAAGAGAGGAGAACTTTTTCCTACCAAAATGGTGATAGGATGGCAGGTGTGTATGGACTGCTGCAAAATCAACAAAACTACTCATGAAGACTATTTTTCTTTATCATTTATTGATCAAATGTTAGATAAATTTTTTGACAGATCATTCTACTATTTTTTGGATGGTTATTATGGCTATAATCAAATCGTTATAGCCTTAGAGGACAATAGTATATGTTTACATTCTCTGATGGGACTTTTACCTTTAGCAGAATGCCATTTGGGTTGTGTAATGTACCAGTAACCTTCCAAAGGTGCATAATGGCAGTAATTATAGATATGATTGAGAAATGCATGGAGGTCTTTTCAGATGATTTCTCCATTTTTTATGAAACTTTTGACTAGTATCTATAACATTTAAGAGATGTATTGGAGAGATACAGAGAGATAATTTAGTTCTCAACTGGGAGAAATACCATTTCATGGTGACAGAGGAAATAATCTTGGGATATTTGGTCTCAAAGAAAGGATTAGTACTGGATAGAGCAAAGATTGACTCTATTGAAGGATTGTCAATCCAAAAAATAACAAAAATTGTTCGTAGCTTCTTGGGATATTCTATATTTTAGTGGGTTCATTTAGGACTTCTCAAAAATCACCAAGTCCTTGTACAAGCTCCTGGAGAAAGAGAAAAAAATCATTTTTGATTTGGAGTGTTTAGTGGTACTTGAGGAAATCAAGACAAGGCCTGTTAGTGCCCCTATTATCATCATGCCAGACCGGCTGCAAGAATTCAAGTTGATGTGTAATGCCAGCGACCATGCTATATAAGCTTTGCTTGGATATAGGAGGAACAACATATTCCACCCGATCTATTATGCCAGCAAAACTTTGAATAGAGCCCAGGAGAACTACACAGTCATAGAAAAAGATTTGTTAGTTGTTGTGTTCGTCTTTGAAAAATTCCAATCTTATTTGATCGGATCCAAGTTAGTGGTGTACTCAGATCATAATACCATAAACATCTAATGGAAAAGAAGGAAGCCAAACCATGCTTAATCTAATGGATACTGTTATTACAAGATTTTGATCTAAAGATAAAAGACTGGAAGGGAAGTGAAATCCAAGTGGCAGACTATCTTTCTAGATTGGAACGCCATCTAGACTCAGAATCTACACAGGTAAAAGAATCATTCTTGGATGAACAGGTACTGGCAATACAAGTTGTGGATCCATAGTTTGCTGATATTGAAAATTATTTAGTAAGCAAAATAATTCCATCAAATCTAACATATATACAAAAAATAAAGTTCCTCCACTCTACTAAATTCTATTTCTGGGAGGAGTCCTTTCTATAGAAATAGTATAATGATCAGATCATATAGAAGTGTGTCTCTTATAAAGAGATGGGAGATATTCTGAAGTAATGCCACTCCACACCATATGGAGGTTATTTTGTCAATAGAAAGAATAGCTGCAAAGGTATTACAATTTTTCTTCTACTGGCTTACCATCTTTCATTTTGTAAATAGATTTTACCTACACTGTGGTAGATGTCAAAGAATAGGTAACACTAAAAAGAGAGATGAGATGCCAATAAAATTTCATGCTAGGAGTTGAGCTCTTTGGCATATAAGGTATAGACTTCATGAGCCCTTGGCCTTCTTCTTATGGGAAGAAGTACATCTTGTTAGCTTTAGACTATGTTTCCAAATGGGTGGAGAACAATGCAAAAGGGGTGTTGAGGTTTCTTAAGAAGAATATTTTCACCAGTAAGAGAAATAATCAGTGATGAGGGAAGCCATTTCTGTAACAACCAATTCGCAACCCTATTGAAACACGGGGTTAAATATAAAATAGGTCTTGCTTATCATCCATAGACTAGCAAAAAGCAGAAATTTCTAATAGAGAAATCAAGGGGATACTAAAGAATATTGTTGGTCCTACCATGAAGGATTGCTCTAATTGGTTCATGGGTTCTCTTAGGACATATCGGACAGCATACAAAACACCATTGGGAATATCACCATTCTAATTGATGTTTAGGAAGGAAGAACATCTACTTGTGGAGCTAGAGCACAAGGCTTACTGGACAATTAAGAAGCTAAACTTTAATCTTTTAGCTGTTGGTGAGAAGAGGATGTTACAGTTGAATGAATTAGATGAGATATGGTTGCAAGAATAGAAGAGTGCCTCTCATTACGAAGAGAAGGTGAAGAGATGGCATGAAAAATATATCAAAGGCCAGGAATTCACTCCTGGCATGCAGGTACTTCTATTTAATTCTAGATAATAATCATTCCCATTAAAGCTAAAGTGTAGATGGTCAGGACCCTTTCTTGTAGTTTTTAATTTTCCATATGGCTCAATTGATGTGTAGAATCTAAAGATAGAGAACACGTTCAAGGTTAACAGGTAGAGGTTGAAGCCCAACTATGGTGGAGATATCAATCCAATCTCCACCATTGTTTTGAAATCTGTGAGGTGCACTAAAAAACAAAATAATGCAGCCTAAAAAATGCCCAGTTACAGCTCAAAAACCGACCTGTCATAGCTGAAAAATTGACCCGTCGGTCAGACAACACTAACCGGTCACTCTAAGTGAAACTGACCAGTTGGTTGACCAATCCGACAGGTTGTGTTACATATAGCAATCAGTCGGCCCAAATTGACTAATCACACTAGGGTTTTATAACCCTTTAATTGGCCTCATCCATTTGCCATTCTTTCTTCTCTAGACATATTTTCCACCATCGCGACCTTCCAAACCTTTTTGCCACTAATGAACTAATTTTGACACTAGTCATCTATGTGATTTTGGTTTTATTTTAGGTTAATTGTGTACTAATTATGTTTAATTGGTGAACGTTTTGACTGTATCTTGAGAATTGCAATTGAACAGGTGTGTTATGGTTTTTAGCGGCAAAAGGAGACATTTATGTATGAGAAACATACCAAAATGTCACAAAAAAAAGTTGCAATTACGAAGATGCATCAACCAATCGGAACATTAGCACCGACCGGTCAGAACATTAGCACCGATTGGTCGGAACATTTGCACCAACCGGTCGGAACATAAAAAGATTTCTGCCGAAGATCCACTGACCGGTTGGAGCAAATGCATCGATCGGTCAAACATACAAGATTAAGCCAAGAAATATGCGGATAAGGACGACTTCTAACGAATAAGGATTCGAAACCTAGGGTTTCATACAATTAGATGTCGAGGTCATTGTATTGTATGAAATTCTTAGTTTACAGAGCATAAACATCAGTTTTATTGTTGGGATTCATCATCTTTCAAAGATTAGACTATGGTATGCTATTTGAATTCTAAGTATGAAAATTGATTTTGCTTTACTCGTTTTCTTTTCTTTCTGTCGTTTAGCTTCTAAGCACCCAAACAACATTCACATCAGAATCTGTTAATCTACTAAGCAACAAAGATTATTCTACCTTGTTCTTCATTATGAAACTGATCACTTCATTTTAGGTAAATCTAATCTAAATTTGTTGTGATGTTGTGACCCTACTGAGATTCTTGTAATCTCATTCCGTTGTTTTCACCATTTTTTTCAGGCTTAGGTACATTCACTACTCGTGGTACCAGTGTGTGAGATCATGGCTGAACGGCAGGGCGATATCGCATCACTTTTGCATACCTGTTTCTTGATTACTTGCGCATATAACTTGAATAAAAATTGGACTATTTGGTTTATTTTAAGATTCCTTCTTTGCTTGTTATTTTCGACTATGTTGGAGGAATTATTGCTGGTTATTTGGATCCTTACGGGACTTGTGTATTATGAATCCAGCGATTTAATTTAAAGACTTCCGCTGATGTTTTTACTCACTCCGTATGATACCAGAATGACTGTCCAATATCATGCTCCAACTGTTATTAAACATGTAGAATAAGATGTACCGAGATTTGAAAGAGTAGTATTGGTGGCCAAACATGAAATGCCACATTGTTGAGTTCGTTGCCCGATGCCTTGTCTGTCAACAAGTAAAGATCGAACATCAACGACCCGCTGGACTACTTCAGTCACTTCCAATTCCAGAATGGAAGTGGGAGCATGTCACAATGGATTTTGTGGCCGGTTTGCCTAGGTCACAGCAAGGATACGATGCCATTTTGGTGATCGTGGATCGATTGACGAATTCTGCACACTTCCTTCCTACACGTGTGACAGATACATTTGAGAAATTGGCTGTTCGTTACTTAGATGAGATTTTTTTATTGCAAGGAGTGCCAGTTTCCATCGTTTCAGATCATGACCTCGTTTCACCTCACGATTTTTGGAGAAATTCCAAATTTCACTGGGTTCGAAACTGAATTTCAGTACAGCATTTCATCCTCAGACCGATGATCAATCAGAAAGGACGATTTAGACACTCGAAGACATGCTACGAGCAAGTGTGTTGGATCAGCAAATTGGTTGGGATCGATGCCTGCTGTTGGCAAAATTTTCTTACAACAATAGTTTTCATGTAAACATCGGTATGGAACCTTATGAAGCATTATATGGGAGACGTTGCAGGACTCCCATTTGCTGGAATGAAGTAGGCGAAAGACACCTAGACAATCCGGAATTGATTGATCAAGCAACGGAGCAGTTGAATTTGATCCGATAACGGCTAAAAACAGCCCAGGATCGGAAAAAAAGCTACGCCGACAATCGACGAAGGGAGCCGGAATTTGAAGTAGGTGACAAAGTGTTTATGAAGGTCATCCCATGGAAAGGAATCCTTCATTTTCAGCAGCGAGGTAAGCTAGCACCTCATTATATTGGTCCGTATGACATAGTCAAGAGGATCGGCCCTGTTGCATACCTACTTGCCTTACCTCCAAATATGGAAAGAATTCACAATATGTTCCATGTATCTATGTTGAGAAAGTATGTGCAAGACCCTGCTCACGTGCTCGAAGACCCCCCAGTTGTAATTGCTGAAGACTTATCCTATCCCGTACAGCCAGTTGCCATACTAGATCGGTGAGTTGTTTGGCGTAATGGCCAAATTGAGGAATAGTCTTGGGAGACTGAGGAATCTATGCGTGCAAAATTTTCTTACTTGTTTGTTTAGGTACTTGTGCTAAAATTTTGAGGATGAAATTCTTATAAGGAGGGGAGGATGTGAGACCCCGAATTTTGAGTCCTAGAAGTCCAGAAGCCAGGCAGGTGAAAAGACCATTTTGCTCCTGAAGAAAAGGATATGTGATGGCCAAAATTGGTAAGGAATGTTTGGTAATTATTTCTGGTATTAATTCCCTTTAATTTGGTTCTTAATTTGTTGATAATCACCTTAGGAATTAAAATCCTTAAAATTAAAAGGAAATAATTATAGAATTTAAATCTGATAGTTATCTTACTTTAATAAAGCCTTTAAAGTAGTAATCTTAGTTCTATACCCATTCATTATAAATAGGAACCCCACAAAAATCATTCATAGAAAACACACAAAACTCGTATAGCCTAAAACCCTTACACCTCCCTATATCTTCCAAAATTCACTGAAACTTTAAACCAGCATAACTCTCTTATCGTTTTTCGGATTCCTGCAAATAATAGCTTGCTGGAAATATTTCTTTATCTTCTTTTCAATCATCTTTGGTTTTTTGTCAGGAGGTTAGTATTTCTTTCTCGTAAGAAAAGTCAAAACTCGGCAGAACTACCAAAATCTTCTTTAACTTCAATGTAGCATAACTCTTTCATCGTTTGTCGGATTCCTGAAAATAATAGCTTGTTGGAAATATCTCTTCATCCTCTTTCCAACCATGTTTTTTTGTTGTTTGTACATTTGTAATTCTTTATCAAAAGAAAAGTAGAAACTCGGCAGAATTGCCAAAATCTTATTGAACTTCAATATAGCATAACTCTTTCATCGTTTGTCGGATTCCCGCAAATAATAGCTTGCTGAAAAGATCTCTTCATCCTCTTTCCAACCATATCTTTTTTGTTGTTTGTACATTCGTATTTTGTTTGACAAAAGATAAGTTGAAAATCGGAGGCAGAATTAGGTTTTAAGATTTGTATAATTCTGCCTTTGATTGATCTCTGATGTTGTTGCCCTTATTCATATGATTGTTTAGAATCCATTCATAGTGAACTATTATGATTTCAACCCTTGAATGCATGAAGTCAAAAATTGTCTTCTGCCTTACTCTTAGTGCCAAACTTTGCATAATTAATTGGGATGGTAAATTAGCTTGAATCGTTAAGTTTCTGGCTATCACATCACACATCCAAAGGGAAGGCACCTGCGGCATCTGATCACTGGTTTCTGATAGGTTTGGTGAGTGGAATTGGTAAGGAAATAGGGTATTTAGTTGGTTATTGCGTATGCACGCTTAGTTTACTTTTTTTGTCTTTCCCTAATGATGATTTAGGTGGTTCAGAAGTATCTAGTAAGGGCAAAGGAATAGCTTCTTGTTCATAGACAAGAGAGGTAGGATCTATGCCTCATTGGTTTCTTCAGAGACCTCATTGTTTGCTTAATTGATTTCGGTACCTATGATTGTAAAACTATATGCGCATTCATATTTAAATAATGCATACTTGAGTTACGGATTGAATTGAGGAATTTCTAAGCTATATCGAATCCCTTAAGGTAGGTTAAGAGTGCCTAGCTTTCATGTGTGATGTGTATTGAACATGCTGAATGTGAACTGATAGAATTGAGAATACCCTGTTGTGGTTTTGTGCTTTGTACTTGCCTGTGTGTGCTGGTCATGTTTGTGTCTCAGGATACTTTTTCAGTGGCCATTCGGGGTAAGTGCTGATGCTCATAGTGAGAGGGGAGGTTCTTACTGTTATGGGAGTCGTATGGGTGGCAAATCCTAGCAAGAGCTCGCTGGATGTCTAGTCCTTGTGTGGCTAGAAGCCCTGTCCTTGTGTGGCAGTAACCCCTTATCCTTGTGTGGTTTGGGAAGCCCTTATCCTTGTGTGGTTTGGGATGCTATTGTCCTTGTGTGGCTTGGGATGTTTTGTCCTTGTGTGGCAAGATGAATAGGCTTACTGATTATGTGACGACCCCAATTCCTAACTAATACTATTTGCTCCGATTAAGGTCATCACTGCCGTGAAACCCAAATAGCCCAAATGACACCTAGAACCTATCTGAATCTCACTAGGTTTACCATTAACTTTCGATTTTTAGCATATCTATTGCTAATTTTTAACAACAATTGGAGCATGATATTGGACAATTATTCTGATAACATACAGAGAGAATAAAACATCAGCGAAAGTCTTTAGATTAAATCATTGGGTTCATAACACACAAGTCCCATAGGGATCCAAACAACCAGCAGAAAATCCTCCAAATATATTTCGGAAATAGCAAGAAAAGGAAGGATCTGAAAATAAACCAGAAAGTAGCCAAATCATCCACGTTATATGTGCAAATAGATAAGGATCAAGTTTGCAAATGTGATACAATATCGCCCCGTCGTGCAGCCTTGATCTCACACACTGGTACCACGGGCAGTGGATGTACCTAAGCCTGAAAAATAGTAAGAACAACGGTATGAGATTAAAAAAAATCTCAGTAGGGTTGCAACATCATAAGATTGGCAAAAACTCTAAACACAAATCTCCCAATTAGCATTAGATCATTCCTAGACATCTAAAGGGGATCACGCAATTCAAGAATCAATCAGAAAGGGGTTAGGGTCGAATCTATGGTTGAGGGAGGTCTACAAACACTTCCGAAAGTATCAGAAGTACACAGGTAGGTGGAATTCATTAGATTGCTCTTGTCAATGAAGAAGAAAGGCCATCCCCTTCCACCTGTGTTGTCCAAGGCTTACTGCACAAAGGATAAACGGTTAACACATAAGCTATTCAGTAAGCCTAGTAAGTCGTCTTGTCACGCACGGACAAGTCTTCCCAAGCCACACACGGACTTGGGCATCCCAAACCACATAAGGATAAGGGCTTCCTGCCACACAAGGACAAGGATCCGACCATACAAGGACCAGACATCAAACGAGCTCATGCTGGGGTTTCGCCACCCATATAACTCCTATACCAGTAAGACCCTCTCCTCTCCCAAGGAGCATCAGTGCTTACCCCGAATGGCCACCTGAAAAAGATCCTAACACACAAACATGTACAAGCACACACAGGCAAGTACAAAGCATAATACCATAGCAGGGTATCCATAATCATGTCAGAACACAATCAGCATATTCAATTCACATAACATATGCAACTCAGGCATTCAAAACCTAACTTAGGGTTTCGATATAGCCTATGAGATTCACATCTCAAACCGAAATTCATACTCTCACGCTATAATCATTTCACATGCAGTACAACAATGGCAGGTATCAAAAATATCAAGAAAATAACAGAGGTCTCTGGAGAAACCGATGAGGCGTAGATCCTACCTCTCTTGTCTCTGAAAAAAAAGCTACTCCTTTGCCTCTATTAAGTAATTCTGCTAAGAAATCATAAGAACACGCGAAATGACAACAGAAATCAACCGAAGACAAAAACTATAGAGATCTAACATAAGTACCTAATCAAACAGGTAAGGAAATTTTGCACGCATAGATTCCTCAGTCTCCCAAGACTGTTCCTCAATTTGGCCATTACGCCAAACAACTCGTACCATAGGCACGCTTTGACTGCAAAGCTGTCGAACTGACATATCTAGTATGGCAACTGGCTGTACGGGATAACATAGGTCTTCAGCAACTTCAACTGGCGGTTCTTTAAGCACATGAGAAGGATCTCACATATACTTTCTTAGCATTGAAAAGTGAAATACGTTGGGAATTCTTTTCATATTTTGAGGTAGGGCAAGTTGGTATGCAACAGGGCCGATTCTTTCGACAATGTCATATGGACCAATGTAGCGAGGTGCTAGTTTACCTCGCTGCTGAAAACAAAGGACTCCTTTCCATGGGGCGACCTTCAAAAATACTATATCACCTACCGCAAATTCCAGCTCCATTCGTCCATTGTCGGCGTAGCTTTTCTACCGATCCTGGGCTGTTTTTAACCTTTGTCGGATTAAGCTTAATTGTTCTGTTGCTTGGTCAATCAATTCCGGATTGTCTAGGCATCTCTCGCCTAATTCATTCCAGCAAATGGGAGTTCTGCAACATCTTCCATATAGTGCTTCATAGGGTGCCATACCGATGCTTGCATGAAAAATATTGTTGTAAGCAAATTCTGCCAATGGAAGGCATCGATCCCAACCGGTTTGCTGATCCAACACACTCGCTCGTAGCATGTATTTGAGTGTCTGAATCATTCTTTCTGATTGACCATCGGTCTGGGGATGAAATGCTGTACTGAAATTCAATCTTGAACCCAGCGTATTCTGGAATTTCTCCCAAAATCGTGAGGTGAATTGAGGGTCACGATCTAAAACAATAGAAACTGGCACTCCATGAAATCGAACAATCTCATCTAGGTAACGAACTGCAAATTTTTATGGTGTATCTGTCACGCGTATAGGAAGAAAATGTGCAGATTTCGTCAGTCGATCCACGATCACCCAAATGGCATTGTATCCTTGCTTCGATCTAGGCAAACCAGTCACAAAATCCATTGTGACGTGCTCCCACATCCATTCTAGAATTGGAAGTGACTGAAGTAGACCAGCGGGTCTTTGAGGTTCGATCTTTACTTGTTGACATACGAGGCATCGGGCAACGAACTCAGCAATGTGACGTTTGATGTTTGGCCACCAATACTGCTCCTTCAAATCTCGGTACATCTTAGTGCTTCCAGGATGAATAGAAAACTTTCGAACTATGCGTCTCTGATAGAATAAGGTTATGAATATTAACATTTTGTGGAACACATACCTGGTTTCTGAAGACTAGTACTTTGTCATCTCGTATTCTGAAATCACGAACTATTGCATCAACACCATCAACAAGTTGTTTCCGAATTTCAGTAAATTTTGGATCCTCTAATTGTTGATTCCGAATTTCTTCAATTAAGGTAGGTACGACTTCGATTCGTGCCAATAACTAACCAGAAAAATCAGTGCCAAGATGCACACAGTTAGTTTTCAATTCCAGCATCATCGGTAGGTAATGGGTGCGCATGTAGGCCAAAACTGATGGAGAAGGAGGATGAAACTTTCGGCTCAGGGCATCATCAACAACATTTTCCTTTCGAGGATGATATTCGATGATTAAATCATAGTCTTTAATCAGCTCCACCCATCTTCGTTGTCTCATATTCAATTCTTTTTGCGTGAGGAGGTACTTCAGGGTTTTGTGGTCAGTGAAGATTCGACACATCTCGCCGTATAAGTAATGTCACCATATTTTTAAGGCAAACACCACGGCTGCAACTTCCAAGTCATACGTAGGGTAGTTGCTCTCGTGCGGTCGCAATTGCCGGGAAGCGTAGGCGATAACTTTCCCATTTTGCAACAATACGCATCCAAGTCCAGATTTTGACGCGTCACTGTAAACCACATACTCCTTTCCGCAAATAGGTAGGGTAAGGATATGTGCGGAAACTAACTGATTCTTTAACTCTTCGAAACTTTTCTGGCATTTCTCGTTCCATACAAACGACTTACCCTTGCATGTCAGTTTTGTCAATGGTCCAGCAAGCGATGAAAAATTCTCCACAAAGCGACGGTAGTATCCTATTAAGCCAAGGAAACTACGAACTTCAAACACAGTTCGCGGAGGTTTCCAAGCAATCACTGCTTCAATCTTCTTTGGATCAACTAACACACCTTGGGCGGAAACAATATGGCCAAGGAAACCAACTTCACGTAACCAGAATTCGCATTTGGAGTACTTTGAGAACAATCGTCGATCCTTCAAGATTTGAAGCACAATCCGCAAGTGCATAGCATGATCCTCTTCCGATTTTGAGTAAATCAGAATGTCGTCGATGAAGATTATCACAAATTTATCCAATAACTCGCGGAACACACAATTCATTAGGTCCATAAACATTGCTGGTGCATTGGTCAAGCCGAATGCAATAACCAGAAATTCGTAGTGGCCATATCGCAATCTGAACATGGTCTTTGGAATATCAGCATCACAAACACACATTAGGACTAACCTTGGCATCAGTCAGGGTTAATAGCCTTATTGGTTTTGATTGTGCCTCACTCGTGGATCCGTTGGGTGGTCCTCCTGGTGCGCGTGTTGGCGGTTTGGTGAGGTTGGCATTCCCACTTCAGCCTGTGTTTGGTACACCTTTGATTCGCCTTGGTTTCGTGCATTCCCTCTGAACATGTCCCATCTTGCCACAATTGTAACATCGCCGTTGCTGAGAATTCCACGAAGATCCATTGAAATTTTAACCAGAAAAGTTCTTCCTGTTGGTATTTCCATTGCCATTAGTTTTCGAAGGATATGACCTTAAAGGAGAGGGTCGCGATTGAACTTCAAATCTCTCCTATAGGATCCGCCACTAGTGGGTTCGGATGGCTTCTTGGTTCGCACGAACTTTTCAGCTTCAGTTGCGGCAACAATTAGTTCTTACAAATTCTGCACCGGTGTCGTACCAACAATGGTTTTAAGTTCGATACTCAATCCATCCTGAAATCGTCTCGCAAGATGGTACGGTGTATGTTCTTCTTCTGGTGCAAATCAGGACAACTCCCTTAACACCTTCTCATATTCCAGCACCGAACAGTTGCCTTGATCAAGTTCGTAAAAAGCTTGTCGCTGCTCGTTTTTATGGAACCTCGTACAAAATCATTCGTCGAATTCGGACCGGAGTTCTTCCTAAGTTGAAAAACGATCGCCGAATCGCAAGCTAACAAATGTTCACCATGCGAGGGCTTCTCCCTCAAGTAGGAATGTAGCAATGGCAACCTTTTCAACATCCGAGATATGCAAGAATAAGGATACTCGGCATAAGGTGTCTATCCATCCACTCACGAGCGGTTGAACCTCTAGCTGAACCACCAAAATCTTTACATCCAAGTTGTTGAGCTTCCTTCAGCAATTTTGTAATAACGACGGGAAATCTCTCAGCCTTCTTATGATGTGCCAGCTGTAGAGGTTCAAATGGAGCAATAGGTTCTTCCAGTAGTGCAGGTGCAGGAGCATTATGAAGTTGCGCCTCCATACGCTGCTGATTTGCAGCAATTCCTTGTAATACATTTAAGATCTATGCCATGACAGGATCAATAACTGGTGCGGCTAGTGCCTCAGATTGGTTTTCGGGCTCAACTTGCCCTTCCTTCTCATTTTGTGCATTCGGCTCCTCCTGCTCAATAGGTTGCTGTTCAGCCTGAACCTCAAACCTACCCCGTTGGTCCCTTTGTAGCCTCGAGCGTGCCATACTACATGAATACACCTTTATTACTCAACACAAAACTAAATATGATTAACAAAAGTGGTACTTGGTGGAGAGGCATACACTGGACGATACGCATAGGCTAGAAAACATCATATAATTTTTCGGTAATCACATGCACACATGCAAAGATATTCTCGACAATTACATAAACACTCATATGTACTCTAAAAAATCTTTATCAAACATCAAGGAAGCACAGATTTACACATACATTTAGCAATATAGGAGTAAAATAGGGACACTCGGCAGCATGCATAAATCATCACACACATTCTCAGCAATGATAAGAAACACAACAAACACTCAACGAAACATATCATGTCATACCAGGCATAAGAACATAAACGAACAAACATCACATCAGATTATCATTCTCACCATTTAAATCTTACAAATCAATCCCATTTTAGCATTAGTCCACTTTCAGTGTTAGCCCCTAAGTGAGTGAGAGTGTGTGCATTGTCACGACCGAATATCAGACTACGCGTCATTCGACATATCAGACTACGAGTCATTCAGCTTCATGTGGGACCCGATTCCCAAATCAAGGATCACATTAATCAATAAAGGAATCTTTCCCCATTATGTTCCCCACTATGTTTCCCACTATGTTCCCCACTAAGTGAGGGAATCAAGGAGCTCACTTGGGATATGTGTTTGTGCTTTCTACTTTTGTATATAACTGTTATATCATACGGCTTGATCTCCACCATCCATTGGGGAGTTGTAAAGGCTATATAAGGGGTGCCACCCCTCATTTGTAATCATCCAACAATACTTCCAATATTGAGAGTTTAGAGCTTTCTCTCCATTCTTTTGTGTGTCTCTCTCATTTCGGTTCGGTTCTAAGCTTAGCATTCTAGCTAGCTTTGTGAGGAAGGCTTACTTACCCTATTGCGAGAGTTCACGAAAGTTTTGTTGGAAATCCCAGACATGCCCGAGACAGAGGCCATGTACGTGTTTCTGGGAGGTCTACAAAGTTGGGCCAAGTTGGAGCTTCATCGACGCAATGTCAAGGAGCTCAACGATGCAATCACCGAGGCCGAATCCTTGGCAGAATTTGAAAGGAAGGCCGAGGGTTCAAACCCACCTAAGCCTAAGAGCTTCCGTGACTACAAGGCTAAAAGTGGGGGAGCAGTCCACAAAACCAAGGAGTGGAAGGACAAACCTTTCAAGTCCTTCAAGTCCTTCAGATCCTTTTGTCCAGCCAAACCCACACATGGGGGAGGTGAAAATCGGGGCAAGGGTGAAAGACCCAAGCTCTCATGTTTTCTATGTGAGGGGCCACATAGAGCTGTAGATTGCCCAAAGAGGAAAAAATTGGCAGCCATGGCAAGGGAGGCCGAAGAAATGGAAGCACCAAGGATGAGTTCCATACAACTGTTGAGTGCTGTTAAAGCCTCAACCAAAGATGCCAAGGTAGAGCAAGCTGGGAGGATGTTTGCTAGACCCATCGTGCAAGGGAGGGAGTCCCGTGCATTGATCGATACCGGTGCTACTCACAACTTCATGAAGAAGGAGGAAGCACAACGACTTGGCATCAAATTCAAAGAGGAGCAAGGCTGGCTAAAGACGGTGAACACTCAAGCACAGCCAATCTTTGGAGTAGCCCGAGGGGTCGAGCTACAAATAGGAGAATGGAAAGGTAAACTTGACTTCTCCATTGTTCCTATGGATGACTTTCCTATTGTATTAGGAATGCAGTTCTTGGATCAGACGAGAGCAGTCCCAATAACCTGCACAAACACCCTCATAATTTCCGAAGGAAGCAAGTGTTGTGTGGTGCCAGTGGCTCGAGAGAAGGAGCTGAAGGAAAAAATACTATCAGCTATGCAGCTGAAGAGAGGAGTAAGGAAGCTAGAACCCACATTCCTAGCTACCTTGGTGATGGATGAAGGTACACCTGCTGATGACGAAGTGCCCATCCAAGTTATGGAAGTTCTTGGGGAGTTTGCTGATGTGATGCCCAAGGAACTCCCAAAGAAGCTACCACCCATACGGGAGGTAGACTATGCCATCGAGTTGGAAGTCGGGGCCAAACCATTTGCAAAAGCCCCTTATCGAATGGCACCTCCGGAGTTAGCTGAACTGCGGAGGCAACTGTAGGAGTTGTTGGATGCGGGCTTCATCCAACCATCTAAAGCACCTTACGGAGCACCGGTGCTTTTTCAAAGGAAGCAAGATGGGTCGTTGAGATTGTGCATCGACTACCGAGCCTTGAATAAGGTAACTGTGAAGAACAAGTACCCTATTCCTCTTATTGCTGATTTGTTCGATCAACTTGGGGATGCGAGATGGTTCACCAAGTTGGATCTGAGGTCGGGCTACTATCAAGTCCGCATAGCAAAAGGAGATGAGGCCAAAACCGCATGTGTCACACGGTATGGATCTTATGAATTCTTGGTCATGCCTTTTGGTTTAACAAATGCACCTGCTACTTTTTGTACATTAATGAACAAAATGCTCCGCAAGTTTTCGAACCGCTTTGTTGTTGTGTATTTGGATGACATTGTGATATACAGCCGCACACTTGAGGAACACATCCAACATATAAGGATGGTGTTTCAAGCTTTGAGGGATAATGAGCTGTATGTCAAGCGGCAGAAGTGTGCATTTGCCAAGCAAGAGGTGGCATTTCTTGGCCATATAGTGGGCGGAGGAAGGATCAAGATGGATGGTGCCAAGATCCAAGCTATCAAGGATTGGCAACCACCAAAGAAGGTCACGGATCTTCGTTCCTTCTTGGGGTTGGCTCATTACTATCGGCGGTTCAAACAAGGGTATTCTTCCATTGCTACACCCTTGACCGAGCTATTCAAGAAGAACAAGGCGTGGGATTGGTCGAGTGGATGCCAAGAGGCATTCGATGCACTAAAGGCAGCCATTATGGATGAGCCGGTGTTAGCCTTGCCTAACCACCTACTCCCATACGAGGTACAAACTGATGCTTCTGATTTTGCAATTGGTGGTGTTTTGATGCAAGAAGGTCACCAAATTGCTTATGAGAGCCGCAAGCTGAATGAGACCGAGAGGCGGTACACGGTACAAGAGAAGGAGATGATAGCCGTGGTGCATTGCTTGCGAGTTTGGAGACATTACTTGCTGGGGAGCAAGTTCGTTGTCAAGACTGACAACATTGCCACAAGCTACTTCATTTCACAAAAGAAGCTATCGCCGAAACAAGAAAGGTGGCAAGATTTCTTGGCAGAGTTTGACTATACGCACGAGTATAAGCCAGGAAAGGCGAACTTGGTGGCGGATGCTCTTAGTAGAAGGGCTGAACTTGCAGCCATCAGTCGACCAGAGAGTCCTTTTTTGGAAAAGATCCGAGGGGGTATGGAGCATGACCCCCAAGTTCAAGCCTTGGTAGACCAAGTGAAGCAAGGCAAGACCCGCAGATTTTGGCTAGAGGATGGGTTGATCTTCACCAAAGGCAACCGCATCTATGTCCCCCGACATGACAAACTTCGGAAGGAAGTTATGAAGGAGTGCCACGATTCAGGATGGGCTGGACACCCAGGTATCATTCGAACTCTTGCTCTTTTGGAAGATGGTTATTATTTGCCTAACATGCGAGACGATGTGGAGTGGTATGTGAAAACTTGTCTAGTGTGCCAACAAGACAAGGTTGAGCAACAAAAACCTCCTGGATTGTTAGAGCCATTGCCCAAACCAGAGAGACCTTGGGAGAGCATTTCCATGGATTACATTACATCCCTCCCAAAGTCTGGCGACTTCCAAACCATACTTCTGGTGGTGGATAGATTTTCCAAGTACGCAGTATTCATTCCAACCACCAAAGCATGCACGGAAGAGGAGACAAGCCACCTTTTCTTCAAAAATGTGGTGAAATGTTGGGGCATTCCGAGGTCCATTGTGAGTGATCGAGACACTCGATTCACGGGGAGATTTTGGACCGAGTTGTTCAAGCTGTTGGGGTCAGAATTCAATTTCTCCACAAGTTTTCATCCTCAAACCGATGGGCAGACCGAGAGAGTAAATGCCCTATTGGAGCTCTACCTTAGGCACTATGTGAGTGCCAACCAGAAGAATAGGGCAAGGTTACTTGATGTGGCTCAATTCTCATACAACTTCCAAAAGAGTGAATCGACAGGTATGAGTCCTTTCGAGATTGCTAATGAACAACAACCTTACACTCCTAGCAAGATTGCCACAGGTTATCAAGGTCCGAATCCATCCGCCTATCGATTTTCCAAGGAGTGGGATGAGTAAAAGGACATTGCAAGAGTGCAACTGTCCAAGGCGGCAAAGAGGATGAAGAAGTAGGCAGACAAAAAAAGGCGTCCCATAGAGTTTGATGAAAGGGACCTTGTGTTAGTGAAGCTGATGCCTCACCAAAACCGAATTTTTGCCAAGTTGCACAAGGGGCTAGTGCGACGATACGAGGGTCCTTTCAAGGTGTTGAAGAGGATTGGCAAAGTATCATACAAGCTGGAATTACCACCAAGATTGGAGTTCCATCCTGTCTTCCATGTGAGCTTATTGAAGCCATTCCAAGCAGACACGGAAGATCCGGAGAGGGGGATGTCCAAGAGAGCTCCCACAGCTGTGACCAATGCCCATGATAAGAAGCTTGATGAGATCTTATCAAGGCGGGTGGTGCAAAAGAGTGGGAAGCACATGAACCATGTGGAGAACTTGGTTCGATGGAAAGGCGACCCTCCTAGCGAGACAAGCTGGGAGAAAGATTTCGATCTTTGGCAGTACCAAGACGAAATCAATGAGTTCTTGAGGCAGCACACAACGAGGACGTTGTCGAGTTTGGTGGGGGAGAATGTCACGACCGAATATCAGACTACGTGTCATTCGGCATATCAGTCTATGAGTCATTCGGCTTCGTGTGGGACCCGATTCCCAAATCAAGGATCACATTAATCAATGAGGGAATCTTTCCCCATTATGTTCCCCACTATGTTTCCCACTATGTTCCCCACTAAGTGAGGGAATCAAGGAGCTCACTTGGGATCTGTGTTTGTGCTCTCTACTTTTGTATATAACCGTTAGATCATACAGCTTGATCTCCACAATCCATTGGGGAGTTGTAAAGGCTATATAAGGGGTGCCACCCCTCATTTGTAATCATCCAACAATACTTGCAATATTGAGAGTTTAGAGCTTTCTCTCCATTCTTTTGTGTGTCTCTCTCATTTCGGTTCGGTTCTAAGCTTAGCATTCTAGCTAGCTTTGTGAGGAAGGTTTACTTAGCCTATTGCGAGAGCGATAGTCTAAGGCCGCACGGAGAGTTTCTATTTCGCAAAACTCTAGTCCCGTGACAGCATGCCCTTACCTATAAAAACCAAAATCAATAAATAAGTTAGCATATAAAAAATTATACTTCCTAAACCATGCTCCGCTACCAAACCTGTGACGACCCCAATTCCTAACTAATAATATTTGCTCTTATTAAGGTCATCACCGCCATGAAACCCAAATAGCCCAAATGAGACTTAGGACCTATCTGAATCTCACCAGGCTTACCATTAACTTTCGATTTTTAGCATATCTATTGTTAATTTTTAACAACAATTGGAGCATGATATTTGACAATTTTTTGGTAACATACGGAGTGAATAAAACATCAACGGAAGTCTTTAGATTAAATCATTGGGTTCATAACACAAAAGTCCCATAGGGATCCAAACAACCAGCAGGAAATCCTCCAAATATATTTCGGAAATAGCAAGAAAAGGAAGGATCTTAAAATAAACCAGAAAGTAGCCCAATCATTCATGTTATATGCGCAAATAAACAAGGATTAAGTATGCAAATATGATACGATATCGCCCCGCCATGCAGCCTTGATCTCACACATTGGTACCACAGGCAGTGGATGTACCTAAGCCTGAAAAATAGTAAAAACAACGGTATGACATTACGAGAATCTCAGTAGGGTCGCAGCATCATAAGATTTGCAGAAACTCTAAACACAAATCTCCCAATTCGCATTAGATCATTCCTAGACATCTAAAGGGGATCACGCAATTCAAGAATCAATCAGAAAGGGGTTAGGGCCGAATCTATGGTTGAAGGAGGACTACAAACACTTCAGAAAGTATCAGAAGTACACAGGTAGGTGGAACTCATCAGATTGCTCTCGGCAATGAAGAAGAAAGGCCATCCCCTTCCACCTGTGTTGTCCAAGGCTTACTGCACAAAGGACAAACGGTTAACAAACAAGCCTAGTAAGCCTAGTAAGTCATCTTGTCACGTACGGACAAGTCTTTCCAAGCCACACATGGACTTGGGCATCCCAAACCACACAAGGACAGGGTTCCGGCCACACAAGGACCAGACATCCAGCGAGCTCTTGCTGAGGATTCGCCACCCATACAACTCCCACACCAGTAAGAACCTCTCCTCTCCCTAGGAGCATCAACGCTTACCCAGAATGGCCATCGGAAAAGGATCCTGACACATAAACATGTACAAAGTATAATACCATAGCAGGGTATCCTCATTCATGTCAGAACACAATCAGCATATTCAATTCACATAACATATGCAACTCAGGCATTCAAAACCTAAACCAGGGGTTCAATATAGCCTATGAGATTCACATCTCAAACCGAAATTCATACTCTCACGTTATAATCAATTCGTATGCAATACAACAATGACAGGTATCAAAAATATCAAGAAAATAACAGGGGTCTCTGGAGAAACCGATGAGGCATAGATCCTACCTCTCTTGTCTCTGAAAAAAAAACTACTCCTTTGCCTCTATTAAGTAATTCTGAACCATCTATATTATCACTAGGCAAAGAAGAAAACAAACTAAGCATACATATTCAATAATTAATTGAATACCCTATTTCCTTACCAATTTCACTCACCAAACCTATCAAAAACCAGTGATCAGATGCTGCAGGTGCCTCCCTTTTGGATGTGTGATGTGATAGCCAGGAACTTAACAAGATTCAATCTGAATTTCGATTCCAATTAACTATGTAAATTTCGTCGCTAAAAGTCGGGCATAGGACAATTTTAATTTTAAGCGTAGAGAAGTTTAAAAGAAGGAAATTCAAGATTATACATCATGAATAGATGCTAAGAAATCATAAGAACACGTGAAACGACAACAGAATCAACCGAAGACAAAAATTATAGAAATCTAAAAGCCTAATTCCGTCGCCGATTTTCCATAGTCAAGGAAATATTAATGTCAAAACAACGAAACATATATGTTTGGAAAGAGTATGTAAAGAGCTTTCCAACAAGCTATTATTTTCAGGGATCCAACAAACGATAAGAGAGTTATGCTACATTGAAGTTCAAGAAGATTTGGCGAAAACCTAATTCCGCCGCCGATTTTCAACTTATCTTTATAGAAAGAAAGCCTAACCTCCTGAAAAAAACCCAATGATGGTTGGAAATCGGATGAAGAGAGCTTTCCAACAAGCTATTATTTATAGGGATCCGATAAATGATAAGAGAGTTATGCTTGTTTAAAGTTTCAGCGAATTTTGACGACTATAGGGAGGTGTAGGGTTTTAGGTTTATACGAATTTTGTACAATTTCTCTGAATAATTTTTGTGAGGTTGGCTTCCTATCTATAATGAATTAGTATAGAATTATGATTATTACTTTTAAGATAATTAAAAATAAGATAATTACCAGATAATTAAATTCTTTAATTATCTTCCCCTATTCTTAGGGATTTTAATCTCTAAGGCAATTAACTATCTATAAGGACTTAGATTAAAGGGAATTTATACCAGAATTAACTACCATACCACTGTTACCAATTTCGGTTATCACACATCCTTTCCTTCAGGAGAAAAATTGTCTTTTCACCTGTACTGGCTTCTGGACTTCTAGTACTCAAAATTTGGGGTCTCACAGATTAGCTTGTCTGTTAACCAATTACCTTTCGTGCAGTAAGCCTTGGACAATACAAGTGGAAGGGGATGGCCTTTTCTTTTTCATTTTTGAGAACAATCTGATGAGTTCTGGCTGCCTGTGTACTTCTGATACTTTTCGGAAGTGTTTGTAGTCCCCCTCAGCCTTAGATTCGGCCTTACCCTTTTTGATTAAATCTTTGAATTGTATGAATCTTTTTAGTTGCGTAGGAATGATCAGATGTTGTTCGGGAGATTTGTGTTTATGTTTTCTGCAGATCTTATGATGTTGTGACCCTACTGAGATTCTTGTAATCTCATTCCGTTGTTTTCACCATTTTCTTCAGGCTTTGGTACATTCACTACTCGTGGCACCAGTATGTGAGATCAAGGTTGTATGGCGGGGCGATATCGTATCACTTTTTCATACCTGTTCCTTGATTACTTGCACATATAACTTGAATAAAAATTGGACTACTTTATGGTTTATTTTAAGATTTCTTCTTTGCTTGTTATTTTCGACTATGTTGGAGGAATTCTTGCTGGTTATTTGGATCCTTATGGGAATTGTGTGTTATGAATCTAATGATTTAATTTAAAGACTTCCGCTGATGGTTTTACTCACTTCGTATGATACCAGAATGATTGTCCAATATCATGCTCCAACTGTTATTAAACATGTAGAATGAACATGCTAAAAGTCGAAAAGTTAGTGAGTAAGCCTGGTGGGATTCAGATAGGTCCTAGGTGTCTTTGGGCTTGTTTGGATTTCACGGAAGTAATGATCTTAATCGAAGCAAATATTAATGGGTAGGAATTGGGGGTTCGTTACAGAAATTGATGACAATGCCGCAAAGGTGGAAGCTAGCCCCATAACTAAACCTTTGGAATTCTAGACTAGCACATGGGTTAGCCGTCGTAACCCATCTCAAATCATAATGAAGATGACATTAACCTCCGATGAAGGAGTCGTACAGACACTTCAAAGCTAACTTTGCCGATAACAGTGGTACCAATCTCAGCCGTGCTATAAACAAAAGTCGCCATTTTTCTAAACTACAAGGACAATTTCTATTGGTGCCCACTAAAAATAGGACCAGGGGATCAGCATCAAAGATTAGAACTGCAACCTCCCCTCAGTCAAAAATAAAGAAAGGCGATCACCAAACAGAAGGATGCTATCCTAGAAAATAAAGCATACTTCTTGCCGAAGCTATAACAAAAGTACATCGACATTAGCCACCGGGTTGTCTATCAAAGAAAAATTCTATGCCTACGTGCAATGATGACACCAAAAATTGTAGGAGAATTGTTAAGACTCATCAGAAGGATAGGGTGGGGTAAGTTCTTCAGCATTATTTACCTTGCCTATCAAGAGCTCCTCCACGACCTCTACACGACCTTCACCTACAAGAGGGCGTCGGGCACGGAAACAATCAAAGAAGCTCCATCAGATTCAGACTCATGGGTATATTGTAAGTCCTAGTTTACGTAGGGGGGGTCAGTGTTACCCAATCCCACATCGGAAAGGAGTAAGGAAGGTCTTGGGCTTATGTGTGTTGTGTGAATGGATCATATATAACAAGATACATCTTTGGGGCTATGTGGTTAGAAGTCCGACTCAGTGATGCAGTTGTGATCCATCACGCATATATACTGTAAGGACCCAAACCCAACCAATAAGGACCCTTACCACCGTGAAACCCAAATATACCCAAACAAGGACCTTTCAGAATCCCATAAGGCTCAAGTCATACCAATTTCAAATTTTAATGGTTGGAGCATAGTAATATTAGACATACATTATGGTAACTAACGGAGTGAATAAAAACATCAGTGGAAGTCTTTATAATTAATTAAATGAACCATAACACACAAGTCCCAAAGGATTCTTAGAATCCAGCAAGTAGCCCTTAAATACATTTCCGAAATAAGTAGGAATATGAGGGATCTAAAGAACCAGGTAGTAGTCCAATCAACTTACTTTTTCATGGGTAGATGTGGAAGCAATCAGCAAAAGAGGGAGTATGTGAATGTGATGCAATATCGTCCCGCCGTGCAGCCTTGATCTCACATGTCAATACCACTGGCAGAAGATGTACCTAAGCCTGAAAAAGAGGAAAAACAACGGGGTGAGATTACAAGAATCTCAGTAGGGTTATAACATTATAAGATCTACAAAAATCTAAACAAACACCTCCCAATTAACATCAGATTCGTTTATACTACTAAGGGTGTATCAAAAAAACATCAATCAATCACAATAAGGATAGGGCCCAAAGTAACAAGGCTTCGGATGGACTAAAAACACTTCTGAAACTATAATTACATAGGTAGGTAATTCATCATCTGAAAGGCTATCTTCTTCCACCTATATTGTCTAAGGCTTAGATGCAAAAAGGGTAAATGGTTAGTAAACAAACTAATTAGCAAGCCTATTCATCTTGCCACACAAAGACAAGGTGTCCAAGCAACACAAGGACAAGGGCATCCAAAAAATACAAGGATAAGGGCATCTTGCTACCCAAGGACAAGGCAACTAGCCACACAAGGACTAGGCATCTAGCCACACAAGGACTAGGCATCTAGCCACACAAGGACTAGGCATCTAGCCACACAAGGACTAGGCATCTAGCGAGCTCTTACTGGGGATTGCCACCCATGCAACTCCCATACTAGTAAGTACCTCTCCTCTCCCTAGGAGCACATACGAAAAAAAAGGAACAAAAACTAAAACCAATTGAAGAACGAATCAAAAAATTTTGGCAGCAACAAATATTGGGAAACACTAACCTTCTGATGATGAAACCAAGATAACAAGATGAAGGATGAAAAAAAGATTCCAACGAGCTATTATTTGTAGGAATCTAATGAAATATGATAGAATTCGACTATGGTTGGTGTAGGGAGAATTTCGGCTACAAGAGAGATTGTAAGAGAGGGTATCACGTGATAATTTAAGGTGTTTTGTTATGGGGATATGTGTATGGCAGGATACTATGTTTATAGGATTTAATAGAATTAATTTTCCCTACTTTTAAGGAAAAATATTAAGAGATAATGCTTAAGATTTATTTTTGGAATTATCTCTTGAAAATAGGACAACCATATGGGATAGAAATGAAACAGGAAATAAATGAAATAGGAAGGATATGAAATGAACCAAAAGAGGAAAGAACCTTCATTACCATTTCTGGCTACCATACATCTATTTTTTTAGGGGCGAAATGGTCATTTCAGCTACACTGGTACCATATCACATTTGCCTACTTGTTCCTTGATTACTTGCACATCTAACATGAAGATGGATTGGACCACTTTATGGTTTTTAGAATGCCTACTTTGTTTGATTGTTTTGGAAACTTATTGCGGATATACTTGCTGAATTTTTAGATCCCTATGGGACTTGTGTGTTGTGATTCCTATGATTAATCATAAAGTCTTCCGCTGATGTTTTATTCATTCCGTATGAATCCAGATTGTTTGTCCAATACTAACATGCTCCAATCTTTAAGAACTTAAAGAATGAACATACTAAAATTGGAAATTTGATGGTTAAGCCTTGTGGGATTCAGATAGGTCCTGGTTTTAGGCTTTTTGGGGTTTCACAGTAGTAAGGTTCCCAATTAGGAGCAATTTTGGGAATATGGAATGTGGGTCCTTATAGGGTTGGTAGCGGAGCATAGTTTAGGAAATATGATTTGTTATATGCTAGCTTGTTTGTTGTTCTTTTGTGTTTATAGGTTGGTACAGTGTGAGATTCCGTCTATTGTAGTGCCGGTCAGTGCCAGCGTTAACAGTAGCGTTAGTGCCGACGGTAGCTCACTGATGCTAAGTGGTTGGTTGTGAACACGGCCGTAGGAAGCCTTTAAGTAACCCATTGTAAATCTGAGAGTGTTTAAGTATGATTGTGAGTGATATAGGTTACACGATCGAGGTTGAGTCAGTGGAAAACAAACCAAGTTGATTTTGGTCCGTTTTGAGCGACCGCAAGCCGTTTGGGCCAAAATTTTTGTGTATTGGGCTGTAGCCATTTTTTTTCCATTTCCAGCCCTTATGTTATGGCTTTATATACTCAAAGAAATTGTTGGGCCACTTGGTTGATATTTCACGTGTCACTTGGGCTCATTTGTGATGAAATGGGCCGTTGATTTCATGTTTCAGCCTTGTTGAACTTTTGGGCCCGAAACCCATCAGCCGAAGCCCACACTTCATCCTTTAAACACTCCTCTTCCATAAGTGACCAGCATAACACACACTCATTACCAGCCCTAACCCGTTTTTCTCCTTCCTTCACCCTTCCAACCTACCAAAATCCAAACTTTGCTCAATTTGACCACAAAAACTTGTGGAGGATTGTCCCAAAACACTTTCCCATCAATTTTCTACATATTTCCACTGCTAACGTGGGGTCTAAGGCCTGATTTTGAGGTGTTCTTCATCTTGCCCGAAAATTTCAGAGTTCTTGGTAAGTGATTAATCTTTGGTTTTCTTTTTGGATTGGTTAGATTATTAGGTTGCTAGTGATGTGATTAAGTGTTTTTGATGAATGGAAATGCATGAAAACAACCTATGATTCTTGTATGAATTTAGGATGAACAGTATCAGGGGGTTGTTTCTTCATGTTATTGATCATGTTGGTGTGCTTATTCATGTTAATTGAGTGGTTGTAGTCAGTATTGATAGGAAGCTTGTTGATTAAGTGAGGAATTGATGTTGAGCTGGTAGTGAGAGTATCTGAATGTAAGGAGTATTGTGATTTAGTTGTTTAGATTGGATAGGGAAATGTAGATGTGGGTGCAGCGTGAGAGGATCCATAGGATTGCTTTCAATTATTTTCCATTTGATTCCTTGATTGGTTATGCTTAGTATGGCTGTATGGTTTGTGCTTGTTTAGGCGGTACCGGATCGAGCGGTAGAGGCAAGGATATTGTTGGAGAACCGTCGACGTAACGAGAGGTGGGAGTTTATGTTTCATTTGCATACACGAAATGCTTTGTTTTCAGAAATAAATGATCAAATGTTTTTGGTTTGAATGGAGGCGTAACTTGACCTGTGTTTAACATTTATATTAGAATCATAATATGCTTGCCATGTGTGAATGCATCCACTGTATATTCAAAGCTGAAGCATGCTGACTTGTTTGGTGTATACTTCTCTTGTGAGAGTTGTGTTCATTGTTACCCTTGGTGAGCAATCCCTTGTGGGTGATTTGTTGTGATAATATTATGATGATACATGTGTTATTGGGAATGAGAAGTGAGAAGAGATTCTCAAAAGAAAATATATTGTTCCAGCTCACTTCCAGAAATGGATTAAAACCATACGAATTTTCTAACTTGTTTTGTGACCTACCATACAATGTGATTTTTCATTTCCATATAAATGATTCTCATTGTGGCCGAATACTTTGAATATTATTTTGAGATGTTTGGCACCTGTTTTACAAGCTGGAAATGTTTAATTGCATGCATGGAATATATGATGAATTTTTTGATTTAATAACTCATACGTGATAAATTCACTATTTGGTCACTAACCGATCAGACCTCCCGATTTCCAGTAAAGATTCCAATGATGTTCACACCCTTTTGTAGCCCATGAATGAGTGTTTTTAACCCCGGAAGGTCTTATTTTGAGTGTGATGAATTATGCTATGTGTTGTGCAATATGTTTTCGTAAAAAAAAAACTAGAGTACCTAAAATAAATATTTTCTATGCGCTGTACCGATTGGAATTGACGGTAAAAGCTTGATCAAGTTAGGTAAGTATATGGAGTCCTTATAGAGAGGACAGTTGCTTACCTTGGAGAGGTATGGTTGGATATATGTATGTATATTGAGTGCTGTGTGCACTATGAAGGGAAAGGCCTTATAAATACTTCATATATATCTTACGACGTTATATCTACATGTGCTCAAAATTGAATATGATAGCTTGTGTTTCTCCATTCAATTTTGGACAATACTGATGGTGGGGTTTTGTTTGTATATGCTACAACTGGAAAGCATCGGTAAGGTTTTAGGTAACCCTTTAGCGGGAGTTACGTGAAAGTGGTTTGTGTCCACCCCGTTATGTTTTGAGCATAGTAGCCAAATATCAAAGCTGTGATTTATGGATCTCTTGTATTTATTTTCCTTATGTCGTTTGGTGTGTGCACTTAGCATGGATACATAGAAGAACATGGATTGTAATAGTTTGAATAAATGTTTGATACTATGATTTGGTTTTGTCTCCATTCCACCGTTTATGCTTATGACGCGGTAACTTCCACTAAGGTCCTTGATCTCAACCCCCCCTTCCCCCCCCTCTCTATTGTTTTGTTTCAGGACTAAGTTGTGAGAGATAGCTATTCAACTTAGAGGTTGCTATCCCGGTATTGGTCATAGGGCTGGACAAATGCACATGTACGTTTTTTTTTTGACTCGGCATTTTTCACATCTTTTTGTATATTTGGATACTTGTGCATTGTGCTGATATATATCTTGAGTTTCTGGGAATCTGTGAGTGTGGACTCGAGGTGTTATATGTTTAAGGCCGAATGGCCCGTTGTATGTGATTTGTTATCTTCGCTGCATGTGTTTGTTACTCCATTGTTTGTTGGTTATGCCGAGTATAATTTGATGCGTGCCATGTTTTGAAAAAAAATAATTCATATGTAGTGTATTTATTACGATTAGCGTAATAAAATTTTACGGTTAAGCCTTGTGTATTTTCGCTTGGTCCACCAGTTGGGACAACCGGGGCTGCATGGCGGTGAGGCTCCTAGTTACTGGGTACGGGTCCTCACATACATGCGCACACACCCATTCCTTTAAGGGCTAATACTGAAAATAGTGTTATGCTAACAACCTAGTTTGAATTATTTGGATGATGTGCTTGATTGTTTGATTTGTTGTGTGTTTAATGGTGTTTTTGTGCAAGATATGATTTGATGTGTTTTATTGTGAACTGGAAAGTGTTTGCTATGTTTTCTTTGTCGTTACCGAATGTGTGTTGGTCATGTATGTTAATTGTGATGCCTAGATGTATGCTGTTAAGTATTGCCAAGTGTACTTATATATGGTTCTGAATGTGTCAATATGCATGTGATTGATTCATAAGCATGCCAAGTATGTTTCTGTATGATTATTGCCATAATGCCGAGTGTAGTTTGTGTGAACATGTCCTTGACGAATGCTTTGATGATTGTTGCTGAATGCTTGTGTGTGTTAATGTGAATACCGAGTGTGCATTTGAATGTGTGCATGTGATTTCCAAAAGTTGTATACTTGTGTGCATGTATGTTTTGTTTTCCAGCATATGCATATTGTAATGATCCCAATTCCTACCTATTAAAATTTTCTTCAATTAAGGCCATTACCGCCGTGAAATCCAAACAAGCCCGAAGACACCTAGAACCTATCTGAATCCCACCAGGCTTACCTATTAATTTTTTTTTTGACTTTTAGCATGATCATTCTATATGTTTAATGACAAATACTTCCAAAAACTCAAAAGTACACAGGCAGGTAGAACTCATTAGAGTGCTCTCGGCAATAAAGAAGAAAGACCATCCCATTCCACCTGTGTTGTCCAAGGCTTACTACACAAAAGGTAAATGGTTAACACACAAGCTATTCAGTAAGCCTATTCATTTTGCCACACAGGGACATGTCATCCCAAGCCACACAAGGACAGGGCTTCTAGCCACACAAGGACCATACATCTAGCGAGCTCATGCTGGGGATTGCCACCCATACGACTCCCATACCAGTAATAACCTCCCCTCTCACAAGGAGCATCAGTGCTTACCCCGAATGGCCACCAAAAAAGGATCCTGACACACAACACGTACCAGCACACACAAGCAAGTACAAAACGTAATACCCCCTATAAGGTATCCTAAATCATGTCAGAACACAATCAACATGTTCCATACACACAACACATGCAAACTAGGCACTCATATCCTATCTTAAGGGATTCGGTATAGCCTAGAGGATCGCATCTTAATCCGTAATTCAAGCATTCCTACTCCAACATATGCGTATACAACATTACATGTAAAGGCACCAAAATTAACAAGCAAACAACAAAGATCTTTGGAGCAACTGATGAGGCTTAGATCCTACCTCTCTTGTCTCTGAACAAGAAGTTATTTCCTTGCCTTTGTCCAATAATTCTGCACTACCTATAGCATCATAAGGCAAAGTCAAAACCAAACTAAGTATGGATATCCAATATCCTATTAAATACCCTATTTCTTTACCAATTCCACTCACCAAACCTATCAGAGACCAGTGATTAGATGCCGCATGTCCCTACCCTTTGGATGTGTGATGTGATAGCCAAGAATTTAACAAGAAAAAAACTGAATTACCATCCCTAATTATCATACAATTTTCGGCACAAAGAATAGAGAAATCTTACCTCTCACGTGTCTGAATCAGATGCAATCCTTTGCTTTTCCAAAAAGATCAGAATCTCTTAAACAATTACAAGGCAATATAAATCAAAGATCAATTTTTAAAGTCATAATTGAATCAGACAACCTACTTTCCTATTAACTTCAAAGATTCCCTATCATCATAATCACACATTCCGCAAGCATATAACCAAGATAGGCAATATTCAAACAATCAAACAACAACCAAAGAAACAAATGAGGCATAGCTCCTACCTCTCACGTGTCTAAATCAGATGCAATCCTTTGCTTTTCCAATAAGATCAGAATCTCCTAAACAATTACAAGGCAAAGACCACACAATACTAAGCCATAAGACTACTTAATTAAGAACCAAAGGCATCGGGAATACTTACCAATTAACCTACACAAATCCAGCGATCCGAATACAGCAATACCTTTCCCCTGAATGCATGATGTGATGGCCAATAACTCAGTAAGAATCTACTTGATATTTCACCCCAATTCAATATACAAATTTCGGCAACACCCTAGAGTTTATAGGGCAACTTGCAATTTCAACATTAGAGAGGTCAGAGGTTGTGATTTCATGAAGTTAAGAAAGGAATAGGTGTTTATAACATGTACAATCAAAAGAAACAAGGTCAGAATCCAATAGGTTAATCAATTGATCAAGATAGGCATCAATAGGGCAAAGGTAGGGCATGCTGATTTTATGAATAGGGAAGATTAAAAAGATGAATTTATGATTTTAAAATCATGAATGGATGGTAAACAATCATACGAATAAGAGGAACAATAACAGAAATCAATTGAAGGCAGAATAACATAATTTTGAAACCTAATCCCGCCGAATTTCAACCTAAATTATAGCAAAGAAAAACTTTTCTTCAGAAGTAAAACCTAAAATTTCTGTGTAGAAAACAGAAAAATCTTTCCAACAAGCTATTATTCACAAGAATTCGACAAAGCATGAGAGAGTTATGCTATTTTGAAGTTCAAGCAGATTTTGACAATTTTTCTGAAATACGATTTAACTTTTAACAAACCAAAAATAACCTTAAGATAAAAAAAACCAATATGGTTGGAAAGAGGACGAAAAGATCTTTCCAAAAAGCTGTTATTCGCAAGAATCTGACAAAGGATAAGAGAGTTATGCTATTTTGAAGTTCAAGTAGATTTTGGCAATTCCGTCGAAATATGATTTAACTTTTAACAAAGAAAAACTAACCTCTAGATGAAAACCCCAAGATGTCTGGAAAGAGGATGAATAGAGCTTTCCAACAGTCTATTATTCGCAAGAATCTGACAAAGGATGAGAGAGTTGTGCAAAGATGAAGATCAAGGAGTTTCGGCTAGGATTTAGTCAAAAATCGGAAATTGAGAAGAAATGGATAAATTACGAAATTTCTATGTGGGTTTCGGTATGTTTAGGTGGGATAGGCTGGCCACTCTTTTATAGGTGTCTAAAGAGGTTTTGCTAAGAGATAAATCCCTACTTTTAAGTTTTAAAAAATAATTAAAAGATAATTCTATTAGATGGATAATTCTATTTAAAAGGATAAACCTATTAAAAGAGATACTCTATTTAAAAGGAAGAATTATCTAATACCTTAGATAATAAGGGATAAAATTAAGGATAATTATTATAAAAATACCAGAATTAAAAAGGAAATATATGGCAGCAACCATTTTAGGTCATCACGTATCTATTTCTTCAGGGCAAAATAGTCATTTCAACTGTAAGGACCCCAAATCCTAACCTATTATTAATTGCTCCGATTAGGGCCATTAACGCCGTGAGACTCAAACAAGCCCAAGAACCAGGTCGTATATGAATTCCACAAGGCTTACTTATCAAATTCTTGATTTTTAGCATGTACATTCGTTATGTTCATTAGTTATTGGTGCATAAAATTGGACATGTATTCTGGTACATTACGGAGTGAACAAAATATCAGCGGAAGTCTTTAAATAAAATCAATGAATCCATAACTCACAAGTCCCATAAGGATCCAAACATCCAGTAAGTTAATTCCCAAAATAAAATGGAAACAAGTAAAGGAGGAACCTTGAAAACCAGAAAAATAGTCCAATCATAATTCATGTTATATACGCAAGCAAATCAAGGAACAGGTATGTTAATGTTATGCAATATCAGCCCGCCGTGCAGCCTTGATCTCACACACTAGTACCATGGACAGTGGATGTACCAAAGCTTGAAAAATAATGAATACAACAGGATGAGATTACAAGAATTTCAGTAGGGTCACAACATGATAAGATCTATAGAAATCTTAAACACAAATCTCCCGAACAACATTAAATCATTCCATTGTTCGTGGTACCAGTGTGTGAGGCCAAAGCTGCACAGCGGGGTGATATCGCATCATATTTTCATACCCGTTTCCTTGGTTACTTGCGCATATATGATGACGTTCAATTAGGCTATTTTTAGATTTTTGAATTCCTCATGTGTTTGCTTTTTACCGAAATTATTAGGGGTGTACTTGATGGGTTTTTTTATCCCTTTGGGACATGTGTGTTGTGGTACCCTAGTTGAATTATAAAGACTTCCGCTGATAATTTAATCACTCCATTTATTGACAGAATGTATGACCATTATCATGCTCCAACAACCATTATAAGCTTAAAGGATAAAAGTATTAAAATCTGAACTAGATGGAAAAGCCTTGTGGGATTAAGATAATTCTTGGTTTTGGGCTTGTTTGGGTTTCACAACAATAAGGGTCTCACTGAGGGGCAAGTTCTGGAATATGGAATGTGGGTCCAGACAGGTTTGGTAGTGGAGCATGGTTTAGTAAATATGATTTGTTATATGCTAACCTGTTATGTTGGTTTTGTGTTTGTAGGTAGGTAAATGCGCACACACCCACTCAATTAGGGACTAATATCGAAAATAATCTAATGCTAAAAACCTGGTTTGAATTATTTGAATGATATATTTGATTGTTTGATTATCTGTGTGTTTTATGCATTGTATGATGTGATGTGTTTTGATGTTTACTATGTGAAATCATCTCGCAAGCTGATACGGTGTACAATCTTCTTCAGGTGCAAATCGGGACAACTCTTTTAACACTTTTTCATATTCCAGCACCGAACAGGTGCCTTGTTCAAGTTTGTAAAAATCTTGTTGCTGCTCGCTTTTATGGAATCTCGTATAGAATCTCTCATCGAATTCGTACTGGAATTCTTCCCACGTTGGCAAACGATCGCCGAATCGCAAGCTAACAGATGTCCACCATGCGAGAGCTTTTCCGTCAAGTAAGAATGTAGCAATGGCAACCTTGTCATCATCCGAGATATGTAGGAACAAGGATACTCGGCATAAGGTGTCCATCCACTCATGAGCGACTGCGTCTCCAGCTGAACCACCGAAATCTTTACATCCAAGTTGTCAAGCTTCCTTCAGCAATTTTGTAGTCATGACGGGAACTCTCTCTGTCTCCTTATGATGCGCCAGCTGCATAAGTTCAAGTGGAGGAATAGGTTCCGGTGCAGGCGCAGGAGCATTCTGAAATTGCGCCTCTATTCGCTGCTGGTTTGCAGCAATTCCTTATAACACATTTAAGATTTGTGCCATAACAGGGTCAATGCCTGGTGCGGTTGGTGTCTCAGGTTAGTTTTCGGACTCAGCTTGCCCTTCCTGCTCAATTTGTGCATTTGGCTCAACTTGCTCAACAGGTTGCTGTTCAGTCTGAATCTCAAACCTACCCCATTGGTCCCCTTGTTGCCTCGAGCGTTCCATACTACACAAGTGTAGGATTGTTACTCAACACACACTACATACGACACTAGGAATAGGAGTGGTACCTGGTGGAGAGGCATGCACCGGACGATACGCATATGCTGGAAAGCAATATACAAATTTTCGGAAATCATATGCACACATGCAAAAGTATTCTTGGCAATTCCATCAACACTCCTAGGAATCATTATCAAACATCAAGCAAGCATAGACTCGCACATCACCCATATTCGGCAATACACATCATCAATCATACGCATATACATTCGGTAATGACAAGAAATATAGCTAATCATCCACGGAAACATATTAAGACATACTAAAGATGAACAATCATCACATCAGATTATTATTCCCAACAATTAAATCCTATGTTAGCTTTAGTTCCCTTTCGGTTTTAGCCCCTAATTGAGTGAGTGTGTGCCCATGTTCTTACCTGCAATCACCAAAAATCAACAAATAAGTTAGCATATAAAAAATTATAATCCTTAAACCATGCTCCGCTACCAAACTTGTAACGACCCAATTCCTAACTATTAATAATTGCTCCGATTAAGGTCATTACCGCCGTGAAACCCAAATAAGCCTAAATGACACCTAAGACCAATTTGAATCTCACCAGGCTAGTCATAAACTACCGATTTTAAGCTTCTTAATCTCATTGCTTATCAACAATTGGAGCATGATATTGGACACATGTTCTGGTATCATACGGAGTAAATGAAACATCAGCGGAAGTCTTAAATTAAATTTTTGGGTTCATAACACACAAGTCCCATAGAGATCCACATAACCAGCAAGAAATTCTTCATCAATGTTCGGAAATAGCAAGTAAAGAAGAGTGCTTAAAATAAACCAGAAAGTTGCCCAATCATTCATGTTATATGCGCAAGTAACAAGTATGCAAATGTGATGCGATATCGTCCCGCAGTGTAGCCTTCATCTCACACTTTGGTACCACGAACAGTGAATGTAGCTAAGCCTGAAAAAAGGTTAAAACAACGGTTTGAGATTACACGAATCTCAGTAGGGTCATAGCATCATAAGATCTACAGAATCCCTAAACACAAATCCCCCAATTCACATAAGATCATTCCTAAACATTTAAAGGGGATCACGTAATTCAAAAACCAATCAAAAGAGGTTAGGACCGAATCTATGGCTGAGGGACGACTGCAAACACTTCCGAAAGGTCAGAAGTACACAGGCAGGTGAAACACATCAGATTTCCCTCGGCAATGAAGAAGAAAGACCATCCCCTTCCACCTGTGTTGTCCAAAACGTACTGCACAAAGGGTAGATGGTTAACACGCAAACTAATCAGTAAGCCTTTCATCTAGTCCTTGCAAGGACAAGTTGACTAGTTCCACACGAACAAGTCTTCCCTAGTCACATAACTACTAGGGCATCCCAAACCTCGCAAGATAAGGTCTTCCTGCCTCGCAAAGCAGGGATCCGGCCTCGCAAGGACAGATATCCAGCACGCGCTTGCTGGTTTGCCGCCCATACAACTCCAATACCGGTAATAACCTCTCCTCTCCCTAGGAGCATCAGCGCTTACCACGAATGGCCATCGGAACAGGATCCTGACACACAAACACGTACAAGCACACACATGCAAGTACAAAGCATAATACCACAATAGGGTATCCTCAATCTTGTCAGAACACAATCAATATATCCAATTCACATAATAATTGCATCCCAGGCACTCAATTCCTAACTCAGGGGTTTGATATAGCCTAGGAGATTCATATCTCATTTCGCATTTCATATTCTCACCCTATAATCCAATCACAAACAATACAACAAGGGCAGGTAACAAAAATATCAAGAAAATAACAGAGGTCTCTGGAGAAACTGATGAGGCGTAGATCCTACCTCTCTTGTCTCTGAACAAGAAGCTACTCCTTTTCCTTTTTTAAGTAAATCCGAACCACCTAAATTATCATCAGGCAAAGACAAAAATAAACTAAGCATGCATATTCAATAGTCAATTGAATACCCTATTTTCTTACCAATACCACTCACCAAACCTATCAGAAAACCAGTGATCAGACATGGCAGGTGCCTCCCCCTTGGATGTGTGATGTGATAGCCAGGAACTTAACAAGATTCAACCTGAATTTACCATTCCAATTAACTATGCAAATCTTGCCGCTAAAAGTAGGGCGTAGGACGATTTGTCTTAACTTTAAACAAGGAAATGTTTACATCCAAGCTGCGATTTATATATCATTGGAAAGAAGATGAAAAGAGATTTCTAATGAGCTATTATTTGTAAGGATCTGAAAAATTATTAGAAAGTTATGTCATTTTGAAGTTCAAGAAGATTTGGTGAAAACCTAATTCCGCCGCCGATTTTGAAATTAACCTTAAATAAAGAAATACTAATCTCCTGACAAAAAATCAAAGATGGTTGGAAATAGGATGAAAACATCTTTCCAACAAGCTATTATTCTCAGAGATCTGACAAACGATGAGTGAGTTATGCTGGTTTGAAGTTTCTGCGAATTATGGCGGCTATAGGGAGGTATAGGTTTTTAGGCTCATACGAATTTGTAAGTTTTCTAAGAATGATTTTTGTGGGGTTGGCTTCCTATTTATAATGAATGGGTATAGAATTATGCTTAATATTTTTAATCATTTTATTATAATAAGATAATCTACCATATAATTAAACTCTAAATTATCTTCCATATTTTTAGGGTCTTTAATCTCTAAGGCAATTATCCCTCTATAAGGACAATCTCTAAGGCAATTATTCATCTATAAGAACTTAAATCAAAGGGAATTTAAAAAAAAGTTAACTACTAAACAATCTTACCAATTTCGGCCATCACACATCGTTTTCTTCAGGGGCAAAATCGTCTTTTCACCTGCACTGGCTTCTGGACTTCTGGGACTCAAAATTCGGGATCTTACAAGCATGGTCACAGTCATAACACAATGCAGCATGTAATAGTTTAGGCAATTAGGATCGTGACTAGGCTGGCAATGTCTCTTAGTTCTTCCCGTGCTTGGATTAGGACTGTGATCCACCAGTGACATTTCTATATGCAGCTCTTCATGTGTCTCTCATTATCTCATATGCTGAACTCGATTAGTCCCTATAAGACATGCAATACTCTTAGCTCAGTTCCACTGATGATGTCGATGCGTTAGGTGATGATAGCTCCACCTCCATCCCCACATTAGGATATCTTCGATGAACTTTACATTAGAAGGTATCTATTCCAAAACCTCTAAAAAAGGAATATTCATGTGCAGCTTCTTAAAGACCTCTAGGAAATAGAAAAACTATTTTCTAATATATCTTTCTTCTGACGTCAAGAAGAATGATGGTTAAGAATGTTGTTTTATGACCTTTTGTACAATAGGATTCTCTCTTGGTCTCTCTAAGGGTGCTTCAGACTACATCTATGGGCTCTTCTAAAACTCAGGTTGAACATCATCCTAAGTTGCATTAAATTTCTTCAATATTACATGCTCTAGTAATACTATCCCTGATCTCAAGGTCACTGATTTCAATTTTGAGGATGGATTTGTATCAAATGGCAAAGTCATTTAGAGCCTTTTCTGAATCAAGTGAGAAATCTGGCTCACTTGTGTTTCCAGGTTCATTGATTATTGAATGTGATGACATGATGAATTTCTGTATCTTTATCAATTGAGCATTAAATCCTCCAACTGTTTTCTTTATCAATTGTTTGTGAAGGTTGAGGATTCTAGTGGTTATAGCTTTAATGAAGTAATCCTTGATTATAACCTTCTGTATCTTGATTGAAATTATGATGACAGTTAGGCTTATTTTTGTTCTTATGTAAGAAGTTTGGATAATTTCTCCAATTCATGTTGTAAGTGGTTTGTTAATTAACCGGTTGCTTCCCTAGATTGCACACATAATATAAAGACCCAAAGCCAAACTATAAGGACCCTTACCGCCGTGAAACACAAATAAGCCCTTGCAAGGACCCATATGAATCCCACAAGAGTCAAGTCTGACTAGTTGTTAATTTTATTAGTTCATTCATATGCATTAAAAGGTTGGAGCATGTAAAATCATTAAACAATATTCTAACTTATACAGAGTAAAGAAACATTAGCGGAAGATTTTTATAAAAGCTAAAAACTAGTAAAAACATAACACACAAGTCCCAAGGTATCTCAAACACCAACTATTGTTCATAAAAGCATTTGGAAACAAGAAGGAACATAAGTTGGAAAGCTCAAAAGAAAGTTCAAACATAGGAGAGCATTCTCGATCAATAGAAAACCAGCAAGAAAGTGCAATGCAAATGTTATGCAACTGTCACGCCGTGCCGTGTTGTTCTCATAACTTGGTACCGCCAATAAAGCATGATCCTATGCCTGAAAAAGAAGAAAAACAATGGAATGAGATTACAAGAATCTCAGTAGAGTCACAATATCATAAGATCTATAGAAACCTAATCAAACATCTCCAAACAATACATAGATCATATATACTTATGTAACAGGATCAAAACAAGTCAAGCTAGCAATCATAAAGAACATAGGTAGGGCCGAAATTAGTCAAGTAAGAGGAGGGACTCAAAACACCTCGTAGACAGCCATCACAAGAGTGAACCAGAAGCACACAAACAACTTAATTCTCTATACAATTCCCAAAACCAAATGATTATCCCTATCTGCCTATGTTGTCCAAGGCTTTGCTGCAAAAAGGGAAAAACAGTTAGTAAACAAGTTACAGCAAGTCTTTTTACAATACTTCCCATGCATAGGGCATCCTACATACAACTGTACCCAGCCCAGAAGATATGCAGTGCATCCTGCCAAGTATCCTGTGCCCAACCCAGATTCAAGTTAGGGCATCTTGCCATATACAGGAGACAAGGCATCTTACAATCCTGTACCCAACCCAAGTTACCTGTAGGACATCCTACACCCAGCTATACCCAACCCAGAAGCTATGCAGGGCATCCAGCGTGCACTGCTGGGAACAATCACCATACAGCTGTAAGGACCCAAACCCAACCTATAAGGACCATTACTGTTGTAAAACCCGAATAAAGCTCTCACAAGATCCTATTTAAATCCCACAACGCTCAAGTCTTACTAGTTATCAATTTTATTGGTTACTTTGAGATGCTTTTAAAGGTTGGACATATAATTCTTTAAACAATATTCTAGCTTATACGGAGTGAAAGAAAACATCAGTGGAAGACATTTATAAATTCTGAAAATTGACGGAAACATAACATAAGAGTCCCAAAGGAATCTCAAAATATCAACATCTATCCATGATATAAATTTGGAATTAAAAGGGCAGAGGACAGAAATAAAGCCAAAAAGATAGTTCATACACATAGATATATGCGAAATTTAAGAAACTAGCAAGGATATTCAATCTGAATGTGATGCAACCGTCCTGCCGTGCAACCTTGATCTCACACCTTTGCATCTCTTGCAAAGCATGAACCTATGCCTGAAAAAGGGAGAAAATAAGAGGGGGTAAGATTATAAGAATCTTAGTAGGGTCACAACATCATAAGATTTGCAGAATCCCAATCAAACATCTTCCAATAATACATAGATCATATATACTTATGTAGCAAGCTCAAACAAAATTAGCAAACAATTATATCTGACATAGGAAGGGCTGAAATTAGTAACTAATAGGAAGGAGTCAAAACACTTTGTAGGTAACTATCATAAGATAGAAACCAGAAGCACACTGGCAGTTTAATTCACTATCTAATTTAAACATGTGGAAACATTCTAGATCATCCTAGAGGTATGTGAGCATGCATCTGTACATAGAAATTTATGAAATTCCAACTATACAAAAGTGGCAATCATGCAAACCATGTAACATTCAACCTTGTAATTATTAAACAAGTATATGCACATGCAATTAGGACATAAAATCATGCAATTTACACAACCAACTAAACCATGCTCCACTACCAAAATTCTGAGTACCCAAACCCAACCTATAAGGACCTTGATTGCCGTGAAACCCGAATAAGCCCTCGCAAGGTCCTATTCGAATCCCACAAAACTCAAGTCTTACTAATTATAAATTTTATTGATTGATTCATATGCTTTTCAAAGGTTGGAGCATGTAATTCATTAAACAAAATTCTAGCTTATACGGAGTGAAAGAAAACATCAGAGAAAGCCTTATATTAACGCAGAAAATATGTGGAAACATAACATACAAGTACAATAGGAATCTCAAAACATCAACCAATTCATAAGAATTTCGGAAGCATCAAGGGAAAGAAGAAGAGCTAAAAAACCAAAAAGAAAATCCACATATGTTTTAGATAGGAAGCATGCACAATCAATGGGAAAAAGATGTGAGGTGCAAATTTGTTCTGCCGTGTAATGTTGATCTCACACCTTTGGTACCAGCAACAAAGCACACCTAAACCTGCAAAAGGGGACAAAAGAAGGGATGATATTACAGGAATCTCAGTAGGGTCTCAATATCATAAGTCCTAAGTATTCCCAATCAAACATCTCCCAATAACCAAAAGATCAACTCCTAAAACCAGTTAAGATATCCAATTAAAACTGCAAGCATAAATGACACAATAGGGATCAAAATTATCACAAGCACACACAATATAATGGTAGGTCAAAATTCAGGGGTGTCCACCATTTCCCTTCCCGACCCGTCCGAAATCGGTCGGCAAATCGGTCGGGAAATACAAGGTTTTCCCGAAAATCGGAAGGGAAAATTTTTTCCCAAATTTTAATTCGGTAAAAATTTACCGATATTGTCGGGTCGGGAAATTTACCGACTTTTCCCGACCCGACAACAGTGAACAAACTTTCCCCTTTTTTATTTTTTATTATGTTCAATCTGACCTAAATTTTCTCCCCTCAATTTTCTCTCCCGACAACAACCCTTGTCTCCTCTCATCAATTTTCTCTCCAAGGAATTGAAGCTTGCCAACCACCGCGTAAACGAGAAGCTGAGAAGTGCCTCTCCTCTTGCATTCTGACTGTACAGCTCTAACAAGGTAATTTTGCTCATTATTTCTGTTTTCTGCTTCTTCGTCTTCCTCTTCTTATCTCACACGTTTCGTCTTCCTCATTATTCTGCTGTGTGCAAACGACGTTTTCTCTTTGCCAACTGTCCATTTTCTATCAATATATTATAACAACTGTCTCCCTCAACTATTCCTAATATGCCAACTGTCTCCATTTTCTAAAATCAGTATTAGCCAGTGTTAACACTTAATATTTTATAGTTTATGAGCATCGAGATAAGTATTTGTATTTATTTTTTTTATGTGAATATTTCGCAAGATCTGATTTTTTAAAATTTTTATTTTTAACTGTATATACTATATTTCTTAATTTCAGTTAAGTTGTCAATGATGTTTAACAAAATCGTCGTGGATGGTTCATCACATTCTTCACATTCTCAATCAATTATGGGGAGTTCAGCTGCATCTGCATCTACTCCTATAGTTGAGGAAGCTGTCAATGATGATATTCCTATATTATCAACCGTCCCTTCACCGTTTATGGAAAGAATACAACTACCTGAGATCCAAGAAATGAGAGATAATGATCGTAATAGTGCAGAGAGCAACAGTGGTATGGATCATATTGTATTGAATCAAGGAAAGAATAAGAGTAAGTCGTCAATAGCTTGGGAGAGTTTTACCAAGATAGTGCAACCATCGGGCGAGGTTATAGCTCGATATATTCAGTGCAGCAAGGAGATTAAGGCTGATCCAAAGAGGCATGGGACTTCTGGCATAATATATCACTGTAATAACTGTGTTAAGAAGAATGCCTTGAAGAATCAATCACAGATCGACTTTGTTTTTGCTGATGGTGTTGAGGGTGGAAAGACAACTGTTACTACATTCAGGTTTGATAATGAGGCAATTAGAAAGGCAATTGCAGAAATGATAATCACTGATGAGTTGCCTTTCAGATTTGTTGAGGCAAAAGGTTTCAGGAATGTAATGAAAGCATCATGTCCCAGGTTTCGATGTCCTTCTAGGTCTACTGTAACAAGGGATTGTGTTCAGATATACATTGAAGAGAAGAAGAAGTTAAAGAAGTATTTGAGCACCAATTGTCAGAGGGTTTGTCTAACAACTGACACTTGGACTTCCAACCAGCGAACGAACTATATGAGCCTCACTGCCCATTTCATTGATGATGAATGGATATTGCGGAAAGCGATTCTTAATTTTTGTCCTATAGGGAGTCACAAAGGGGAAAAGATAACATCTGCTATAGAAAAATGCTTATTAGAGTGGGGAATCAATGGGGTCTTTACTATCACAATGGATAATGCTTCTGCTAAAGATGTTGCAGTATCTTCATTGAAGAAAAAATTATGCAGGTGGAAAGGTAGCATAATGGGTTGTAAATACTTGCATGTGAGATGTATTGCCCACATTGTGAATTTGATTGTCAATGATGGACTTAAATTCAGTGGAAAAGCAGTTTACAGGATCAGAAGGGCAGTAAGATATGTAAGGCAATCCCCAGCAAGGTTGGAGAGATTTAAAGAATGTGTACAGGCAGAAGGACTTTCAACCAAGGCATTGTTGACCTTGGATGTACCAACTCGATGGAATTCCACCTACATGATGCTAACAGCAGCTTATAAATTTGAGTCTGTTTTTGAGAGGTTCAGTGAGGTTGATGACAACTTCAGACTTTATATGGAAACATTTGATAGAGATCGGAATGCTGAAGATGATTGGCTTGGTGTACCGGAAGCGGGGGATTGGACAGCAGCTAGGAAGTTATGCCATTGTCTAAGTAATTTCACTGCCTTAACTAAGTTTGTGTCTGGCACATCTTATGTGACATGCAATGCATATTTGGATGAAATCCTTAATGTTTTCACATTATTGAATCAGTGGATTTCTAGTTCGGATCAAGATTTCAGTATAATGGCACAAAACATAAAACTTAAATTTGATAAGTATTGGGGAGATATAGATAAATGCAATATTCTTACCTTTGTGGCTGCAATTCTTGATCCTAGGAATAAGTTTGGTTTTGTTGAGTTTTCATTGAAGCAAGCATATGGTGAGATAGTAGGAGAGCATATTTGGATGCAAATTAAGAATGCAATTTTTGAGTTGTTCAAAGGTTACAGTGATGTCATGTTCCCTCAATCCTCTGCCTCCAACCAAAAAGCCTCCGAATGTAGTGAAGAAACCTCTCCTATTGATTTAACAATGGAAGATGTATGGGATGATGATGACAGACGGAGAATGATAAAAAGAAAGGAGATGAAAAATTTGTATAAAAGACTTAAACATGGTGAAAGCAGCTTCGGTGAAAGCAAGTCGGAATTGGATAAGTATATGACTGAGGATGTTGAGGAGGATGTTCCCAAATTTGATATCCTTAATTGGTGGAAGGTGAATGCAGCTAGATTTCCTATATTATCCTCCATGGCTCGTGATGTACTAGCTGTCCCAATTTCAACTGTGGCTTCAGAGTCTGCATTTAGTACTGGTGGGAGAATACTAGATCCATATAGGAGCTCTTTGTCTCCTAAGTTGGTGCAAGTTCTTATTTGCACTGCAAATTGGTTACCAGGAGTGTCACATTGTATCACCATGGAGGAAACTCCTGCTGATATAGAAATGCTTGAGACTGGTTAGTAATTTAGTTTTCTAATGATATATTAATGATATATTTTTTGATTATAGCGTTTGTTGTGATTGATCATACTAATTGGTTTATTTTTTTATTCTTTATTGTTGTATTTACAGATATTGCAGACTTGGATTTGAAAAATCCGATTGAAGTTTGAACTCATGCTAATAATGACATTCTTTATTGTAAGGTAACTAAATTCTTTAATTCATTAGACCCAATATGAATTTCAAATCCAAATGCTAGTTGCGTTGGGCACTCAATGGGTATTGATCTTGTGCTTATTTAATAGATTATGTTGCTTAAAGAGGAATTGCTGCTTATATCTTTACCATAATTGCTGCATTTGTAATAGAAACAATTGAATTGGGTAGAAATTCGTGAACTGATGATGAGATCAAAGAGGAACTATGTGCTCATATATGATTGATTTTTGTGATAACTGTCTAAAAAATCGGGAAACGGAAAATGACTTTCCCGTCCCGACCCGTATTTCGGACAGACGGGAAACGGGAAAAATTCTTGTCGGGAAAAAATCGGGAAAAAATCGGGAAAATTATGATCGGGAAAAATTTCCCGTTGGGAAATTTTTTTTGAAAACTTCGGGAACGAGAATTCCCGACCCGACTTTTTGAACACCTCTACCAAAATTGGAAGAAAACAAGGGGAAAGACTGAAAATATTTCTCATTCAGAAGCACACAAGCAGCCTATAACATAATCTGATGTTCAAAACCAAGGTTTGTCCCCATCTGCCTGTGATGTCCATGGCTATGCAGCAAAAAGGGTAAAATTGTTAGAAAATCAATATTACAGCAAGCCTTTTAGTTGTCTCCGACATCCAAACTTTAACTGGCCTAGGAGCACTCTTGCAGCTGCACATACAAGTCATCCTGCCTCACAAAAATAGGGCATTCTAACGTCCAGACTCAAATTAGCCTACAGGGCATCTTGATGTCCTGACTCAAATTGGCCTACAAGGCATCTAACGAGCTCTTGTTTGGAATAACCATCCATAAACCTCTCGATTTAGTAAGCACCTCTCCTCTCCCTAGGTGCAATAATACTTACCTTGCATGGCCAACGATAAAAGGATCCTTGAAACAAAACACAAACAAGGCACATACATGCAAACCCAAATCATAGCAAAGGATCCTCAATCAAATCACAATACAAATCAAAGATCAATCCTCAAATCATCACCAAATTAGGCAATGCATGGCCTTATAAATTTTCGAGATTCCCTATCATCAAAATCACATATTTCGCAAGCATATAACCAAGATAGACATTCGAATTCAATCATATTCAAACAATCAAACAATCAAACAATAGGTTAACCAAAGGAACCGATGAGGCATAGATCCTACCTCTTACGTGTCTAAACTAGATGCAATCCCTTTCCTTTCTAATAAGATCAGAATCTCTTAAACCAGCACAAGACAAAGACCACACAATACTTAAGCCACAAGATACTTAATTAAGAATCAAAGGCATTGGGAATCTATACCAATCAATCTACAAAAATCCAGTGACCCAGATGTAGCAATATCTTCCCCCTGAATATGTGATATGATGGCCAAAAATTCAGCAAGAATCAACCTTATTATTCACCCTAATTCAATATACAAATTTCGGCAATACCTTAGAGTTTCAAGGGAAAATTACGATTTCATCATACACATAAAAAGAGGCTTTGATTTTATGTAAATAAGGAAGGGATAGGTGCCAGACACTCAAACGATTAAAAGGAACAAGATCTGAAACCAATACATAAGTCAATTGATCAAATTTCAGCAAACATAGGGCTAGGAATAGGGCATGCCAATTTCTTCGATACAGAAGATACAATGGTTGAATTCATCATAACATAACAATGATAGGTACCAAACATAGAAATGATGAAGATGAACAGAAATAGAAACCAACAAAGAGTTGAATCAAAAGAAATTCAGCTAAGAACCTTGGAAATTGCGGTAACAAAATTAAAAGGAAAACATTAACCTTTTTCTTGTGAAACCAAGATAATAAAATGTATAATGAAGAGAGGATTCCAACAAGCTATAACATACAAGGAATAGATGAAAATCAAGCAAGTTCGGCTAGGGTTTTTTAAGAAGAAAAATTGGCACAAAGAGGGAGAGTAGGGACATTCCAAAATTTAGAAGAGAGATTTTGGTGTGCTAGATAAGGTGGCCGGCCATGTTAATTTATAAGGTCTTAAGGAGGTTTAATTAAGAGATATTTCCCTACTTTTAAACTTAAAAGGATAAGATATGAATAAAAGATTTTTTATTAAAATGATAATTCTATTAAAAGAGTAATTCCAATTAATAGGAAGAATTACCTAATATTTTGGATAGTAAGGGATAAAACGAAGGATAACTAACCGGAATTAAAATAGAAATTACTCTGCAAAAACTATTTTAGGCCATCATGTATTCATTTCTTCAGGGGAAAATAGTCATATCAGCTACATCGACTCCTGAACTTCCTGGACATCTGAACTAGATAAGGTCCGGGTCTCACATCCTCTGCTTCTTATAAAAATTTCGTCTTCAAAATTTGCACATGAGCTTAAGAGAAATGGCAGCACAGAATTGGATAGGTCTTTAGAATCTTCATGTAAGGACCCAAACCCAACCTATTTGTACCCTTACCGTCATGAAACCCAAATTAGCCCTCGCAAGGTCCTATTTGAATTCCACAAGGCTCAAATCTTACTAGTTACAAACTTTATTGGTTGATTCATATGCTATTTAAAGGTTGGAGCATGTTTATACATGAATGAATTTCTGGTTTAAACGGAGTGAAAGAAAACATCAGCGGAAGACTTATATTAACATTGAAAACAAATGGAAACATAACACACAAATCCCATAGGAATCTCAAAACATCAACCAATAGTATTATGTATATTTCAGAAGCAACAAGAAAGAGAAAAAGGGATTGAAAAGCCAGAATGCAAATCCACATAAGTTCAAAGACATGACATGCACATTCAATAGAAAAATGGTGCAAGTAAAGTGAAAATTCGTCCAGCCGTGCAGCCTTGATCTCACACCTTTGGTACCAGCAACAAAGCACACACATAAGCCTGTAAAAAGGGAGAAAAGAAGGGATAAGATTGCAAGAATCTCAGTAGGGTGATAACATCATAAGTCCAAAGGATTCCCAATAACCAAAAGATTAACATATAAAACCAGCTAAGATATCTAGTTAAAACCGCAAGCATCAAACACACATAATAGGGGCTAAAATCATCATAAGCACACACAATATGAGGGTAGAGTAAAATTGGTAGAAAACAAGGGGAAAGACTGAAAACACTTCTTATTCAGAAGCCAATAGGCAGTCTCTACATAATCTGATTTTCAAAATCAAGGTTTGTCCCCATCTGCCCATTTATCCAAGGCTATGCTGAAAAATAGGTAAAACGGTTAGACAATCAATATTACAGCAAGGTTTTTAGTTGCCTTCGACATCCAGACTTGAACTGGCCTAAGAGAACTCTTACAGCTGCGTATACAAGTCATCCTGCCACTCAAAATAGGGCATCCTAACATCCACACTCGAATTGGCCTATAGAGCATCTTAACATCTAGACTCAAACTAGGCAGCAAGCCATTCTGACGTTCGGACTTTGAACCAGCCTATAAGGCATGCAGCGAGCTCTTACTTGGAATAACCACCCATAATTCTCCTGTTTCGGTAAGCATCTCCTCTCTCCCTAGGAGCAACAATTGTCACGAACCGGCCCCCGGACCATTGACCCAGCGGACCTGGTCGTGTTTGTGTGCGTGATGGATCACAACTGCAACGCTCAGTTGGGCTTTTAACCACAAGGCCCAAAAGATGTATATTATTACAAATGATCCACTCACACAATACATATAAGCCCAAGACCTCCCCCGCTCCTTTCCGATGTAGGATTGGGTAACCTGACTCCCCTACGAGCTGGGTCTCACAACAATACTTACCTTGCATGGCCAGCGACAAAAGGATCCTTCAAACAAAGCACAAATAAGGCACAAACAAGACACATACATGCATACAAACATAGTACATGCATACACAAATCACAAGAAAGGATCCTCAATCAAATCACAATACAAATCAAAGATTAATCCTCAAAGTCATAACCGAATTAGGCAATCTATTGTTCTATTAACTTTCAAGATTCCTTATCATCATAATCACACATTTCGCAAGCATATAACAAAGATAGGCAGTCAAATTCAGTCATTTTCAAACAATCAAACAATAAGGTAACAAAAGGAACCAATGAGGCATAGATCCTACCTCTTACATGTGTGAATCATATGCAATCCTTTGCGTTTCCAATAAGATCAAAATCTCCTAAACAATCACAAGGAAAAGACCACACAATACTAAGCCATAAGATTACTTAATTAAAAACCAAAGGCATTAGGAATCCTTACCAATTAACCTACCAAAATCCAGTGATCCGGATGCACCAATATCTTCCCCCTAAATGCGGGATGAATTCATGATTTTACAACATGAATGGATTCCAAACAATCATACAAACAAAAAGAATAACAACAGAAATCAATTGAAGGAAGAATCACACAATCTTGGCACAAAAACTGACGAATTATAACTTGTATTTCAATAAGAAAGAAATAACCTTCTGGTGAACAACCCTAGATATCTTGATAGAGGATGGAAATAGCTTTCCAACAAGCTATTGTTTACAGAAATACGACAAAGGATGAGAGAGTTATGCTAGGATTAAGATCAAGGAATTTCGGCTAGGGTTTAAGGTAGGCAAAAATCGGAAATTAAGAGGAAGGAGAGGGGACAAATTTTGAAATTTTCAGGTTGGTTTTGGGTATGATTTATCAGGGTAGGTCGGCGACTCCTTTTATAGGTGTCTAAGGAGCTAAGAGATAATTTCCTACTTTTAAGCTTAAAAGGATAATTAAAGTATAATTATATTAGAAGGATAATTCTATTTAAGTAGTTCCTACTTTTAAGCTTAAAAGGATAATTAAAGTATAATTCTATTAGAAGGATAATTCTATTTAAGTATTAACTCTATTTAAAAGGAATAATTATCTAACACTTTGAGATTGCTATGGAGGATCAGGGTCTCACACTCTGAGATTGCTTTAGAGTGCATCTCTAGCTTCTCCTCAAACTCAGGCTGAAAATCATCCTGAATTGCAGTAGGCATCTTTAATAAAACATGCTCTAGTAATACTATCCCTGATCTCAAGGTCACTACTTTAAATTTTGAGGGCAGATTTGTATAAGATGGAAAATCTATTTTGGGCCTTTTCTGAGACATTTGAGAAATCTAGTTCACCTATATTTCCAGGTTAATTGATCCTGGAAACTAAGGACATGATGAATTTCTGCATTAAATTCTCCAAACTGCTTTTCTTCTCAATTGTCTGTGATGGCTGTGGATTCTGGTGGTTCTAGTTTCATTGATGTAATCCAGAATTATAACCTTCTCTGGGTATTTTGATTGAAATTACTATTGTAGTCAGGCTTATTATTGTTCTTTTATGAGAAGTTTGGATGATTTCTCCAAATCTCGTAATAAGTGGTCCAATAATGAACTGGTTGCTTCCCTAAATTACAAAACAAAGTTATCCATTTCTATTCTCACCACAACGATCACAAATGCCAAAATATATTGTACTCCAATATTCAAATTAACTCTAATCATTTTTCTAATGTCTTCAACTAACTCATGCCTTATATTTGCCAATTTTGTACTCGATTTTGTAATGCCATCTAACTCTAGTTTTCTTAGAGTCCTATCAAAATCAGAGTCTGTATTGAATATGTCATTCTGATGACATAAGGGTCTAAAGAATTAGTTTGCTCTAATCTCCACAGGCATAGTGAAACTCTCTAGGTCTTTAAATTTAGGGTCAACTTTCTTTGCATAATGGCACTTCACTCTTCAGTCAATGCCATTATCTTATACAAGTCAATTTTCTTTCTCTTATCCAAGATGAGTTCTATGAACTTTACATAAGAAGGCATCTTTTCCAAAGCCTTTTTGTGTGCAGCTTGCTGAAAACCTTCAAGAACTTCAAAAACTACTTGTTCAACGATTCCTTCTTCAGACATAAAGCAAAATGATGGTTGAGGAAATTGTTTTTGATGGTTAAGGATTTTTTTCATTCTGATTTCATTGATTTAATCCTGGATTATAACTTTCTACTTTATTTTGATTAAAATTATTACCATAGTTAGGATTATTATTGTTTTTATAAGAGAAGATTGGATGATTTCACCAGTTCTTGTTATAAGTTGTTCGGTAATGAATTGGTTGCTTCCCTAGATTGCAAACATATTTGTCCTCTTCTATTCTCACCACAACGATCACACAATGCAAAAATGGATTATAACCCAAAATTCTAATTAACACTAACCATTGTTGTCATGTATTGAGAAAACTTATGCCTCATATTTGTCATTTTTGTTGTCAATTTTGTAATAGCATTTAACTTTAGATTTTCCAGTGTTTTATTAAAATCAGATTCTATATTGAATATGTCAGTGTAATATCTCCCGGTCCCAATCTCATTGTTATAATTAACTGCATTAGATTAATATTGACTTCAAAATCACATAAGGCTCTATAGAATTAGTTTGCCCCAATGTCCACAGGGATAGTGAAACTCCCTATGTCTTTCAATTAAGGGGCAACTTTCTCTGAATAGTTGCACTACACTCTTCTATCAATGCCATTATCTCATACTTGTAAATTTTCCTTCTCTTAACTGAGATATCTTCCATGAACTTTACATTAGAAGGTATATAATCCAAAACCTCCACAAAGGGACTATTTATGTGTAGCTTCTTGAAGACCTTAAGGAACTTCGAAAACAGCTTGTCCAATAAATCATTCTCCAAACGTCAAGCAAAATGATGGTTGGGGATGCTGCTTTTCCTCCTTTTGTACTACAGGATTCTATGCCCCAAACTCAGGCTGAATATCATCCTGAATGCAATAGGCTTCTCCAATAATGCATGTTTAGTAATACTATCCCTGATCTCAAGGTCACTGCTTTCAATTTTGAGGACAAATTTGTATTAGATGGAAAAGTCGTTAGGGGCCTTATCTGAAACAACTGAGAAATTTGGCTCAACTGCATTTCCAGATTCATTAATCCTCAAATCTGAGGACATTATGAATTTCTATGTTAAATCCTCCAAAATGCTTTTCTTCTCAATTGTTTTTTATGATTGAGGATTGTGGTGGTTCTGGTATCCTTAATGTAATCCTAAATTATAACGTACTCCTCTATTTTGATTGAAAGTATGACCGTAGTTAGGCATATTATTGTTCTTATATGAGAAGTTTGGATGATTTCTCTAGTTCTTGTTATAAATGTTCCAATAAAAAACGGTTGCTTTCCTACATTGCAAACGTAATTATCCTCTTCTATTCACACCACAACAATGACACAATGATATAAAAGATTATACACAAAAATTTTGATTAACTCTAGCCATTGTTATCATTTCTTGAACAAACTCATACCTCATATCTGCCATTTCGTAGTCAATTTTGTCATAGCATCTAAGTCTAGTTTTCATAAAGTCCTATCAAAATTAGAATCTGCATTCAATATATCGGTCTGATATCTCTCAATCCCAATCTCATTGACATAATTAATGGTATCAGACTAATATTGGCTCCTAAATCACAAAAGGATCTATAGAATTAGTTTGCCCCAATTTCCATAGGGATAGTGAAATTCCCCAGATCCTTCAATTGAGGGGCAACTTTCTCTAAATAATGGCACTTCACTCTTCTATCAATGTCACTATCTCATACTCTTTATTTTTTCTTCCCTTGGCAAAAATGATTTCCATGAACTTTACATAAGAAGCCATCCATTCCAAAGCTTCTAAAATGGGAATATTTATGTACAACATCTTGAAGACCTTCAAAAACTACTTGTCCATTAGATCCTTCTTCAGATGTCTAGGAAATAATGGTTGAGGAAACTATTTTATCTCTTGCTGTTCTACATGATTTTTTGTAAGTCTCTCTAAGGGTGCTTCAAAATGCATCTCTGGGTTCTCCTCAAACTCAGGCTTAATATCAACCTGAATTGCAATAGGCTTCTTCTATAATATATACTATAGTAATAATTTCCCTGATCTCAAGGTTATTACTTTAAATTTTGAGAGCAAAATCGTATCAGATGACAAAGCTCCTTCTGGCTTGTTCTACAACAATTGAGAAATCTGGCTAGCCTTTGCTTCCAGGTTCATTAATCTTGAAATCCGAGGATTTGATGAATCACTATACTAAATCCTCTAAACTGATTTTGTTCTCAATTGCTTGTAAATGCTTGAGAATTCTTGTGGTTCTAGTTTCCTTGATATAATCTTAGATTGTTACCTCCTCCTCTATTTTGATTGAAATTATGACCATAGTTAGACCTACTATTGTTCTTATATGAGAAGTTTAAATGATTTCTCCAGTTCTCTTTGTAAGTTTTCTGGTAGTAGAACGACATCTTCCCTTGATTGCAAACCTAATCAGCCTTTTCTGTTCCAGCCACAACTGTGAGACCTCGTCCCTCTGAGTGCCTAATCAGCGAGACTGTTCAATGAGAGTGTCCGATTTTGACCAATTTGATCAAGGTTAACCAGTATGACCAGAGAGTTGACCATTGATACGAGAGTTGACATTAGGGTGGACACAGTTATTAAAAGCCTAGTTGTGCATTCAGGTGTCTTAGCGAGTGTACTAGGTCAAGCGTCGAGGTTTGAGTCAGTAGAAATCGATAGTGGCTAGTTCCGGGTTCATTTTGAGTGACCGGGACTTTTACACAGAAATACCTATTTTGGGTTTGTTAGTTATTTTTCGAGCCCAATTAACCATTTTTGGCCTCAATCAACTACTTTAGCCTATTTTTTATGTTTATTGGTTTTAAAACCTGTTTTGGTCCACTCGAAATATATCGAGCTTTTTAAATATTTTGATCAGGTCCTTTCTGAGATTAAGGCCTAGGGTATAAATACCTAACCCAACCCGACACTTAAATTTTCTAAGTGTCGAAAACACCACCAGCAACCCTTTCTGTACCTCTTTTCTCCTCTTTCTCTCTCCCTTCTTCCCTCTTGATAACACCATTCGAAAATCCATCAATTTTCTAAAATGAAAACCATCAAGCATCAGTCTCAAACACTTTCCTAACATTTTCTGGTCGATATTTGTCGATCGAGAAGCCGTAATCTGATCATTCTTCAAGTTAGGGCATTTTTAGGAATTTTGTGGTAAGTGCCTTGAATCTTTGTGTTTTGTCATCGATTTTCGGTTCCGATAGTTTGCTTTCAATTTTTCTAAGTTGGGTTGCTAGTGTTGATCTTTTGACAATGCTCCCTGATTTGTAGGTTACCATTTTTTAGTTCATAGATATTTTCGATAATTCTTGGTGTCTTAAGAGTTCGACTGAATTTTCGATTCTGAGTGTTTCTGATGCTTGGGTCAGTTGCTTTTAAGTGTTGTGGAGTGTGTTTGTGGTATGAGGAACCCAATTGTGTGATCGGATGAGATTGGGTGTCAATTTAGAGCCGTGTATGGCTTGTGCGAGGTTTGGACACTTCGCTTATTGGTTGGATTTCCGAGATTATGAATTGAGAGTGTGTTGTTAGAGTGAGATGTGTGTTAATGAAAGTGTCGATGGGGCCTCTAGGGTTTCGTTATCAGTTTGAGTCATTTAGTCAATTTTGTCGGTTTTGATGCTTATATTTGTGTTGATTCGATTTGTGTGTTTAAGCAGTGCTGAAGCGGTCGATAAGGGAAAAGGTATTTCCACTGATTTTTTCATGCGACAAGAGGTGGGAGTTTATGTTTCATTTGCATATGAGAAATCGTTTTGTGTTTTCGAATTAAAATACAGTAATTGCATGGTTTTGAATGGAGGCATATGTGTATTGTGATTGACGTGCATCTTCATGAACTTGTTTTCCATGTTTTGGATACATGAACTATGTGTTTAAACTTCTAAGCATGTTGCTTGTGTGTTTATGCATGTGAATGGGCATGTGATCTGATGTTTAAATTCGTTCATGTGATTTGTGTTTATACCCATGTGTTGATCATGTTGAGCCTCTTTGATTTGAGTGTTTGGTGTTTTCTGAGTTTTTTTAGTTGCCAAGAAACCATGGTAAGGTTCCCCGAGGGTTGGAGCGAGTTTCGGGAGCATTCTGAGTCAATTTTGGGGTGCGTACCTCATTTGGAAAGGGTACATGCCCATGTACTTTCCCCAGGAGCTCATGTACTGTTCTATCCAGAACAATACATGGCCTGTGTACGGGAGAACATATCTGTGTACTTAGGCCTTGTACATGTACATGGCCTGCACAAGCGTGTACACACCAGTGTACTCAAGTTGTGTACTTGTACACGGCCTGTTCTAGAAAGTACACAGTCATATACTTTTTAGAACAGGCCATGTACTACTCTTTCCCCTCTTGTTTTAATTCCACATGCCTGTGTAGCCATTCCAGCGACCCCTGTACCGTTCTTACAACTTGCGTGCATCATTTTGAGAATCCCAAACCTACCCTAAACATATTCCACACCCAACAAAACATCAATGATACCCCAACCAATCCCATATGAGTGCCCTTTTGAGTGATTGCTTGTATTATATGTATTCTTGGGTTTTCAAGTAAAATTATATATGTATGTTATTAGGAAAAATATGGATTTTATGATTAATGTTTGGTTAAACATGGTAAGTACATGGAATCCCAGGCTGAAGGGAATATTACTTACCGATGGGTGTTTTATGGATAGACTACATATGTGTGCTAGATGTGGGCTATAACCTAGCAAACTATTTGTTATATATATATATATATATATGTGTGTGTGTGTGTGTCTATTCTGATTGAGTGCTATAGTATGATTTCTCCACTCAACTTCGGATAACATTAGGATCATATGTATTTTGTAAACAAAAAATTAACTCCCAGTGGGCTTTCGGTTTCCCTTAGCGCGAGAGATTCCAAATTGCTTTGTAATCCACCCCGATAGGTTTTGAGGTGTAGTAGCCCGTGTGACGATGTGGTGTGTTATGAGTTTATAAAACCTATTGGGCTGGTATCTACTGCATAATGTTTTACAATTCATGCATTTTGCATACTTGCTTGTGAAACACTTAAGTGCATGTTTAGTACGCATTGATGAAATCGATGTCTAAAAGTAAATACTTTAATACTTAATTTTCCACATACCTCTATTCCACCGGATGTGGTTATGACATTATAACTCCCGTTAAGGTCTTTGATCTCACCCCTTCTTGTTGATCTGTTCAGGGCTAGTTTGTTTGTCGTAGTCAATCGTCCTTGAGGTCGAGACTATTACACTTGCACGTCTTGGAAGCTCAACATGTTTTATGTTTTGTCATTTTTACCCTTTACCGACATACATGCTTGTTTTAGATTATGGTTGTTGATATGGACTCAATGTGGGCTTTTTTCCAATTTGACACTTATTATACATGTATGGCTTGTATTTTTGTTATGTTATGAGATGCGTGCCTTGAGAATTTTTGAGTGGATTTATATGGGCTTGTGTGTATGGACTTAGTGTGTAGCATGTTTGGGGCCATGCGACCTGTTGTATGTGTTTTAAAGACTTCCATTGTATGTGTATGAGTACTCCATGTTTCTTTAAAAAGAAAAATGCAAATTGTTATGCATTTTTGGGGTTTTGGTTTTGATTAATCCACGTGTTGGGACGATTGGGACTACACGACGGTGAGGGTCCTATTTATCGGCAAAAGGCAGCATTTTTATATGAAAGACGCACCAAAACAACGAAATTGATGTTAGTGATTGCGAGAGCCAACCTACCAGTCAGTGATATTAAAGAATTTTGCTGAAGTTCAACCGACCGATCGGTTGATAAAAACAAGAAAAAAGACAGAGATGTTGAAGCTCAACAGACTGGTCGGTTTCCCTTAACCAACCAATCGGTTCACTCAGACGATCATGGTGAATACTAATAGATTGGCCGGTTCACTTACAACGACTATTCGGTTATACGAGATCAAGCCCAGAAAGATGTGGATAAGGATGATCAGATAACGATAAAGACTATTCATTTATTTTTAACAATAAAATAGACATCAGGATCGTATTACTAATCATCGAGCACTTTATGCATTCAAATCTTTCCTTCAGAACCTTTTCTTGATCCGTCAGTGATCAAGATAATGGTATGTTTGTTTGAGTTTTAATTAATGCAAAGATATTTTGGATTAATTCTTTCTTTTCATTTTTTGCAATCTTGATTCCTTAACGTAAAACTGGGATTCATATTCATTGTGTTCTTATTACAAGTTCTCAACCCTATTTCTAAATCTTGATTAGTTAATAGACCTGGCCAATTTTTCCATAGGTAAGTCTTAGTTAATTCGGAAGAACAGTTAAATTTCAACAACAAATTAGAAGTTTTAAGGCATTGCTGAAACTTGATAGAATAAGAATATATCTTCCAAACCTAAGATTTATATTGATTGGGAAAAACAATCAAAAACTCAATTATCATAGGAATATAGTTAGTAGGGAATCTGAATTAGCTCCTTATAGTCTAGAAGGATATTAGTGTGGGATCCTGTCTATTGTGGTGCCGGTCAGTGGCAGCGCCAACGGTAGCATCAGTGCCAGCGGCAGCGTGCCGATGCTAAACTGTTGGTTTGTGAACACAGCCGTAGGAAGCCTTTAAGGAACCTATAGTGAATCTGAGAGTGTTTAAGTATGAGTGTGAGTGAAGTAGGTTAGATGAGCGAGGTTGAGTCAGTGGAAAACAAACCAGGTTGATTTCGGTCCGTTTTAAGTGACCGCGGGCCATTTGGGGCAAAATTTTGTGTGTTGGGATGTTTCCGATTTTGTTTTTTTTTCAGGCTCAATCCTTATGTTATAGCTTTACATACTGAAAGAAGTTGTTGGGCCATTTGGTTGACATTTCACGAGCCCATTGGGCTCATTTATGATGAAACGGGCTGTCGATGGCATGGTCCAGCCTTGTTGAACTTTTGGGCCTGAAGTCCATCAGCCCTTGGGCCTGAAACCCATCAGCTCAAGCCCACACTTCATCCTTTAAACACTTCTCTACTAGAAGTGACCAGCACATTCCAGACCTAACTCGTTTTTCTCCTTCCTTCACCCTTTCAACCTACCAAAATCCACACTTTGCTCAATTTGACCCCAAAAACTTGTGGGGGATTGTCCCAAAACATTTTCCCATCAATTTTCTACACTTTTTCACTGTTAGATTGGTGTCTAAGGCCTGATTTTTAGGTGTTCTTCATTCTGGCCGAAAATTGCAGAGTTGTTGGTAAGTGCTTAATCGTTGGTTTTCTTTTGGATTGGTTGGTTTATTCAGGTTGCTAGTGATGTGATTGAGTGTTTTTGATTCTTGTATGATTCTTGTATGGAAATGCATGGAAACAACCTCTGATTCTTGTATGAATCTCGGATGAACAGTATCAGGGGGTTGTTTCTTCATGTTCTTGATCATGTTGGTGTGGTTATTCATGTTAATTGAGTGGTTGTGGTCAGTATTGATAGGAAGCGTGTTGATTATGTGCGAAAGTGATGTTGGGCTGGTAATGAGGGTATCTGAAGTACTGTGATTTGGTTATTTAGATTGGATATGAGTTGGTTGTTTAGATTGGTTATGATTTGACGGTTTAGATTGGATAGGGGAATGTAGATGTGTGTGTAGCTTGAGAGGGTCCACAGGATTGCTTTCAATTCTTTTCCATTTTGATTCCTGGATTGGTTATGCTTAGTATGGTTGTATGGTTTGTGCTTGTTTAGGTGGTACCGGATCGATCATTACAGGCAAAGATCTTGTTGGAGAACCATCGACGCAATGAGAGGTGGGAGTTTATGTTTCATTTGCATACACGTCATGTTTTGTTTCAGAATTAAAATATGATCACATGTTTTTGTTTGAATGGAGGCATGACTTGAATTGTGTTAAATGTGTGTTGTTTGAATCATCAATTACTTGCCATGTTTCAATGCATCAGCCGGATGTTCAAAAGCTGAAGTATGCTGATTTGTTTGGTGTACACGAAATTTCATTCGTGTTTTGCAACCTTCCATACGATATGATTTTTCATCTTCTTAGACATTTTTGCTATTGTAGCTGAATACTTCAAATATTAATTTGAGATGTTTGGCACCTGATTTATAAGATGGCAAAGTTTAAATGCATGCATGGAATATTTGATGAAGTTTTAGATTTAATAACTCATACTGGAATTGACGGTTAATGCTGGATCCAGTTAGGTAAGCATATGGAGTCCTTGTAGAGAGGACAGTTGCTTACCATGGAGAGGTATGGTTGGATATATTTATGTATCTTGAGTGCTGTGTGCACTATGAATGAAGGGGAGTGCTGTGTGCACTATGAATGAAAAGGCCGCGCAATTGCTTCGTATATATTGTATGACATTATATACGTGTGCACAAAATTGAATGTGATCGCTTGTGTTTTTCCATTCAATTTTGGACAATGCTGCTGGTGGGGTTTTGTTTATATACATATGCTACAACTAAAAACCATCAGTAGGCTTTTAGGTAACCCTTTAGCGGGGGTTACGTGAAAGTGGTTTGTGTCCACCCCGTTATGTTTTGGGCATAGTAGCCAAGTATCAAAGCTTTCCTTATGCATTTTGGTGTGTGCACTTATGATGGCTACATTGAAGAGTATGGATTTTACTGGTTTGAATAAATGTTTGATACTATGCTTTGGTTTTGTCTCCATTCCACCGTTTATGCTTATGACGCGGTAACTTCTACTGAGGTCCTTGATCTCACTCCCCCTCTCTGTTGTTTTGTTTCAGGACTAAGTTGTGAGAGCTAGCTGTTCAAGTTTGAGGTTACTATCCCGGTATTGGTCCTAGGGCTGGAAAAATGCACATGCATGTTTTTGGACTCAGCATCCTTCACATCTTCCTGTATATTTACATACTTTTGTATTTTGCTGGTGTATATGTGTACAACTCATGCTTGCATACTCTGATGTTGGATATATAAGAAGTGGTGTTGTTTTGAATTTCTGGGAATCTGTGAGTGTGGACTCATGGTGTTGCATGTGTGAGGCATGTGTGAGGCATGTGCGAGGCCGTATGGCCCGTTGTATATGATCTGATATTTTTGTTGCATGTGTTTGTTACTCATACTCCGTTGTTTGTAGTTGTGCTGAGTACCAATTGATGCGTGCCCTGTTTTAAACAAAAATATTCAAATGTTGTCTTTTTCGGATAAGCCTTGTGTAGTTCCGCTTGGTCCACCAGTTTGGTCAATTGGGGCTGCACGGCGGTGAGGCTCCCGGTTACCGGGAACGGGTTCTCACAATTAGGGGATTGAAAAATCATCAAGAACAGATACAAAATAATGGAATTGAACAATAGTTGGATTAGTTCATAAATTCTCTAACAACCCTAACCCTAACCTCTCACTAGTTAACTTAGGTTTTAGATTTAGTTTAATTACAATTCCTTATTTGATTTATTTAACTAGAACAGTGGATGGAGTGAATTGATTGTTTTAAACGATTTTCTCTATGGGTTCGATACTCATTCTTTTGAACTATATTACTTGTTGACAGTCATGCGCTTACGATTAAAGTTAAATTCAATTTTACGCCAACATTATCAAAATCAGAGTCTGATATATCTCAATCCCAATCTCGATGTCATAATTTACAGTATCAGATGAATATTGGCTCCTAAATCACATACGGTTCTGTAGTTTTGATTTGTCCCAATCTCCATACGAATAATGAAACTCCCTAGGTTATTCAATTGAGGTGCAACTTTCTCTAATTAATGGCACTGCACTCTTCTGTCTATACCACTCTCTCATACTCACCAATTTTCCTTCTCTTAGCCAAGATGTTTTCCATGAACTTTACATAAGAAGGCATCTATTCCAAAGCCTATGCAAAGGGAATATTTATATGCATCTTATTGAAGACCTCTAAGAGCTTTAAAAATTATTTGTCCAACAAATCCTTCTTCAGACATCTAGTAAATGATGGTTGAGGATATTGTTTTATCTCCATTTGTACTACATGTCAGACCCTGATCCTCCATAGGATAGATGTCCTAGAAGTCCACAGGTTAGAAATGGAACTCAGGTACTGGTGTAGCTGAAATGACTATTTTTTCCCTGAATAAATGAATGCGTGATGGCCTGAAATGGTTGTTGCCGAATATTTCTTATTTTAATTGTGATATTTTATTATTCTTAAGTGTTATCCCTTAAATAATCCTTCCTTTTAAATAGAATTATTCTTTTAATAAAACTATCCTTTTAATAGAATTATGCTTTAATCATATCTTATCCTTCTAAGATTAAAAGTAGGGAATTATCTCTTAATTAAAACTCCTTAAGACCCTATAAATTAACATGGCTGGCCACCATATCTAGCACACAATTATTCTCTCTTTTTCACACAAAAACAAACTCTCTCCCTCTCCTTCTTGGCCCAAATTTCTACTCCCTAAACCCTAGCCGAAATTGATCATCCTTCATCAGATTTCTATGTGTGATAGCTAGTTGGAATCCTCTTTTTGTGCTGAATCTTATTATCTAGAATTCATCATCAGAAGGGGTGAATAATCAGGTTGATTCTTGCTGAGTTTTTGGCTATCACATCAAGCATTCAAGGGGATGATATTGCTGCATCTAGGTTGTTGGTTTTTGGTAAGGTTTCGGTAAAGATCTAAGGATGTCTTTGGTTTCTAATTTGGTATTATATGCTTAGTATTGTGTTGTCTTTTCTTTATGCTTGTTAGGTGTTTCTGATTCTTCTAATAAAAGCAAAGGGATAGCATCTTGTTCAGACACTTGAAAGGTAGGATCTATACCTCATCGGTTCTCTGGATACCGATGTTTGATTTTCTGATTTTGGTTTGCCTACTATGGTTTGTATGCTTGCGGTTTATATGCTTACGCTATTAGGAATTTTAGGATATAATAGGGCATGATATGTGCCTATTTTGAGGTAGATATTGTATATTAGATTGTGTATTGTGTTTGTGTTTAATTGAGAATACCCTGCTGGATTTTTGTGTGCTTGTATATGTGCTTGTGTGTCAAGATGCTCTTGTCGCTGGCCATGCAAGGTAAGAGTTGATGTTTCTAATAGATGAAAGATGCCTACCAGAACTGGGAGCTATATGGTGATTGTTCCCAGCACATGCACCCTGGATGCCCTGCATAGCTTCTGGGTTGGGTACAGTTGGGTGCAGGATGCCCTGCACGTAACTTGGGCTGGGTACAAGTTCTTGTGGGATACCTTACATATTAACTAGGTTGGGTACAAGATGTGTAAGATTCCTTGTCTCCTGTGTGTGGCAAGATGCCTTGCTTTGATACTGGGTTGGGTACATGATGTTTGGCAGGATGTCCTACTTATCTTCTAGGTTGGGTACAACTGCATATAGGATGCCCCATGCATGGGAGGTATTGTAAGAAGGCTTGTTGTAACTTGTTCGCTAACTGTTTTTCTTTTTTTGCAGCAAAGCCTTAGACAACATAGACAAATGGGGATAGTAATTTGGTTTTGCAAATTGTATAGTTAATTAAGCTGCCTGTGTGCTTCTAGTTCAGTTTTGTGATGACTGCCTATGAACTATTTTGAGTTCCTCCCCTTTACTAATTTCTGCCCTACCTATATTCTTTATTATTGTTTGCTGAATTTGAGCTTGTTATATAAGTATATATGATCTATGTATTGTTGGGAAATGTTTGATTGGGGATCCTTAGTTTTTATGATGTTATGACCCTAGTGCGATTCATGTAATCTCATTTTGTTGTTTTCCTTCTTTTTCAGGCATAGGTTCTTGCTTTGCTAGCGGTACCAAGGTATGAAATCAAGGATGCACGGCGGGACGATTGCATCACATTTACATTGCACTTTCTTGCTGGTTTTCTATTGATTGGTCATGCTCTCCTATGTTTTAACTTCCTTTATTGCTTTTCAACTTAAGTTCCTTCTTGTTTCCAAATGCTTCTATTAACTTTAGTTGGTGTTTGAGATTTATTGAGACTTGTGTATTATGTTTCCACTAGTTTTTGGCATTTATAAAAGTCTTTTGCTAATGTTTCTTTCACTCCATATAAACCAGAATATTGTTTAATGAATTTACATGTTCCAACCTTTTCATGCATATGAATGAACTAATAAAATTGACATCTAGTAAGACTTGAGCCTTGTGGGATTCGAACGAGTGCTTGCGAGGGCTTGTTTGGGCTTTACGACAGTAAGGATTCTTATAAGTTGAGTTTGGATCCTTACACTACAAGATTCTTTGAAGGTCTCTCTAAGGGTTCTTCATATTGCATCTCTGGGTTCTCCTCAAACTCAAGCTGAATATCTTCCTGAATTGCAATAGGTTTCTTTCAATTTTGAGGGCAAATTTGTATCAAATGGAAAAGCTTCTTGTGGCCAGTTCTGCCATAATTGAGAAATCTAGCTCACTTGTGTTTCCAGGTTCATTGATCCTAGAATTTATGGACATGACGAATTAGTGCTTTAAGTCCTCCAAATTTTTTTTCTTTTGATGGTTGAGGATTCTAATGGTTCTGGTTTCCTTGATCAAATCCTAGATTATAACCTCCTCCTTTATTTTAATTGAAAGTATGACTCTAGTTAGGCCTATTATTGTTCTTATATGAGAAGTTTGAATGATTTTTGTAGTCCTTATAAGTTGTTCGATGAAAAAACGACTGCTTCCCTAGATCACAAACATAATTAGCCTCTTCTATTCTCACCACAACGATCACACAATGCAAAATAGATTATACCCCAGAATTCTGATTGACACTGGCTCATTGCCCCTATAATGTTGCTTCTTCATTTAGTTTGTGTGAGGACCCTCTCTTAGTAGATAGGAGCCTCACCATCGTGTAGTCCCGAACAACCCCCACGTGGATCAATCAAAATAACACAAGGCTCACATTGAATTTTTAAAACCGAAAACCTAAAATTACCTACAAATTAGAATTTTTATTTTAAATGGAGCATGACACGTCACAAAATATACCTAGCACATAACAATCAACAGAGTAAGCATACACATACAGAGAAAGTCTTAAATAACAAGCAACAGCCACACGGCCTCAAACATGCAACACATTGAGTTCATACACACAAGCCCATTTGGATCCACAAAATGCTCAAAGCATGCATCTCATATCATAAACCAAAATTCAAGTCATACATCCATATCAAATATCAATATCTAATATCAAGCCCACAACGGGTCCATAAAAAGCAAATCAATCTGATTTAATAATGCATAACACAAGAGCATGACAATGATAATATAAAAATATGTCGAGCCTCCAAATGTATAAGTACAATAATCTAGCCCTATGACAAACATTGGGAAACTTGACCTCAAAAATGAACAGCCACAAGCTGACAAACTAGCTTTAAAAGATCAACAAGAGGGGGTGAGATCAAAGACCTCAGTGGGAGTTACAATGTCATAAGCATATTCGGTGGAATAGCGGCATACGTAAAATTAATTATAAAATAGTTGTTTTAAACACAATTAACATCCATACATTCTAATCGTGTACCCAATGATATTCAAAATCAATAATGCATAGTGCATGAATTGCAAATCATTGTGCAATAAGGTTCAGCCTAATAGGTTTATCAATCCACAATGCTCATCATTATCGCATGGGCTAGTATGCTAAAAAACGTTTCGGGGTGGTTCACAAAACGTTCTCAAGTAACCCTTGCTAAAGGAAAACCAAAAGCCCACTGGCAGTCAATTTTTAATTTTAAAATACAAATAGTCCCTTAGTATCATTGTTATCCGAAATTGAATGGAGAAAACACACTATCATACTCAGTCGCCAATTCACATATATATATAAACACATAGCCTACTAAGTCATAGAAAATTCAAGCAGCCTGCTAAGTCATAGCAAATTCAGGCACACATATATAATCCATCCATACAACAACATTAGGTAAGTAATATTCTCCTCAGCTGGGATTCCAAGTACTTACCTTTCTTTGGCCAAGCATTAATCCTCAATTCCAAATTGTTTCTAAGAAACATATATATTTTGCTTTTACATAATAAAACTATAATGTATGAAATGCATAAGGAATACTTATGGGAATTCATTTAAGGTTGATTCAGGTGTTTAATGATGTTTATTTGATGTTTGAAAGGTTTACAATATGTTTGGAAGAGTCAAAGTGAGGTATATGGGCTGTAGGAAAAGTATAGAGGCTGTAGGAAAAACTAGATGGTTATGTACTGTCTGGAAATAGAGTGTGTACTAAGTATGCGACTTGAGTACATGACCAAGTACTTTCCTTTTGAGAAGTACACGGGCGGGTATGTACGCTTCTAGACAGGGTGTCTAGTTTGGAAATTAATCAAAAACATCCCTTTAAGCCATCCAAACCCTCAAGAACCCTGTCAAAAGTTTCTTGTCAATAAAATACACCTCACAAATCACAAAACTCACAGTTCAAAGATTCCAAACTTTGATTTCAGCTCCTCAATCCAAAACTATTAGTGAAAATCGACCATGGAAGGTTTGTAATGTGTTTAGTAACAATACCCAATGGTTCTCTTTGAAAGATAATCAAAGGAAATGAAAATTGGGTTCCTTGGGAGGTGAGAAAGGAGAGATAGCATAAGAAGGGAGAGAGAAAGAAGGGGGAGAAGGCTGTTGGTGGGTTCCAACACTTTTGTACTCCAAGCTCAAAATCCCGGAAAAACTTGAAACAAAACATTTTAAGGGTCCTATATCTCCCGAATGAGTCACAAAAATGTTTAAAATCATAAAACATTAAAAATATGCTTTAGCTAACTTAATGGACTCAAGAAATATTAAATGGGCTCGAAAATAACAATTAGGCTCTATTTCCTTTGATTATCTTTGAACATATTGAATGTGAGTCGAATATTGAATGTGTTCTGACATCATTGAAAATACCTTGCCGTTGTATTGTACTTTATGCTTGCCTGTGTGTGCTTGTTTGTGTGTCAGGATCTTGTTCCGATGGCCAATTGGGGTAAGTGCTGATGCTCCTTGGGAGAGGGGAGGTTCTTGCTGGTAATAGATTTATATGGGTGGGAATCCCTAGCTTGCATACACTGGATGCCTAGTTGTGTGTGCTGGTTAGATGCCTAGTCTTTTGTGCTGGCTAGATGCCTTGTCTTGTATGCTGACAAGATGCCCTAATCCTGTGTGCTGGTTAGGATGCCTAGTCCTATGTGCTGGCTAGATGCCTTGTCTTGTATGCTGGCAAGATGAATAGGCTTGCTGATTAGCTTGTGTGTTAACCTTTTACCCTTTGTGCAGCAAAGCTGTGGACAACACAGGTGGAAGGGGTTGGTCTTTCTTTTTCCTATTGCCAAGAGTAATCTGATGAGTTTTCCTGCCTGTGTACTTCTGATTTTTGGAAGTGTTATAGTCCATCTTCATCCTTAGTTTCGGCCCTATCCCATTTATTGATGCTTGAATTGCGTGATACCCATAGTTATATAGGCATAATCTGTTGTTGTTTGGGAGATGTTTGTTTAAGATTTCTGTGGATCTTAAGATGTTGTGACCCTACTGAGATATTTGTAATCTCATCCTGTTGTTTTCACCATTTTTTAAGCTTAGGTACTTTTTCTGTTTATGGTACTAGTGTGTGAGATCAGGCAGCACGGCGGGGTGATATCGCATCACATTTTCATTCTTGTCTCCTTGATTGATTGCGCATATAATATGAACCTTGATTGTATTATTTTTTGGTTATTTAAGTCCCTCCTTTCATGGTTTGTTTTCGTATTACTTTAGGAGGTTTACATGTTGAATTTTTAGATCTTTATGGGACTTGTGTGTTGTGGTTCCAATGATTAAAATAAAAGACTTGAGCTGATGTTTTATTCACTCCGTTTTATGCCAGAATGTTTGTCCATTATCATGCTCTAAAATGCTATAAGTACAAAATATGAACATGTTAAAAACAAAAAATTAGATGGGTAAGCCTTGTGGAATTCAAATAGGTCCTCGTATTTGGGCTTGTTTAGATTTCACGGTAGTAAGGGTCCTAATAAGAGCAGTTTAATAATAAGTTTTGATTTGGGATCCTTACATACAAATACCCAATTGAGGCTGAAGGGTTCACTTATGTTTTCGTAGGGCTAACCGATCGAAATGAAATACTTGACCGATCGCCACATCATAAGAGCATTTGGAGTATTCCTTTAAAATCTCACCCCACCAATTATAACCAAATATTCTGCCCGATCTCCATCTTACCTTATCAGTTTCTTGATTTTCTCTCCAGATACTATCAGTTTTTTTAAAGAATTTCTAGGGGCAACTAGTCGAACTACAAGCTTGACCAATCATGCAATCGAGGTGACCGGTCGCCAACATAAGCTAACGATTTTCAAGACTATTTTACACACACCTAATCGGTCTTACCTCTCGGTTCGATTGATTGAAGACCAAAATTATAGCTTTTCAACTCTCGGATTCAACTTGCAATTAACCTGAAAGCACCGTTAAATATGAACAATACTCCCTCAAACTCACACTCACTCATTTGTACATCTATACCAGTATAAAACCTCACAAACTATGACCCACAAGTTCTCTATAGATCAACTATCAAGCAACACAAACCAAAACTTCATGAATATTCAACAAAACCAACCAAATCATGCAAGTATACATAATCTACATGCATATTCTTATTTAATAGTTATCTCACATGTATATTCATCTTGTGAGCACACATTTCATAACCTAAATATGCTTTAAATTCATTTGACACATGCCTCCAATCAAATCAAAACATTAATCTATTTAAAATTAATTGAAAGTAATATAATTTTCATTCGAAAGTATGAAGAACAGACTTCCATCTCTTGTGACGACAAAATCACTCAACTCCCCACTGCCAAGCCTCACTCAAAAAAGAACAAACTGCCTAAAAAAATAAGAAACCAAACCAATCAGACTTAGACCAGAACTAAACAAAATTAGAAACTACACAACTGCCACCTAAAACTGACTCTAATTCAACCGCAAACATTCAAAAAAACATGAATCAAACTCCAACAGCATCAAACAATATAAATTGAAACTCATCTAATTCCCATTTGTCTCACACATTCAAATATATCCAAAAATCAAACTAGGAAAACAACCAATGAATCAACGCACAAAATATGCTATATAACTATAAGACCTAGCCTTTAAAGAGGTTAAGAGTAGAGCGTGAAAATGCAATCTCACATTGGAAAGGAGTGGGGAGGTTTTGGGCTTATATGTGTAGTATGATGGAATCATTTGTAGCAAGATATATCTTTTGGGTCATATGAATAGAAGCCCAATTGAGCATGGTACATTTGATTCCACGTGCACCCATCAACAACCGGGCCTTTTCCAAGTGTGGGATTTGGCTTTGAGTTTAAGCTTGTTCCTCAAGGAATAGTACTGAGAGGTCTATCAAGAATTAACATTTGGGCTCCCCTTATAAGGACACAAGGTCTATAATAAGGGAAGATTATGAAACCAAGTCATTAAGGGGGTCAAGAGTAGAGTGTGAGCACCCAATGCCATATCGAAAGGGAGTGGGGAAGGTCTTGGGCTTATATGTGTTTTGTGATAGGATCATAAAATAATAAAATATATATGGGTAAAAGCCCAACTAAGCATTGTACATGTGATTCCACACACACACATCCACGTTCGTACTGAAGGCTGAGCCGTGACAAGCTATAACACCCAAACAACAAACCCCAAGCAAAAAAAATCAATAAACAACTCGAAATCAAGAAATCTTAAAATTACCTAAACTCATTAATCCTAAAGTCTCATATAATTTTACTTTTTTAACAAAACAAACCACTCAAAAATGGTTTAAACGATCTCAAACAACTGAAATCAAGCAAAATAAATCATCAACAATTGATTAAGGACTTACCTCTCAAGATTTGAAAATAAGTTCTAGCTCAAAATCCACTCAAATTGGCCACAAATCTATGTTTTTAGCTATACAAATCCATATTTCTAAGTTATATTTTTTATGAAGAATGATTCCCAAATGATGAGAATCAAAGAGGAGCAATGACAATCGAAGGAGAGGGAGATGGTTGTATTTAAGGACCCAAATTCAATCTACTAGGACCCTTACCGCGTTGAAACCTAAATAAACCCAACCTAGGACCTATTTGAATCTTACAAGGCTTATCCCCCCATTAGTTCTGATTTTTATCAGATTTATTACTTATGCTTTTTCAAGATTGGAGCATGATAATGGATATACACTCTGGCAATAAACAGAGTGAATAAAAACATCAGCAGAAGTCTTTATAATTTAACAAAGGTACCACAACACACAAGTCCCATAATGTTCTAAAAATCCAACAAGTAGAACCCCAGTAAATTTTTAAAATAAGCAAACAAAGAAGGCATTCAAAAAATTAGAAAGTAGTTCAATCAAACTTTATGTTATATGCCCAAGCAATCAAGGAAACAGGAATGTAAATGTGATGCAATATTGTTCTACTATGCAGCCTTGATCTCACACACTGGTACCACGAACACAAGATGAACCTAAACCTGAAAAATGGTGAAAACAACAAGGTAAGATTACAAGAATCTCAGTAGGGTCACAACATTATAAAATTTGCAGAAATCTTAAACAAACATCTCCCAAACAATATCAGTTCGCCTACACATCAAAAGGGATATCACGCAACCAATAAGAAATCACAATAGCAATAAGGCCAAAAACTATTAGCTGAGAGTGGACTGCAAACATTTTCGAAAATCAAAAGTTTACAAGTAGGAAAATCATCAATCAATCTCATCAATAGAAAAGACCATCCCCTTCCACTTGTGTTGTCCAAGGCTTTGTTGCAGAAAGGGTAAAAGGTTAGCATGCAAGCTAATTAGCAAGGCTATTCATCTTGCTAGCACATAGGACAATGCATCTAGCTAGCACACAGGACTAGGCATCCTAACCAGCACACAAGATTAGTGCATCTTACAAGCACATAAGACTAGGGTAGCTTGCCAGCACAAAAGACGAGGCATCTAATCAGCATACAGGATTAGGCATCTAGCCATGACAAAGGACTAGGCATCTAGCCAGCACAAAGGACTAGACATCCGACAAGCTCTTATTGGGGATTTCCATCCATACGACTTCCATACCAGTAAGAACCTCTACTCTCCCAATCAGCATTAGTGTTTATCCCAAATGGCCACCGAAAAAGGATCTTGACACAAATACATGTACAAGCACACACAAGCAAGTACAAGACATAACATTACAATAGGGCATCCTCAATCATATCACAATACATACAGTATGTTCAAAACACACAACATATGCAAATTAGGAACATATATATTCGAAATGGCCTACCAACTCTATAGTTCATCCCGCAACCAAGCAACCAAACACAACGCACGCGCATACACCGTTCAACAAGAATATGCACTGAAAACATCTAATAATCAATAAAGATCTCTCGAGAAACCGATGAGGTATAGACCCTACCTCTCTTGTGAGACCTTGATCCTTCCTAGTTTAGATGTCCAGGAAGTCCAGGAGCCGAAGCAGCTGAAATGACTATTTTTTCCCTGAAGAAATGAATGTGTGATGACCTAAAATGGTTATTGCCGAATATTTCTTGTTTTAATTCTAGCTAGTTAATCTTAGATTTATCCCTTATTATCCAAAGTATTAGATAATTCTTCCATTTAAATAAAGTTACTATTTTAATAAGAATTATCTTTTAAATAGAATTATCTTTTAAATATTATCATAAGTTATCTAAGCTTAAAAGTAGGAAATTATCTCTTAGCTAAACCTCTTTAGGCACCTATAAATAAAGTGGCCAGCCTACCCCACCTAAACATATCAAAATCCACCTGGAAATTTCAAAATTTGTCCCGTCTCCTTCCTCTCAATTTTCCATTTTTTCCGACCCTAAACCCTATTTGAAATTCCTTGATCGTCATCCTAGCATAACTCTTTCATCCTTTGTCGAATTTCTACAGATAGTAGCTTGTTGGAATGCTCTTTCCATCCTCTATCTAGCTATCTTGGGTTGTTCATCAGAAGGTTAGTTCTTCATTATCGAAATTCAAGTCATACTTCGTCGGTTTTGGTGCCAAGATTGTGTGATTCTTCCTTCAACTAATCTTTGTTGTTATTCCTTTAGTTTGTATGATTGTTTAGCATCCATTCATGCTGTAAAATCATGAATTCATCCTTTTAATTTTCCCTGTACATGAAATCAGTATGCCTTACCCTTGTCCTATACTAATGTTACCGAAACTTGATCAATTGACTTGTCTACTGGATTCAGATCTTTTTCTTTTTAATCATTTGAGTGTCTAGCATCTATTTCTTCCATATTCACATAAAATTGCAGCTTTTTCTTATGTGTATAATGAAATCGCAATATACTCTATTAAGCCCTAAGGTGTTACTGATATTTGTATGATGAATTAGGGTTAATATTCAGGTTATTTCTTGCTTATTTTCTGGCCATCACATAACGTATTCAAGGGGAAGATATTGCTGCATTTGGATCGATGGATTTTGGTAGGTTAATTGGTAAGGATTCCCAATGCTTTTGGTTTTTAATTAAGTAATCTTGTGGCTTAGTATTGTGTGGTCTTTGTCTTATGATTGTTTAGGAGATTCTAATCTTATTCAAAAGGCAAAGGATTGCATCTGATTCGGATAACTTGTATGCGCAGCTGCAAGAGTGCTCCTAGGCCATTTAAAGTCAGGATGTTGGAGATAACTAAAAGGCTTGCTGTAATATTGATTGTCTAATTGTTTTACCCTTTTTGCAGCATAGCCTTAGAGAACATGGGCAGATGGGGACAAACCTTGGTTTTGAAAATTAGATCATGTTATAGGCTGCTGTGTGCTTATGAATAAGAAATGTTTTCTGTCTTTCCTCTTGTTTTCTACCAAATTCGGCCTACTCTCACACTGTGTGTTTTTGTGATGATTCGGCCCCTATTATGTGTGTTTGATGCTTGCGGTTTTAATTAGATATCTTAACTGGTTTTATATGTTAATGTGAGACCCCGACCCTTCCTAGTTTAGATGTCCAAGAAGTCCAGTAGCTGGTACAGCTGAAATAACTATTTTGCCCCTGAAGAAATAATTACGTGATGGCCTAAAATATTTGCTGCCAGATATTTTTTATTTTAATTCTGGTTTTTATATATTAATTATCCTTAGTTTTATCCTTTATTATCTAAGGTATTAGATAATCCTTCCTTTTAAATAGAATATCTCTTTTAATAGATTTATCCTTTTAAATAGAATTATCCTTTAATTATCTTTTTAAACTTAAAAGTAGGGATTTAGCTTTTAGATAAACCTCCTTAGATAACTATAAAAGATTTTCCAGCCTATCCCACCTAAACATACCAAAACCCACATAGAAATCTCGTAATTTATCCCATTCTTCTCAATTTTCGAGTTTTGCCTAAACCCTAGCCGAAACTCCTTGATCTTCATCTTGGCATAACTCTCTCATCCTTTATCAAATTTTTGCGAATAATAACTTGTTGGAAAGTTATTTTCATCCTCTTTCGAACCATCTTAGTTTTTTCATCTGGAGGTTAGTTTTTTTTTGTTAAAAGTTAAATCATATTTCGACGGAATTGCCAAATTCTGCTTGAACTTCGAAATAGCATAACTCTCTCATCCTTTGTCGAATTCTTGCGAATAATAGCTTGTTGGAAAGTTCCCTTCATCCTATTTCCATCTATCACAGGTTTTTCATTTGAAGGTTAGTTTTTATTTGTTAAAAGTTAAATTATATTTCGGCAAAGTTGCCAAAATCTGTTTAAACTTCAAAATAGCATAACTTTCTCATCCTTTGTCGGATTCTTGTGAATAATAGCTTGTTGGAAAGTTCTTTCCATTGTCTATCCAGAAATATTGGGTTTTTATTCTGGAGGTTAGTTTTTATTTTCCATAATTTAGTTCAAAATTCGGCGGGATTAGGTTTCCAAATTGTCTGATTCTGTTTTCAATTGATTTCTGTTATTGTTCCTCTTGTTCATATGATTGTTTAACATCCATCATTTGAATTCATCATTTGAATCTTCGCTATTCATGAAATCAGCATGCCCTATTAATGCCTATAATGATCAACTGATCAACCTACTGGATTCTGACCTTGTTTCTTTTGATTATACATGTTATAAACACCTATTCCTTTCTCAACTTCATAAAATCACAACCCCTAACCTCTCTAATGTTAAAATCGCAAGTTTCCCTATAAACCTTAAGGTGTTGCCAAAATTTGTATATTGAATTAGGGTGAAATATCAAGTAGATTCTTACTGAGTTATTGTCCATCGCATCACCCATTATGGGGAAAGATATTGCTGCATCCGGATCTCTAGATTTGGGTAGGTTGATTGGTAAGGATTCCCAATGCTTTTGATTTTTAATTAAGTAATCTTGTGGCTTAGTATTCTATGGTCTTTGCCATGTAATATTTTAGGAGATTCTGATCTTATTGGAAAGGCAAAGGATTGCAACTGATTCAGACATGTGAAAGGTAGGATCTTTGCCTCATCGATTCCTTTGGTTACCCTATTGTTAGTTTGTTTGAATATGAGTGAATTCGATTGCCTATCTTGGTTATATGCTTGCGGAATATGTCATTATGATGATAAGGAATCTAGAAAGTTAATAGGAAAATAGGTTGCCTGATTTGGTTATGACTTTGAGGATTGATCTTTGATTTGTATTGTGATTTGATTGAGGATCTTTTGTTGTGATTTTTGTATCCGTGTACTATGTGTGTATGCGTGTATGTACCCTATTTTTTCTTTGTTTCAAGGATCCTTTTGTCGCTGGCCATTCGAGGTAAGTATTGTTGCTTCTAGGAAGAGGAGAGATGCTTACAAAACCTAGAGGTTTATGGGTGATTATTCCCAGCAAGAAATTGTTGGATACCTTATAAGCTGTTTCAAGTCCAGACGTCAGGAAGCCTTGTAGGCCAGATCGAGTCTGGATGTCAAGATACTCTATAGGCCAGTTCGATTCTGGACGTTAGGTTTTGCCCTGTTTGAGAGTGACAAGATGACTTGTATACGCTACTGCAAGAGTTTTCCTAGGCCAGTTCAAGTGTGGATGTCGGAGACAACTAAAAGGCTTGTTGCACAGCTGGACAAATTTGCACCCCTTTTCTATTGAATGCGCATACCATGTCTTTGAACTTGTGTGGATTTGCATTCTGGCTTTCCAATCCCTTTTTCTCTTTTTGTTGCTTCTAAAATATGCATGATACTACTGGTTGATGTTTTAAGATTCCTACGGGACTTGTGTGTTATGTTTCCATTTGTTTTGAGTATTAATATAAGTCTTCCGCTGATGTTTTCTTTCACTCTGTATAAGCCAGAAATTCATTAATATATGAATATGCTCCAACCTTTAAATAACATATAAATTAACCAATAAAATTGACAATTTGGTGACTTGAGCCTTGTGGGATTCAAATAGAACCTTGCGAGGGATTATTTAGGTCATTACCGCTATGAAATCCAAACAAGCCCAAAGACACCTAGGACCTATCTGAATCCCACCTGGCTTACTCACTAAGTTTTCGACTTTTCGCATATTCATTCTACATGTTTAATAATAGTTGGAGCATGATATTGGACAATCATTTTGGTATCATACGGAGAGAGTAAAAACATCATCGGAAGTCTTTAAATTAAATCACTGGATTCATAACACATAAGTCCCGTAAGGATTCAAATAACCCGCAAGAATTCCTCCAACATTGTCGAAAATAACAAGCAAAGAAGGAATCTTAAAATAAACCAGAAAGTAGTCCAATTTTTATTCAAGTTATATGCGCAAGTAATCAAGGAACAGGTATGTAAAAGTGATGCGATATCGCCCCGCTGTACAGCCGTGAGATCTCACACACTGGTACCACGAGCAGTGAATGTACCTAAGCCTGAAAAAAAATAGTGAAAACAATGGAATGAGACTATAGGAATCTCAGTAGGGTCACAACATCATAAAATCTGCAAAAACCATAAACACAATTCTCCCGAACAACATCTGATCATTCCTATGTAACTAAATGGATTCTTGCAATTCAAAGATTCAATCAAAAAGGGTAAGGCCGAATCTAAGGCTGAGGGGACTACAAACACTTCCAAAAAGTATATGAAGTACACAGACAAGCAGAACTCATCAGATTGTTCTCGGCAATGAAGAAGAAAAGGCCATCCCCTTCCCCCTATGTTGTCCAAGGCTTACTGCACGAAAGGTAATTGGTTAACACACAAGCTAATCAGCAAGCCTATTCATCTTACCACACAAGGACAAAACTTCCCAAACCACACAAGGACAAAAGCATTCCAAACCACACAAGGATAAGGGCTTCCCAAACCACACAAGGATACGGGGTTCCTGCCACACAAGAACCAGATATCTAGCGAGCTCTTACTTGGATATGCCACCCACACGACTCCTATACCAGTAAAAACCTCCCCTCTCACTAGGAACATCAGTGCTTACCCCGAATGGCCACCGAAAAAGGATCCTGACACTCAAACACGTACAAGCACAAAGCACTAAACCACAACAGGGTATTCTCAATTCTGTCATATCACATTCAGCATATTCAATACACACCACATATGCAAGCTAGGCACTCCTAATCTACCTTAAGGGATTCGGTATAGCCTAGAAATTCCTCAATTCAATCCGGAATTGAAGCATGCATTATTTAATATGAATGCGCATACAGTTTCACAATCATAGGTACCGAAATCAATTTAGCAAACAACGAGGTCTCTGGAGAAACCGATGAGGCATAAATCCTACCTCTCTTGTCTTTGAACAAGAAGCTATTCCTTTGGCCTTACTAGATACTTCCGAACCACCTAAGTCATCATTAGGCAAAGAAAAAAATACAAACTAAGTGTGCAAACGCAATAACCAAGTAAATACCCTATTTCCTTACCAATTCCACTCACCAAACCTATCAGAAACTAGTGATTAGGATGGAATTGGTAAGGAAATAGGGTATTTACTTGGTTATTGTGTATGCATGTTTAGTTTTTTTTTTTGTCTTTACCTAATGATGACTTAGGTGGTTCGAATTATCTAGTAAGGGCAAAGGAATAGCTTCTTGTTAAGAGACAAGAGAGCTAGGATCTATGCCTCATCGGTTTCTCCAGAGACCTTGTTGTTTGCTTAATTGGTTTTGGTACCTATGATTGTGAAACTATATGCGCATTCATATTAAATAATGCATGCTTGAGTTACGGATTGAATTGAGGAATTTCTAGGCTATATTGAATCTCTTAAGGTAGGTTAGGAGTGCTTAGCTTGCATGTGTGATATGTATTGAACATGCTGAATATGATCTGACAGAATTGAGAATACCCTGTTGTGGTTTTGTTCTTTGTGCTTGCCTGTGTGTGCTGGTACGTGTTTGTGTGTCAGGATCTTTTTCTGGTGGCCATTCGGGGTAAGCGCTGATTCTCCTAGTGAGAGGGGAGGTTTCTACTGGTATGGGAGTCGAGTAAGTGGAAAATCCCAGCAAGAGCTGGCTGGATGTCTGGTCCTTGTATGACCAGAAGCCCTTTCCATGTGTGGCAGGAACTCCTTATCCTTGTGTGGTTTGGGAAGCCCTTATCCTTGAGTGGTTTGGGATGCCCTTATGCTTGTGTGGCTTGGGATGTTTTGTCCTTGTGTGGCAAGATGAATAGGCTTGCTGATTAGCTTGTGTGTTAACCAATTACTTTTCGTGAAGTAAGCCTTGGACAACACTGGTGGAAGGGGATGGCCTTTTCTTCTTCATTGCTAAGAACAATATATGAGTTTTGACTGCCTGTGTACTTCTGATACTTTTCGGAAGTGTTTGTAGTCCCCCCTCTTCCTTAGATTCGTCCCTACCCTTTTTGATTGAATATTTGAATTGCATGAATCCCTTTAGTTGCGTAGGAATAATCAGATGTTATTTGGGAGATTTGTGTTTATGGTTTTTGCAGATCTTATGATGTTGTTACCCTACTGAGATTCTTGTAATCTCATTCCGTTGTTTTCATCATTTTTTTCAGGCTTAGGTACATTCACTGCTCGTGGTACCAGTGTGTGAGATGAAGGTTGTACGGCTGGACGATATCGCATAACTTTTGCATACCTATTCCTTGATTACTTACGCTTATAACTTGAATAAAAATTGGACTACTTTCTGTTTTCTTGTCATTTTCGACTATGTTGGAGATATTCTTGATGGTTATTTGGATCCTTACGGGACTTGTGTGTTATGAATCCAGAGATTTAATTTAAAGACTTCCGCTGATGTTTTTACTCACTCCATATGATACTATAATGATTGTTCAATTTCATGCTCCAACTGTTATTAAACATGTAGAATGAACATGCTAAAAGTCGAAAACTTAGTGAGTAAGCCTGGTGGGATTCAGATAGGTCCTAGGTGTCTTTGGGCTTGTTTGGGTTTCACGACAGTAATGACCTTAATTGGGGGAAATATTAATAGGTAGGAATTGGGGTCGTTACAGGTTTGGTAGCAGAGCATGGTTTAGGAAAAATAATTTGTTATATGATAACTTATTTGTTCATTTTTTTGTTTGTTGGTAAGGACATGCGCACACACTCACTCACTTAGGGGCAAATACCGAAAGTGAACTAATGCTAAAATGGGATTGATTTGTAAGATTTAAATGATGAGAATGATAATCTGATGTGATGTTTGTTTGTGTATGTTCTTATGACTTGTATGCCATGATATGTTTCAGTGAGTGTTTGCTGTGTTTCTTATCACTGCTGATAATGTGTGTGTTGATTTATGCATACTGCTGAGTGTCCCTATTTGACTCCTATATTGCTGAATGTATATGTATGTGATTGCTGCTGTATATTGCCGAATATAGATGTTGTGTGAATCCATGCTTGCTTGATGTTTGATGATGATTTTCGAGAGTATATATGAGTGTTGATGTAATTGCCGAGAATACCTCTGCATGTGTGCATGTGATTTCCGAAAATTTGTATGTTACTTTCCAGCATATGCGTATCGTCCGGTGCACGCCTCTCCACCAGGTACAATTTCTTTTCCTACTATCGTAATTAGTTATGTGTTAAGTAACAATCATATGTTTGTATAGTATGGCAAGGTTGAACGCTAAAAGGAATCGACAGGGTAGGCATGAGGTTCCGCAAGAGGAGCCGAATGCACAAACTGAGTAGGGTGGGCAAGCTGAGCCCGAAAACCAACCTGAGGCACCAGCCATCGATCATGTGATGGCACAAATCTTAAACGTATTACAAGGAATTGCTACAAATCAGCAGTGTATGGAGGCGCAATTTCAGAATGCCCCTGCACCTACACCAGTGGAAGAACCTATTCCTCCACTTGAACCTATACAGCCGGCACATCCTGATTACAAAATTGTTGAAGGAAGCTCGATAATTGGGATGTAAAGATTTCAATGGTTCAGCCGGAGCTTCTGCCACTCGTGAGTGGATAGACACCTTATGCCGAGTATCCTTGTTCTTACGTATCTCGGATGATGACAAAGTTCCCATCGCCACTTTCCTACTCGAGGGAGAAGCCCTCTCATGGATGACATCTGTTAGCTTGCGATTCGGCAATCATTTGCCAACTTGGGAAGAATTTTGGTCCAAATTCGACGAAAGATTTTATACGAGGTTACATAAAATGGAGCAGCGACAAGCTTTTTACAAACTTGAACAAGGAAACTGTTCGGTGCTGGAATATGAGAAAATGTTAAAGGAGTTGTCCCGATTTGCACCAGAAGAAGATCGTACACCGTACCAGCTTGCGAGACGATTTCAGGATGGGTAGACTGCCGAACTCAAAACCATCGTAGGTACGACACCAGTGCAAAATTTGCAAGAACTAAACATTGCCGCAACCGAAACCTAAAGGATCGTACAAACCAAGAAGCCATTTTGCAGCCACTAGTAGCAGATCATATAGGTGAGATTCGAAGTTCAATCGACCAATGGGACCCTATCCTTTATGGTCCTATCCTCCAAAAATTAATGGCAATGGAAATACAAACAGAAAGAACTTTTATGGTTCAAATTCCAATGGATCTACGAGGAATACTCAGCAACGTCGATGTTACAATTGTGGCAAAATGGGGCACATTCATCGGGAATGCCAGAAGCCGAGACGTATCATAGGCACATCTAGTACGACCCAGGTGGGTATGCTAACCCCACCAAATCATCAACACGAGAACCAGGAGGACCACCGAACGGATCTACAAGTGAGGCGCAACAAAGACCAAACAAGGCTATTCACCCTAACTGATGTCGAGGCTAGTTCTGATGTGGTGATAGGTATCGTCGTTTTGTGAAGAATTTTTTATCGCTGGCCTCACTATTGAAAAAACTGACGCGCAAGGGTGAGCTATTCGTGTGGAACGAGAAATGCCAGCAAAATTTCAAAGAACTGAAAAATCGGTTAGTTTCCGCACCTATCCATACTTTACCTACTTGCGAAAAGGATTATGTGGTTTACAGCGATGCGTCGAAATCCGGACTTGGATGTGTATTGATGCAAGATGGGAAAGTCGTTGCATATGCCTCCCGATAGTTACGATTGCATGAAAACAACTATCATACTCATGATTTGGAGCTTGCAGCCATGGTGTTTGCATTGAAAATATGGCAACATTACTTATACGGCGAGACATGCCGAATCTTCACCGATCACAAAGACTGGAAGTACCTACTCACGCTAAAAGAATTGAATATGAGACAATGAAGATGGGTAGAGCTAATCAAAGACTACGATTTGATCATCGAATATCATCCTAGAAACGCAAATGTTGTTGTTGATACCTTAAGCCAAAAGTTTCATCCTCCTTTCCCATCAGTTTTGGCCTATATACGGCGCCATTAGATGCCAATGTTGCTGGATTTGAGGACTAATCATGTGCATCTTGGCACTGATTATTCTTGTTCATTGTTGGCAGGAATCGAAGTCACACCTACCTTGATTGAGGAAATCCGGAATCAGAAATTAGATGATCCGAAACTAATTGAAATTCGAAAGCAACTTTCTGATGTTGTTGATGCCATAGTTCGTGATTTCAGAATACGAGATGACAAAGTGCTTGTCTTCAGAAACCGAGTATGTGTTCCACAAGATATTGATATTTGTAACCTTATTCTATAGGAGGTGCATAGTTCAAAGTTTGCTATCCATTCCGGAAGTACTAAGATGTACCGAGATTTGAAAGAGCAGTATTGGTGACCAAACATGAGATGCCACTTTGTTGAGTTCGTTGCCCGATGCCTCGTATGTCAACAAGTAAAGATTGAACATCAACGACTCGCTGGACTACTTCAGTCACTTCTAATTCTAGAATGGAAGTGGGAGCATGTCACAATGGATTTTGTGGCCGGTTTGCCTAGGTCACAGCGAGGATACGATGCCATTTGGGTGATCGTGGATCGATTGACGAAATCTGCGCACTTTCTTCCTATACGTGTGACGGATACATTTGAGAAATTGGCTGTTCGTTATATCGATGAGATTGTTCGATTGCATGGAGTGCCAGTTTCCATCGTTTCAGATCGTGACCCTTGTTTCACCTTATGATTTTGGGAGAAATTCTAAATTTCGCTGGGATCAAAATTGAATTTCAGGACAGCATTTCATCCTCAGACCGATGGTCAATCAAAAAGGACGATTCAGACACTCGAAGACATGCTACGAGCGAGTGTGTTGGATCAGCAAACGGGTTGGGATCGATGCCAGCCGTTGGCAGAATTTGCTTACAACAATAGTTTTCATGTAAGCATCGGTATGGCACCTTATGAAGCATTATATGGGAGAAATTGTAGGACTCTCATTTTCTGGATTAAAGTAGGTGAAAGACGCCTAGACAATCCAGAATTGATTGATCAAGCAATGGAGCAGTTGAACTTGATCTGACAAAAGCTAAAAATAGCCCAGGATCAGCAAAAAAGCTACGCCGACAATCGGTGAAGGGAGCTGGAATTTGCGGTTGGTGACAAAGTGTTTTTGAAGGTTTCCCCATGGAAATGAGTCCTTCATTTTCAGCAGCAAGGTAAGCTAGCACCTCGCTACGTTGGTCCGTATGACATCATTGAAAGAATCGGCCCTGTTGCATACCAACTTGCCTTACCTCCAAATATGGAAAGAATTCACAACATGTTTCACGTTTCAATGTTGAGAAAGTATGTACAAGACCCTGCTCACGTGCTCGAGGAATTCCCAATCGAAATTTCTGAAGACCTATCCTATCTCGTACAGCCAATTGTCATAATAGATCGGTTAGTTCGACAGCTTCAAAGTCGAAGCATGCCTATGGTATGAGTTGTTAGGCGTAATGGCCAAATTGAGGAACAGTCTTTGGAGACTGGGGAATCTATGCATGCAAAATTCCCTTACTTGTTTGTTTAGGTACTTGTGCTAAAATTTTGAGAACAAAATTTTTTTAAGGAGGGAGGATGTGAGATCCCGAATTTTGAGTCCTAAAAGTCCAAAAGCCAATGCAGGTGAAAAGACCATTTTACCCCTGAATAAAAAGATGTATGATGGCCGAAATTGGTAAGGAATGTTTGGTAATTATTTCTGGTATTAATTCCCTTTAATTTGGTTATTAATTTGCTGATAATCACCTTAGGAATTAAAATCCCTAAACTTAAAAGGAGATAACTACCAGAATTAAATTCTGGTAGTTTTATTACTTTAATAAAGCCTTTAAAGTAGTAATCTTAATTCCATACCCATCCATTATAAATAGGAAGCCAACCCCACAAAAATCATTCATAGAAAACACACAAAACTCGAATAGCCTAAAACCCTTACACCTCCCTATATCTACCAAACTTCGTTGAAACTTTACAGCAGCATAAATCTTTCATTGTTTTTCCGATTCCTCCAAATAATAGATTTTTGGAAATTTTTCTTCATCCTCTTTCCAACCATATTTGTTTTGTTGTTTGTACATTCATAATTCTTTGTCAAAAGAAAAGTCGAAACTCGGAACTGCCAAAATCTTTTTGAACTTCAATGTAGCATAACTCTTTCATCATTTATCAGATTCCTGCAAATAATAGCTTGTTTGATAGCTCTATTCATCCTCTTTCCAACCATATTTGGTTTGTTGTTTGTAAATTCGTAATTCTTTGTCAAAAGAAATGTCAAAACTCGGTAGAACTGGCAAAATCTTCTTGAACTTCAATATAGCATAACTGTTTCATCGTTTGTCGGATTCATGCAAATGATAGCTTATTGGAAATCTCTCTTCATCCTATTTCCCACAAAAAAATTTTGGTTGTTTTTAAATTCATAATTCTTTGTCAAAAGAAAAGTTGAAACTTGCCAGGACTACCAAAATGTTTTTCAACTTCAATGTAGCATAACTCTTTCATTGTTTGTCGGATTCCTCAAAATAATAGCTTGTTGTAAAGCTCTCTTCATCCTCTTTCCAACCATTTTTGTTTTTTTGTTTGCAAGTTTATATTTCTTTGTCAATAGATAAGTTGAAAATCAAAAGCGGAATTAGGTTTTAAGATTTGTATAATTCTGCCATTGATTGATCTCTGATGATGTTGCCCTTATTCATATGATTATTTAGAATCCATTAATAGTGAAAAATTATGATTTCATCCATTGAATGCATGAAGTTGAAAATTATCTTGTGCCATACTCTTAGTGCCGAACTTTGCATAGTTAATTGGGATGGTAAATCAGGTTGAATCGTTAAGTTTCTGGCTATCACATCACACATCCAAGGGGGAGGCACCTGCGGCATCTGATCACTGGTTTCTGATAGGTTTGGTGAGTGGAATTGGTAAAGAAATAGGGTATTTACTTGGTTATGCATATGCACGCTTAGTTTGTTTTCTTGTCTTTGCCTAATGATGACTTAGGTGGTTCGGAAGTATCTAGTAAGGGAAAAGGAATAGATTCTTGTTCAAAGACAAGAGAGGTAGGTTCTATGCCTCATCGGTTTCTCCAGAGACCTCGTTGTTTGGTTAATTGATTTCGGTACCTTTCATTTTGAAACTATATGCGCATTCATATTAAATAATGCATGCTTCAGTTGCGAATTGAATTGAAGAATTTCTAGGCTATACCGAATCCCTTAAGGTAGATTAGGAGTGCCTAGCTTGCATGTGTGATCTTTATTAATCATGCTGAATGTGATCTGACAGAATTAAGAATACCCTGTTGTGGTTTTGTGCTTTGTGCTTGCCCCTATGTGCTGGTACGTGTTTGTTTGTCAAGATCCTTTTTTGGTGACCATTCGGGATAAGTGTTGATGCTCCTCGTGAGAGGAGGGGTTCATACTGGTATAGGAGTCGTATGGGTTGAAAACCCCACCAAGAACTCGCTAGATATCTGGTCCTTGTATGGCTAGAAGCCCTGTCCTTGTGTGGCAGGAACCCCTTATCCTTGTGTAGTTTAGGAAGCCCTTATCCTTGTGTGGTTTGGGATGCTCTTGTCCTTTTGTGGCTTGGGATGTTTTGTCCTTGTGTGACACGATGAATAGGCTTGCTGATTAGCTTGTGTGTTAACCAATTACCTTTCGCGTAGTAAGCCTTGGACAACACAGGTGGAAGGGGATGGTCTTTTCTTCTTCACTGTGGAGAATAATCTGATGAGTTCTGCCTGCTTGTGTACTTCTGATACTTTTCAAAAATGTTTGTAGTCCCCCCTCAGCCTTAGATTTTGGCCCTACCTTTTTTGATTGAATCTTTGAATTGCATGAATCCTTTTAGTTGCGTAGGAATGATCAGATGTTGTTCGGGAGATTTGTGTTTATGGTTTTTGCAGATCTTATGATGTTGTGATGGCACCAACCTAAGGCACCAGCCGCACCAGCCATCGATTATGTGATGGCACAAATCTTAAACGTATTACAAGGAATTGCTACAAATCAGCAGCGTATAGAGGTGCAATTTCAGAATGCTCCTACACCTACACCAGTGGAAGAACCTATTCCTCCACTTGAACCTGTACAGCCGGCACATCCTTAGGAAGCCGAGAGACTTCCCATCGTGATTACAAAATTTTTGAAGGAAGATTGACAGTTGGGATGTAGAGATTTCAATGGTTCAGCCGGAGCTGCTGCCGCTCGTGACTGGATAGACACCTTATGCTAAGTATTTTTGTTCTTACGTATCTTGGATGATGACAAAGTTTCCATCGCCACTTTCCTGCTCGAGGGAGAAGCCCTCGCATGGATGACATTTGTTAGCTTGCGATTCGGCGATCATTTGCCAACTTGGGAAGAATGTCGGTACAAATTCGACGAAAGATTTTTTACGAGGTTCCATAAAACCGAGCAGCGACAAGCTTTTTACAAACTTGAACAAGGCAACCGTTCAGTGCTGGAATATGAGAAAGTGTTAAAGGAGTTGTCCCGATTTGCACCAGAAGAAGATCGTACACTATACCAGCTTGCGAGACGATTTCAGGATGGGTTGAATACCGAAGTCAAAACCATCGTAGGTACGACACCACTAGTGGCGGATCTTATAGGCGAGATTCGAAGTTCAATCGACGAACGGGACCCTATCCTTTAAGGTCCTATCCTCCAAAAATTAATGGCAATGGAAATACCAACAGGAAGAACTTTTCTGGTTCAAATTCCAATGGATCTACGAGGAATACTCAACAACGTCGATGTTACAATTGTGGCAAAATGGGGCACATTCAGCAGGAATGCCAGAAGCCGAGACGTATCACAGGCACATCTAGTGCGAGCCGAGGTGGGTATGCTAACCCCACCAAATCATCAACACGCGCACCGGGAGAACCACCCAACGAATCCACAAGTGAGACGCAACCAAGACCAACAAGGCTATTCACCCTAATTGATGCCGAGGCTAGTTCTGATATGGTGACAGGTACCGTCGTTTTGTGAAGAATTTTTCATTTCTTGCAGCACCATTGACAAAACTTACAGGCAAGGGTGAGCCGTTCATGTGGAACGAGAAATGCCAACAAAGTTTTGAAAAACTGAAAAATCGGTTAGTTTCCGCACCTATCCTTACTTTACCTATTTGCGGAAAGGAGTATGTGGTTTACAGAGATGCGTCGAAATCCGGACTTGGATACGTATTGATGCAAGATGGGAAAGTCATTGCATATACCTCCCGACAGTTACGACCACATGAAAACAACTATCCTACTCATGATTTGGAGCTTGCAGTCGTGGTGTTTGCGTTGAAAATATAGCGACATTACTTATACTGCGAGACAATGCCGAATCTTCACCGATCACAAAAGCTTGAAGTACCTACTCACGCTAAAAGAATTGAATATGAGATAATGAAGATTGGTATAGCTGATCAAAGACTACGATTTGATCAATGAATATCATCCTAGAAAGGCAAATATTGTTGTTGATGCTTTAAGCCGAAAGTTTCATCGTCCTTCCCCATCAGTTTTGGCCTATATACGGCGCCATTACATGCCTATGTTGCTGGATTTAAGGACTAATCGTGTTCATCTTGGCACTGATTATTCTAGTTCATTGTTGGCACAAATCGAAGTCACACCTACCTTGATTGAGGAAATCCGGAATCAGCAATTAGATGGTCCGAAACTAATTGAAATTTGGAAGGAACTCTTGCTGGTTATTTGGATCCTTACGAGACTTGTGTGTTATGAATCCAGTGATTTAATTTATAGACTTCCACTGATGTTTTTACTCACTCCATATGATACCAGAATGATTGTCCAATATCATGCTCCAACTGTTACTAAACATGTAGAATGAACATGCTAAAATTCGAAAACTTAGTGAGTAAGTCTGGTGGGATTCAGATAAGTCCTAGGTGTATTTGGGCTTGTTTGGGTTTCACGACGGTAATGACATTAATCGAAACAAATATTAATAGGTAGGAATTTGGGTCGTTACATTGTATTCTCAATTTTAGAAACATGCGCATATGTCTATATGTACTTTGATTGATTATGAGTTACAAATATGAAAGCATGACTATTAGATTTGCTTGTTTTTGTATGTTGATATGTAAGATTTGCTGACTATTGTGTGCTTTATGTGTATGCCAAAATATATGTGTTTATTTGGTGTGTTTTGTGTGCATGTTGGTGTTTTATTTCCAGCATATGCAAATCGTCTGGTGTACGCCTCTCCACCAAGGTACCATCTCATTTCTTGTTTTGTGTTTGATATTAGAAAGTTATATTATGTTTGTTTGATTAGTATGACACGGTCAACTAGGAAGGGGAGTAGCGCAGCGAAAGCATAGTAAGTCTGTAGCCCATAGTTCTTATGCAGAAATTTCGGGGACGAAATTTTTATAAAGAGGAGAGGATGTGAGACCCCGACCCTTCCTAGTTTAGATGTGCAAGAAGTCCAGTAACCGATGCAACTAAAATGACTATTTAGCCCCTGAAGAATCGGATGCATGGTGGCCTAAAATGGTTGCTGTCAGATATTTTCTATTTTAACTGTTGTATTTTTTATATTAATTATCCTTAGTTTTATCCCTTATTATCTAAAGTATTAGATAATTCTTTATTTTAAATAGAATATCTCTTTCAATAAATTTATCCTTTTAAATATAATTATTCATCTAATAGAATTATCTTTTAATTATATTTTTAAGCTTAAAAGTAGGGATTTATCTTTTCAGCTAAACCTCTTTAGACACCTATAAAAGAGTGGTCAGCCTATCCCACCTAAATATACCAAAACCCACGTAGAAATTTCGTAATTTATCCTATTCTTCTCAATTTCCGATTTTTGCCTAAACCCTAGCCGAAACTCCTTGATCTTCATCTTGGTATAACTCTCTCATCCTTATCGGATTCATGCGAATAATAACTTATTGGAAAGATCTCTTTATCCTCTTTCCAACCATCTTGGGTTTTTCATCTAGAGGTTAATTTTTCATTGTTAAAAATTAAATCATATTTTGATAGAATTGTCAAAATCTACTTGAATTTCAAAATAGCATAACTCTCTCATCCTTTGTCGGATTCTTGTGAATAAGAACTTGTTGGAAATCTCCCTTCATCATCTTTCTAACCACCATAGGTTTTTCATCTGAAGGTTAGTTTTCTTTGATAAATGTTCAATCATATTTCGGCGGAATTGCCAAAATCTGTTTGAACTTCAAAATAGCATAACTCTCTCATCCTTTGTCGGATGCTTGTAAATAATAGCTTTTTGGAAAGCTCTTTCCATTCTCTATCCAGAAATATTGGGTTTTTCTTCTAAAGGTTAGTTTTTCTTTATCATACATTAGGTCGAAATTCGGCGGGATTAGGTTTCAAAATTATGTGATTCTTCCTTTAATTAATTTCTGTTATTGTTCCTCTTATTCGTATGATTATTTAGCATCCATTCATGATTTTAAAATCATGAATTTATCCTTTGAATCTTCCCTATTCATGAAATCACCATGTCCTACCTTTGGGCTATTGATGCCTATCATGATCAACTGATTAACCTATTGGATTCTAACCTTGTTTCTTTTGATTGTACATGTTATAAACACTTATTCCTTTTTAAACTTCATAAAATCACAACCCCTAATCTCTCTAATGTTGAAATAGCAAGTTTCCCTATAAACCTTAAGGTGTTGCCGAAATTTGAATATTGAATTAGGGTGAAATATCAAGTAGATTCTTATTGAGTTATTGGTCATCACATCACTCATTAAGGAGAAAGATATTGCTGCATCTGGATCTCTGGATTTGGGTAGGTTAATTGGTAAGGATTCCCAATGCCTTTGGTTTTAATTAAGTATTCTTGTTGCTTAATATTGTGTGGTCTTAGCCTTGTAATTGTTTAGGAGATTCTGATCTTATAGGAAAGGCAAAGGATTGCATCTGATTCAAACACGTGAGAGGTCGGATCTATGCCTCATCGGTTCCTTTGGTTACTCTATTGTTTGATTGTTTAAATATGAGTGAATTTGATTGCCTATCTTGGTTATATTCTTGCGGAATGTGTCATTATTATGATAGGGAATCTCTAAAGTTAATAGGAAAATAGGCTTCCTGATTCGGTTATGACTTTGAGGATTGATTTTTGATTTTTATTGTAATTTGATTGGGGATCCTTTGTTATGATTTGTATATGCGTTTACTATGTGTGTATGTGTGTATGTGACCTTTTTGTGCTTTGTTTGAAGGATCCTTTTGTCGCTGGCTATGCGAGGTAAGTATTGTTGCTCCTAGGGAGAGGAGAGATGCTCCCCGAACCAGGAGGTTTATGGGTGGTTATTCCCAGCAAGAGTTCGCTGGATGCATTGTAGGCCAGTTCAAGTTTGGACGTCAGGAAGCCTTGTAGGCCAGTTCGAGTCTGGATGTCAAAATGCACTATAGGCCAGTTCAAGTCTGGACGTTAGGTTGCCCTGTTTGAGAGTGACAGGATGACTTGTATGCGCTGCTGCAAGAGTGCTCCTAGGCTAGTTCAAGTGTGGATGTCAGAGACAACTAAAAGGCTTCTTGCAATATTGATTGTCTAACCATTCACCCTTTGTGCAGCAAAACCTTGGACAACACAAGTGGAAAGGGACGGTGTTTTCTTTTCCTACTGCCAAGAGTAACCTGATGAGTTTTCCTACCTGTGTACTTCTGATTTTCAGATGTGTTTGCAGTCCACCCTAATCCTTAATTTTGGCCCTAACTCTTTTGATTGATTCTTGAATTGCGTGATACCATTAGATGAGTAGGGTTGATCTGATGTTGTTTGGGAGATGTTTGATTGGAAATCCCTAAGACTTATGATGCTGTGACCCTACTGAGATTCTTGTAATCTCATCCCTTCTTTTCTCCCCCTTTGCAGGCTTAGGTGTGTACTTTGTTGCTGGTACCAAAGGTTTGAGATTAAGGCTGCACAGCTGGACGAATTTGCACCTCTTTTCTATTGAATGTGCATGCCATGTCTTTGAACTTGTGTGGATTTTAATTCTAGCTTTCCAATCCCTTTTTCTCTTTTTTTTGCTTCCGAAATATGCATGATACTATTGGTTGATGTTTGGAGATTCCTATGGGACTTGTGTGTTATGTTTCCACTTGTTTTGAGTATTAATATAAGTCTTCCATTAATGTTTTCTTTCACTCCGTTTAAGCCAGAAATTCATTAATGTATGAATATGCTCCAACCTTTTTATAGCATATAAATCAATAAATAAAATTGACAATTAGGTGACTCGAGCCTTGTGAGATTCAAATAGGACCTTGCAAGGGCGTATTTGGGTTTCATAGCAGTAAAGGTCCTAATAGGTTGGGTTTGGATCTTTACAGTTAATCTCTTGGTTATTGAGAGATGTTTTCTTGGGAATCTCTAGGACTGATGATGCTATGACCCTATTGAGATTCTTGTAATCTCATCGCTTCTTTTCTCCCCCTTTGTAGGCTTAGGAGTGTGCTTTGTTGCTTGTACCAAAGGTGTGAGATCAAGGCAACACGGCTGGACGAATTTGCACATCATATACACCCCTTTCCTATTGAATGTGCATGCCATTTCTTTGAGCTTGTGTGGATTTTCATTCTTGCTTTTCAATCCCTCTTTCTCTTGCTTGTTTCTTCCGAAATATACATGATACTATTGGTTAATGTTTTGAGTTTCCGATAGGATTTGTGTGTTATGTTTCCACTTGTTTTGAGTGTTAATATAAGTCTTCCGCTGATGTTTTCTTTCACTCTGTATAAGCCAGAAATGTATCAATGTATAAACATGCTCCAACCTTTAAATAGCATATGAATCAACTAATAAAAGAGCCTTGTGAGATTCAAATAGGACCGTGTAAGGACTTATTTGGATTTCATGGCGGGTAAGGGTCCTAATAGGTTAAGTTTGGGTCCTTACATCTCTTGTCTCTGAACAAGAAACTATTTCTTTGCCTTTATTTAGAGGATCTGAACCACTTTTATCATCATAAGGAAAAGACAAAACCATACTAAGCATGCATATTCAATAACCAAATAAATATCCTATTTCCTTATCAATTCCACTCATCGAACCTATCAGAAACCAGTGATTAGATGTGGCAGGTACCGCCCCCTTGGATGTGTGATATGATAGGCAAGAACTCAACAAGAATCAACATGATTTACCATCCCAATCTACCACACAAATTTTGGCACTTAGGATAGGTCAATAAGGCAAATTGCGATTTTATGCATAAGGGACTTAGGGGTTGTGATTTCATGTTAACAAGGAACGATTTGGTGTTAATAACACAAACGATTAAAAAGAACATCTTAGTGACAGACAATCTCATCTCAGTAATGAATAACCAATTTTTCGGGTGTGTCTGTCACGTGAATTGGGAGGAAGAGAGAGGATTTTGTCAGTTGATCCACATTCACCCAAATGGCATCGAATCCTTGCTGAGATCTAGGCTAACAGGTCACAAAGTCCATTGTGACATGCTCCCACTTCCATTCTGAAATCGGAAGTGATTGAAGTAGACCAGCGGGTTCATGCTCGATCTTCACTTGTTGACATACGAGGCATCGAGCAACGAACTCAACAATGTGGCACTTCATGTTCGGCCACCAATATTGCTCCTTCAAGTCTTGGTACACTATAGTGCTACAAGGATGAATAACGATCAAACTATGTGCCTCAGACAAAATCAGATTGAGAATATCAACATCTTGCGGCACACATACTCAGTTTTTGAAGACAAAACTCCATCATCTCAAACTTTGAAATCACAAACTACGACATCAACACCATCACATAGTTGCTTCTGAATTTCAGCCAATCTTGGACCTTCTGATTACTGATTTTGGATTTCTTCAGTCAAGGTATCCGTGACATCGATTCGAGCCAACAACGAACCAGAAAAATCAGTGCCAAGATACACACATGCAGCTTTCAAATCTAGCAACATTGGCATGTAAGCCAAAACCAATGGGGAAGGAGGATGAATCTTTCGGCGATAACATTCGGTTTTTCGGGATGATATTCGATGATCAAATCGTAGTCTTTAATCAGTTCCACCCATCTTTGTTGTCTTATATTTAATTCCTTCTGCATAAGGAGATACTTCAAGCTTTTGTGGTCGGTGAAGATTCTGCATGTCTTGCTATACACGTAGTGGCACCATATATTCAATGCAAACACCACGACGGCAAGCTCCAAGTCCGGATTTCAATGCATCGCTATAGACCGCATAATCTTTTCCACCGACTGGTAAGGTAAGAATAGGTTCGGAAACATATCAATTCTTCAATTCTACAAAACTTTGCTGGCATTTCTCGTTCCACACGAACGACTCTCCTTTGCATGTAAATTTCGTCAATGGTCTAGCAAGTGATGAAAAATTCTCCACAAAACGATGGTAGTATCCAGCTAAGCCAAGGAAATTGCGAATTTGGAATACAGTTCGCGGGGTTTCCCAAGCAACAATGTCTTCCATCTTCTTTGGATCAACCAGTACACCATGGGCTGAAACAACATGTCCAAGGAAACCAACTTTTCATAACCAGAATTCATATTTGGAATACTTTACGAACAGGTGTCGATCCCACAAAACTTTCAGCACAATCCACAAATGCTCAACATGCTCCTCTTTCGATTTTTAGTAAATCAGAATGTTATTGATGAAGGATATCACAAATCTGTCTAGAAACTCTTGAAATACTCGATTCATTAGGTCCATGAACACTGCTAGTGCATTGGTCAAACCAAATGGCATAACGGGGAATTCGTAGTGGGCGTATTGCGATCTGAAAGCAGTCTTCGGAATATCAGTTTCACAAACACATAATTGATGGTATCCCAATCTGAGATCGATCTTGGAGAACACGGCTACACCTTGAAGCTAGTCAAACAAGTCATCGATGCACGGAAAAGGATACTTGTTCTTCACAGTCACACAATTCAGTTACCAATAGTCGATGTACAATAGCAGCGAACCATCTTTCTTCTTCATGACAAAAATAGGTGCTCCTCAAGGTGACATACTGGGTCAAATGAAACCATGACCTAGAAAATCTTCCAATTGCATCTTCAGTTCATTCATTTCCACAAGAGCCATATGATATAGAAGAATAGAAATCAGATTCATACCCAGAATTAACTCAATGTCGAATTACACTTCTCTTGCTGGCGGCAAACTGGTTATGTCTTCTGGAAACATATCTGAAAATTCACAAACCAGTGGAGTAGAATCCAGATCTGAGGATTCTTTAAACATGTTATATGCATGTGCGAGGTACGCTACACATCCTTTATTAATCAACTGATTCGTATCAAGCCAGGAAATCATGCAAGTTGGAACAACTCGCCTATCACCTTCAAAGCAATACTCAAAACCATCAAGAAGAGTGAACCACACACGCTTGGTGAAACACTCCATTCGAGCATAATATTTTTCCAAACAATCCATGCCTAAGATAACATTCAGATCTCAGATGTCCAATGGAATCATATCCATTTTATGAACATTCGGACCCATACGTACAACATACCCGATGTAGAGTAAATCACAAGTCAGTTTCTCTCCCAAAAGGGTCAGAACCACAATAGGAGGAGACAGGGGAGACAGAGGTCGATCTGAGCTAAGTGTTATCCTTGGACTCACAAATGATCTATTCACTCTAGGATATATTAACACTTTAACATTTTAAGAAAAGACGGAAATAGTACTTGTCATCACATCAGGGCTAGCTTTGGCATCAGTCAAGGTGAACAATCTCATGGGCCTAGGCTGTGCCTCACTCATAGATCCGTTGGGTGATCCTCCAGGTGCGCGTGCTGGTGGTTTAGTGGGATTGACATACCCACCTTGGCCTGCATTTGGTGTGCCTATGATATGCCTTGTTTTGAAACAGTCTCTCTAAACATGACCCATCTCACCACAGTTGTAACATCGATAGTGGCTGCAAACTCCACGTGGATCTCGTATGCCAATTGAACTTTGAGTCTCTCCTAAAGGGTCCGTCACTAGTTGCTGTAAATGGTTTCCTGTTTTTCACAATTTTTTTGGCTTCAGTTGCAGCAACGATTAATTCTTGCAAATCCTACACCGATGTCGTAACAACAATGGTTTTGAGTTTGGTACTCAGCCCATCCTGGAATCCTCTTGTAAGCTAGTACAGTGAGCAATCCTCCTCTGGTGCAAATCAGGATAATTCCCTCAACTTCCTCTCGTATTCCAGCACCGAACGAGTGTCTTGTTCATTCTTGTAGAAAGCTTGTAGCTGCTTGCTTTTGTGGAACCGGGTGTAGAACCTTTCATCAAATTCCTGCTGGAATTCCTTCCATGTAGGAAAACGGTCCCCGAACCACAAACCCACTGGTGTCCACCATGCAAGGGCTTCTCCCTTGAGTAGGAAAGTGGTGATGGCAACCTTGTCATCATCAGAGATATATAGAAACAAGGATACTCGACATAGGGTGTCAATCCATTCACGAGCCGCAGTGGCACCTGCTGAACCCGCTGAAATCCTTACATCCTAGCTGACGAGCTTCTTTCAGCAACTTCGTAATGACAACTTGAAGTCGCTCAGCTTCCTTTTGATGTGCTAGCTGAACAAGTTCAAGTGGAGGAATAGGATCTTACACAGGTGCGGGTGCATTCTAAAATTAGTGTCCATACGTTTCTAGTTCGCAGCAATTGTAAGGACCCCTAACCCATATTCTCGAATTTTCTCCTATTAGGACCCTCACAAGGCTTATCCCCTTATAACTAATTTTAACAAGTTTTATTCTTATACTTTTAAAGGTTGGAGAATAATATTGGATAAATATTCTAGTATCATATGGAGTGAATAATAACATCAGTAGAAGTATTTAAATTTAATCAATGAAATCACAACACACAAGTCCCATAAGGATCTAAATATCTAGCAAGTAAACCTCCAACATAATTCGATAACAAACAAGCAAATGAGGAACTTGAAGAACCAAAAGATAGTCCAGTCATAGTTCATGTTATATGCGCAAGTAATCAAGGAACAGGTATGCAAATGTGATGCGATATTGCCCCACCGTGCAACCTTGATTCTCACGCACTGGTACCAAAAACAACAAATGCACCTAAGCCTGAAAAATGGTGAAAACAATAGGATGAGATTACAAGAATCTCAGTAGCATCATAAGATCTGTAAAAATTTTAAACAAACATCTCCCAATCAACATCAGATCATCCTATACAACTAAAGGATATCACACAAGCATTTAATCATCCAAAGGTGTAGGGATGAAACTAAGATAAAGGATGGACTACAAACACTTCCCAAAATCAGAAATACACTGGCAGGAAAAACTTATCAATCATCTTTGCAATAGGAAAAGGCCATCCCCTTCCACCTGTATTGTGAGACCTCGAATTTTGAGTCCTAGAAGTTCAGAAGTCAGTGCAGGTGAAAAGACCATTTTGACCCTGAAGAAAAAGATGTGTGATGGCTGAAATTGGTTAGGAATTTTTCTTAATTATTTCTGATATTAATTCCCTTTAATTTGGTTCTTAATTTGTTGATAATCACCTTAGGAATTAAAATCCCTAAAATTAAAAGATAATAATTACAGAACTTAAATTTGGTAGTTATCTTACTTTAATAAAGCCTTTAAAGTAGTAATCTTAATTTGCCTGCCCATCCATTATAAATAAGAAGCCAACCTCACAAAAATCATTCATAGAAAACACACAAAACTCGTATAGCCTAAAACCTTACACCTCCCTATATCTGCCAAAATTCGCTGAAACTTTAAACCAGCATAATTTTTTCATTGTTTGTCGGATTCCTGAAAATAATAGCTTGTTGGAAAGCTCTCTTCATTCTCTTTCCAACATCTTTTTTTTTTTGTCAGGAGGTTAGTATTTCTTTCTCGTTAGATAAGTCAAAACTCAGCGGAACTTCCAAAATCTTCTTGAACTTCAATATAGCATAACACTTTCATCGTTTGTCAGATTCCTGCAAATAATAGCTTGTTGGAAAAATTTCTTCATCCCCTTTCCAACCATATTTGTTTTGTTGTTTGAATTTTCATATTTCTTTGTCAAAAGATAAGTTGAAAATCGACGGCGGAATTAGGCTTTAAGATTTGTATAATTTTGTTTTTGATTGATCTCTGATGTTGTTGTCCTTATTCATATGATTGTTTAGATTCCATTCATAGTGAACAATCATGAATTCATCCTTTGAATCTTTTCTATACATGAAATCAGTATGCCCTACCTTTGCCCTACTGCCCCTATTGTTGCCTATCTTGATCAATTAATTAACCTATTGGATTCTAATCTTGTTTCTTTTGATTATACATGTTATAAACCCTTAATCCTTCCTTGTTAACATGAGATCGCAACTCCTACAGCTTGTTAACATGAAATTGCAACTTTCCCTATTGCCCTATTCTTAGTGCCAAAAATTGTATGATAATTAGGGATGGTAATTCAGGTTGTTTCTTATTAAGTTCTTTGCTATCATATCACACATCCAAGGGGGAGGTACCTGCGGCATCTGATCACTGGTTTCTGATAGGTTTGGTGACTGGAATTGGTAAGGAAATAGGGTATTTAGTTGGATATTCGATATGCATACTTAGTTTGGTTTTGGCTTTTCCTTATGATGCTATAAGTAGTGCAGAATTATTGAATAAAAGCAAAGGAATAGCTTCTTTTTCAGAGACAAGAGAGGTAGGATCTATGCTTCATCGGTTTCTCCATAGACCTCGTTGTTTGCTTAATTGATTTCGGTACATATGATTATGAAACTGTATGCGCATTCATATTAAATAATGCATGCTTGAGTTGGGGATTGAATTCAGGAATTTCTAGGCTATACCGAAACCCTTAAGGTAGGCTAGGAGTGCCTAGCTTGCATGTGTGATGTGTATTGAACATGCTAAATGTGATCTAACAGAATTGAGAATACCCTATTATGGTTTTGTCCTTGTACGTGTTTGTGTGTCAGGATCCTTTTCTGGTGGCCATTCGGGGTATACGTTGATGCTCATAGTGAGAGGGGAGGTTCTTACTGGTATGAGAGTCGTTTGTGTGGCAAATCCCAGCAAGAGCTCACTGGATGTCTGGTCCTTGTGTGACCAGAGACCCTATCCTTGTGTGGCAGGAACCCCTTATCCTTGTGTGGTTTGGGAAACCCTTATCCTTGTGTGGTTTGGGATGCCCTTGTCCTTGTGTGGCAAGATGAATAGGCTTGCTAATTAGCTTGTGTGTTAACCAATTACCTTTCGTGCAATAAGTCTTGGACAACACAGGTGGAAGGGGATGACCTTTTCTTCTTCATTGCCGAGAACAATCTAATGAGTTCTACCTGCCTGTGAACTTCTGATACTTTTGGGAAGTGTTTCTAGTCCCCCTCAGCATTAGATTCAGCCCTACCATTTTTTATTAAATCTTCGAATTGCATGAATCCCTTTAGTTGCGTAGGAATGATCAGATGTTGTTTGGGAGATTTGTGTTTATGGTTTCTGCAGATCTTATGATGTTGTGACCCTACTGAGATTCTTTTAATCTCATTCCATGGTTTTCATCATTTTTTTTTCAGGCTTAGATACATTCACTGCTCGTAGTACTAGTGTGTGAGGTCAAGGCTGTACGGCTGGGCGATATTGCATCACTTTTGCATACATGTTCCTTGATTACTTGCGCACATAACTTGAATAAAAATTGGACTACTTTCTGGTTTATTTTAAGATTCCTTCTTTGCTTGTTATTTTCGACTATTTTGGAGGAATTCTTGCTGGTTATTTGGATCCTTATGGGACTTGTGTGTTATGAATCCAATGATTTAATTTAACGACTTCCGCTGATGTTTTTACTCACTCCGTATGATACCAGAATGATTGTCCAATATCATGCTCCAACTATTATTAAACATATAGATGGAACATGCTAAAAGTCGAAAAGTTAGTGAGTAAGCTTAGTGGGATTCAGATAGGTCCTAGGTGTGTTTGGGCTTATTTGGGTTTCACAGTGGTAATGACCTTAATTGGAGCAAATATTAATAGGTAGGAATTTGGGTCGTTACATGTATTGTCTAAATCTCTACTACACAAAGGGTAAAAGGTTAGCACACAAGCTAATCAACAAGCCTATTCATCTTGCCAGCACACAGGACAAGGCATCTAGCCAGCACACAGGACTAGGCATCCTAACCCGCACATAGGATTAAAGCATTCAAACCACACAAGGATAAGGACATCTTGCTAGCACACAGGACAAGGCATCTAATTAGTACACAGGACTAGGCATTCAACATGCACAAGCTAAGGATTGCCACCCATACTACTCCCATACTGGTAAGAATATCTCCTCTCCCAAGGAGTATCAGCGCTTACCCTGAATGGCCATCGGAAAAGGATCCTAACACACAAACACGTACAAGCACACACAAGCAAGTACAATGCACAATACCACAACAGGGTATCCTCAATCATGTCAGAACACAATCAGCATATTCAATACACAAAACACATGAAAATTAGGCACTAACACACCTTGCGTGGGAAAAACATGGCCAAGGTAACCAATTTTGTGTAACTAGAATTCGCATTTGGATTACTTTGCGAACAACTGTCGATCCCTCAGAATATTCAGCACAATCCGCAAGTGCTCAACGTGTTCTTCTTCCGATTTTGAATAAATCAAAATATCATCGATGAAGACTATGACAAACTTGTCAAGGAACTCATGGAACACACAATTCATCAGGTCCATGAACACGGCTGGTGCATTGGTCAAACCGAATGGCATAACCAGAAATTCGTAGTGGCAACATCGCGATCTCAACATCTTCTTTGGAATATCAGCATCACAGACTCTCAATTGATGGTATCCAGATCTGAAATTTATCTTGGAGAACACGTTGCACCTTGGAGTTGGTCAAACAAATCATCGATGCATGACAAAGTATACTTGTTCTTCACGGTCACACGATTCAGCTGTCAATAGTCGATCTATAATTGCAGCAAACCATCTTTCTTCTTCACGAACAAGACAGGTGCTTCCCAAGGTGACACACTAGGTTGGATGAAACTACGATCCAAAAAATCTTCTAACTAAGTCTTTAGTTCTTTCTTTTCCGCAGGAGCCATATGATACGAAGGAATGGAAATCAGATTCGTACCAGGCAGTAGCTCAATGCTGAATTCCCTTGCTGGTGGCAAACCTGTTATATCTTTTGGAAATACATCTGGAAATTCTCGAACCATTGGAACAAAATCCAGATCAGAGGATTCTTTAGAAACATCATGCACATGCACGATACGTTGTACATCCTTTGTTGTTCAATCACTTCGCATCGAGCCAAGAAATCGTGAAAGTTGGAACAACTCGCCTATCACCTTCAAAATAGTACTCGGCACCATCAAGAAAGGTAAACCACACATGCTTGGTGAAACACTCCATTCGGGCTTGATATTTCGCCAAACAGTCCATGCCTAAGATCTCATCCAGCTCTCAGATCTCCAATGGAATCAGATCCACTTCAAGTACATTCGGACCCATATATACAGCACAGTCAATGTAGACTAGATCACAAGTCAGTTGCTCTCCCAAAGGGGTCAGAACCGCAATAAGAGGAGACAACGGAGATAGAGGTCGATCCGTCCCAAATGCTATCCTTGGACTTAGAAATAAACTGTTTGCTCCGGGATCTAACAACACTTTCGTATTTTGAGAAAAGACTAAAATAGTACTTGTCGCCACATCAGGGCTAGCCTTGGCATCAGTCAAGGTGAATAGCCTCGTTGTTCTTGGTTGCACCTTATTTATGGATCCGTTGGGTGGTTCTTTCCGGTGTGAGTGTTGGCGGTTTGGCAGGATTGACATACCCACCTCAGCCTGCATTCAGTGCACCTATGATACGCCTATGGTACCTGGTGGAGAGGAGTACACTGAGCGATATGTATATGCTGGGAAACAAATCACTCTTGCATATAAATATAAAAGTTTTGGAAATCACATGCACACATGCAAATGCACACTCGACAATCACATTAAGGCATTCAGCAAACACAAGTTTCACACCAATCACACTCGACATTATTGTAAGGACCCACATTCATATTCCCAAAATTGCTCCTAAGTGAGACCCTTACCACCGTGAAACCCAAATAAGCCCAACCTAGGACCTATCTGAATCTCACAAGGCTTATCCCCTTATAATGAATTTTAACATGTTTTTTCTTTATACATATAACAATTGGAGCATGATATTGGACAAGTATTCTGTTATCACACATAGTGAATAAAAACATCAGCGGAAGTCTTTAAATTTAATCAATGAATCCACAACACACAAGTCCCATAGGAATCTAAATATCCAGCAAGTAAACTTCCAACATAATTAGAAAACAACAAGCAAAGGAGGAGCTTGACAAACCAGAAAAATAGTCCAATCATAGTTCATATCATATGTGCAAGCAATCAAGGATCAAGTATGCAAATGTGATGCGATATTGCCCCGCCGTGCAGCCTTGATCTCACACACTTGTACCACGAATAGTAAATATACCTAAACCTGAAAAATGGTGAAAACAACGTGATGAGATTACAAGAATCTCAGTAGGGTCACAGCATCATAAGACCTACAGAAATCTTAAACAAAAAACTCCCAAACAACATCTGATCATCTTTACACATCTAAGGGATATCACGCAATCCATTCAAACAATTCAAAGGTGTAGGGCCGAAACTAAGGTTGAGGGTGGACTACAAACAATTTTGAAAATCAGAAGTATATAGGCAGGAAAAACTCATCAATCATCTCGACAATAGGAAAAGGCCATCCCTTTTCACCTGTCTTGTCTAAGGCTTCGCTGCACAAAGGATAAAGGTTAGCACACAAGCTAATTAGAAAGCCTATTCATCTTGCCACACAAGGACAAGGCATCCAAGCCACACAAAGATAAGGGCATCCAAACTACACAAAGATAAGGGCATCCAAACCACACAAGGATAAGGGCATCTTGCCTCACAAGGACAAGGTGTCTAGCCACACAAGGACTAGGCCTCCAACGAGCTCTTGTTGGGGATCGTCACCCATATAACTCCCATACTAGTAAGAACCTTTCCTCTCCCAAGGAGCATCAGCGCTTACCCCCAATGGCTACTGGAAAAGGATCATGTCACACAAACATGTACAAGCACACACAAGCAAGTACAAGGCACAATACCACAATAGGGTATACTTAATCATGTCAGAACACAATCAACATATTTAATGCACACAATACATGTAAATTAAGCACTCTCTTAAGGGATTTAGTATAGCCTAGATAAGTCTCAAATCAATCCGCAACTCATGCATACACTATCTCACACATCCGCATACAATATTATAAAGGCATGCATAAAAAATAACAAACAATAACAAGGATCGCTAGAGAAACCGATGAGGCATAGATCCTACCTCTCTTGTCTCTAAACAAGAAGCTATTCCTTTTCCTTTATTCAAGGGATCCGAACCACCTATAACACCATAAGAAAAAGACAAAATCAAACTAAGCATACATACTCAATAATCAAGTAGATATCCTATTTCTTTACCAATTCAACTCAGCAAACCTATCAGAAACCATTGATCAGATGTCGCAGGTGCCTCCCCCTCAGATGTGTGATGTGATAGCCAGGAACTCAACAAAAATCAACCTGAATTACCATTCCCAATCATCATACAAGTTTTCGGCATAAGAATAGGGCAGTATGGCAATTTACGATTTCATGTATACAAGCTTTAAGGGTTGTGATTTCATGTTAACAAAAAAGGATTAGGTGTCAATAACACATACAATCAAAAGAAACAAGATCAAAAACCAACAGGTTAATTAGTTGATCAATGTAAGAACCCAAACCCAACCTATCAGAACCCTTACCACTGTGAAACCCAAATAAGCCCTCGCAAGGTCCTATTTGAATCCCACAAGGCTCAAGTCACCTATTTGTCAATTTTATTAGTTGATTTATATGTTATTTAAAGGTTGGAGTATGTGCATATATTAATGAATTTCTGACGTATATAAAGTGAAAGAAAACATCAGCGGAAGACTTATATTAACAGTCAAAACAAGTGGAAACATAACACATAGGTCCCATAGGAATCTCAAAACATCAACCAATAGTATCATGTATATTTCGGAACTAACAAGAAAGAGAAAGGGGGATTGAAATGCCAGAATGAAAATCCACACAAGTTCAAAGACATGGCATGTGTATTTAATAGTAAAGGGGTGCATATGATGTGTAAATTCATCCAGTTGTGCAGCCTTAAACTCACACCTTTGGTACCAGCAACAAAGCACACACCGCACACACCTAAACCTGGAAATAGAGAGAAAAGAAGGGATGAGATTACAAGAATCTTAATAGGGTCACAGCATCATAAGTCCTACACATTCCCAACCAAGCATTTCCTAATAACCAAAAGATCATTACCTAAAACCAGTTAAGATATCTAATTAAAACTGCAAGCATCAAACACACATAATAAGGGCCGAAATCATCACAGGCACACACAATATGAGGGTAGGGCAAAATTGGTAGAAAACAAGGGGAAAGACTGAAAACATTTCTTATTGAGAACCACACAAGCAGCCTATAACGTAATCTGATTTTCAAAACTAAGGATTGTCCCCATCTTCCCATGTTGTCCAAGGCTATGTTGCAAAAAGGGTAAAAAAGTTAAACAATCAATATTATAGCAAGCCTTTTAGTTGTCTCTGACATCCAGACTTTAACTGGCCGAGGAGCACTCTTGCAACTACGCATACAAGTCATCCTGCTACACTAAAGCAAGGCATCCTAACGTCAGGAATCGAACTGGCCTATAGGGCATCTTGATGTCCAGACTTGAACTGGCCTACATGGCATTCTGACATACGGACTTGAACCGGCCTACTAGGCATCCAGCAAGTTCTTGTTGGCAATAACCACCTATAAACCTTGTAAGACCCCTAATTTTGAGTCCTAGAAGTCCAGAAACCAGTGCAGGTGAAAAGACGATTTTGCCCCTGAAGGAAAGGATGTGTGATGGCAGAAATTGGTAAAATTGTTTTAGTAGTTAACTTTGTTTTAAATTCTCTTTGATCTAAGTTCATATAGATGGATAATTGCCTTAGAGATTGTCCCTATAGAGGGATAATTGCCTTAGAGATTAAAGACCCTAAAAATAGGAAAGATAATTTAGAGTTTAATTATCTGATAAATTATCTTATTATGATAAGTAATTAAAAATAGTAATCATAATTCTATACCTATTCATTATAAATAGGAAGCCAACCCCACAAAAGTCATTCATAGAAGACTTGCAAATTTGTACAGGCCTAAAAACCCTATACCTCCCTATAGCCACCATAATTCGCAGAAGCTTCAAACCAGTATAACTCACTCATCGTTCGTCGGATCTCTGCAAGTAATAGCTTGTTGGAAAGCTCTCTTCATCCTCTTTCCAACCATCTTTTTTTTTTGTCAGGAGGTTAGCATTTCTTTTTCTAAAGTTAATTTGAAAATCGACGGCGGAATTAGGTTTTCGCCAAATCTTCTTGAACTTCAAGATAGCATAACTTTCTAATCGTTTGTCAGATACTTACAAATAATAGCTTGTAAGAAAAATCTTTTTACTCGCATTCCAACCATATATAAATCTCAGCTTGGATATAAATATTTCCTTATTTAAGACTAAGACGAAATCGTCCTATGCCCTACTTTTAGCGACAAGATTTACATAGTTATTTGGAATGATAAATTCAGGTTGAATCTTGTTAAGTTCCTGGCTATCACATCACATATCCAAAGCGGAGGCACTGCAACAACTGATCACTGATTTTCTGATAGGTTTGGTGAGTGGTATTGGTAAGGAAATAGGGTATTCAATTGACTATTGAATATGCATGCTTAGTTTGCTTTTGTCTTTGTCTGGTGATAATTTAGGTGGTTCGGATTTACTTAATAAAGTCAAAGGAGTAGCTTCGTGTTCAGAGACAAGAGAGGTAGGATCTACGCCTCATCGGTTTCTCCAGAGGCTTCTACTCTTTTCTAGATATTTTTGTTATCTTCCCTTATTGTATTGTTTGTGATTGGATTATAGGGTGAGAATATGAAATGGAGAATGAGATATGAATCTCCTAGGCTATATTGAACCCCTGAGTTAGCAATTGAGTGCCTGGGATGCAATTGTTATCTGAATTGGATAAGTTGATTTTGTTCTGACATGATTGAGGATACCTTATTGTGGTATTACGCTTTCTACTTGCCTGTGTGTGCCTGTACGTGTCTGTGTGTTAGGATCCTGTTCAGGTGGCCATTCGAGGTAAACGCTGATGCTCCTAGGGAGAGAAAAGGTTCTTATTGGTATGGGAGTTGTATGGGCGGAAAATCCCAGCAAGTGCACGCTGGAGGTCTGGCCCTTGTGTGGCAGGAAGCCCTGGTAGGTATGTGACCTGGGATGCCCTGGTAGGTATGTGACAAGGGAAGACTTGTCCGTGTGTGGCTAGTCAACTTGTCCATGCGAGGACAAGAAGAAAGACTTACTGATTAGTTTGCGTGTTAACCATCTACCCTTTGTGCAGTAAGTTTTGGACAACACAGGTGAAAGGGGATGGCCTTTCTTCTTCATTATCGAGGGCAATGTGATGTGTTTCACCTGCGTGTGTACTTCTGAACATTCAGAAGTGTTTGTAGTCCTCCCTCAGCCATAGATTAGGCCCTAACCTCTTTTGATTGGTTTTTGAATTGCGTGATCCCCTTCAGTTGTTTAGGAATGATCTTATGTGAATTGGGAGATTTGTGTTTAAGGATTCTGTAGATCTTATGATGCTGTGACCCTACTGAGATTCTTGTAATCTCAAACCGTTGTTTTTTACCCTTTTTCAGGCTTAGGTACATTCATTGTTCGTGGTACCAGTGTGTGAGATCAAGGCTGCACGGCGGGACGATATCGCATCACATTTGCATACTTGTTACTTGCGCATATAACATGAATGATTGGGCAACTTTCTGGTTTATTTTAAGCACTCTCTTTTGCTTGCTATTTTCGAAACTTGTTGGAAGATTTCTTGTTGTTTATTTGTATTCCTATGGGACTTGTGTGTTATGAACCCAATGATTTAGTTTAAGACTTCCGCTGATGTTTTATTTACTCCATATGATACCAGAACATGTGTCCAATATCATGCTCCAGTTGTTGATAAGCAATAAGATTAACAAGCTTAAAATCGGTAGTTTATGATTAGCCTAGTGAGATTCAAATTGGTCTTAGGTGTCATTTAGGCTTATTTGGGTTTCACGGCGGTAATGACCTTAATCGGAGCAATTATTAATAGTTAGGAATTGGGGTCGTTACAAACCTCCCGGTTCGATAAGTATCTCTCCTCTCCCTAAGAGCAACAATACTTACTTTGCATGGCCAGCGATAAAAGGATCCTTTAAACAAAACATAAACAAGGCACATACATGCATACACACATACACACATAGTACACGCATACATAAATCACAACAAAAGATCCTCAATCAAATCACAATACAAATCAAAGATCAATCCTCAAACTCATAACTGAATTAGGCAACCCATTGCCCTATTAACTTTTGAGATTCCCTATCATCATAATCACACATTCCGCAAGCATATAACCAAGATAGGGAATCAAATTCAATCATATTCAAATAATCAAACAATAGAGTAACCAAAGGAATCAATGATACATAGATCCTACCTCTCACGAATCTGAATCAGATGTAATCCTCTGCCTTTCCAATAAGATTAGAATCTCCTAAACAATCAAAAGGCAAAGACCACACAATACTAAGCCACGAGATTACTTAATTAAAAAACAAAAGCATTGGGAATCCTTACCAATTAACCTACCAAAATCCAACAATCCGTGTGAGACCCTGAATTTTGAGTCCTAGAAGTCCAAAAGCTAGTGTAGGTGAAAAGACCATTTTTCCCCTGAATAAAAGGATAAGTAATGGCCGAAATTGGTAAGGAATGTTTGGTAATTATTTCTGGTATTAATTCCCTTTAATTTGGTTCTTAATTTGTTGATAATCACCTTAGGAATTAATGTGAGATTCCGTCTATTGTAGTGTCGGTCAATGCCAGCGTTAACAGTAGCGTTAGTGCCGACGGCAGCGCGCCTATGCTAAGTGGTTGGTTGTGAACACGGCCGTAGGAAGCCTTTAAGTAACCCATAGTAAATCTGAGAGTGTTTAAGTATGATTGTGAGTGAGATAGGTTAGATGATCGAGGTTGAGTCAGTGGAAAACAAACCAGGTTGATTTTGGTCCGTTTTGAGCGACCGCGAGCCGTTTAGGCCAAAATTTTGTGTATTGGGCTTTTGCCATTTTTTTTTCTATTCCCAGCCCTTATGTTATGGCTTTACATACTCAGAGAAGTTGTTAGGCCACTTGGTTGACATTTCACGTGTCACTTGGGCTCATTTGTGATGAAACGGGCCGTTGATTTCATGTTTCAGCCTTACTGAACTTTTGAGCCCTAAACCCATCAGCCCAAGCTCACACTTCATCCTTTAAACACTCCTCTTCCATAAGTGACCAGCAGAACACACATTCATCACCAGCCCTAACCCGTTTTTCTCCTTCCTTCACCCTTCCAACCTACCAAAATCAAAACTTTGTTCAATTTGACCCCAAAAACTTGTGGGGGATTGTCTCAAAACACTTTCCCATCAATTTTCTACACTTTTCCACTGTTAGATTGGGGTCTAAGGCTTGATTTTGAGGTGTTCATCATTTTGGCCGAAAATTTCAGAGTTGTTGGTAAATGCTTAATCTTTGGTTTTCTTTTTGGATTGGTTAGTTTATTAGGTTGCTAGTGATGTGATTAAGTTTTTTTGATGGATGGAAATGCATGAAAACAACCTATGATTCCTGTATGAATTCCAGATAAACAGTATCAGGGAGTTGTTTCTTCATGTTATTGATCATGTTAGTGTGTTTATTCATGTTAATTGAGTGGTTGTAGTCAGTATTGAGAGGACACGTGTTGATTATGTGAGGAATTGATGTTGAGCTAGTAATGAGAGTATCTTAATGTATATGTGTGTGCAGCGTGAGAGGATCCATAGGATTGCTTTCAATTATTTTCCATTTGATTCCTTTATTGGTTATGTTTAGTATGGCTGTATGGTTTGTGCTTATTTAGGCGGTACCGGATCTAGCGGTAGAGGCAAAGATATTGTTGGAGAACCGTCAACGCGACGAGAGGTGGGAGTTTATGTTTCATTTGCATATGCGAAATATTTTGTTTTCAGAATTAAATATGATCAAATATTTTTGGTTTGAATGGAGGCGTAACTTGACCTGTGTTTAACATTTATCTTAGAATCATAATATGCTTGTCGTGCGTGAATGCATCAACTGTATATTCAAAGCTGAAGCATGCTGACTTGTTTGGTGTATACTTCCCTTGTGAGAGTTGTGTTCATTGTTACCCTTGGTGAGCAGTCCCTTGTCGGTGATTTGTTGTGATAATATTATGATGATACATGTGTTATTGGGCAAGAGAAGTGAGAAGAGATTTTAAAAAGAAAATATATTGTTCCAGCCCACTTCGAGAAATGGATTAAAAGCATACGAATTTTCATACGTGTTTTGTGACCTACCATACGATGTGATTTTTCATTTCCATATACATGATTCTCATTGTGGCCGAATACTTTGAATATTATTTTGAGATGTTTGGCACCTGTTTCACAAACTGGAAATGTTTAATAACCCAGTATATATGATGAATTTTTTGATTTAATAACCCATACGTGATAAATTTACTATTTGGTCACTAACCGATCAGACCTCCCGATTTCCAGTAAGGATCCCGTTGATGTTCACACCCTTTTGTAACCCCCCCCCCCCCCCGGAAAGTCTTCTTTTGAGTGTGATGAATTGTGCTATGTGTTGTGCAATATGTTTTCGAAAAAAAAAGAAAAACAAGAGTACCAAATATAAATATTTTCTAGACACTCTACCGATTGGAATTGACGGTAAAAGCTTGATCAAGTTTGGTAAGTATATGGAGTTCTTATAGAGAGGACAGATGCTTACCTTGGAGAGGTATGGTTGGATATATGTATGTATATTGAGTGCTGTGTGCACTATGAAGGGAAAGGCCTTACAAATGCTTCATATATATCTTACGACGTTATATCTACTTGTGCTCAAAATTGAATGCGATAGCTTGTGTTTCTCCATTCAATTTTGGACAATACTGATGGTGGGGTTTTGTTTATATATATGCTACAACTGAAAACCATCGGTAGGCTTTTAGGGAACCCTTTAGCGGGGGTTACGTGAAAGTGGTTTGTGTCCACCCCGTTATATTTTGGGCATAGTAGCCAAATATCAAAGCTATGATTTATAGATCTCTTGTATTTATTTTCCTTATGCCGTTTGGTGTGTGCACTTAGAATGGATACGTAGAAGAACATGGATTGTAATGGTTTGAATAAATGTTTGATACTATGATTTGGTTTTGTCTTCATTCCACCGTTTATGCTTATGACGCGGTAATTTCCACTGAGGTCCTTGATCTCCCCCCTCCCCCCCCACCCCTTTCTATTATTTTGTTTCAGGACTAAGCTATTCAACTTCAAGGTTGCTATCCCGGTATTGGTCGTAGAGCTGGACAAATGCACATGCACGTTTTTTTTTTTAACTCGGCATTCTTCACATCTTCTTGTATATTTGGAGACTTGTGCATTGTACTGATATATATAAGAAGTGATGTTATTTTGAGTTTCTGGGAATCTGTGAGTGTGGACTCGAGGTGTTACATGTTTAAAGCCGAATGGCCTGTTGTATGTGATTTATTATCTTCGCTACATGTGTTTGATACTCCGTTGTTTGTTGGTTATGCCGAGTACAATTTGATGCGTGCCATGTTTTGAAAAAAAAATAATTCGACGAAAGATTTTGTACGAGGTTCCATAAAAGCGAGCAGCGACAAGCTTTTTACAAACTTGAACAAGGCAACCGTTCGGTGCTAGAATATGAGAAAGTATTAAGGGAGTTGTCCCAATTTGCACCAGAAGAAGATCGTACACCGTACCACTTTGCGAGACGATTTCAGGATGGGTTGAATACCGAACTCAAAACCATCGTTGGTACTACACCGGTACAGAATTTACAAGAACTAATTTTTGCCGTCACTGAAGCTGAAAAGAATATGCAAACCAAAAGGCCATTTGCAAACACTAGTGGTGGATCCTTCCGGCGAGATTTGAAATTCAATCGGCGCATGGGACCCTATCCCTTCAGATCCTATCCTCCGAAAATTAACAGCAATGGAAGTAACAACAAGAAGAACTTTTCTGGTTCGAATTTTAGTGGAACTACGTGGAATACTCAGCAATGTCGATGTTACAATTGTGGCGAAATGGGGCACATTCAGTGGGAATTCCAGAAGCTGAGACATATCACAGGCACATCTAGTGCTAGCCAAGGTGGGTATGCTAACCCCACGAAACCGCCAACACGCACACCAGGAGGACCACCCAAAGGATCCACAGGTAAGACGCAACCAAGACCAACCAAAGCTCTTCACCCTAACTGATGCCGAGGCTAGTCCTGATGTGATGATAGTCTTCATCGACGACATTCTGATTTATTAAAAATCGGAAGAAGAGCATGCTAAGGCACTTGAGGATTGTGCTGAATGTTTGAAAGGATCGACGGTTGTTCGCAAAATACTCCAAATGCAAAATCTTGTTACGCAAAGTTGGCTTCCTTGGCCATATTTTTTCTGCTCAAGGTGTGACAGTTGATCCAAAGAAGATTGAAGCTGTAGTTGCTTGGGAACCCCACGAACTGTGTTCGAAATTTGCAGGTTCCTTGGCTTAGCAGGTTATTACCGTCGCTTTGTGGAAAATTTTTCATCGCTTGCCGGATCATTGACAAAACTGACGCACAAGGTGAGCTGTTTATGTGGAATGAGAAATGCCAGTGAAGTTTTGAAGAACTGAAAAACTGGTTAGTTTCCGCACCTATCCTTACTTTACCTATTTGCGAAAAGGGGATATGTGGTTTACAGCAATGTGTCAAAATCCGGACTTGGATGGGTATTGATGCTAGACGGGAAAGTCGTTGCATACGCTTCCCGAAAGTTAGGACCACATGAAAGCAACTATCCTACACATGATTTGGAGCTCGCAGCCGTGGTGTTTGCGTTGAAAATATGGCGACATTACTTATACGGCGAGACATGCCGAATCTTCACCGATCACAAAAGCTTGAAGTACCTACTCACGCAAAAAGAATTGAATATGAGACAACGAAGATGGGTAGAGCTGATCAAAGACTATGATTTGATCATCGAATATCATCCTGGAAAGGCAAATGTTGTTGCTGATGCCTTAAGCCAAAAGTTTCATCCTCCTTCCCCATCAGTTTTGGCCTATATACGCGCCCATTACATGCCTATGTTGCTGGATTTGAGGACTAATCATGTGCATCTTGGAACTAATTATTCTGGTTCATTATTGGCACAATCGAAGTCACACCTACCTTGATTGAGGAAATCCAGAATCAGCAATTAGAGGATCCGAAACTAATTGAAATTCAGAAACAACTTTCTGATGGTGTTGATGCCATAGTTCGTGATTTCAGAATACGAGATGACAAAATGATTGTCTTCAGAAACCTGCTATGTGTTCCACAAGATATTGATATTCGTAACCTTATTCTATCAGAGACGCATAGTTCGAAGTTCACTATCCATCCCGAAAGCACTAAGATGTAACGAGATTTGAAAGAGCAGTATTGGTGGCCAAACATGAAATGCCACATTGTTGAGTTCGTTGCCTGATGCCTCGTATGTCAACACGTAAACATCGAACATCAACAACCCGCTGGACTACTTCAGTCACTTCCAATTCCAGAATGGAAGTGGGAGCATGTCACAATGGATTTTGTGGCTGGTTTTCCTAGGTCACAGTGAGGATACGATGCCATTTGGGTGATCGTGGATCGATTGACAAAATCTGCGCACTACCTTCCTATACCTGTGACGGATACACCTGAGAAATTGGCTATTCGTTACTTAGATAAGATTTTTCGATTGCATGGAGTGCTAGTTTCCATCATTTCAGATCGTGACCCTCGTTTCACCTCACGATTTTGGGAGAAATTCCAAATTTCATTGGGTTCGAAATTGAATTTCAGTACAATATTTCATCCTCAAACCGATGGTCAATCAAAAAGGATGATTTAGACACTCGAAGACATACTATGAGCGAGTGTGCTGGATCAGCAAACCGGTTGGGATCGATGCCTGTTGTTGGCAAAATTTGTTTACAACAATAATTTTCATGTAAACATCGGTATGGAACCTTATAAAGCTTTATATGGGAGACGTTGCAGGACTCCCATTTGCTGAAATGAAGTAGACGAAAGACACCTAGACAATCCGGAATTAATTGATCAAGCAACGGAGCAGTTGAACTTGATCCGACAACGGCTAAAAACAGCCCAGGATCGGCAGAAAAGCTATGCCGACAATTGACGAAGGGAGCTGGAATTTGCGGTAGGTGACAAAATGTTTTTGAAGATCGCCCCATGGAAAGGAGTCCTTCATTATAAACAGCAAGGTAAGCTAGCACCTCACTACATTGGTCCGTATGACATCGTTGAAAGAATCGGCCCTGTTCCATACCAACTTGCCTTACCTCCAAATATGGAAAGAATTCACAACGTGTTTAATGTTTCAATGTTGAGAAAGTATGTACAAGACCCTGTTCACGTGCTCGAGGAACCCCCAGTCGAAGTTGCTGAAGACCTATCCTATCCCGTACAGCCAGTTGCCATACTAGATCAGTCAGTTCGATAGTTTAGCAGTCGAAGCGTGCCTAGGGTATGAGTTGTTTGCCATAATGGCCAAATTGAGGAACAGTCTTGGGAGACTGAGAAATCTATGCGTGCAAAATTTCCTTACTTGTTTGTTTAGGTACTTGTGCTAAAATTTCGAGGACGAAATTCTTATGAGAGGAGGATGTGAGACTGCGAATTTTGAGTCCTAGAAGTCCAGAAGTCAGTACAGGTGAAAAGATCATTTTGTTCCTGAAGAAAAGGAAATGTGATGGCCGAAATTGGTAAGGAATGTTTGGTAATTATTTTTGGTATTAATTCATTTTAATTTGGTTCTTGATTTGTTGATAATCACCTTAGGAATTAAAATCCCTAAAATTAAAAAGGGATAGTTACAGAATTTAAATCTGGTAGTTATCTTACTTTAATAAAGCTTTTAAAGTAGTAATCTTAATTCCATACCCATCCATCATAAATAGGAAGCCAACCCCACAAAAATCATTCATAGAAACACACAAAACTCATATAGCCTAAAACCCTTACACCTCCCTATATCTGCCAATATTCGCTGAAACATTAAACCAGCATAACTCTCTTATCGTTTGTCTAATTTCTGCAAATAATAGCTTGTTAGAAATCTTTCTTCATCCTCTTTCCAACCATTTTTTTTTTCTTTAGAAGATTAGTATTTCTTTCTCGTAAGAAAAGTTAAAACTCGGCGGAACTGCCAAAATCTTCTTGAACTTCAATGTAGCATAACTCTTTCATCGTTTGTCGGATTCCTGCAAATAATATAGCTTGTTGGAAAGCTCTTTTCATCCTCTTTCCAAAAATATTTTTTTTTGGAAGTTTGTAATTCTTTGTCAAAAGAAAAGTGAAAACTCGACAGAACTGCCAAAATCTTCTTGAACTTCAATGTAGCATAACTCTTTCATCGTTTGTCGGATTCCTGAAAATAATAGCTTGTTGGAAAGCACTCTTCATTCTCTTTACAACCATATTTGTTTTTTTGGACATTTTTATTTCTTTGTCAAAAGATAAGACAAAAATCAGCGGCGGAATTAGGTTTTAAGATTTGTATAATTCTACTTTTGATTGATCTCTGATGTTGTTGCCTTTATTCATATAATTGTTTAGAATCCATTCATAGTGAAGAATTATGATTTCATCCCTTGAATGCATGAAGTCGAATATTATCTTGTGCTTTACTCTTAATGTCGAACTTTGTATAGTTAATTGTGATGGTAAATAAGGTTGAAACGTTAAGTTTCTGGCTATCACATCACACATCCAAGGGGGAGTTACCTGCGGCATCTGATCACTGGTTTCTGATAAGTTTGGTGAGTGGAATTGGTAAGAAAATAGGGTATTTACTTGGTTATTGCGTATGCACGTTTAGTTTTTTTTTTTGTCTTTGCCTAATAATGATTTAGGTGGTTCGGAAGGATCTAGTAAGGGAAAAGGAATAGCTTCTTGTTCAGAGACAAGAGAGGTAGGATCTATGCCTCATCGGTTTCTCTAGAGACCTCGTTGTTTGCTTAATTGACTTCGGTACCTATGATTGTGAAACTGAATGCGCTTTCATATTAAATAATACAAGCTTGAGTTGCGTATTGAATTCAGGAATTTCTAGGCTATACTGAATCCTTTAAGGTAGGTTAGTAGTGCCTAGCTTGCATGTGTGACGTGTATTGAACATGCTGAATGTGATCTGACAGAATTGAGAATACCCTATTGTGGTTTTGTGCTTTGTGCTTACCTGTGTGTGCTGGTACGTGTTTGTGTGTCATAATCCTTTTCCGGTGGCCATTAGGGGTAAACATTGATGCTCTTAGTGAGAGGGGAGGTTCTTATTAGTATGGGAGTTGTATGGGTGGCATATCCCAGGAAGAGCCCACTGGATATCCGGTCCTTGTGTGGCCAGAAGCCCTGTCCTTGTATGGTAGGAACCCTTTATCCTTGAGTGGTTTGGGAAGCCCTTATCCTTGTGTGGTTTGGATGCCCTTGTCCTTGTGTAGCTTGGGATTTTTTGTCTTCGTGTGGCAAGATAAATAGGCTTGTTGATTAGCTTGTGTGTTAACCAATTACCTTTTGTGCAGTAAGCCTTGGACAACACAGGTGGAAGGGGATGGCTTTTTCTTCTTCATTGCCGAGAACATTATGATGATTTCTGCCTGCCTATGTACTTCTGATACTTTTTTGGAAGTGTTTGTAGTCCCCCTCAGTTTTAGATTTGGCCCTACCCTTTTTTATTGAATCTTTGAATTGCATGAATCCCTTTAGTTATGTAGGAATGATCAAATGTTGTTCGGGAGATTTGTGTTTATGGTTTCTGCAGATTTTATGATGTTGTGACCCTACTGTGATTCTTTTAATCTCATTCTGTTGTTTTCACTATTTTTTTCAGGCTTAGGTACATTCACTGCTCGTGGTACCAGTGTGTGAGATCAAGGCTGTACGGCGGGGAGATATCACATCACTTTTGCATACCTGTTCCTTGATTACTTATGCATATAACTTGAATAAAAATTGGATTACCTTCTGGTTTATTTTAAGATTCCTTCTTTCCTTGTTATTTTCGACTATGTTGGAGGAATTCTTTCTAGTTATTTGGATTCTTACGAGACTTGTGTGTTATGAATCCAGTGATTTAATTTAAAGACTTTTGCTGATGTTTTTACTCACTCCGTGTGATACCAGAATGATTGTCCAATATCACGCTCCAACTGTTAGTGAGTAAGCCTAGTGGGATTCAGATAGGTCCTAGGTGTCTTTGGGCTTGTTTGGATTTCACGGCGGTAATGACCTTAATCGGAGTAAATATTAGTAGGTAGGAATTGGGGTCGTTACAATCTGGATGTAACAACATCTTCTCCCTGAACGTTTGATGTGATGGCCAAAAATTCAGCAATAAACAACTTGATTATTCACCCTAATTCATCATACAAATTTCAACAACACCTTAGGGATTAATAGGGTAAATTGCAATTTTATCATACACATAAGAAGAAGCTGTGATTTCATGTGAATAAGGAAGGAATAGGTGTCAGACACTCAAACGAATAAAAAGAATAAGATCTGAAACCAATAAACAAGCCAATTGATTAAACATTGGTAGGCATAGGGTTAGGAATAGGGCATGCTGATTTCATATATAGGGAAGATTCAAAGGATGAAGTCATGATTTTACAACATGAATGGATACCAAACAATCATATAAACAAAAGGAATAACAACAAAAATCAATTGAAGGAAGAATCATACAATCTTGGCACCAAAACCGACTTATTATGACTTAAATTTTGATAGGTAAAAACTAACCTTCTGATGAAAAACCTAAGATAACTAGATAGAGGATGGAAATAACTTTCCAACAACCTATTATCTGCAGAAATCCGACAAAGGATGAGAGCGTTATGCTAGGATTAAGATCAAGGAATTTCTTACACAAAACTCACGAATTACGACTTGAATTTCAATAGGGAAGAACTAACCTTCTGATTACAAAATCAAGATACCTAGATAGAGAATAGAAAGAGCTTTCCAACAAGCTATTATTTGCAGAAATCTGATAAAGGATGAGAGAGTTTGCAAAAATCAATTAAGCAAACAACAAGGTCTCTGGAGAAACCAATGAGGCATAGATCCTACCTCTCTTGTCTCTGAACAAGAAGTTATTCCCTTGCCTTTATTCAATAATTCTGCACTACCTGTAGCATCATAAGGCAAAGCCAAAACCAAACTAACTATGCATATCCAATATCCAATTAAATATCCTATTTCCTTACCAATTTGACTCACCAAACCTATCAAAAACCAATGATCAGATGCCGCAGGTACCATCCCCTTGGATATGTGATGTGATAGCCAAGAACTTAACAAGAAACAACCTGAATTACCATCCTTAATTATCATACAATTTTCGGAACTAAGAATAGGGCAATAGGGAAAGTTGCGATTTCATGTTAACAAGTTGTAGGAGTTGCGATCTCATGTTAACAAGGAAGGATTAAGGGTTTATAACATGTATAATCAAAAGAAACAAGATCAGAATCCAATAGGTTAATCAATTAATCAAGATAGGCAACAATAGGGCAGTAGGGAAAAGGTAGGGAATACTGATTTCATGTACAGAAAAGATTCAAATGATGAATTCATGATTTTTCACTATGAATGGATTCTAAACAATTTTATGAATAAGAGCAACAACATCAGAAATCAATCAAAATCAAAATAATACAAATCTTAAAACCTAATTCCGCCGCCAATTTTCAACTTATCTTTTGACAAAGAAATACAAACTTCCAAACAATAAAACAAATATGTTTGGAAAGAGAATGAAGAGATATTTCCAACAAGCTATTATTTGCAGGAATCCGACAAACGATGAAAGAGTTATGCTATATTGAAGTTCAAGAAGATTTTGGCAGTTCTACCGAGTTTTGACTTTTCATTTTACAAAGAATTATGAATGTCCAAACATCATAACAAATATGGTTGGAAAGAGGATGAAGAGATCTTTCCAACAAGCTATTATTTGCAGGAATCCGGCAAACGATGAAAGAGTTATGCTACATTGAAGTTCAAGAAAATTTTGACAGTTCCGCCGAGTTTTGATTTTTCTTACGAGAAAGAAATACTAACCTTCTGAAGAAAAACCAAATATGGTTGGAAAGAGGATGAAGAGAGCTTTCTAACAAGCTATTATTTGCACAAATTCGACAAATGATGAGAGAGTTATGTTGGTTTAAAGTTTCAGCAAATTTTGGCAAATATAGGGAGGTGTAAGGGTTTTAGGCAATACGAGTTTTGTGGGGTTGACTTCCTATTTATAATGGATGGGTATGGAATTAAGATTACTACTTTAAAGGCTTTATTAAAGTAAGATAACTACCAGATTTAAATTCTGTAACTATCCCCTTTTAATTTTAGGGATTTTAATTCCTAAGGTGATTATCATCAAATTAAGAACCAAATTAAAGGGAATTAATACCAGAAATAATTACCAAACATTCCTTACCAATTTCGGCCATCACACATCCTTTTCTTCAGGGGAAAAATGGTCTTTTCACCTACACTGGCTTCTGAACTTTTAGAACTCAAAATTCGGGGTCTCACAACGTAGGCTATACCGAACCTTTGAGATAGGTTATGTGTGCCTAATTTACATGAGTTGTCTCTATTGAACATGCTGATTGCGTTCTGACATGATTGAGGATACCTTGTTATGGAATTGTGCTTTGTGCTTGCCTATGTGTGTTTGTAAATGTTTGTGTGTCAGGATCTTTTTTCGGTGGCCATTCGGGTTAAGTGCTGATGCTCCTTGGGAGAGGGAAGCCTCTTACTAGTATAGGATTTGTATGGATGGCAATCCCCAGCTTGCACCCACTGGATGCCTAGTCCTGTGTGCTGGCTAGATGCCTAGTCCTTTGTGCTGGCTAGATGCCTAGTCCTTTGTACTGGCTAGATGTCTTGTCCTGTGTGCTGGCAAGATGCCCTAATCCTGTGTGCTGGTTAGGATGCCTAGTCCTATGTGCTGGCTAGATGCCTTGTCCTATGTACTGGCAAGATAAATACCCTTGCTGATTAGCTTGTGTGATAACCTTTTACCCTTTGTGCAGCAAAGCCTTGGACAACATAGGTGGAAGGGGATGACATTTCTTTTTCCTACTGCCGAGAGGTAACCTGATGTGTTTTTCTGTTTGTATACTTTTGATTTTCAGAAGTGTTTGTAGTCTACCCTCAGCCTTAGTTTCAGCCCTAACCGTTTTGGTTGATTCTTGAATTGCATAATACCCTTAGATGAGTATGGATGATCTGATGTTGTTTGAGAGATGTTTGTTTAAGATTTATGTAGATCTTATGATGTTGTGAGTCTACTGAGATTCTTATAATCTCATCCTGTTGTTTTCACTATTTTTCAGGTTTAAGTACATTCTTTGTTCATGAATGTGTTAGAATCAAGGCTGCACAGCGGGGCGATATCGCATCACTTTTGCATAATTGTATCCTTTGTTGCTTGTGCATATAACATGATCATTGATTGGACTATTTTCTGGTTTTTCAAAATTCTTCCTTTGCTTGTTATTTCCGAATTATGTCGGAGGTTCACTTGCTGGTTATTTGGATGCCTATGTGACTTGTGTGTTATGGATTCCTTGATTAAATTTAAAGACTTCCGCTGATGTTTTATTCACTCCGTATGATACTAGAATATTTGTCCAATATCATGCTCCAAACTTTAAAATCTTAAAGGAATTAACATGCTAAAATCGAAACTAGCTGGATAAGCCTTGTGGGATTCAGATAGGTGCTGGTTTGGGATTGTTTGGGTTTCTAGGCGGTAAGGGTCCTAATAGGAGCAATTAATAATAGGTTAGGATTTGGAGTCCTTACAGGTTTGGTAGCGGAGTATGGTTTAGGGAATATTATTTGTTATATACTAATTTGTTTGTTGATTTTGTGTTTGTAGCTAGGTACATGCCCACACACCCACTCACTTAAGAGCTAATACCGAAAATGATTTAATACTAAAAAGGGATTGGTTTGTAAGATTTAAATAATGAAATTGATAATTTGACTTGCTATGTGTTTATGTTTATTTTTATACCCTATATGAATTAATGTATTTGCTTTGTTTTCTTTAACTATTGCCGAATGGGTATTGTTTATGCATGTTTTCATTCAGAATGCTTATGAATGTTTTTGCATGATAATTATAATTTCGAAGAGTGTTGCCGAATGTCCCTGTGTGTTTATCGAATGTTTTATGATTGTTTGCCGAGTGCTTATATGTGTGTATTGATGTAACTGTCGAGTGTGCATTGCATGTGTGCATATGATTTCCGAAATTTTTGTGTACTTGGGTGCATGTGTATTTTGTTTTTCAGCATATGCATATCGTCCGGTGCCGCCTCTCCACCAGATACCACTTCTTTTCATAATTTCGTATTTGGGTTATGTGTTGAGTGACGATTGTGTATTCGTACAGTATGGCAAGGCCAAGTGTACAAAGGGGTCGACAGGTAGGTATGAGGTTTAGGCCAAACAACAACCTATTGAGCAAGAGGTGCTGAATGCACAAATTGAGCAGGGAGGGCAAGCTGAGCCCAAAAACCAACCTAAAGCACTAGCTGCACCAGCCATCAATCCTATGATGGCATAAATCCTAAACGTATTGCAAGGGATTGGTCCAAATCAGCAGCATATGGAGGCGCAATTTTAGAATGCTCCTGCACCCACGTCCGTGGAAGAACCTATTCTTCCACTTGAACCTATACAGCTGGCTCACCATAAGAAACCAAAGAGACTTCCTATCGTTATTGTGAAGCTGTTGAAGGAAGCTCGTCAACTAGGATGTAAAGATTTCAGTGGTTCAGCCGGAGCTGCTGCCGCTCGTGAATGGATAGACACCTTGTGCTGAGTGTCTTTGTTCTTGCATATTTCGGATGATGACAAGGTTTCCATCACCACTTTCCCACTTGAGGCAGAAGCTCTTGCATGGTTGACAGTTGTGAGTTTGCGATTCGGTGATCATTTGCCTACTTGGGAAGAATTTCAGTATGAGTTCGACAAAAGGTTTTATATGAGATTCCATAAAGCGAGCAGCGACAAGCTTTCTGCAGGCTTGAACAAGGCACCCTTTTGGTGCTAGAATACGAAAAGGTATTAAGGGAGTTGTCCCGATTTGCACCAGAGGAGGATCGCACACCATACCAGCTTGCAAGACAATTCCAAGATGGGTTGAGTACCAAACTCAAAATTATCGTTGGTACAACACCGGTGCAGAATTTGCAAGAACTAATTGTTGCCGCAACTGAATCTGAAAAGATCGTGCAAACCAAGAAGCCAACCGCAGCTACTAATGGCGGACCTTTCAGGTGAGATTCGAAGTTCAATTGGCGTATGGGACCCTATCCTTTGAGGTCCGATCCTCCGAAAAAGAATGGCGGCAATGGAGGTAACAATAGGAAGAACTTTTCTGGTCCGAATTCTAATGGATCTACGTGGAATCCACAGCCATGTCGTTGTTATAACTGTGGCGAGATGGGCCATGTTCAGAGGGACTGCCCGAAACCAAAGTGTATCATAGGCACACCAAACGCAAGCCGAGGTGGGTATGCCAACCCCACCAAACCACCAACACTTGCACTAAGAGGACCACCCAACGGATAAACAAGTGAAGCGCAACCAAGACCAACGAGGCTAGTCCTAATGTGGTGATAGGTACTATTTCATTTTTTTCTCAAAATGCCAAAGTATTGTTTGATCCCGAAGCATACAGGTCATTTGTAAGTCCAAAGATAGCACTTAGCACGAATCGGCCTCTATCTTCCTTGAATCCTCTTATTGTGGTTCTAACTCCTTTGGGAGAATAACTGATTTGTGATCTAGTCTACAATGACTGTGCTGTACGTATGGGTCCGAATGTATTTGAGGTGGATCTAATCCCATTGGACATCCGAGAGCTGGATGTGATCTTAGGCATGGACTGTTTAGAAAAATATCAAACCCATATGGAATGTTTCACCAAGCGTGTATGGTTCACTTTTCCGGATGATGCTGAGTACTGCTTTAAAGGTGATAGGCGAGTTGTTCCAACTTGCATGATTTCCTGGCTTGATGCAAAGCGATTGATCAGCAAGGAATGTACAGTGTACTTCACGCACGTACATAATGTTTCTAAAAGGTCCTTGGATCTCGATTCTGTTCCAGTGGTTTGTAAATTTCCAGATGTGTTTCCAGAAGACATAGCCGGTTTACCACCAGCAAGGGAAATGGAATTCAGCATTGAGGTAGTTCCTGGTATGAACCAGATTTCCATTCCTCCATAGTGTATGGCTTCTCCAGAAATGAAGGAACTAAAAACACAATTGGAAGATTTGCTGGATCGTGGTTTCATTCGACCTAGTGTGTCACCATGGGGAACACCTGTCTTGTTCATAAAGAAGAAAGATGGTTCGCTACGATTGTGCATTGACTATCGGCAGCTGAATTGTGTGACCGTGAAGAACAAGTACCCTTTTCCACGCATCAACAACTTGTTCAACCAGCTCTAGGGTGTCGCCATATTCTCCAAGATCGATCTCAGATCTGGATACCATCAATTGCGTGTTCGTGAAGTTGATATTCCGAAGACCACATTCAGATCGCGATACGGCCACTATGAATTTATGGTTATGTCGTTCGGTTTGACCAATGCACCAGCTGTGTTCATGGATCTGATGAATCATGTGCTCCGTGAGTTCCTGGATAAATTTGTGATAGTATTCATCGATGACATTCTGATTTATTCAAAATAAAAAATGAAGCATGTTGAGCACTTGCGGATTGTGTTGAATATTTTGAGGGATCGGCGGATGTTCGCAAATTACTCCAAATGAAAATTCTGGTTACGCAAAGTTGGTTTCCTTAGCCATGTTGTTTCCGCCCAAGGTGTCCTTGTTGATCTGAAGAAAATTGAAGCTATAGTTGCTTGGTAACCCTCCACAAACTGTATTTGAAGTCCGTAGTTTCCATGGCTTAGCCAGATACTACTGTCGGTTCATGGAAAATTTTTCATCGCTTGCTAGACCATTGATGAAACCGACGCACAAGGACGAGCCGTTCGTATTGAACGAGAGATGCCAGCACAGTTTCAAAGAACTGAAAATAGGTTAGTTTCTGCACCTATCCTCACCTTACCAGTCGGTGGTAAAGAGAATGTGGTTTACAGCAATGCGTTGAAATCCGGACTTTGATGCGTATTGATGCAAGATTGGAAAGTCGTCGCCTATACTTCCCGACAACTGCAACCCCACGAAAGCAATTATCCTATGCATGAATTGGAGCTTGCAGCTGTGGTGTTTGTGTTGAAAATATGGCGACATTACTTATATGGCGAGACGTGCCAAATCTTCACCGATCACAAAAGCCTGAAGTACTTCCTCATGCAAAAAAAATTGAATATGAGACAACAAAGATGGGTGGAACTGATTAAAGACTACGATTTGATCATCGAATATCATCCTAAAAAAGTAAATATTGTTGCCGATGCCTTAAGCCGAAAGTTTCATCCTCCTTCTCCATCAGTTTTGGCTTACATGCGCACCCAATACATGCCAATGTGCTGGATTTGAAAGCTACCCGTGTGCATCTTGGCACTGATTATTCTGGTTCGTTGTTGGCACGAATCGAAGTCACGCCTACCTTGATTTAGGAGATCCGGAATCAGCAATCAAAAGATCCGAAACTGGATGAAGTTCGGAAGCAACTATCTAATGGTGTTGATGCCATAGTTCGCGATTTTAGAGTACAAGATGATGAAGTTCTTGTCTTCAAAAACCGGGTATGTGTTCCACAAGATGTTGATATTCATAATCTTATTTTATCTGAGGCGGATAGTTTGAAGTTCACTATCCATCCTGGTAGCACAAAGATGTACCGAGATTTAAAGGAGCAGTATTAGTGGCCGAACATGAAGTGTCACATTGCTGAGTTTGTTGCACGATGCCTCATATGTCAACAAGTAAAGATCAAACATCAAAGACCCGTAAGGTTACTATAGTCACTTCTGATTCCAGAATAGAAGTGGGAGCATGTCACAATGGATTTTGTGACCGGTTTGCCTAGATCGCAGCGAGGATACGATGCCATTTGGGTTATCGTAGATCGATTGACGAAATCTACACACTTCTTACCTGCTCGTGTGATAGACACACCTGAGAAATTGGCTGTTTGTTACTTGGATGAGATTGTCTGATTGCATGGAGTGCCAGTTTCCATCGTTTCAGATCGTGACCCTCATTTCACATCACGATTTTGGGAGAAATTTCAGAATTCGCTGGGTTCAAGATTGAATTTCAGTACAGCATTTCATCCCTAGACCGATGGTCAATCAGAGAGGACAATTTAGACACTTGAAAACATGCTACGTGCGAGTGTGTTGGACTGGCATACTGGTTGGGATCGATGCCTACCATTGGCGGAATTTGCTTACAACAATAGTTTTCATATAAGAATCGGTATGACACCTTATGAAGCACTATAAGGGAGACATTGCAAAACTCCCATTTGCTGGAATGGAGTAGGCGAGAGATGCCTAGACAATCCAGAATTGATTGATCAAGCAACGGAGCAGTTGAACTTGATTCGAAAAAGGTTAAAAATAGCCCAAGGTTGGCAGAAAAACTACGTCAATAATCAACAAAGGGAGCTGGAATTTGCAGTAGGTGACAAAGTGTTCTTGAAAGTTTCTCCATGGAGAGGAGTCCTTCGTTTTCAGCAGCAAGGTAAACTAGCACCTCATTATATTGGTCTGTATGACATTGTCGAGAGGATTGGCTCTGTTGCATACCGACTTGCCTTACCTTCAAATATGGAAAGAATTCACAATATGTTTCACATTTCAATGTTGAGAAAGTATGTGCGAGATCCTGCACTTGTGCTCGAAGAATCACTAGTCAAAAATGCTGAAGACCTATCCTATCCCGTACAGTTAGTTGCCATACTAGATCGATCAATTCATCAGCTTCGCAGTCAAAACGTGCCTATGGTACGAGTTGTTTAACGTAATGGCCAAATCGAGGAACAGTCTTGGGAGATTGAGGAAACTATGTGTGCAAAATTTCCTTACCTATTTGCTTAGGTACTTGTGCTAAAATTTCGAGGACGAAATTTTTATAAGAAGGGGAGAATGTGAGGTCCCAAATTTTGAGTCCTAGAAGTCCAAAAACTAGTGCAGTTGAAAAGACCATTTTTCCCTTAAAGACAAGGATGTGTGATGGCCGAAATTGGTAAAGAATGTCTAGTAATTTTTCTGGTAATAATTCCCTTTAATTTTGTTGTTTATTGGTTGATAATTATCCTTGAAAATAAAATTCCTAAAATTAAAGAAAGATAATTACATTATTTAATTCTGATAATTATCTTACATTAATCTAGCCTTTAAAGTAAGGAGATTAATCTCATAATAACCCTATATAAAGAGGAAGCCGTCCACACTTAAACTTTACACAAAAAAATACACAATATTTGTCAAAACAAAAACCCTACACCTCTCTATTGCTGCCGAAATTTACTTGAACTTCAAACAAGCATAACTCTCTAATTTTTTTTCAGATTCTAGCAAATAATAACTTGTTGGAAAGATTTTTTTGTCCTTTTTCCAACCATCTTGGGCTTTTTTTTCTGACAGATAGTTTTTCGTTATTGTATGTTAGGTCGTAATTCGGCGAGATTGCCGAAATCTACTTAAACTTCAAAATAGCATAACTCTTTCATCGTTTGTCGAATTCTTGCAAATAATAGCTTGTTGGAAAGCTATTTCTGTTTTTATTTCAAAAATCTTGGGTTTCTCATCTGAAGGGTAATTTTTCTTCATTGTAAGTTAGGTCATAATTCGGCGGGATTACCAAAATCTAGTTGAACTTCAAAATAGCATAACTCCTTCATCGTTTGTCGGATTCTTGCAAATAATAGCTTGTTGGAAAGCTCTTTCCATCCTCTTTCCAAATATCTTGGGAGGTTAGTTTTTTTCGTAAGTTAGGTCATAATTCAACGGCATTAGGTTTCAAAATTGTGTGAATCTGCTTTCAGTTGATTTCTATTGTTGTTCCTCTTGTTGTTCCTCTTGTTCGTATGATTGTTTAACATCCATTCATGTTGTAAAATCATGAATTCATCCTTTGAATCTTCTCTATACATGAAATCATTATGCCCTACCCTTGCCTTATTGTTGCCTATCTTGATCAATTGATTAACCTATTGGATTCTGATTTTGTTTCTTTAGATTGTACAAGTTATAAACACCTAATCCTCCTTTGTTAACATGAAATTGTTAACATGAAATCACAACTCTTACACCTTGTATATATGAAATCGCAATTTGTCTTGTGTCCTATGCTTAGTGCCAAAATATGTACAGTTAATTGGGATGATAACATAGGTTGAATCTTGTTAATTTCTTGGTTATCATCACATCACACATCCAAGGGGGAGGCAGCTACGGTATCTGATCACTGGTTTTTCATAGATTTAGTGAGTGGAATTGGTAATAAAATAGGGTATTTACTTGGTTATTGAGTATGCATGCTTAGTTTAGTTTTGTTTTTGTCTTGTAATGCTATAGGTGGTTCAAAACTATTAAATAAGGAATAGTTTCTTGTTCAGAGACAAGAGAGGTAGGATCCATGCCTCATCAGTTTCTCTAGAGATCCTTGTTGTTTGTTTATTTTTTTCGATGCACACCCTTGTTATTATTACATGCGAATTGATTGTATTCTATATACATGAATTACGAATTGAGATATGATTACTTAGGCTATACCGAACCGTTGAGATAGGTTATGTGTGCCTAATTTGCATGTGTTGTGTGTATTGAACATGTTGATTGCATTCTGACATGATTGAGGATACCTTGTTATGGTATTGTGCTTTGTGCTTGCCTGTGTGTGCTTCTACATGGTTATGTGTTAGGATCCTTTTCCGGTGGCCATTCGGGATAAATGTTGATGCTTCTTGGAAGAGGGAAGGCTCTTACTAGTATGGGAGTTGTATCGGTGGCAATCCCCAGCTTGTGCGCGCTGGATGCCTAGTCCTATATGCTGGATAGATACCTAGTCCTTTGTGCTAACAAGATGCCCTAATCATGTGTGCTGGTTAGGATCCCTAGTCCTATGTGCTTGCTAGATGCCCTGTCCTATGTGCTAGCAAGATGAATAGGCTTGCTAATTAGTTTGTGTGCTAACCTTTTACCCTTTGTACAGAAAAGCCTTGGACAACACAGGTGGAAGGGGATGACCTTTCTTTTTCCTATGGCCGAGGGTAACCTGATGTGTTTTCCAGCCTGTGTACTTCTGATTTTCGGAAGTGTTTATAGTCCATCCTCAGCTTTAGTTTCAGCCATAACCCTTTTGGTTGATTCTTGAATTGCATGATACCCTTAGATTAGTAGGGATGATCTGATATTGTTTGGGAGATGTTTGTTTAAGATTTTTGTAGATCTTATGATGCTGTGACCCTACTAAGATTCTTGTAATCTCATTCTGTTGTTTTTACCAATTTTTAAGCTTAGGTACATTCGTTGTTCATGGTACCAGTGTGTGAGAATGAAGGCTGCACGGCGGGGCGATATCGCATCACTTTTGCATACTTATCTCCTTGGTGGCTTGCTCATATAACATAATTATTGTTTGGAAAATTTTTTGGTTTTTCAAGATTCCTTCTTTACTTGTTATTTCCGAATTATATTGGAGGTTCACTTGCTGGTTATTTGGATCCCTATGGGACTTGTATGTTATGAATTCCTTGATTAAATTTGAAGACTTTTGCTAATGTTTTATTCACTTCGTTTAATACCAGAATATTTGTCCAATATCATGCTCCAAACCTTAAAATTTTAAAACAATTAACATGCTAAAATCGAAACTAGATGGATAAGCCTTGTGGGATTCTGATAGGTCCTGGTTCCGGCTTATTTGGGTTTCACGGCGCTAAGGGCCCTAATAGGAGCAATTAATAATAGGTTATGATTTGGGGTCCTTACATCTGAACTTCTGTGGCTCAAAATTCTAGGTCTCACAATTATGGCAACAATCATACAAAAACGTACATGGCATGCTTACGAATCAGTTACATGCATTCGGTAGTCATTAAAGGACATTCGGCAACACTTGGCAGCACACATATGCATTCGGTAATAGCAAGGAGTACACAGCAAACAATTTCCAGAACACAACAAAACACATCAAATCATATGATGTATAAGAACACACATAAACACACCTCAAATCAAACAATCAATCTTAACATCTAAACATTTCAAACTAGGTTTTTAATCATCTGATTACTTTTGGTATTAGCCCTCTTAGTGTATGGGTGTGTGCGCATGAACCTCCCTACAAACACAAAAACAACAAACAAGTTAGCATATACAAATCATATTCCCTAAACCATGCTCCGCTACCAAACCTGTAAGGACCCCTAACACATATTCTCGAATTTGCTCCTATTAGGACCCTTACCGCCGTGAAACCCAAATAAACCTAACCTAGGACCTATCTAAATCTCACAAAGCTTATCCCCTAAAAAAAGATTTTAGCAAGTTTTATTCTTATGCTTTTAAAAGTTGGAGTATGATATTGGACAAGTATTCTGGCATTATATGGAGTGAATAAAAACATCAACGGAAGTCTTTAAATTTAATCAATGAAATCACAACACACTAGTCCTATAGAGATCTAAATATCCAACATCTAAACCTCCAACATAATTTGGAAACAAACAAGCAAAAGAGGAACTTTAAGAACCAGAAAATAGTCCAATCATAGTTCATATTATATGCGTAAGTAATCAAGGAACAGATATGCAAATGTATTGCGATATGGCCCCGTCGTGCAGCCTTGATTCTCACACACTGGTACCATGAACAGCGAATGTACCTATGTCTGAAAAATGGTGAAAACAACAAGATGAGATTACAAGAATTTCAATAGGGTCACATCATCATAAGATCTGCAGAAATCTTAAACAAACATCTCCCAATCAATATCAGATCATCCTATATAACTAAAAGAAATCACGCAAGCATTCAATCATCCAAACATGTAGGGCCGAAATTAAGGCTGAGGGTGGACTACAAACACTTATGAAAACCAAAAGTACATAGGCAGGAAAAACTCAAAAATCATCTCAGCAATATGAAAAGGCCATTGCTTTCCACCTATATTGTTTACGGCTCTGCTGCACAAAGGGTAAAAGGTTCGCACACAAGCTAATCAGCAAACCTATTCATCTTGCCAGCACACAAGACAAGGCATCTAGCCAGCACACAACACTATGCATTCTGCATGAACAAGCTGGGGATTGCCACCCATACGACTACCATAACAGTAAGAACCTCTTCTCTGCCAAGGAGCATCAACACTTACCCCTAATGTCACCGGAAAAGAATCCTAACACACAAACACATACAAGCACACATAGGCAAGTACAAGTCACAATACAACAATAGGGCATCCTCAATCATGTCAGAACACAATCAACATGTTTAATGCATACAACACATGCAAATTAGGCACACACAACCTATCACAAGAGTTTGAAAATGCCTAAAAGATCATATCTCAATCCGAAATTCATGTATATACCATACAAGATATGCGCATGCAACATCAGCAAGAGCATACACCGAAAACAACAAGTAAACAACAAGGATCTCTGTGGAAACTGATGAGGTATAGATTCTGTAATGACCCCAAATCCTAACCTATTATTAATTGCTCCGATTAGGGCCATTACCGCCATGAAACTTAGACAAGCCCAAGAACCAGGACGTATCTGAATTCCACAAGGCTTACTTATCAAATTCTCGAATTTTAGCATGTACATTCGTTATGTTTATTAGTTATTGAAGCATGATATTGGACATGTATTCTGGTATCATACGGAGTGAATAAAATATCAGCAGAAATCGTTAAATAAAATCATTGAATCCACAACTCACAAGTCCCATAAAGATCCAAACATCTAGTAAGTTAGTTCCCAAAATAAAATGGAAACAAGTAATAGAGGAACCTTGAAAACCAGAAAAATAGTCCAATCATAATTCATGTTATATGCGAAAGCAATCAAGAAACAAGTATGCTAATGTGATGCGATATCGCCCCGCTGTGCAGCCTTGATCTCACACACTGGTACCACGAACAGTGGATGTACCTAAGCCTGAAAAATGGTGAATACAACAGGATGAGATTACAAGAATCTCAGTAGGGTCACAACATCATAAGATCTATAGAATTCCTAAACACAAATCTCTCGAACAACATTAGATCATTCTTACACATCTGTGGATATCACGCAATTCAAAAATCAATCAAAGGGATAGGGCCGAAACTAAAGCTGAGGGTGGACTTCCAACATTTCTGAAAATTAGAAGTACACAGGCAGGTAAAACTCATCAGATTGCTCACATCAATAGGAAAAAGAAAGGTCATCCCCTTCCACTTGTGTTGTCCAAGGCTTACTACACAAAGGGTAACGTACACAAGCTAATCAATAAGCCTATTAATCCTGCCACACAAGGACAATACATCCCAAGCCACACAAGGACAAGGGTATCCCAAACCACACAAGGACTAGACATCCAGTGGGCGCATGCTGGGGTTTGGACCCATACAACTCCCATACCAGTAACAGCCTCCCCTCTCCCAAAGAGCAGCAGCGCTTACTCCGAATGGCCATCAAAACAGGATCCTGACATACAAACATGTACAAGCACACACAGGCAAGCACATGCACAATACCATAATAGGGTATCCTCAATCATGTCAGAACACAAATAGTTTATTCAATTCATATATCATATGCAATTCGGGCACTCAAAACCGAACTCAAGAGTTCGGTATAGCCTATAAGATTTATATCTCAATCCATAATTCTTTCACATACCCTACAATCAATTTGTATGCAATAATAACAAGGACATGCATTGAAAACAACAAACAAACAACAGGGATCTCTGGAGAAACCAATGAGGCATAGATCTTACCTCTCTTGTCTCTGAACAAGAAGCTATTCCTTTGTCTTTATTTAATAATTCTGAACCACCTATAATATCACAAGGCAAAGACAAAACCAAACTAAGCAAGCATACTCAATAACCAATTGAATACCCTATTTTCTTACCAATTCCACTCACCAAACCTATCAGAAACCAGTGGTCAGATGCCACAGGTGCCTCCCCTTTTGATGTGTGATGTGTGATGTGATAGCCAAGAACTTAACAAGATTCAACTTGAATTACCAGCCAATTTAACTATGTATATTTCGGCACTAAGCATAGGACACAAGATAGTTTGCGATTTCATCTTAGAAAAGTGTAAGGGTTGGGATTTCATGCTAACAAAGAGGGATTAAGTGTTTATAACTTATACAATCAAAAGAAACAAGGTCGGAATCCAATAGGTTCATCAATTGATAAAGATAGGCAACAATAGGGCAAAGGTAGGGCATACTGATTTCATGTATAGAAAAGATTCAAAAGATTAATTCATGATTCTATAACATGAATAGATTCCAAACAATTATACGAACAAGAGGAACAACAACAGAAATTAATTGAAGACAGAATCACACAATTTTGAACCCTAATCCCGTCGAAATTTGACTTATCTTAAGATAAATAAAAACTAATCTCCAGAAACAAACCCATATATTTTTGTAAATAGGATAAAGAGAGCTTTCTAACAAGCTATTATTCGCAAGAATCCGACAAAGTATGAGAGAGTTATGCTATTTTGAAGTTCAAGCAGATTTTGGCAATTCTGCCAAAATTCAATTTAACTTTTAATAAAGAGAAACTAACCTTCAAACAAAAAACCAAATATTTCTATAAATACTATGAAGAGAGCTTTCAAACAAGCTATTATTCACAGAAATCCCATAAATGATGAGAGAGTTATGCTATTTTAAAGTTCAAGCAGATTTTGGCAACTCTGCTGAAATTTTATTTAACTTTTAACAAAGAAAAAATAACCTTCAAACAAAAAACCAAAGATTTTTGGAAAAACGATGAAGAGATCTTTTCAACAAACTATTATTCTCAGGAATCCGATAACCGATGAAAGAGTTATGCTTGTTTGAAGTTCCAGTGGATTTCAGCAGAAATTGGGAGGTGTAGGGTTTTTAGGTCTTACGAATTTTGTGTGTTTTTTTATAAGATTTTTGTGTGGCTGAATTCCTATTTATATAAGTTGGTTATGGGATTTAAATCCATACCTTATAAAGGCTTAATTAAAGTAAAATAATTATTAGAATTAAATTCTGTAATTATGCCCCTTAAACTTAGGGTTTTTATTTCCTAGAGTAATTATCAACCAATAAAGAATCAATTTAAAGAGAATTAATACCAGAAATAATTACTGGACATCCCTTACCAATTTCGGCCATCACATTTCCTTTTCTTCAGGGGCAAAATGGTCTTTTTCACCTACACTGGCTTCTGGACTTCTAGGACTCAAAATTCAGGGTCTCACATTCTCCCCTCCTTCAAAGAATTTTGTCCTCAAAATTTTAGCACAAGTACCTAAGCAAACAGATAAGGAAATTTTGCACGGATAGATTCCTCAATCTCCCAAGACTGTTCCTCAATTTGGTCATTACGCCAAACAACTTGTACCATAGCACGCTTCGACTGTGAAGCTATCAAATTGACCAATCAAGTATGGCAATTGGTTGTACGGGATAGGATAGGTCTTCAGCGATTACAACTAGGGGTTCTTCGAGCACTTGAGCAGGGTCTTGCACATACTTTCTCAACATTGAAACATGAAACACGTTGTGAATTCTTTCCATATTTGAAGGTAAGGAAAGTCACTATGCAACAAGACCAATCCTCTTGACGATATCATACAGACCAATGTAACAAGGTGCTAGCTTACCTTGCTGCTGAAAATAAAGAACTCCTTTTCATGGGGCGATCTTAAGAAACACTTTGTCACCTATTGCAAATTCCAGCTCCCTTCGTCGATTATCGGCGTAATTTTTCTGCCAATTCTAGGCTGTTTTTAGCCGTTGTCAAATCAAGTTCAACTGCTATGTTGCTTGATCAATCAATTCAGGATTTCCTCAATCAAGGTAGGTGTGACTTCAATTCTTTCCATATTTGGAGGTAAGGCAAGTCAGTATGCAACAGGGTCGATCCTCTTGACGATATTATAGAGACCATTGTAACGAGGTGCTAGCTTACCTTGCTGCTGAAAATAATGAACTCCTTTCCATAGGGTATGTAAGACCCCGAATTTTGAGTCCTAGAAGTCCAGAAGCCAGTGCAGGTGAAAAAACGATTTTGCCCCTGAAGGAAAGGATGTGTGATGGCCGAAATTGGTAAGATTGTTTAGTAGTTAACTTTGTTTTAAATTCACTTTGATCTAAGTTCTTATATATAGATAATTGCCTTAGAGATTGTCCTTATAGAGGGATAATTGCCTTAGAGATTAAAGACCATAAAAATAGGGAAGATAATTTAGAGTTTAATTATCTGGTAGAATATTTTATTATGATAAAGTGATTAAAAGTAGTAATCATAATTATATACCCATTCACTATAAATAGGAAGCCAACCCCACAAAAATCATTCATAGAAAACTTACAAATTCGTATGAGCCTAAAACCCTATACTCCCTATAGCCGCCATAATTCGCAGAAACTTCAAACCAGCATAACTCACTCATCGTTCGTCGGATCTCTGCAAATAATAGCTTGTTCAAAAGTTCTCTTCATCCTTTTTCCAAACATATTTCATTTTTTGTCAGGAGATTAGAATTTCGTTATCTAAGGCTAATTTGAAAATCGGCAAGGGAATTAGGTTTTCGCCAAATCTTTTTAAACTTCAAAATAGCATAACTTTCTAATCACTTGTCAGATCCTTACAAATAATAGCTCGTTGAAAAAATATTTTCATTCTCTTTCTAACCATATATAAATCTTAGCTTGGATGTAAATATTTCCTTGTTTAAGGGTAAGATGAAATCGTCCTATGTCCTACTTTTAGCGACAAGATTTGCATAGTTAATTGGAATGGTAAATTCAGGTTGAATCTTGTTAAGTTCCTGGCTATCACATCGGAAATCCAAAAGGAAGGCACCTGCAATGTCTGATCACTGGTTTTCTGATAGGTTTGGTGAGTAGTATTGGTAAGGAAATAGGGTATTCAATTGACTATTGAATATGCATGCTTAGTTTGCTTTTGTCTTTGCCTGGTGATAATTTAGGTGGTTCGGATTTACTTGATAAAGGAAAAAGAGTAGCTTCTTGTTTAGAGACAAGAGAGGTAGGATCTACTCCTCATCGGTTTCTCCAAATACTCCTGTTATTTTCTTGATGTTTTTGTTACCTGCCTTTGTTGTATTGCATGCAATTGGATTATAGGGTGAGAGTATGAAATTCGGAATGAGATATGAATCTCACAAGCTATATCGAACCCCTGAGTTAGGTATTGAGTGCCTGGGTTGCATATGTTATGTGAATTGGATATGCTGATTGTGTTCTGACATGATTGAGGATACCCTGTTGTGGTATTATGCTTTGTACTTGCCTGTGTGTGCTTGTACGTGTTTGTGTGTCAGGATCCTGTTCCGGTGGCCATTCGGGATAAGCGCTGATGCTCCTAGGGAGAGGAGAGATTCTTACCGGTTTAAAGAGTTGCATGGGCGACAAACCAGCAAGTGCACGCTGGATATCAGTCCTTGCGAGGCAGGAAGTCCTTATCTTGCGATATTTGGGATGCCCTAGTAGGTATGTGACTAGGGAAGACTTGTCCGTATGGGACTAGTCGACTTGTCCTTGTGAGGAGAAGATGAAAGGCTTACTGATTAGTTTGTATGTTAACCACCTACGCTTTGTGCAGTAAGTTTTGGACGACACAGGTGGAAGGGGATGGCCTTTCTTCTTCATTGTCGAGGGCAATCTAATGTGTTTCACCTGCCTGTGTACTTCTGACCTTTCGGAAGTGTTTGCAGTCCTCCCTCAGCCATAGATTCGGCCCTAACCTCTTTTGATTGATTTTTGAAATGCGTGATCCCCTTTAGTTGTTTAGGAATGATCTTATGTGAATTGGGAGATTTGTGTTTAGGGATTCTGTAGATCTTATGATGTTGTGACCCTACTGAGATTCTTGTAATCTCAAACCATTATTTTTACCATTTTTCAGGCTTAAGTACATTCAATGTTCATGGTACCAGGGTGTGAGATCAAGGCTGCACGGCGGGGCGATATCGCATCACATTTGCATACTTGTTACTTGCGCATATAACATGAATGATTGGGCAACTTTCTGGTTTTTAAGCATTCTTCTTTACTTGCTATTTTCGAACCTTGATGAAGAATTTCTTGCTGGTTATGTGGATCCCTATAGGACTTGTGTGTTATGAACCCAAAGATTGAATTTAATACTTCCGCTGATGTTTCATTTACTCCGTATGATACCAGAACATGTGTCCAATATCATGTTCCAATTGTTGATAAGCAATAAGATTAACAAGCTTAAAATCGGTAGTTTATGATTAGTCTGGTGAGATTCAAATTGGTCTTAGGTGTCATTTAGGCTTATTTGGGTTTCACGGCGGTAATGACCTTAATCAGAGCAATTATTAATAGTTAGGAATTGGGGTCGTTACAAGTTTGGTATCGAAGCTTGGTTTAAGGATTATATTTTGTTATATACTAACTTATTTGTTGATTTTTGGTGATTGCAGGTAAGAACATGGGCACACACTCACTCACTTAGGGGCTAAAACCGAAAGGGAACTAAGACTAACATGGGATTTAATTGATGGGAATAATAATTTGATGTGATGATTGTTCATCTTTAGTATGTCTTAATATGTTTCCGTCGATGATTAACTATGTTTCTTGTCATTACCGAATGTATATGCATATGATTGATGATGTGTATTGCCGAATATAGGTGATGTGTGAGTCTATGCTTGCTTGATGTTTGATAATGTTTCCTATGATTGTTGATGGAATTGCCAAGAATACCTTTGCATGTGTGCATGTGATTTCCGAAAATTTGTATATTGCTTTCTAGCATATGCGTATCATCCAGTGCATGCCTCTCCACCAGGTACCACTCCTATTCCTAGTGTCGTATTCAGTGTGTGTTGAGTAACAATCGTACACTTGTGTAGTATGGCACGCTCGAGGCAACAAAGGGACCAACGGGGTAGGTTTGAGATTCAGACTGAACAGCAACTTATTGAGCAAGATGAGCCAAATGCACAAATTGAGCAGGAAGGGCAAGCTGAGTTCGAAAACCAACCTGAGACACCAGCCGCACCAAGCATTGACCCTGTTATGGCACAAATCTTAAATGTGTTACAAGGAATTGCTGCAAACCAGCAGTGAATGGAGGCGCAGTTTCAGAATGCTCCTGCGCCTGCACCAGAACCTATTCCTCGACTTGAACCTGTGCAGCCGGCGCATCATAAGGAGACAAAGAGACTTCCCGTCATGATTACAAAATTGCTGAAGGAAGCTCGACAACTTGGATATAAAGATTTCGGTGGTTCAGCTGGAGCCGCAGCTGCTCGTGAGTGGATGGACACCTTATGCCGAGTATCCTTGTTCTTGCGTATCTCGGATGATGACAAGGTTCCCATTGCTACATTCTTACTTGAAGGAGAAGCCCTTGCATGGTGGACATCTGTTAGCTTGCGATTCGGCGATCGTTTGCCAACGTGGTACTTAAACAAGGCACCCGTTCGGTGCTGGAATATGAAAAAGTGTTAAGAGAGTTGTCCCGATTTGCACCTGAAGAAGACCGTACACCGTATCAGCTTGTGAGACGATTTCAGGATGGGTTGAGTACCAAACTCAAAACCATCATCGGTACGACACCGGTGAAGAATTTACAAGAACTAATTGTTGTCGCAACTGACGCTGAAAAGATCGTACAAACCAAGAAGTCATCCGCAGCCACTAGTGGCGGATCCTATAGGCGAGATTCGAGGTTCAATCGGTGAAGAGGACCCTATCCTTTAAGGTCCTATCATCCGAAAATTAATGGCAATGAAAATACCAACCGAAAGAACTTTTCTGGTTCAAATTCCAATGGATCTTCGTGGAAGTTTCATCAACGGCGATGTTACAACTGTGGCGAGATGGGACATATTCAGAGTGATTTCCCGAAACCAAGGCTAATCACAGGAATACCTAACACCGGCTGAGGTGGGAATGTCAACCCCTCCAGACCACCAACACGCGCACCAGAAGGACCACCCAATAGATCCACAAGTGAGGCGCAACCAAGACCAACAAGGCTCTTTACTTTGACTGATGCCAAGGCTAGTCCTGATGTGGTGACAGGTACTATTTCAGTCTTTTCTCAAAATGCTAAAGTATTATTTGATCCAGGAGCAAATAGATCGTTTGTAAGTCCAAGGATAGCACTTAGCGCGGATCATCCTCTATCTCCCTTGATTCCTCCTATTGCGGTTCTAACTCCTTTGGGAGAACAACTGATTTGTGATCTGGTCTACATCGGCTGTGCTATACGTATGGGATCGAATGTAGTTGAAGTGAATCTAATTCCAATAGACATCAGGGAGCTGGATGTGATTTTAGGCATGGATTGTCTGGCAAAATATCAAGCCCGTGTGGAGTGTTTCACCAAGCGGGTGTGGTTCACTTTTTCTGATGATACCGAATACTGTTTTGAAGGCGATAAGCGAGTTGGGCCAACTTGCATGATTTCCTGGCTTAAGACGAAGCGATTAATCAACAAAGGATGTACAGTGTACCTTGCGCATGTACAGGATATTTCTAAAGAATTCTCAGATCTGAATTCTGTTCCAGTGGTTTGCGAATTTCCAGAAGTATTTCCCGAAGACATAGCCGGACTACCACCATCAAGGGAAATGTAATTCGGCATTGAGCTAGTTCCAAGTACGAATCTGATTTCCATTCCCCCGTATCGTATGGCTCCTACGGAAATGAAGGAACTAGAGACGCAATTGGAAGATTTGTTGGATCGTGGTTTTATTCGACCTAGTGTGTCACCCTGGGGAGCACCTGTTCTTTTCGTGAAAAAGAAAGACGGTTCGCTGCGATTGTGCATTGATTATCTGCAGCTGAACCGTGTGACTGTGAAAAATAAATACTCTTTGCCACGCCTCAACGATTTGTTTGACGAACTCCAAGGTGCAGCCGTGTTCTCCAAGATTGATCTCAGATCTGGATACCATCAATTGCGAGTTCGTGATGCTGATATTCCGAAGACCGCGTTCAGATCGCGATACGGACACTACGAATTTCTGGTTATGCCATTCGGCTTGACAAATGCACCAGCTGTGTTTATGGACTTGATGAATCATGTGTTCCACGAATTCCTGGATAAATTTGTGATAGTCTTCATCGATGACATTCTGATTTACTCAATATCGGAAGAGGATCATGCTATGCACTTGCAGATTGTGCTTAAAATCCTGAAGAATCGACGGTTTTTCGCAAAGTACTCAAAATGCGAATTCTGGTTACTTGAGGTTAGTTTCCTTGGCCATATTGTTTCCGCCCAAGGTGTGTTTGTTGATCCAAAGAAGATTGAAGCTGTGATTGCTTGGGAACCTCCACGAAGTGTGTTTGAAGTTCGTAGTTTCTTAGGCTTAGCAGGATACTACCGTCGCTTTGTGGAAAATTTTTCATCACTTACTAGATCATTGATAAAATTGACACGCAAGGGTGAGCCGTTCGTATGGAACGAGAAATGCCAGCAAAGTTTTGAAGAGCTAAAGAATGGGCTAGTTTCTGCACCTATCCTTACCTTACCTATTTGCGGAAAGGAGTATGTGGTTTACAGTGACGCATCAAAATCTGGACTTGGATGTGTATTGATGCAAGATGGGAAAGTCATTGCCTACACTTCAAGGCAATTGCGACTGCACGAGATAAACTACCCTACACATGACCTGGAACTTGCAGCCATGGTATTTGCCTTAAGAATATGGCGACATTACTTATACGGCGAGACGTGCCGAATCTTCACTGATCACAAAAGCCTGAAGTACCTCCTCACGCAAAAAGAATTGAATATGAGACAACAAAGATTGGTGGAGCTGATTAAAGACTACGATTTAATCATCGAATATCATCCTGGAAAGGCGAATGTTGTTGCTGATGCCCTGAGCAGAAAGGTTCATCCTCCTTCCCCAACAGTTTTGGCCTACATGCGCACCTATTACCTACCGATGATGCTGGAATTGAAAACTAATCGTGTGCATCTTGGCACCGATTTTTCTGGTTCGTTGTTGGCATGAATTGAAGTCGCACCTACCTTAATTGAAGAAATCCGGAATCAACAATTAGAGGATCCAAAATTTACTGAAATTCGGAAGCAACTTGCTGATGGTGTTGATGCCATAGTTCGTGATTTCAGAATACGAGATGACGAAGTACTAATCTTCAGAAATCGGGTATGTGTTCCACAAAATGTTTATATTCGTAACCTTATTCTATCAGAGGCGCATAGTTCGAAGTTCGCTATTCATCCTGAAAGCACTAAGATGTATCGAGATTTGAAGGGGCAATATTGGTGGCCAAATATGAAATGTCATATTGCTGAATTCGTTGTCCGATGCCTCGTATGTCAACAAGTAAAGATCGAACATCAAAGACCAGCTGGTCTACTTCAGTCACTTCCGATTCCAGAATGGAAGTGGGAGCACTTCACAATGGATTTTGTGACCGGTTTGCCTAGATCGCAGCGAGGATACAATGCCATTTGGGTGATCGTGGATCGACTGACAAAATCTGGACACTTTCTTCCTATACGTGTAACAGATACAACAGAAAAATTGGCAGTTCGTTACTTGGACGAGATTATTCGGTTGCATGGAGAACCAGTTTCTATAGTTTCAGATCGTGACCCTCATTTCACTTCACGATTTTGGGAGAAATTCCAGAATGCACTGGGTTCGAGATTGAATTTCAGTACAGCATTTCATCCCCAGACCGATGGTCAATCAGAAAGGATGATTCAGACACTTGAAGACATGCTACGTGCAAGTGTATTGGATCAGCAAACCGGCTGGGATCGAAGCTTACCATTGGCAAAATTTGCTTACAACAATAGTTTTCATATAAGCATCGGTATGGCACCCTATGAAGCACTATATGGGAGACGCTACAGAACTCCCATTTTCTGGAATGAAGTAGGCGAGAGACGCCTAGACAATCTGGAATTAATTGACCAAGCAATAGAGCAATTAAGCTTGATTTGACAAAGGTTAAAAGCAGCACAGGATCGGCAGAAAAGTTACGCCGACAATCGACGAAGGGAGCTGGAATTTGCGGTAGGAGACAAAGTGTTTTTGAAAGTCTCCCCATGGAAAGGAGTCCTTGGTTTTCAGCAGCGAGGTAAGCTAACACCTCGCTACATTGGTCCATATGACATTGTTGAAAGAACCTGCCCTGTTGCATACCGACTTGCACTACCTCCAAATATGGAAAGAATTCACAACGTATTTCATGTTTCAATGCTAAAAAATTATATGCGAGATCCTTCTTATGTGTTTAAAGAACCGCCAGTTGAAGTTTCTGAAGACCTATCCTATCCCGTACAGCCAGTTGCCATACTAGACCGGTCAGTTCGACAGCTTTGTAGTCGAAACGTGCCTATGGTACGAGTTGTTTGGCGTAATGGCCAAATTGAGGAGCAGTCTTGGGAGACTGAGGAGACTATGCATGCAAAATTTCCTTACTTGTTTGATTAGGTACTTATGTTAAAAATTTCGAGGATGAAATTCTTATAAGGAGGGGAGGATGTAAGACCCCATATTTTGAGTCCTAGAAGTCCAGAAGCCAGTGTAGGTGAAAACACAATTTTACCCCTGAAGGAAAGGATTGTGTGATGGCCAAAATTGGTAAGATTGTTTAGTAGTTAACTTTGTTTTAAATTTCCTTTGATCTAATTTCTTATAGATGGATAATTGCCTTAGAGATTGTCCTTATAGAGGGATAATTGCCTTAGAGATTAAAGACCCTAAAAAAAGGGAAGATAATTTAGAGTTTAATTATCTGGTAGAATATCTTATTATGATAAAGTGATTAAAACTAGTAATCATAATTCTATACTCATTCATTATAAATAGGAAGCCAACCTAACAAAAATCATTCATAGAAAACTTACAAATTCGTATGAGCCTAAAACCCTATACTCCCTATAGCCGTCATAATTCGCAGAAACTTCAAACCAGAATAACTCACTCATCGTTCGTCGGATCTCTTCGAATAATAGCTTTTTGGAAAGCTCTCTTCATCCTCTTTCCAAAAATATTTCACTTTTTTTCAGGAGGTCAGCATTTCTTTATCTAAGGCTAATTTTAAAATCGGCGGGGGAATGAGGTTTTCGCCAAATCTTCTTGAACTTCAAAATAGCATAACTTTCTAGTCACTTGTCAGATCCTTACAAATAATAGCTTGTTGAAAAGCTCTTTTCATTATCTTTCCAACCATATATAAATCTTAGCTTGGATGTAAATATTTCCTTGTTTAAGGTTAAGACGAAATCTTCCGATGCCCTACTTTTAGCGACAAGATTTGCATAGTTAATTGGAATGGCCAATTCAGGTTGAATCTTGTTAAGTTCCTGGCTATCACATCACACATCCAAAGGGGATGCACCTGCAATGTCTGATCACTGGTTTTCTGATAGGTTTGGTGAGTGTTATTGGTAAAGAAATAGGGTATTCAATTGACTATTAAATATGCATGCTTAGTTTGTTTTTGTCTTAGCCTGATGATAATTTAGGTGGTTCGGATTTACTTAAAAAAGGAAAAGGAGTAGCTTCTTGTTCAAAGATAAGAGAGGTAGGATCTACTCCTCATCGGTTTCTCCAAATACTTCTGTTATTTTCTTGATGTTTTTGTTACCTGCCCTTGTTGTATTGCATGCAATTGGATTATAGGGTGAGAGTATGAAATTCGGAATGAGATATGGATCTCATAAGCTATATCAAACCTTTGAGTTAGGTATTGAGTGCCTGGGTTTCATATGTTATGTGAATTAAATATGCTGATTGTGTTCTGACATGATTGATGATACCCTGTTGTGGTATTATGCTTTGTACTTGCCTGTGTGTGCTTGTACGTGTTTGTGTGTCAGGATCCTGTTCCGGTGGCCATTCGGGGTAAGCGCTGATGCTCCTAGGGTGAGGAGAGGTTCTAGTCGGTTTAGGGAGTTGTATGGGCGGCTAACCAGCAAGTGCACGCTGGATATCTGTCCTTGCGAGGCCGGATCCCTGTCTTGCGAGGCAGGAAGCCCTTATCTTGCGAGGTTTGGGATGCTCTAGTAGGTATGCGACTAGGGAAGACTTGTCCGTGTGGGACTAGTTGACTTGTCCTTGTGAGGACAAGATGAAAGGCTTACTGATTAGTTTGCGTGTTAACCACCTACCCTTTGTGCAGTAAGTTTTGGACAACACAGGTGGAAGGGGATGGCCTTTCTTCTTCATTGCCGAGGGCAATCTGATGTGTTTCACCTTCCTGTGTACTTCTGACCTTTCGGAAGTGTTTGCAGTCCTCCCTCAGCCATAGATTCGGCCCTAACCTCTTTTGATTGATTTTTGAATTGTGTGATCCCCTTTAGTTGTTTAGGAATGATCTTATGTGAATTGGTAGATTTGTTTTTAGGGATTCTGTAGATCTTATGATGTTGTGACCCTAGTGAGATTCTTGTAATCTCAAACCGTTGTTTTTACCATTTTTCAGGCTTAGGTACATTCACTATTCATGGTACCAGGGTGTGAGATCAAGGCTGCATGGCGGGGCGATATCGCATCACATTTGCACACCTGTTACTTGCGCATATAACATAAATGATTGGGCAACTTTCTGGTTTATTTTAAGCATTCTTCTTTACTTGCTATTTTCGAACCTTGATGAAGAATTTCTTGCTGGTTATTTGGATCCCTATGGGACTTGTGTGTTATGAACCCAAAGATTTAATTTAAGACTTCCGCTGATGTTTCATTTACTCCGTATGATACCAGAACATGTTTCCAATATCATGCTCTAATTGTTGATAAGCAATAAGATTAACAAGCTTAAAATCGGTAGTTTATGATTAGCTTAGTGAGATTCAAATTGGTATTAGGTGTCATTTAGGCTTATTTGGGTTTCACGGCGGTAATGACCTTAATCGTAGCAGTTATTAATAGTTAGGAATTGGGGTCGTTACAGGACGACCTTAAGAAACACTTTGTCACCTATTGCAAATTTCAGCTCCCTTTGTCAATTATCGGCGTAGTTTTTCTGCCGATTTTGGGCTGTTTTTAGCCATTGTCAAATCAAGTTCAACTGTTATGTTGCTTGATCAATCAATTTCGGATTTCCTCAATCAAGGTAGGTGTGACTTGAATTCATGCCAATAACGAACCAGAAAAATTAGTGCGAAGATTCACACGATTAGCTTTCGAATCCAGCAACAAAGGCATGTAATGGGTGCTCATGTAAGCCAAAACCGATGGGGAAGGAGAATGAAACTTTCGGCTCAAGGCTTCAGAAACAACATTTGTCTTTCTAGGATGATATTCTATGATCAAATCATAGTCTTTAATCAGCTCCACCCATCTTCATTGTCTCATATTCAATTCCTTTTGCGTGAGCAGGTAGTTCAGGCTTTTGTGGTCGGTGAAGATTCGGCACGTCTCGCCGTATAAGTAATGTCGCCATATTTTCAACGCAAACACCACAGCTTCAAGCTCCAAATTATATATAAGATAGTCTTTTTCGTGCGGTCGTAACTATCAGGAAGCATAAGCAATGACTTTACCGTCTTGCATCAATACGCATCCAAGTTCAGATTTCGACGCATCGCTGTAAACCACATACTCCTTTCCGCAAATAAGTGAGGTAAGGATAGACGCGGAAACTAACCGGTTTTTCAGTTCTTTGAAACTTCCTTTGCATTTCTCATTCTGCACGAATGGCTCACCCTTGCGCGTCAGTTTTGTCAATGGTGCGGCAAGCAATGAAAAATTCTCCACAAAGCATCCTGCTAAGCCAAGGAAACTATGAACTTCAAACACAGTTCATGGGGGTTCCCAAGCAACTACGGCTTCAATCTTCTTTAGATCAACTAACACTCCTTGGGCGGAAACAATATGGCTAAGGAAACCAACTTCGTGTAACCAGAATTTGCATTTAGAGTATGTTGCAAACAACTGCCAATCCTTCAAAATATTCAGCAAAATCCGCAAATGCTTAGCATGTTCCTCTTCTGATTTTGAATAAATCAGAATGTCGTCGATGAAGACTGTCACAAATTTATCTAGGAACTCATAGAACACAAGATTCATCAGGTCCATGAACACGGCTGGTGCATTGGTCAAACCGAATGGCATATCCAGAAATTCGTAGTGGTCGTATCGCGATCTGAATGTGGTCTTCGGAATATTAGCATCATGAACTCGCAATTGATGGTATCCAGATCTAAAGTCGATCTTGGAGAACATGGCTGCACCCTAGAGTTGGTCGAACAAATCATCGAAGTGTGGCAAAGGGTACTTGTTCTTCACGGTCACACGATTCAACTGCTGATAGTCGATGCATAATCGTAACGAGCCATCTTTCTTCTTTACAAACAAGACAGGTGTTCCCAGGGTGACACACTAGGTCAGATGAAACCTCGATCCAGCAAATCTTTCAATTGTGTTTTTAGTTCCTTCATTTCTGTAGGAGTCATACGATACGGAGGAATGGAAATCAGATTCGTACCAGGCACTAACTCAATGTCAAATTCCACTTCCCTTGCTAGTGGTAAATCAGTTATGTCTTCTAGAAATACTTTTGGAAATTTGTGAACCACTAGAACAGAATCCAGATCCGAGGACTCTTTAGAAATATCATGTATGTGCGTGAGGTACATTGTACATCCTTTGTTGATCAATTGCTTCGCATCCAGCCAAGAAATTATGCAAGTTGGAACAACTCGCCTATCACCTTCAAAGCAATATTCGGCACCATCAGGAAAAGTGAACCACACATGTTTGGTGAAACACTCCATACGGGCTTGATATTTTGCCAGATAGTCCATGCCTAAGCTTACATCCAACTCTCGAATGTCCAATGGAATTAGATCCACACGTAGAGCACAGCCGATGTAGACTAGATCATAAATTAGTTGCTCTCCCAAAGGAGTCAAAATTGCAATAAGAGGAGTCAAGGGAGATAGAGGCTGATCCGTGTTAAGTGCTATCCTTGGACTTACAAATGACCTACTTGCTCTGGGATATAATAATACTTTAGCATTTTGAGAAAAAACAGAAATAGTACCTGTCACCACATCAGGACTAGCCTCGGCATCAGTTAGGGTGAATAACCTTGTTAGTATTGGTTGCGCCTCTCTTGTGGATCCGTTGGGTGGTCCTTCTAGTGCGCATGTTGGCGGTTTGGTAGGGTTAGCATACCCACCTCAGCCTGCACTAGGTGAGCCAATGATACGTCTCGGCTTCTGGCATTTTCGCTGAATGTGTGCCATTTCGCCACAATTGTAACATCGACATTGCTGAGAATTCTACGTAGATCCATTGGGATTTGAACCAGAAAAGTTCTTCTTGTTGTTACTTCCATTGCCATTAATTTTCTGAGGATAGGACCTTAAAGGATAGGGTCTCGTACGCCGATTAAATTTCGAATCTCACCCCAAGGATCTGCTACTAGTGGCAGCGGATAGCTTCTTGGTTTGCACTATCTTTCCGGCTTCAGTCACGGTAACAATTAGTTCTTGCACCAAAGCCTTGATCTCACACACTGGTACCATGGACATAGATGTACCTAAGCCTAAAAAATGGTGAATACAACAGGATGAGATTACAAGAATCTAAGTAGAGTCACAACATTATAAGATCTAGAGAAATCTTAAACACAAATCTCCTAAACAACATCAGATAATCCCTACACAACTATGGGTATCATGTAATTCAAGAATCAATCAAAGGGATAGAGCCAAAACTAAGGCTAAAGGTGGACAACAACACTTCCGAAAATCAGAAGTACACAGGCAGGTAAAACTCATCAGATTACTGTCGGCAATAAGAAGAAAGAAAGGCCATCCCTTTCCACTTGTGTTGTCCAAGGCTTGCTGCACAAAGGGTAAAAGGTTAGCACACAAGCTAATTAACAAACCTATTCATCTTTCCACATAAGGACAAGACATCCAAGCCACACAAAGACAAGGCTTCCAGCCACACAAGGACCAGACATCCAAGCCACACAAGGACAAGGCTTCCAGCACGAGCATGCTGGGGATTGCCCCTTATACAACTCCCATACCAGTAAAAGCCTCCCCTCTCCCAAGGAGCATCAGCGCTTACCCTGAATGTCCATCGGAACAGGATCCTGATACACAAACACGTACAAGCACACACAAGCAAGGCAAAGAGAAAACCATATTAAGCATGCATACTCAATATCAAGTAAACACCCTATTTCCTTACCAATTAAACTCACCAAACCTATCAGAAACCAGTGGTCACATGCCGCAGGTGCCTCCCCCTTGGATGTGTGATGTGATAGCCGAGAACTTAACAAGAATCAACCTGAATTACCACTCTAATTAACTATGCTAATTTTGGCACTTAAGATAGGGCGTAAAGGCAATTGTGAATTTATACATACAAGGTGTAGGGGTTGTAATTTCATGATTACAAGGAAGGATTAGATGTTAATAATATATACAATTAAAAGGAACAAGATCAGAAACTAATAGATATGTCAATTGATCAAAATCGGCAACAATAGGGCAAGGTATAGGGCATGCCAATTTCATGCATAGGGAAAATTCAAAGGATGAATTCATGATATTACAACATGAATAGATGTCAAACAATCATACGAACAAAAAGAACAACAATAGAAACTAATTGAAGGAAGAATCATACAATTTCGGCACAAACACTCAACAAATTGTGATAATGGTTTTAATAGGGAAAAACTGACCTTCTGATGATCAAACGAATATAGCTAGATAGAGGATGAAAAGAGATTTCCAACAAGCTATTATTTTCAGAAATCTAACAAAAGATGAAAGAATTCGGATAGGATGAAGGTTAAGGAATTTCGGCAACAAATGGTAGGGTGTAGGGTTTGATCGCTGGATAATTTAGTGTATTTTTTTGTGTAAGAACTAAGTGTGGCTGAATACTCTTTATATAGGGTGTAATATGATTAATTTCTCTAGTTTAAAGGCTAGCTATGGGGAGATAATCATTAGACTTAAATTCTGGAATTATCTCCTTAATTTTAGGAAATTATCATATAAGGTAAGATTGAACCAATAAGAAAATGAAATAAAGGAGAAATGGAATAAAAAATGAACACTAAACCTTCAATACCATTTTTGGCCATCACATATCCATTTCTTCAGGGGCAAAATAGTTATTTCACCTGCACCAGCTTCTGGACTTCTATGACTACAAAATCGGGGTCTCACATCTTGGTAGTGATTTTTCTGGCTCATTGTTGGCTCGATTCGAAGTCATGCCTGCCTTAATTGATGAAATCTGGAATCAGCAATCAGAAGATCCAAGATTGGCTGAAATTCGGAAGCAACTATCTGATGCTGTTGATGTCATAGCTCACGATTTCAGATTGCGAGAGGATGGAGTTCTTCTTGTCTTCAGAAACTAGGTATGTGTGCCACAAGATGTTGATATTCGTAATCTGATGTTGTCTAAAGCATATAGTTTGAAGTTCATTATTCATTCTGGTAGCACTCAGATGTACCGAGACTTGAAGGAGCAATATTGGTGGCCAAACATGAAAGGCCACATTGCTGAGTTCATTGCCTGATGTCTCGTATGTCAACAAGCGAAGATCGAGCATCAAAGACCCGCTGGTCTACTTCAGTCACTTTCGATTCCAGAATAGAAGTGGGAGCATATTACGATGGACTTTATAACCAGTTTATCTAGATCTCAGCAAGGATTCGATGCCATTTGGATGATCATGGATCGACTAACAAAATCTACACATTTCCTTCCTGTTCACATGACAGATACACTTGAGAAATTGGCTATTCAATACCTAGACGAGACTATTTTATTGCATGGAGTGCCAGTTTCAATCGTTTCAGATCATAACCCTCATTTTACATCACAATTTTGGGAGAAATTCCAGAATGTACTGGGTTCAAGATTGAATTTCAGTACAACATTTCATCCCCAGACCGATGGCCAATCTGAAAGAACAATTCAGATGCTTTAAGACATGTTGCGTGCGAGTATATTAGACCAAAATACCAGTTGGGATTGATGTCTACCTTTGGCGGAGTTCGCTTACAACAATAGTTTCCATGTAAGCATCGATATGTGTCCTTATGAAGCATTATATGGGAGGCATTGCAGAACTCCCATTTTCTAGAATGAAGTAGGTAAGAGAAGCCTAGACAATCTGAAATTGATTGATCAAGCAATGGAGCCTCTGAAATTGATTCAACAAAGGCTGAAGACAGTGCAAGATCGATAGAAAAACTATATCGATAATTGACGAAGGGAGCTGGAATTTACGGTGGGTTACAAGATGTTTCTGAAAGTCACCTTATGGAAAGGTGTCCTTCATTTTCAGCAACGAGGTAAGCTAGCATCTCGTTACATTGGTTTATATGACATTGTTGAAAGGATCAGCCCTATTGCATACGGACTTGCATTTTCTCTGAATATAGAAAGAATTCACAATGTGTTTCACGTTTCAATGTTGAGAAAACATATGCGAGACCCTACTTATGTGCTCAAAGAACCAACAATTAAAGTTGTTGAAGATCTATCCTACCCTATATAGCCAATTGCCATACTAGATCAGTCAATTCGTCAGATTGGCAGTCAAAGCGTGCAAAATTTCCTTACCTGTTTGCTTAGGTACTTGTGTTGGAATTTCAAAAACGAAATTCTTATAAGGAGGGGAGGATGTGAGACCCCGATTTTGTGTCCTAGAAGTCTAAAAGCCAGTGTAGGTGAAATAATTGTTTTGCACTTGAAGAAATGGATGTGTGATGGCCGAAAATGATATTGAAAGTTTAGTGTTCATTTCTGATTTCTTTTCTCCTTTATTTCATTTCCTTATAGTTTCAATCTTATCTTAGATGATAATTTTCTAAAATTAAGGGATAATTCTAGAATTTAATTCTAATCATTACGTCCTTATATCTAATCTTAAAAATAGGAAAAAACTAATCCTACTAATCCTATAAACATACCAGCTAACCACACTTGTCCACACACACCAAAAACACACAAAATCATCAAGCGATCAAATCCTACACCCTACCCTTACTGTCGAAATTTCTTAGCCTTCACCATAGACGAATTCTTTCAACCTTTGTCAGATTTCTGTAAATAATAGCTTATTGGAAATCTCTTTTCATACTCTATCTAGCTATCTTGTTATGATCATTAGAAGTTCTGTTCTTCCCTATGCAAATCCTTATTGCAATTTATTGGGTCTTGGTGCCAAAATTCCTTGATTGATCCTTCAATTGGTTTTTGTTGCCGTTCTTTTTGTTCGTATGATTGTTTGGCACCTATCCATGTTGTAATATCATAAATTCATCCTTTGAATCTTCCCTATGCATGAAATCAGCATGCCCTACAACTTTGCTTGTTGTTGCCGATTTTGATCAATTGACTAACCTATTGGTTTCTGATTTTGTTTTTTTTAATTGTATATGTTATTAACACCTAATACTTCCTTGTTATCATAAAATTGTAACCCTTAAGTCCCTTATGCATGAAATTGCAATTTGCCTTATTGCCCTATCCTAAGTGCTGAAATTTGTATGGTTAATTTGGGTGATAAATCAGGTTGATTCTTATTGAGTTCTTGTCTATCACATCACACATCCGAGGGGGAGGTACCTGTGGCATCTGATCACTGATTTCTGATAGGTTTAGTGAGTGGAATTGGTAAGGAAATAAGATGTTTATTTGGTTATTGAATATGCATACTTAGTATGGTTTTGTCTTTGCCTTATGATGATATAGGTGGTTTGGATCCTCTAATAAAGGCAAAGGAATAGCTTCTTGTTCAGAAATAAGAGAGGTAGGATCTATACCTCATCGATTTTTCCAGAGATTTTTGTTGTTTATTTGATATTTTTGGTGCATGTTCTTGTTGAATGGTATATGCACATGCCTTGTGTTTTGTATGCTTGGTTGCAAAATGAACTATGCAGTTGGTAGGCAATTTTGAACCCCTGAGATAGGTTGTGTGAGCCTAATTCGCATGTGTTGTGTGTTTTGAACATGCTGAATGTATTGTAATATAATTGAGGATGCCCTGTTATGATGTTATGCTTTATACTTGCTTGTGTGTGCTTGTACATGTCTATATGTGAGGATCCTTTTCCAGTGGCTATTCGGGGTAAGCATTGATACTCCTTGGGAGAGGAGAGATTCTTATTAGTATGGGAGTCGTGTAGGTGGCAATCCCCAGTAAGAGCTCGCTGGATGCCTAGTCTTGTGTGCTGGCTAGAAGTCGTGTCTGGTGTGCTGGCAAGATGAATAGGCTTGCTGATTAGCTTGTGTGCTAACTTTTTACCCTTTGTGTAGCTAAGCCTTGGACAATACAGGTGGAAGGGGATGGCCTGTTCTATTGATAAGATTGATTGATGATTTTCCAGCCTATGTACTTTTGATTTTTGGAAGTGTTTGCAGTCCACCTTCAGCCAATAGTTTTCGGCCCTATCCCTATTGTGATTGCATATTGGTTGTGTGATGTCCTTTTAGATGTATAAGCGAATTTGATGTTGTTCGAGAGATGTTTCTTTAAATTTTTGCAGATTTTATGATGTTGTGACCCTACTGAGATTCTTATAATCTCACCCTATTGTTTTCACCATTTTTCAGGCTTAGGTACATCCTCTGTTTGTGGTACCAGTGTGCGAGATCAAGACTACATGGCGGGACGATATCGTATAACATTTGCATTCTTGTTTCCTTGATTTCTTGCGCATATAACATGAAGTTTGATTAGGCTACTTTCTGGTTTTTGGAATGCCTCCTTTGTTTGCTTATTTCAGAATTTTACTGGGATATATTTGTAATATTTTGAGATCCCTATGGAACTTGTGTGTAGTGGTACCTTTATTAAATTATAAAGACTTTTGCTGATGTTTTTATTCACTCCGTTTAATGCCAGAATGTATATCCATTATAATGCTCCAATCTTTAAGCATAAGTAAAGAAACTTAATAAAATCGGAACTAAGGAGGGTATAAGCCTTGTGAGATTCATATAGGTCCTAGGTTGGGTTTATTTGGGTTTCACGGCAGTAAGAGTCCTAGTAGATCGAATTTGAGTCATTACATAACGTTCCAGCATCATCAGTGAATCGGGTTAGGCAATATATTGACATGGACTTGTCTATTGCACACAATAATGAGTTAAATTGAATGATAATAAGAATAGAGTGCCACTGACGAACTCCAGTCTTATCCCTGGTCTGGATAGACTAGAAGATATTGCCAGCCCAAATCACGGTCATGTGTGCTATAAAGAGTCGTGTTTGTTACATATGAATTGATTGTGATTACGTATATGATATGAGAATAACTGCATTCATTAATAAACTAGTGTGTGTGACATGTGAGAATTATTAAATGCCAGCATGTTTAATTGATTATGTCAATGAATGCATGTGAATTCTTAGTACGTTTTTCCTATTTGCTCACCTAGTAGGATTCTATTAGATTATTCACATATAATGCAAGAATGTATGTATATCTTTTCCTTGTTGTGTATTGATATTGATGATGTTTAAATGATGATTGGATTCCCTCACTAGGTTTGATATGTATGGTTAGATTTGTTTTATTTATATTATATTATATTATATTATATTATATTATATATATATATATATATATATGTGTGTGTGTGTGTGTGTGTGTGTGTGTGTGTGTGTGTGTGTGTGTGTGTTGGTTGTAAGGACCCACATTCCCATATTTTCAAATTTGCTCCTATTAGGACCTTTACCGCCATTAAACCCAAACAAGCCCAAAATTATCTGACTCCCATAAGGCTTAACCATCTAATTTTCGATTTTAGTATGTTCATTCTTTAAGAGTTTGGAGCATGATAGTATTGAACAAACCATCTGGATTCATACGGAGTGAATAAATCATCAGCAGAAGACTTTATGATTAATCAAAGGAACCACAACACACAAGTCCCATAGGGATCTAAAAATCCAGCAAGTAAATCTTCAATAAGTTTTCAAAACAATCAAACAAATGAGACATTCTAAAAACAAGAAAGTGGTACAATCAATCTTCATGTTATATGCGCAAGGTAGTCAAGGAATAGGTATGCAAATGTGATGCGATATCGCCCCACCGTGAGCCTTGATTCTCACACACTAGTACCATGAACAGCGAATGTATTTAAGCTATTAAGCTTGAAAATAAGTGAAAACAACAGGATGAGATTACAAGAATCTCAGTTTGGTCATAACATCATAAGAATTATAGAAATCTTAAACAAATATCTCCCAAACAACATCAGATCATCCCTACATATCTAAGAGATATCACGTAATTCAAGAATCAACCAATAGGGTTAAGGCCGAAACTAAGGCTGATGGTGAACTACAAACACTTCCGAAAATCAGAAGTACACAGGCAGGAAAAACTAATTGATCATCTCAGTATTAGGAAAAGGGCATCCCCTTTCACCTGTGTTGTCCAAGGCTTCGCTGCACAAAGGGTAAAAGGTTAGCACACAAGCTAATCATCAAGCCTATTCATCTTGCCAGCACACAGGACAAGACATCTAGCCAGTATACAAGACTAGGCATCCTTACCAGCACATAGGATTAGGGCATCTTGCCAGCACACAGGACAAGGCATCTAGCCAGCACACAGGACAAGGCATATAGTCAGTACAAAGGACTAGGCATCTAGCTAGCATATAAGACTAGGCATCTAGAACGCGCAAGCTGAGGATTGCTACCCATATGACTCCTATACCAATAAGAACCTCTCCTCTCACAAGGAGTATCATTGTTTACCCCGAATGGTCACCAGAAAAGGATCTTGACGCATAAACATGTACAAGCACACACAAGCCAGTACAAGGCACAGTACCATAACAGGGTATCCTCAATCATGTCAGAACATAATCAGCATGTTAAATACACACAACACATACAAATTAGGCACTTATAACCTATCTCAAGGGTTCAATATAGCCTAAGTAATCCTCAAATCAAAGCGTAGCTCATGCATACACTATCCTACATATACGCATACAACATCACAAGGACTTGCATCGAAAATAACAACCAACAACAAGGATCTCTAGAGAAACCGATGAGGCATAGATCCTACCTCTCTTTTCTCTGAACAAGAAGCTATTCTTTTGTCTTTATTCAAGTGATCCAAACCACTTATAACATCATAAGGCAAAGACAAAACCAAACTAAGAATGCATACTCAATAATCAAGTAGATATCATATTTCCTTACCAATTCCACTCACCAAACCTATCAAAAACTAGTGATCAGATGCCACAGGTGTCTCCCTCTCGGATGTGTGATGTGATAGCCAAGAACTTAACAAGATTCAACCTGAATTACCACCCCAATCAACCATACAAATTTCAGCACTTAGGATAGGGCAATAGGGCAATTGCGATTTCATGCATAAAAGTTATAGGAGTTGCAATTTCATGATTACTAGGAAAGATTAGATATTAATAACATATACAATCAAAAGAAACAAGATCAGAAACCAATAGGTTAATTAATTGATCAAAATCGGCAACAATAGGGCAAAGGGTAGGGCATGTCGATTTCATGTATAGGGAGAGGATTCAAATTGTGAATTCATGATTTTACAATATCAATGGATGCCAAACAATCATACAAACAAAAAGAACAACAACATAAATGAATTGAAGGAAGAATCACACAATTTTGGCTCCAAAACCTACGAATTATGATTAGGATTTCGACAAGGAAAAAGTAATCTTCTGATGATCAAAACAAGATAGCTAGATAGAGGATGAAAAGAGCTTTCCAACAAGCTATTATTTTCAGAAATCCGAGAAAGGATGAAAGAGTTATGCTAGGATGAAGGTTGGAAATTTTCGGCAACAACAAGGTAAGGTATAGGGTTTGATTACTTGATAATTTTGTGTGTTTCTGGTGTGGGAGATAGGTGTGGCCGGCTACCTCTTAATTTAGGGTGTTTATGTGATTAATTTTTCTACTTTAAAAGCTAAATAAGGGAAGGTAATCATTAAAATTAAATTCTGGAATTATCTTTCCTTAATTTTAGGAATTTTGTTACCTAAAATAAGATTGAACCAGTAAGGAAATGAATTAAAGAGAAATGAAATCAAAAATTAATACTAGACCTTCTGTAAGACCTCAAATTTTGAGTTCTAGAAGTTCAGAAGCCAGTATAGGTGAAATGACCTTTTTTCCCCTGAAGAAATGAGTATGTAATGGAAAAAAATGATATGGAAGGTCTTGTAATCATTTTTGGTTTCATTTTCCTTTGATTTATTTCCTTATTGATTCAAACTTACCTTAGGAGACAAAATTCCTAAAAGGAAGGATAATTCTAGAATTTAATTCTGATGATTATCTTCCTTTATCTAGCCTTTAAAGTAGGAAAATGAATCTCATAAACATCCTATATAAACAGTAGCTGGCCACACTTGTCCATATACACCAAAAATACACTAAATTCGTCAAATATCAAACCCTACATCATACCCTATTAATGCCGAAATTTCTTTAATCTTCATCCTTGCATAACTCTCACATCATTTGTCAGATTTTTAAAAATAATAGCTTGTTGGAAAAGTCTTTCCATCCTCTATCTATCTATCTTGGTATGATCAACATAAAGTTAGTTCTTTCCTGTCAAAATTCTGGTCGTAATTGGTCAGTTTTGGTGTCAAAATTGTGTGATTCTTTCTTCAATTGATTTATGTTGTTGCTCCTTTTGTTTGTATGATTGTTTGACATCCATTCATGTTGTAAAATCATGAATTCATCCTTTGAATCTTCTCTATACATAAAATCGGCATGCCCTACTCTTTTGCCCTACTCTTTTGCCCTATTGTTGCCGATTTGGATCAATTGATTAACCTGTTAGTTTCTGATCTTATTTTTTTTTATTGTTTGTGTTATTAACACGTAATCCTTCCTTGTAATCATGAAATCGCAACCCATATACCTTGTATACCTGAAATCGCAATTGCCCTATTGCCCTATCCTTAATGCTAAAATTTGTATGGTTGATTTGGATGGTAATTCAGGTTGAATCTTGTTAAGTTCTTGTCTATCACATCACACATCCGATGGAAAGGCACTTACGGCATCTAATCACTGGTTTCTGATAGGTTTGGAGAGTGAAATTGGTAAGAAAATAGGATATATACTTGGTTATTGAGTATGTATGCTTACTGTGGTTTTGTCTTTGCCTTATGATGATATTCGTGTTTCGGATCCCTTGAATAAAGGCAAAAGAATAGCTTCTTATTCAGAGACAAGAGAGGTAGGATTTATGCGTCATCGGTTTCTTCAGATATCCTTGTTGTTTGCTTGATTGATTTCGGTACATATACTTGTTGATGATTGTATGTGCATGTGTTGGATAGTGTATGCTTGAATTGAGGATTGAAATATGATTCTCTAGGCTATACCGAACCCTTGAGATAGGTTATGCATGCCTAATTTACATGTGTTGTGTGCATTGAACATGCTAATTATGTTCTGACATGATTGAGGATACCCTGTTGTGGTATTGTACCTTGTACTTGCTTATGTGTGCTTGTACGTACTTGTGTGTGCTATGAAGTGTTTGTGTGTCATGATCCTTTTTTGATGGTCATTCGAGGTAAGCGTTGATGCTCCTTGGGAGAGGAGAGGTTCTTACTGGTATGGAAGTTATATGTATGGCGATCCCCAGCAAGAGCTCGCTAGATGCCTAGTCCTTATGTGGCAAGATGCCCTTATCCTTATATGGTTTGGATGCCCTTATCCTTATATGGTTTGGATGCCCTTATCCTTGTGTGGTTTGGATGCCCTTGTCCTTGTGTGACTTGGATGTGTTGTCCTTATGTGGCAAGATGAATAGGCTTGCTGATTAGTTTGTGTGCTAACCTTTGACCCTTTGTGCAACAAAGCCTTGGACAACACAAGGTGGAAGAGAATGTCCTTTTCCTTTTGCCGAGATGATTGGTGAGTTTTTCCTGCCTACGTACTTATGATTTTCGGAAGTGTTTGTAGTTCACCCTCAGCCTTAGCTCTCGACTCTACCCCTTTTTGGTTGAATGATGAATGTGTGATTCCCTTTAGTTGTATAGGCTGATCTAATGTTGTTTGGGAGATGATTATTTAAGATTTTTGTAGATCTTATAATGTTGTGACCCTATTGAGATTCTTGTAATCTCATCCTATTGTTTTCACCATTTTTCAGGCTTAGGTACATTTGCTGATCGTGGTACCAGTGCATGAGAATCAAGGCTACATGGTAGGGCGATATCGCATCACATTTGCATAGTTGGTGTGAGACCTCGTCCCTTCCTAGTTTAGATGTCCAGGAAGTCCAGTAGCCGATACAGTTGTAATGACTATTTTACTCTTGAAGAAATAGATGCGTAATGGCCTAAAATGGTTACTGCAAGATATTTTCTATTTTAATTCTGGTATTTTTATATTAATTATCCTTAGTTTTATCCCTTATTATCTAAGGTATTAGATAATTTTTCCTTTTAAATAGAATATCTCTTTTAATAGATTTATCCTTTAAATAAAATTATTCATCTAATAAAATTATCCTTTAATTATCTTTTTAAACTTAAAAGTAGGGATTTATCTCTTAACTAAACCTCTTCATATACCTATAAAAAAGTGGTCAGCCTATCCCACCTAAACATACCAAAACCCACATAGAAATTCGTAATTTATTTCTTTTTTTTGCCTAAACCCTAGCCGAAACTCCTTGATCTTCATCTTAGCATAACTCTCTCATCCTTTATTGGATTCTTGCGAATAATAGCTTGTTGGAAAGCTCTCTTCATCCTCTTTCCAACCATCTTGTGTTTTTCATGTGGAGGTTAGTTTTTTTTGTTAAAAGTTAAATCATATTTCTGCGGAATTGCCAAAATCTGCTTGATCTTCAAAATAGCATAACTCTCTCATCCTTTGTCGAATTCTTGCGAATAATAGCTTATTGGATAGCTCTCTTAACCCTCTTTCCAAAAATCTTGGATTTTTTTATCTGAAGTTTATCTTTTCTTTGTTAAAAGTTAAATCGTATTTGACGGAATTGTCAAAATCTGCTTGAACTTTAAAATAGCATAACTCTCTCATCCTTTGTCGGATTCTTGTGAATAATAGTTTGTTTGAAAGTTCTTTCCATTCTCTATGCATCAGAATTGGGTTTTTCTTCTGGAGATTAGTTTTTCTTTGCCATAATTTAGGTCAAAATTCGGCGGGATTAGGTTTCAAAATTGTATAATTCTGCGTTTAATTGATTTTTTTTTACTGTTCCTCTTGTTCTTATGATTGTTTAGCATCCATTCATGATTTTAGAAATATGAATTCATCCTTTTAATCTTCCTTATTCATGAAATCAGCATACCCTACCTTTGCCCTATTGATGCCTATCTTGATCAACTGATTAACCTATTTGATTCTGACCTTGTTTCTTTTTATTGTACATGTTATAAACACCTATTACTTTCTTAACTTCATGAAATCATAACCCCTAACCTCTCTAATGTTGAAATCGCAAGTTTCCCTATAAATCTTAAGGTGTTGCCAAAATTTGTATATTGAATTAGGGTGAAATATCAAGTAGATTCTTACTGAGTTATTGGTCATCACATCACGTATTCAGAGGAAAGATAGGGGAAAGATATTGCTGCATCCGCATCGTTGGATTTGGGTAGTTTAATTGGTAAGGATTCCTAATGCCTTTGGTTTTTAATTAAGTAGTCTTGTGGCTTAGTATTCTGTGGTCTTTGCCTTGTAATTGTTTAGGAGATTCTAATCTTATTGGAAAGGCAAAGGATTGCATCTGATTCAGACACGTGAGAGGTAGGATCTATGCCTCATCAGTTCCTTTTGTTACCCTATTGTTTGATTGTTTGAATATGAGTTAATTTGATTGCTTATCTTGGTTATATGCTTGCGAAATGTGTGATTATGATGATAGAGAATCTCAGAAGTTAATAGGAAAATAGGTTGCCTGATTTGGTTATGCATTTGAGGATTGATCTTTGATTTGTATTGTGATTTGATTGAGGATCCTTTGTTGTGATTTGTGTATGCGTGTAATATGTGTGTATGCGTGTATGCGTGTATGCGTGTATGTGCCCTATTTGTGCTTTGTTTGAAGGATCCTTTTGTCGCTGGCCATGCAAGGTAAGTATTGTTGCTCCTAGGGAGAGGAGAGATGCTTACCGAACCGGGAGGTTTATGGGTGGTTATTCCCATCAAGAGCTCGCTGGATGCCTTGTAGGCCGGTTCAAGTCCGAACGTCAGGAAGCCTTGTAGGCCAGTTCGAGTCTGGACGTCAAGATGCCATATAGGCCAGTTTGAGTCTGGACGTTAGGTTGCCCTGTTTGAGAGTGACAGGATGACTTGTATGCGCTGCTGCAAGAGGCTCCTAGGCCAGTTCATGTCTGGATGTTAGAGATAACTAAAAGGCTTGCTGCATTATTAATTGTCTAACCATTTACACTTTGTATAGCAAAGCCTTGGACGATACAAGTAGAAGGGGATGACCTTTTCTTTTCCTACTATCGAGAGTAACTTTATGAGTTTTCCTGCCTGTGTACTTCTGATTTTCAGAAGTGTTTGTAGTCCACCCTGTCACGACCGAATATCAGACTACGCGTCATTCAGCATATCAGACTACGAGTCATTCGGCTTCGTGTGGGACCCGACTCCCAAATCAAGGAGCACATTAATCAATAAGGGAATCTTTCCCCATTATATTCCCCACTATGTTTCCCACTATGTTCCCCACTAAGTGAGGGAATCAAGGAGCTCACTTGGGATCCGTGTTTGTGCTTTCTTCTTTTGTATATAACCGTTAGATTATACGGCTTGATCTCCACCATCCATTGGGGAGTTGTAAAGGCTATATAAGGGGTGTCACCCCTCATTTGTAATCATCCAGCAATACTTGCAATATTGAGAGTTTAGAGCTTTCTCTCCATTCTTTGTGTGTCTCTATCATTTCGGTTCGGTTCTAAGCTTAGCATTCTAGCTAGCTTTGTGAGGAAGGCTTAATTAGCCTATTGCGAGAGCGATAGTCTAAGGCCGCACGGAGAGTTTCTATTCCGCAAAACTCTAGTCCCGTGACAGTTGGTAGCGGAGCTAAGGCTCAAATCTTTTGAGAGAGAAATGGAGATGCCTACTACTTCTGATGCCCACATCCATATTGAAGAGGAGGTTGAGGAGGTCCGTGTGGGGAGACTACCCCAACGTGCTCCCGAACCTAAGAAAAGAATGAAGACTGTTGATCATCTGTCATCATTGGAGGCAAGGATCACTCGTATGGAGATGAAGGTTGCCGATGACAAAGATATGCTTGAGGAATATGGCCAACACATAAACGAGCTCGAGTCAGGGGACGTGAATGAGCTTCATGAGGAGATTCAAGGCGTCCTCATTGCTATCCACTCTTGAAGGGAAGAGTTAGATGACTTCAAGGTAAATCTTCTTGCTGAGATCTCTTCATTTAAGGATGATTTGGTTGGAATCAGGGAGGATTGCAAGAAAGGAAATGCGCAAGGGGTTGCCAAACCAAGCTTAAGCTGGATGTCCCAAAGCCGAAGTCATTTGGTGGGACGAGGAATGCCAAGGAAGTGGACAACTTCCTTTTCAACCTTGAACAATACTTTCAAGGGGTGGGCATGGAGAGTGATGGAGATCAACTTTCCCAAGCCCCACTATATCTAACCGATAGTGCCATAACCTGGTGGAGGATGAAGCATGCTCAAATCGAGTGTGGCACTTTGGCGTTGGAGACGTGGGCAGATTTCAAAAGGCTACTGAAAGCACATTTCTCACCGAGAAATGAGGAGCTTGAAGCAAGAGAAAAGCTCCGCAAGTTGTCTCACAAGGACGACATTCGAGACTACGTGAGGGAGTTCACGGAAGTCTTGTTGGAGATCCCAGACATGCTCGAGATGGAGGCCATGTACGTGTTTCTGGGAGGCCTACAAAGTTGGGCCAAGCTGGAGCTTCACCGACGCAACGTCAAGGAGCTCAATGATGCCATCACCGAGGCCGAATCCTTGGCAGAATTTGAAAGGAAGGCCGAGGGTTCAAACCCACCTAAGCCTAAGAGTTTCCGTGACTACAAGGCTAAAGGTGGGGGAGCAGTCCACGAAACCAAGGAGTGGAAGGACAAACCTTTCAAGTCCTTCAAGCCCTTCAGATCCTTTCGTCCAGCCAAACCCACACATGGGGGAGGTGAAAATCGGGGCAAGGGCGAGAGACCCAAGCTCTCATGTTTTCTATGTGAGGGGCCACATAGAGCTGTGGATTGCCCGAAGAGGAACAAGCTGGCAGCCATGGCAAGGGATGCCGAAGCAATGGAAACACCAAGGATGAGTTCCATGCAACTGTTGAGTGCTGTTAAAGCCTCAACCAAAGATGCCAAGGAGGAGCAAGCTGGGAGGATGTTTGCTAGACCCATCGTGCAAGGGAGGGAGTCCCGTGCATTGATCGATACCGGTGCTACTCACAATTTTATGAAGAAGGAGGAAGCACAACGACTTGGCATCAAGTTCAAGGAGGAGAAAGGCTGGCTAAAGACGGTGAACACTCAAGCGCAGCCAATCTTTGGAGTAGCCCGAGGGGTCGAGCTACAAATGGGAGAATGGAAAGGTAACCTTGACTTCTCCATTGTTCCTATGGATGATTTCCCGATTGTATTAGGGATGCAGTTTTTGGATCAGACGAGAGCAGTCCCAATAAGCTGCACAAACACCCTCATACTTTCCGAAGGAAGCAAGTGTTGTGTGGTGTCAGTGGCTCGAGAGAAGGAGCTGAAGGCAAAAACACTATCAGCTATGCAACTGAAGAGAGGAGTAAGGAAGCTAGAACCCACATTTCTAGCTACCTTGGTGATGGATGAAGGCACACCTGCTGATGACAAAGTGCCCATCCAAGTTATGGAAGTTCTTGGGGAGTTTGGCGATGTGATGCCCAAAGAACTCCCAAGGAAGCTACCACCCATACGGGAGGTAGACCATGCCATCGAGTTGGAAGTCGGGGCCAAACAAACTGCAAGAGCCCCTTATCGAATGGCACCTCCGGAGTTAGCTGAACTGCGGAGGCAACTGAAGGAGTTGTTGGATGCGGGCTTCATCCAACCATCTAAAGCACCTTATGAAGCACCGGTGCTTTTTCAAAAGAAGCAAGATGGGTCGTTGAGATTGTGCATCGACTACCGAGCCTTGAATAAGGTAACTGTGAAGAACAAGTACCCTATTCCTCTTATTGCTGATTTGTTCGATCAACTTGGGGATGCGAGATGGTTCACCAAGTTGGATCTGAGGTCGGGCTACTATCAAGTCCGCATAGCAAAAAGAGATGAGGCCAAAACCGCATGTGTCACACAGAATGGATCTTACGAATTCTTAGTCATGCCTTTTGGTTTAACAAATGCACCTGCTACTTTTTGTACACTAATGAACAAAGTGCTCCGCAAGTTCTTGGACCGCTTTGTTGTTGTGTATTTGGATGACATTGTGATATACAGCTGCACACTTGAGGAACACATCCAACATATAAGGATGGTGTTTCAAGCTTTGAGGGATAATGAGTTGTATGTCAAGCGGGAGAAGTGTGCATTTTCCAAGCAAGAAGTGGCATTTCTTGGCCACATAGTGGGCGGAGGAAGGATCAAGATGGATGGTGCTAAGATCCAAGCTATCCAGGATTGCAACCACCAAAGAAGGTCACGGAGCTTCGTTCCTTCTTGGGGTTGGCCAATTACTATCGGTGGTTCATACAAGGGTACTCTTCCATTGCCACACCCTTGACCGAGCTATTCAAGAAGAACAAGGCGTGGGATTGGTCGAGTGGATGTCAAGAGGCATTCGATGCACTGAAGACAGCCGTTATGGAGGAGCCGGTGTTAGCCTTGCCTAACCACCTACTCCCATACGAGGTACAAACTGATGCTTCTGATTTTGCAATTGGTGGTGTTTTGATGCAAGAAGGTCACCCAATTGCTTATGAGAGCCGCAAGCTGAATGAGACCGAGAGGCGGTACACGGTACAAGAGAAGGAGATGACAGCCGTGGTGCATTGCTTGCGAGTTTGGAGACATTACTTGCTGGGGAGTAAGTTCGTTGTCAAGACTGACAACATTGCCACAAGCTACATCATTTCACAAAAGAAGCTATCGCCGAAGCAAGCGAGGTGGCAAGATTTCTTGGCGGAGTTTGACTACACACTCGAGTATAAGCCAGGAAAGGCGAACTTGGTGGCTGATGCTCTTAGTAGAAGGGCTGAACTTGCAGCCATCAGTCGACCAGAGAGTCCTTTTGTGGAAAGGATACGAGGGGGTATGGAGCATGACCCCCAAGTTCAAGCCTTGGTAGACCAAGTGAAGCAAGGCAAGACCCGCAGATTTTGGCTAGAGGATGGGCTGCTCTTCACCAAAGGCAACCGCATCTATGTTCCCCGCAGATTTTGATTTTAATTTACTGTGCTTACTTCGTAAGGTATATACAGTCGAGTTGATATCATGTTTAACCATGCTTCATTTTAAAGAAAAAATTTTAATTTATTTGTATATTTATAAAATAGTTTTAGAATATTTCAAAATAAAGTTTTATATGGTTTCGATTAGTTTACTAGTTAGGCTAATTGTAGTTTCACAATGATGATCTTATTTCTCACACCCATCAAGTTAACGTGCTATATAATAGATGCATTTTTTGTCTTGAAATTATACCTATATATATTATATTTTTGTAATGAGATGTTATATTTTAAAAATTTTAAATATTTTCATAAAAAAACCCAAAAGGAAGATCCAATAACAATTCTAAATATTAGGATGAAATATTTGTTCATATTACTACTATTTTGACAACATATTTGAAGCATGTAAAATATAGAATATTGTTGCTAATATATCAACATCAATAATACTTTATTCATATATTTTAAAATGAAAAATGATTTTATAAAATACTTAATTATATTCACTTACATAAAATTAAGAATATTACTTTTTATTTATAGAAAATAATCTAAAATATAAGAAAGAAGTGATATGAAAAATGAAAAATAAAAATTATAAAACGTTTATATAAATATTTCATATCTATAATTTTTTAATTTATTTTCTATTTTTAATTGTGATTATTATTTTGTGCAAACTAGGACTAATTATAAAGAATAGTTGAGTGCATGAATTGTTTTTGTTATAGAATATAACGATAAGAAGAATTGAGGAGAAAAGAATAAGAGAGAAAACTAAGAACAATATAGGAAGTAGAATATCTTATCAAGTGTTCAAGCGTGTACAAAGTGAACAATGTTACCTCCTATTTATAGGTAACATGATAGGGTATATGAAGAGACATTGGGAGATAAAGAGTTTTGTAGTTATAAAATATTCATTACACAATTGAATAGACATAATAAAGTTTTTTGTCTTTTCAATTTCCAAATCTATTATATTCATAACACTCCCCCTTGAATATTTTGAATATTAAGAATGTGAGTATAAAATCAGAATACTGCCTCATTAAAAATCTTACCAAGAAAAACCCAATGGGAATAAAAACTTGGTGAAGGAAAAAAGAGTGTAGTGCATACTCCCCCTGATTTAGTCATCCCTTTAAATCTTTCAAGCGTTGCATTCCGATCTTTCGAACAAGCTTTTCAAATGTTGATGTGGGAAGAGCTCTAATAAATAAATCAGTCAGTTTATCACTTGAGCGTATTTGTTGGACACTGATTTCCCCTTTGCTTTAAAGATCATGAGTAAAGAAGAATTTTGGTGAAATATGTTTTGTCTTGTCACCCTTTATGTACCCTTCCTTCAATTGAGCTATACAAGCAGCATTATCTTCATATAGTGTAGTTGCAACTTCTCTATCACTTGATAATCCACATGCTTCTCTTATGTATTGTGATATTGATCGTAGCCAAACACATTCACGACTTGCTTCGTGAATTGCTAAAATCTCTGCATGGTTAGAAGAAGTAGCAACCAAAGTTTGTTTCACCGACCGCCATGAAATGACAGTATTACCCTATAGTGAATAAATAATTTATCTGCGATCTGGCTTTATGTGGATCTGACAAATATCCTGCATCTGCATAACCAACTAAATCAAAAGTGGATAAATTTGAATAATATAAACCCATATCCATTGTCCCTCGTAGATATCTAAAAATATGTTTAACTCCATTCCAATGTCTTCGAGTTGGGGAAGAATTATATCTTGCTACTAAATTTACTACAAATGATATGTCAGGTCGAGTATTATTAACAAGATATGTAAGTGCACCAATAGCACTAAGGTATGGAACCTCAGGACTTAAGAGTTCTTCATTTTCTTCACGAGGTCGAAAAATATCTTTTTTCACATCAAGTGACATCACATTCATTGGTGTACTTAATGGATGAGCTTTATCCATATAAAATCTTTTAAGAACTTTATCAACATAATTTGATTGATGAATAAATATTCCTTCACTTAGATGCTCAATTTGAAGACCCAAACAATATCTTGTTTTCCCAAGATCTTTCATTTCAAATTCGTTTTTTAAATAGCTGATAGTTTTATCTATCTCTTCACGAGTTCCAATGATATTTAAATCATCAACATAAACAACTATTATAACAAAACCAGATCCATATCTTTTTATAAAGACACATGGACAAATTGGATCATTCTTGAAATCTACTTTAATTAAGCATTCACTGAGGCAATTATACTGCATCCGTCCAGATTGCTTCAATCCATATAGAGCTCTATTTAACTTTATTGAATAAATTTTCCGGGAATTTGATTTATTTGCATCTGGAAATTTAAATCCTTCAGGGATTTTTATATATATATCAGTATCCAACGAGCCATACAGATAGGTTGTAACTACATCCATTAGACGCATTTCAAGCTTTTCATGTACTGCCAAACAAAGTAAATATCGCAATGTTATTTCATCCACCACTGGAGAATATGTCTCATCATAATCAATACCCAGTTTTTGGGTAAAACCTTGTGCGACGAGTCTTGCTTTATATCTCACAACTTCATTTTTCTCATTTCTTTTTCGCACAAATATCCATTTATATCCCACCGGTTTTACACCTTTTGGTGTATGGACTACAGGTCCAAAAACTCCTCGTTTTTCAAATGACTTTAATTCTGATTGAATTGCGTCTTTCCACATTGGCCAATCATTTCTATTTTTACATTCCTCCACAGAGGTAGGTTCAAAATCCTCACTTTCTTCTATAATATTTAGCGCTATATTATATGCAAAAATATTATCGACAAGTATTGAGCTTCGGTTCCATCTTGTTCCTGTAGTGACATAATTAATCGAGATCTCTTAATTCTCTTATATTTCTTCCGGAATTTTATTAATTATGTCAGCTGGATTTTCCAAAACTATATCCTCCTCATGACCATCTTGTGTAGTTGCTCCTTTCTTTTTTCGAGGATTTTTATCTTTAGAACCGAATGGTCTTCCACGTTTCTGACGTGGTCCAGATTCACTAGCAACTTTAGATTGTCCTTCAGGGACATCAATTCTTATCGGAGCATTTACAGCTGGAACATGAGACCTAGTTATTCTTTTAAGGTCAGTAAATGCATCTGGCAGTTGATTTGCAATCGTTTGTAAATGAATTTTCTTTTGGACTTCATATTCACATTGATTTGTTCGAGGATCAAAACTAGATAATGATAATTCATTCCAAGAGATCTTCTTTTTCAACTATTTATTTTCTCCCCCAAGTGTTGGAAATATAGTCTCGTCAAAATGACAATCAGCGAATCTTGCCGTAAATAAATTTCCAGTTAATGGCTCAAGATATTTAATGATAGATGGAGACTCATATCCAACATATATTTTTATCCTTCTTTGATGACCCATTTTTTCACGTTGTGGTGGAGAAATTGGAACATATACCGCACAACCAAAAATTCTTAGATGGGAAATATTTGGTTCCTGACCATGAACCAATTGCATCGGAGAGTGTTCATGATAACTTGTTGGCCTAATGCGTATAATTGTTGCTGCATGTAAAATGGCATGTCCCCAAACATAAACTGGAAGTTTGGATCTCATAAGCATAGGTCTTGCAATTAATTGTAAGCGTTTTATAAATGATTCTGCAAGACCATTTTGTGTATGAACATAAGCAACAGGATGTTCAACCTTTATTCCAATAGACATGCAATAATCTATAAAGGATTTTGATGTAAATTTATTAGCATTATTCATTCGAATAGATTTTATCAGATAATCAGGAAATTGAGCTCGCAAACGAATTATTTGTGCAAGCAATCTCGCAAATGTCATATTGCGAGATGATAATAAACATACATGTGACCATCTGGTTGATGCATCGATCAAAACCATAAAATATCGAAATGGTCCACATGGTGAATGTATAGGCCCACAAATATCTCCTTGAATTCTTTCTCAAAATTTTGGAGATTCAATTCCAATTTTTGCTAGTGATGGCCTTATTATTAATTTGCCTTGAGAACAAGCAGCACATGAGAATTCATTAGATTGAAAAATCTTATTCTTTTTCAATGGATGACCACAATAATTCTCTATTATTTTTCGCATCATTGTTGAACCGGGATGACCTAACCGGTCATGCCAAATTTTAAACACATTATTAAACTGATGGTTTATTATAGAATGAGATTCTATCATTGTAATACTTGTGTAGTACAATCCGGAAGAAAAAACGGGTAATTTTTCTAATATATACTTTTTACCCGAAATTATAGAAGTTATGCAAAGATACTCAATGCTTCTTTCGTTCATTGTCTCAATATGATATCCATTCAAACGAATATCTTTGAAACTTAACAAATTTCTTTGAGACTTAGAAGAGTATAATGCATCTTCTATAATTATTTTGGTTCCACCAGATAGAATAATATTTGCTCTTCCGGAGCCTTCAATCAATCTTGTACTACCACTTATTGTATATACACTGGTTTTTCTATTATCCAAATAAGAGAAATATCTCTTATTTCTCAATATTGTATGCGTTGTGGCACTGTCAACCAAACATATTTCCTTGGCGTTCATCTTAGATATATCCATGCCAATATCCATTCTCTTCATTGAATAAATAAAATTAATAAGAAAATATAAAATAAATTAAAATATTAAAAGAAAATATGAATAAATAAAACAAAATAAATAGACTTTTATTATAATAAAACAAGAGAACATAATTGAAATTTGCATAGTTATAAAATTAAAATCATTCTTGATTTCTTGCACTTTCATCATTTGGATCATTAAGAAAATCAGAAACATCCAAGTACGTTATATCCTCAAGGCCATTAGTAAATTCAGTGAAATCATCTTGGACAAAGTTTGTCTCCACATTTCTTGCCTTTAGACTTCAAAGATTCTTGATATAGGTCGGTAAAATATTTTGGTGTACGACAAGTACGTTGTCAATGACCTTGCATTCCACATCGATGATAGTTACTAATTATAACTTTTTTCTTTATGTCACTTATTATTTTTTCAGGTCCTTCATCCTTTACAACTTTCTGATTTGGAAAGATAAATTTACTTGATTGACCACCACCATAACGAAATTTATTATAACCTCGTCCTCGTCCTCGTCCTCGTCCTCGTCCTCGTCCGCGGCCTCGATTACGATCACGACAATGGTTATGAGATAGCATCACATTCACTTCAGGGAATGGAGCAGAACCAGTAGGACGAGATTCATGATTTCTCATCAACAACTCATTGTTTTGTTCAGCCACCAGAAGACATGAAATCAACTCAGAATATTTTGTGAAACCTTTTTCACGATATTGCTGTTGTAAAAGCACATTTGAAGCATGAAAAGTAGAGAATGTTTTTTCAAGCATATCAGCATCTGTGATATTTTCTCCACATAATTTTAATTGTGAGCTAATTTTAAATAATGCCGAATTATATTCACTCACAGATTTAAAATCTTGTAAACGAAAATGTATCCAATCATAACGAGCTTTTGGAAGTATCACTGTTTTCTGGTGATCATACCTTTCGTTTAAATTTTTCCAAAGATCTACAGGATCTTTTACTGTGAGATATTCAGATTTCAATCCCTCATAGCCTTTGCCTTATCTTGATTCGATGCTTCATTTGATGTTTTGATTGTCTCTCCAAGCCCTTTGACATCCAAATGAATTTCAGCATCCAATATCCATGATAAATAATTTTTGCCAGTAATGTCAAGAGCTTCAAACTCAAGCATTGCAATATTTGTCATTGTAAAACTATAAAATATTAAAAACACATAAAATTAATCACATAATAAGATAAGAAATAAATTTTTAATTTAAACATAAGAAATAATCTATAAGAATAACATTTAATGATGGTAATATTATGATAATATAATATTAGAAATTTAGAATTTACTATTTATTTCTTTTTAGAGTAATGATTATATTATAAAATTGACATAAATTATGATTTTTTAATATAACATGTATTTAAACAAATAAAACAATCATGAACTTAAATTTCTAAAAAAAATATATAAGAAAATAAAATTTAAGAACATGTAATATGAAACAATAATATTACAACATGTTTATATCTAAATAATTATAAAATATACTCACCCAAATATACATTTGTAGAAACTAAGATTCTTGTTTGTTTTTTGTAAAGAACTCTTGTAAGATTCTTGATTCTCCTTTTGTTTATAAGAGTATCGTACTGATAACGTGATATAGAATATAACGATAAGAAGAATTGAGGAGAAAAGAATAAGAGAGAAAACTAAGAACAATATAGGGAGTAGAATATCTTATCAAGTACTCAAGCAAGTATGTACAAAGTGAACAATGTTATCTCCTATTTATAGGTAACATGATAGGGTACATGAAGAGATATTAGGAGAGTTTTGTAGTTATAAAATATTCATTATACAATTTTTTGTCTTTTCAATTTCCAAACCTATTATATTTCCAAACCTATTATATTCATAACAGTTTTATATTTTTTAAAAATAATTAAAGGATATTCCAGTATCAAAATTTGTATTTCACGCAGAAATTTTCAAAATCTGAAATCCCTGAAAAGAAATATTATATTGGAAAAATAAAATTGAGGAATTGATCACTATCCAATGACTTGTACGATGCAAAAATTGGTATCGGTTTGTCTCGTACTGGTCAGTAGGTTAAAAGAACCAAACAAACATCTCGCAAAAGCAATCAGTACAAAAGAAAACTAGACTCCAAACAGAGTACACTCTTGGAATACAAATGGCCGGTTCCAGCGGAGCGGCTCCTTCTGGTCCCAAAATTCTTTTGGCAAAGCCAGGGCTGGTGGCGTCAGGGCCTGTCACCGGACCATTTGGGCGCCAGGACGAAACGACACAGCATCGCTCTCGTATACCTGCAATCACCTCCCTCAATCTTCTCTCCGATTCTTGGGAATTTCACGTTGACCGCTTCCTACCGGTAAACTTCATCTCAGGCTCTCGTTTTCTATTCTATTCTGTTCCCTTTTGGCTCTCGGGAGTCGCTGTGTAGGATACATGGTTTTGCTCTGCACTTTGATGTTAGTCCGTAAGATATTAGCCTTCCCTGCCGTTACTCGCAGTTTTTGACGGAGAACACTGATTTCACGGTGGTTGGTGTGATTGGGCCGCCTGGTGTCGGAAAATCTACCATCATGAATGAGCTTTATGGCTTTGATGGAACCTCTCCTGGTCAGCTGTCTCTCTTTTACTCCTCGGAATTCACTTTTTTTTTATGCTAATTAGTTGTCTTCTTTCTCCTACTAATAGTAAGTTTACAGTCGAAATAACTCTCTAATGGAATTTGAGCCTCCAGGAACGGAATATAATTTATCATTGTTTGCCTAGAAGATCCAACTGTTGATTATTTTTTTGTTTGGGATACAGGGATGCTTCCGCCTTTTGCGATTCAGTCGGAAGAGCATATAAGCATGGCGAGACATTGTACCACCGGCATTGAACCCAGGATCTCGCCTGAGCGCCTTATTCTTCTTGACACACAGGTTTTCTTCTCATGCTCCGGCTGTTGGCCATTGAACTGCTTCAGATCCTCTTTTTAACTGGAGTGTGGAAATCGCCTACAGATATTGCACATGACCCTAAAAAGATTCACGCGTTCAATCTTTTTGCCCTGTTTACCTTGAAAGCCATGCCAGAACTATCACCATTCACAATAAATTCTTCCCTTTTTTCTCTTTCTTCCCCTCCCCTGCTCTCATGCCTAGATTTTCAGTATTTAACTATTTCAATTATATAAAACGGAGGGCTGAAGTGCAAGATGTCAAAGTGTTCAAAAAGGAAAGAAGGAATCAACATTGTGTTTTATGATAATAAGCTTGGATACTGAAAAATATTTAGAAATAAAAGGAAGCGCACATGCACCTTTTGAGGCATACGGTTAAAAGGGATGATTAATGATCTCACAATTATGTTCAAACAATAAAATTCACGGTTTTCCAGAGTTTATTTCTCTCAATTACATCTCGTTGTCTTCCACCATTAGTTCATATGAGATACTGAACCTTTTACTCTCTCTCTTCAACTCTGTGGTTGTCCAGCCTGTTTTCAGTCCTTCTGTTCTAGCTGAGATGACTCGACCTGATGGTTTATGCACTATTTCAGTTTTAAATGGTGAAAACCTGTCTGCTGAGTTGGCTCATGAAATAATGGCTATTCAGGTATTTGGCCATTTGTTTTTTTTGATAATCTTGGTAAAAGTTATTGTGTCTTCATATTTCTGCTGTAAGCATTTTACTAGCTTTGCTCATCATTTTTTTAGCAAATATTTCTTACACTGTTTGAGGTAGATGTCTAATGATTTCATTATTTCTGGGGTGCTGCAAGGAGTCCTAGCTTGGTGTTCTCCTAGCTTCCATTTGTCATGTCTTGCTGGTGGTTTCTGACGGAGTTCATGATGATAGTACATTGCGTTTAATGTTGACGGTATGATACTCTGGTTGATATAGTGACTTGTATCCTTATTATATGTTGGTCATTACAATTGATGCATTCTGTACAACAAGCAAATTCCTGCAATCTGTTTGAGAATGAGTATTTTTAGCTTACACATTCTGAGACTAAACCATAAAATGATAATACAGGGCTTCTGCATCTACCAAATCCATTAAGTCGACAAAGCTATAATTTACTTGTCTCATATTACTTTCTGTTGGCTATGGTTGGTTTAATGTTTACTTGTCTCCTTTTTTGTTTGTTTGAATAGCCCTATGGCAAGCAGCAAAAGATTGTAATTTTCCATAGCATAAGTCAACAACTGGTTTTGTAGGCCAGTACTATTTAAAAGCCAATTCGAAATGCAACACTTTATCATGTTGTTATGGTGATGCGTATTTTTAAACCTCTGTTCTTTATGGGTTCAGGTTTTAGTTTAATGTCATAATTTGACCCTACTTAATCTTTATTTATAGCACCTTACTGGGGTTCAAACTGTGGATATCCTGTCTCTACCAAAATCCTTCACCAATGGAACACAGGCAGCTGTGATTTTCATGATTTCATTTTCGTAAAAGTCTGTAAACCATGCCTCATCTGCTCATTTGAAGCTTCATGTGCTACTTTTAATATTGATAAAATGTTTGTAGCTCAAGTGCCTTGCTGAAACTTTAAAGGACTAATAAAGGATTGATATTTAAATATGACCAAGAAAAGGTTCCAAGTCCAAATTCTGAACACAAGTTGAAGGGCCAGTGAAATGAAGAATGTAGTGTAGAACTTACTTTGCTACACTGTTGAAGGTAAAGTGCCGTTGAAGGCTGAGCATTTTTTAAATTTAATGTCTTGGGACACTCAAAAGCACTACATGGGCAAGAAAAGAAAAAGCTGAAATTTAAGTTTTCGACAAGTCACCTGAAACATTTTTTTTGTTTATTTTATGGTCTGTGATAGTAATCTGTGAGAAAGGAGAAGAAGGCCTAGGATTGTTTCTCTTTGTCTATAGTAGTTTGTTATTTTTTAAGGTTGTTGGAGAAAGGCCAAGTTTAATGTCTTCCCTTTCAAACACCTGTGAACACTATTTTAAAAAGTAAGAATTTGTTTTACTGTTAGAATATCTTTTTCTTCTGTGGCTGACTGGTTAGTCTTCTTTCAATTTCATGGCTTATTTGTTGTATTTTGCAGGTTGACTTGTTGAAGCATGGCATATCTGATCCATCAGTAATAACTTCTTCACATTTACATAGCTCTATTACAAGGAATGATAAAGAAAACAGTGACAAAATGTATGCAGGTGGTGAAGAGTATATTGCCACTCCAGTATTTGTGCATACAAGGTGAGTAATAAAGACGCATAACACTTAATTATTTTGTGATTTGTTAGCTTAATTGATGAAAATGTAATCAAACTGAGTCACAGATGCACTAGATTTAAAATTTAATAAATCTGATATACTCTTTTACATTGGCTATGCATGGATGTTGAGTAGATATCTCCATGCTTGCAGTCTGAATGACTTTTTCTCTCTTGCCTAAAAACATGGGAAATTATTTAATTTTATCGTTATGCCTAGCTATATCATATGCAACTTAACATAAAATGTATTTTTGGTATTTTTTTCTCTGTAAATTAGAGAAAAGTATGCCACATACAGATGGAGCTGTGGTCATACATGAATGTTTTCAATGTACTTTAGCCCACTTGATCCTCAAAAGTGATCTGCATGAGGATGCAACCTTTAAAATTTCTCCCCCAGAGACAATACTAAAGCAATTGGATTGCTTTTGCCTTGAAAAGTAGTAGTTCTGACAATTTGTTTGTAGTTGTGACCATGCTCTATTACATGTTTCTTAAACATCTGTAAGTGAACTCATTTTCTAGTTGCTTAAAGTCTGATTGGGGGTCTGCTGGTGGATCCTCTCTACGAAGTGGCTGTTACTCTTTCCCTTGTTCTATCTTGGGCCCTATTCACCAGTACTTTTTTTTTTGAAGAAACTATTCACCAGTACTTACCTCGTTATATCTGTGTGTAGAGTGCAAGATGGCTATATTACTCAAGATAATTTGCTGCGACTTAGAAAGGCAATTGCACAATATTTCAGCTCAACTTCATTAATGAGAGAGAAATGTGGAAACACGGAAAAAGATCCGTGCTTTTCTTCTGCGGAAACTGCTAATGATCTAGATTCAACACTACCCAGTATATTTTTGATGTCATCAAAGATCAAAGACAACTCAGCGACTGTTCAATATGAAAGTTACACCTCTGCATTGTGCCGATTGCGGGATCAGGTTTCTTTTCTTCTCTCTGTAACTAAAGGGTGTGCTAGAAAATCTCCTGTTGAAATAACTCTTGGGTTTTTATTTTTCATTTTTTCAGGTTTTATCAATGAGTTGTCCCTCCTTTACCAGGGCTGTCTCTGAACGTGAGTGGCTGAAAAATTGTTCGAAGATGTGGGAACTGATCAAAAGCTCAAAAATCATTGCAGAATATAGTCAAGCACTTCAAAATTCAGGCGGGTTTAGGAGGTAAGAGGGTTTAAGCACCTTAAATCCATGTGTGAACTGAGACCAACACCTATCTGATCAAGTAATAATACCTTCAAATAATTTGTTGCTGTAAACTGGTTTTGCTTTGATGAAAATGGCAGACTACGGAAGCAGTATCTAATTCTAAGCACACTTATATCAAAATGCCTGCAGGTTAGGATAGTTAGAGGCATTTAATGGGTTGTCTCTCAATTTCGTAACATACTTATCTTAACATATTTTAATGGGAGATTTGTCTTCCTTGGGATGTCATTTTTATATCTATGTTTTTTGTTGGTTTTGCTATTCTAAATGATATAATCACTTGGAAATAAGTATTTACATTTTATTTTTCACACATTCTTTCATTTTAAGTTTGTTACAATGATAATATATTGTTATTTATATTTTATATTTTTCAATTGATATTATTTTAGATTATTTTCTTTGTCCCAAGGAGTTTGTGGAATTGTTAGGATGAGAAATAACGTTAGGAATAAAATAAAATAATATTAAATGCAGTTTTTATGGATAAATTTTGATTTTATTTATAGAGAATTGAACTATATCAAATTATAAATAATTATAAATTTGCTTTAGACGAAAACTTTTGTATCTTCCTAATTTAGAAAATCTAAACAGCCTAACATCCTAAATTATGCCATGAAAGACAAGTTGCTTAGGTTGATTGAAGTCTTTTACATAGACTGAACGACGTGTCTTTAGGCAAACTGAATGATGTGTCTTTTAGACAAATTAAATGACGTGTCTTTTAGGGAAACTGAATGAAGTATTTTGTAGGTAGATTTAACGTGTTGTTTAAATAGATTTAAACTTAATAAAAATTAAAGTCTCAAAATAGTAAATAGTAAATGATTATAATTATTTTAAAAAATAAAATATAGAGTTGTAATAGACTTTGAATGCAAAACTATTTGATTGTTTTGATCTCCATTGGGGGTTGAATTACTCTTTATTTGTAATCATCTAATTCAAGTAATAGAGAATTTAATATTATAGTTTTGTTTGTGAGGAAGACAAATTTAACTGTTTGTGAGAGTAGTCTAAGTGACAGGGAATTTTATTTTGCAAAACTCTAATCCTATGATATTTGGTAGCAAATTAGAAACTCTAATGAAATGAGAGATTCACAACAAACTATTTTTGAAATCATAAAGGAAGATGTTTGTGCTAGCAAATTGACCCTCCCAAAGCCTAGCAAGAAGAGTGTTAGGATTATTGATTATGTGTGAGAATTGGAAAATTTTCAAGCTGTTTGGGTCGGAAGGCTCACTCGAGGATTAATATTGTTAGTGAGCCTTAGCCCATCAATTGGAATAGTTTATGGAATTAAGCAATGGTTTTAAATATTTTAAAGAGAAATATTAATTTTTAAAATTATAGTAATTATCGATACATTGAAAAATCATAAAAGAAGTTATAATGATGATTTTGAACATCCAGAAGTTATAATGATGATTTTGGAATTCCAAGGCTATAGATTGGTCTATTGAATGTGCTTGAGGTTATATGAATTTTTGAAGAATTTTTGGATTTACATTTGGAATTTTTACAAACTTTTCAAGGTATTTAATGAAGTGTTTAATTTTTTAGTAAATTGAGTATTTGAGAGAAAATATAATTTTTAGATTAATGGACTCCCTTATTTATAAAGAATTTATAAAAAATTTTGGTGTATTTTTCGGAGGTTGATATAATTTATTATGGATTTTATATTGGTTTTAGTATTAATAGAAAAATATTTATTATTAATAATATAATATTATATTATATAATATTTAATTACTCAAAACAACGCGAGGTGATGTTGTCTTGACCAGGTTTGATCAAAACGACACCCACCTATGTCATTTTGATGATTCACAAGCAAAGGGTGTCGTTTCTTTTGAAACGAAGTTGTATCAACCACGTCAACACACTGTTGTTTTGTCGTGTATTCTAGAGCAACTGACCCATCTCCAATGCCTTTGATCGGATACGGGATAAGGTCAAACTTCTGTGATGTTGGTTGTCCATTGTGAATCAATCCACCAAAAATGCGTAGTAAGATTTCTCCCCCTCACAAGCTCATCTATGCCATTTTCGTGTCGGATCCAAAGATATTACGGTTGGAATCAGGTGAGGAACTGACTCGAAAATTGGATATCAAACTCTTTGATTTGCCAGTTTTTATTAGTTGAAATGAGTAAGTTTATATGGTTAGATTCATAAGAGTTTAAGCTTCGATTTGGTATAAATTTTATGTTATATGAGTGAGTATATGAGGTTTTGTATTTTTCCGGCACCTAGGTCATTTTTCGGCCAGTTATAGGTCATTGTCGGTTAAAAACAACCTCGGACAACATGACATGTCATTCGAGGCATCTTCGTGTGGCATATCGTCTAGAGATAGTGTAGGCAACGGGTCGTTTAGTCTTAATGTAGGTGACGGGTCGTTTAGTGTTAGTATGGGCGACATGTCGGTCAAGGGTGGGTAGGCTCAGTCCAAGCTTATGGATCGGACGAGGTGTGGCGCACCTTGTCACGGGACTAAAGTTTTGCGGAATAGAAACTCTCCGTGCAGCCTTAGACTATCGCTCTGGCAATAGGCTAAGTAAGCCTTCCTCACAAAGCTAGCTAGAATGCTAAGCTTAAAACACAACTGAAAAGAGAGAGACACAAGAGAATGGAGAGAAAGCTCTAAACTCTCAATATTGCAAGTATTTCTGGATGATTACAAATGAGGGGTGGCACCCCTTATATAGCCTTTACAACTCCCCAATGGATGGTGGAGATCAAGCCGTATGATCTAACGGTTATATACAAAAGTAGAAAGCACAAACACGAATCCCAAGTGAGCTCCTTGATTCCCTCACTTAGTGGGGAACATAGTGGGAAACATAGTGGGGAACATAATGGGGAAAGATTCCCTCATTGATTAATGTGATCCTTGATTTGGGAGTCGGGTCCCACACGAAGCCGAATGACTCGTAGTCTGATATGCTGAATGACGCGTAGTCTGATATTCGGTCGTGACAACCTTGATTGGGATGCATGTCACTCTAGCTCAGGTTCGCGAATAGGTCTGGTGGCACCAGATGTTGTCATGTGTTGTCATTTGTTTGGTCCAATTTAAATAAATTTTTGAAAATTGGAATAATAGTTAGAAAATTGAGAAAAATTCTAAAAGTTTCGAGATCAATTAAATAAAATGTATGATTTGGATTTTATTTGATAGATCAATCAAATTGAACAAGTTTTGGGAAAATCAAGAAAAATAGGAAAATCACCTGGTTGGCTTCCGGGTAGAAAACATGTCAGTTTAAAGATATAGATGTGTGATTTTAAATGATATTATGTAAGAATCGGAATTTTTGACCTACTTGGGCCATGAAGCCCAATGGTGGATCATCAAAGTAACGGGTTTTGGACTGTTATTTAGAATCATTTACGGACTTGTGGTTCGGTCCGTACGGTTTTGGAGATATTATTTATTATTTAAAATTTTAATAATTAATCATTAATGATTGAAAAAAATATTATGGAAGTGATATTGGTGATCTTAGAATTTTAAGACCTCTTAAATTGGTCAAGTGTTAGTATTTAAGAATGTATGAATTTTCTGAGAATTTTAGGAAGTGGGTTTAATATTATCGTGATTTTTCTAAAGAAAATATAGAGGTATTTGAGTTTTAGTAAATTATATATTAATGAAAAAAATAATTTTATGATACTGATGGATAGTATTATTCATAAAGAATTTATAGAAATTTTTCCTGTATTTTTCGGAGAATATAGTAAAATTTATGAATAATAGTATAATACTATTCATATAATTAATAAATAATATTAATTATTTAATATAAATAAATTATATTAATAAAATATTATATTATAAATTTTAGGGATCCAAGGCTTGACATATTATTTGATTGAGTGAATTTCTAAGAATCCGGAAATGTTGTGCGTATATATACCTATAATGACAGGACCTCGAGGAATTGGTCCGAAGTGTCATCGACGACTAATTGGGCTTCAAAGCTGTGAGTGGATAGAATCTTCTTCTTGTTTGCTTAAAAGATGGCATGAATTATAAAATATGATTGCTATGAAATAATTAATTGGATTCGTGTGCATGTGCATGAGAAGTGTTGTGTTAAACATAATAACGGGTATAATATGCATTGAACATTATGTTATGACATGAAATGTATGAATGTTCCTGTTTTACTATGTTGGACTATTGAATTGCATAAAACACACTGGGTGTATTTGGGAATCGGCATCGGCATCGACATGTGGAGTATATCGAGTCCGTATAGGGTAACCTACGCAACCCTTGAGAGCTCTCCATATAAGGATCTACTCCCGATAAATGGGATCTTCACCATCGTATAGTTTTGATCGGCCCAACACGTGGATCAATCGAAGTCACAAAAGGTTCACGTTAACTTTACAAATCTAAAATCCCAAAATGCATATAAATTTGAACTTTTTCTTGAGCATGACACGTCACAAATCATACCCGGCACAAATAAACATCGGAGTACGCACACACATACATGTGAAGTCTTTAAAATGCATATAACAAGTCACACGACCTCAAACATGCTACACATTGAATTTATACACACAAACCTATATGGATCCATACAACAAGTGCCTAAGGCACGCATCTCATAACATAACAGAAATATGGGTCATACATGTGTATAAAGTGTCAAATTGGAAAATAAGCTCACAACGGCTCCATATCAATAACTATATTCTAAAACAAGCATGTATGTCAATAAAGGGTAAAAATGCCAAAATATAAAACATGTCGAGCTTCCAAGACGTGCAAGTGCAATAATCCATCCCTAAGACTAACACTGGAAATACTCAACCTCAAGAACGGTCGGCTACAACGAACAAACTAGCCCTGAAATATCAGTAAGAGGGGGTGTGATCAAATACCTCAGTGGGAGTTATAACGTTATAAGCATATCTGGTGGAATAGAGGCATACATAAAATCGAGTGTAAAATAGTTATTTTCAAACGTCAATTTTGGTCCATGCCTACTAATCATGCACTCAAGTGTTTCACAAACACGTATGCACAATGCATGATTTGTAAAACAAAAATCCATAAATACCAGCTCAATAGGTTTTATAAGCTCACAACACAACATATCGTCACACAGGCTACTATGCCCTAAAACCTATCAGGGTGGATTACAAAGCACTTTCAGAATCCCTCACGCTAAAGGAAAACGAAAGCCCATTGACAATTAATTTTTCGTTTACAAAATACTTATACTCCCTTACTACCAATGTTATTCGAAACTGAGTGAAAAATCACACTATCACACACAATCACAATCCACACACACATATATATAACACACATATATAGTTTTACTTGAAATCCAATAATGCATGTAATGCAAGTAATCACCATGAAGGGCACTCATGTGGGATTAGTTTGGGTATGATTTGATGTTTGATGGAGTTGAATAGGTTTAGGGTAGGTTTAGAGGTCTCAAAATGATGTACATGGGTTGGGGGAAGGATACAGGGGATACCAAAATGGATACATGGGCTTGTAGAATCAAACAGAGGGAGGAGACAGAGGTGTACATGGCCTGTGTACAAAAGTATATTGTAAGACCCCGAATTTTGAGTCCTAGAAGTCCAGAAGCCAGTACAGGTGAAAAGACGATTTTGTCCCTAAAAGAAAGGATGTATGATGGCCGAAATTGGTAAGATTGTTTAGTAGTTAATTTGTTTTAAATTCCTTTAGATCTAGGTCCTTATGGATGGGTAATTGCCTTAGAAATCATCCTTAAAGGTAGATAGTTGCCTTAGAAATTAAGTCCCTAAAAATAGGGAAGATAATTTAAGAGTTTAATTATCTGGTAAATTATCTTATTTTGATAAAGTGAGTAAAAGTAGTAATCATAATTCTACACTCATTCATTATAAATAGGAAGCCAACCCCACAAAAATCCCTCATAGAAAACTTATAAAATTCGTATGAGCCAAAAACCCTATACCTCCCTATAGCCGCCATAATTCGTAGTAACTTTAAACCAGCATAACTCACTCATCGTTCGTCGGATCCCTGCGAATAATAGCTTGTTGGAAAGCTCTCTTCATCTTCTTTCCAACCATTTTTTTTTCATCAGAAGGTTAGTATTTCTTTGTCTAAGGTTAACTTGAAAATCGACGGCGGAATTAGGTTTTCGCCAAATCTTCTTGAACTTCAAAATAACATAACTTTCTAATCGTTTGTCAGATCCTTACAAATAATAGCTCATTGAAAAGCTCTTTCCATCCTCTTTCCAACCATATATGTTTCGCAATTTGGATGTAAATATTTCCTTGTTTAAGGTTAAGTCGAAATCGTCCTATGCCCTACTTTTAGCAACAAGATTTGCATAGTTAATTGGAATGGTAAATTCAAGTTGAATCTTGTTAAGTTCTTGGCTATCACATCACACATCCAAGAGGGAGGCACCTGCAATGTCTGATCACTGGTTTTCTGATAGGTTTGGTGAGTAGTATTGGTAAGAAAATAGGGAATTCACTTGATTATTGAATATGCATGCTTAGATTGTTTTCATCTTTGCCTGGTGATATTATAGGTGGTTCGGATTTAATTAAAAAAAGCAAAGGAGTAGCTTCTTGTTCAGAGACAAGAGAGGTAGGATTTACGCCTCATTGGTTTTCCTAGAGACCCCTGTTATTTTCTTGATATTTTTGTTACCTGCCCTTGTTGTATTGCATGCGATTGGATTATAGGGTGAGAGTATGAAATTCGGAATGAGATATGGATCTCATAGGCTATATCGAACCCCTGAGTTAGGTATTGAGTGCCTGGGTTGCATATGTTATGTGAATTGAAGATGCTGATTGTGTTCTGACATGATTGAGGATACCCTGTTTTGGTATTATGTTGTGTACTTGCTTGTATGTTCTTGTACGTGTTTGTGTGTTAGGATCCTGTTCTGGTGGCCATTCGGGGTAAGCGCTGATGCTCCTAGGGAGAGGAGAGGTTCTTACTGGTATGAGAGTTGTATGGGCGGCAAAAACCCAGCAATAGCTCACTGGAGGTCTGGTCCTTGTTTGGCCGGAGCTCTGTCCTTGTGTGGCAGGAAGCCCTTATCCTTGTGTGGTTTGGGGTGCCCAAGTCCGTGTGTGGCTTGGGAAGACTTGTCCGTGTGTGACAAGACGACTTATTAGGCTTACTGATTAGCTTGTGTGTTAACCGTTTATCCTTTGTGCAGTGAGCCTTGGACAACACAGGTGGAAGGGGATGGTCTTTCTTCTCCGTTGCCGAGAGCAATTTGATGTGTTTCACCTGCCTGTGTACTTCTGAACTTTCGGAAGTGTTTGTAGTCCTCTCTCAGCCATAGATTCGGCCCTAACCTTTTTCGTTTGATTCTTGAATTGCGTGATCCCCTTTAGTTGTTTAGGATTGATCTAATGTAAATTGGGAGATTTGTGTTTAGGGTTTCTGCAGATCTTATGATGTTGTGACCCTACTAAGATTCTTGTAATCTCATACCGTTGTTGTTTACCATTTTTCAGGCTTAGGTACATCCATTGTTCGTGGTACCAGTGTGTGAGATCAAGGCTGCACGGCGGGGCGATATCGCATCACATTTGCATACTTGTTACTTGCGCATATAACATGAATGATTAGGAAACTTTCTGGTTTATTTTAAGCACCCTTCTTTGTTTGCTATTTCCGAAACTTGTTGAAGGATTTCTTGCTGGTTATTTGGATACCTATGGGACTTGTGTGTTATGAACCCAATGAATTAATTTAAGACTTCCGCTAATGTTTTTATTTACTCCGTATGATACCAGAATGTGTGTCCAATATCATGCTCCAATTGTTGATAAGCAATAAGATTAACAACCTTAAAATCGAAAATTTATGATTAGCCTGGTGAGATTCAAATAGGTATTAGGTGTCATTTAGGCTTATTTGGGTTTCACGGCGGTAATGACCTTAATCGGAACAATTATTAATAGTTAGGAATTGAGGTCGTTACATACATAGTCGTGTACTTTGCTGGGACAAGCCATGTACCTGTACACGGCTGTGTACCTTCCCACATAGGCCGTGTACAGAATAGTACATGAGCTTTAGGGACTGGTACAGGGGTGTGTAGCCCTTCCAGGGTATCCCGAAACGGACCTGGAATGCTCCCAAAACTCGCTGGAACCCTCGACAAACCTTACCATGGTTTCTCAACAACGAAAAGCACCTCATAACACTCCAAACACTCAAAACAAGAAGCTCAACATGAACAACACTCGGGTATAACACAAATCAACAAAACGGTTTCCAACAATGGGTCACATGTCCAATTATCACGCATACACACACAACCAACATGCTTAGGAGTTCAATCACATAGTTCATGCACTCAAAACATGACAAGCAAGTTCATGTAGCTAACATACTCGTCAAACACATCATACGCATAGTCTCCATTCAAAACCATACAATTATGGTATTTTAAATTGAAAACACAAAATGATTTTGCATACGCAAATGAAACATAAACTCACACCTCTTGTTGTACAGAAAACTCTCACGTCCTTATCGATCGCACCAACACCTCCTAAACATACAAGCCAAACAAAATGACTATAAGCTTCAAAACCGACAAAATCGACTAACCGACTCAAAACTTAAAAACAAACCCTCGAGACCCCAACAACACTCACACTAACACACATATCACATTAACAACACGCTCATAACTCAAAATTCCAGAAATCCAACCAAAGGGCGAAATGCTCAAGCCTTGCTTAAGCTACTCACTGCACCGAATCGACTCCTAAGCTCACCCGATCACCTAATTGGATTTCTCGAACCACAAACACACTCCACAATACATAAATCAACTAACCCAAGCATCGGAAACACATAGAATCAACAATTCAAACAAAATCTCAAAACACTCGAAATTACCAAAAATACCATTGAATATAAAAATGCGCACCCATGGATTAAGGGGCATTTTTGAAAGATCAAAACCATCAAACCGATTTAGAAACATCGATAGCGAACTATCAGAACCAAAAATCGACTACAAAAATGGAGATTTACGGCACTTACCAAGAAATCCCAAAAAGTTCCCTAACTTGAAGAACAATCAGATTGTAGCTCCTCGATCGACAACTAACAGCAGAAATCGACCGGAGAATGTTAGGAAAGTGTTTAAGAACGATGCCCAGTGGTTTTCGTTGGGAAAAAATTAACTGATTTTGAATAGTGTTATGAGGAGGGAAACATGAGATAGAAGGAGGAGAGAAGGAGGAGAGAAGGGGGAGAGAATAGGTAGTTGGTGCTGATTCTGACACTTAGAAAATTTAAGTGTCAGGTTGCTCTAGGTATTTATATCCTGAGCCTATAATCTCGAAAAAGACCTGATCGAAATGTTTTAAAATCTCAATTAAGCCAAAATAGGTTTTAAAACCAGTAAGCATCAATAATGGGCTAAAATAGTTAATTGGGCTCAAAAATGGGTAATCAGACTCGGAAAATAATTAATAGGCCCAAAATGGGTTTTTAGGCCAAAAGGCTCCGGTCACTAAAAAAGGACCCAGAATTGGCCAATATTGATTTCCACTAACTCAAACCTCGGCACTCGACCTAAAACACTCGCTAAGACACATAGACGCACAACTAGGCTTTCTATGATTGTGTCCACATTAAGGGTCACTCTCAAGTCAATAGTCAACTCTCGGGTCAAACTGGTCAAAATCGGATACTCTCGCTGAACAGTCTCACTGACTAGGCACTCGGAGGGATGAGGTCTAATACTCTGGGTCTGGTAGCATGGCGTAAAGATGTCAATCACGAGGTAATAAAGATGTAACAAATTTTTATTTATTTTATTATTAATTAAATTATGAATCAGGATCTTGTAGTGTGTGGATTGATTAGGCGAAGTTACCATCACCTAACGCTAAAGCATTGTCAATTGATCGGGCTAGGCATTAAACTGACATAGATTTATCTATTGTGTGTAATAATAAGATTAATTGAAATATAACAAAATTAGAGTGCTACTAAAGAACTCTAGTTCTGTCCCTAGCCCGGATAGACTGGAAGATATTGTCAAGCCCAAATCATGGTCATATGTGTATTAAAAAGTCATGTGCTTGCTATATATTATATAATTGTGATCACGTGTGTTTAAGTATGAATTGATTAATTCATTAAATGTCAGCATGCTTTCTTGACTTCTGTTATGATTACATGTGAAATACCTTATATGTTTTTCCTTCCACTCACCTGGGATATTACCAAATTATTGGCATGTAGTGTAGGAATGAAGAATAAGAGCTCACTCCCAGGTATCTCAAGAATAGAATAACGGATCGATCGACTATTGACCATATTCAAGGTAATTTTAAAGAGATTTATATATTTATAGTAATATTTCTCTTAACTCTGTTTGTGTATGATTTTGAGCCAAATCCTGGGGTATTATATCTTAATTGTTTTAAGATACCACCGGGATAGTATCGTGTTTCTATTTGAATTCCGTTACATAGTAATTCCATTACTTTTTATATCATTATCTTTGTTTTATTTCTATACCACGATTCTTGTAGGTTTATTATATGCATTGTCGTGTGATATAAAAATGTATACAATGGGCCTACAACAATTGTCGCATAAATTTTTTTTAGGTCTGGGACTTCACATTATCTTTCCTCATTTAAGTCAAGGTTTGCTCATTTAGAGCATGTTGTTACTGATAGCTAGGACAAGTTTGATGAGTATGGGTAATACATAAAGGGGATCGAGTATGAGAATAAGTTTGAGAATAAGTGTGAGTTATGGAAGGAAATGCAAACTGCACTCATCATTATTTATGCTTGGAAGCTAAAAATAGACGATTACAACATAAACCATCTTGATGAGCTCAATATTTTAAAAGATTATTTGGCTAAGAAATGCATGGAGCCAAGAGGTTCTAAGGAAAGTTGAAGTTGGGGGTTCCAAAGAAGGAAAGTAAAAGAGCTATAAGTCCTTCCATCCAACCAAACCCACCCACGGGGAGGCAAGTAATAAGATAAACATGAAAAACGAAAGCTCTCATGTTTCTTATGCCAAGGATTACGCAAAGTTATTGATTGCCTGATAAGGAATAAACTTTTTGTACTTTCCATTTATGAGGGGAATGAAGAAGATACACCAAAAATAAGTTCTATATAGTTATTTAGTACAGTCAAGGTCTCAAATTGTGGTGTTAAAATTAAACAAGTGGGTTGTATATTTGCGAGCCTCGTTGTACATAGAAAGGAGTATAAGGCCTTGATTGATACTAGTACAACTCACAATTTCATAAAAGTGGGGAGAATGACTTGTTATCATATTCAGGTAAAAGTGGGGATGATTGAAAACTATCAATATCACTATTCAGTATATCTTTGTCTTAGCTAAATAGGTTGAGGTACAAATAAAAAATTGGGGAGGTAAACTTGAATTTTTTATTGTACCCATTGACAACTTTCCTATTATGTTAGGAATTCAGTTCCTAGATCAAAAGAGTGCAGTCATTGTACTTGTACCTGCATAATAATCCTATTGGAAGGAAGCAAGAATTGTGTGGTTTCAGTAGCTCGAGAGAAGGAGCTAAAAAACTAAGACATTTTATGCCATGCAATTGAAGATAGGGGTAAAGAAACACAAGTTGACATTCCTAGACTTCATTATGTTGAATAAATAAACTTAGATTTCTGATCAGGTACCTATCTGAGTGAAAGATACTATTCGAGACTTTGTCAATATAATGTCCAAGGAACTCTCTAAGATAAAACCACCTAAGAGAACATGGGACATGCCATCAAGCTAGAGTTAGAGACAAAACCACCTACAAAGGCCTCATACCAAATGGAACCTCTAGAATTAACATAATTACAGAGGCAATTCAAAGATCTATTGGATGGTGGATTCATCAAACCTTCAAAAGCACCATATAAAGCATCAGTGTTATTCCAAAAGGAGCAAGATAGGTAACTTAAGTTGTGTATCGAGTCTAGGACTCCAAATAAAGTAATTTGGAAGAACATGCATCCTATTCCACATATTTCTAACTTGTTCAACCAATTTGAGGATTCATAGTGGTTTACCAAGCTAGATATTAGATTAGGCTATTATCAAGTCAAAAGATGATCCCAACACAACCTAACTCGGTATGAATCTTTCAGGTTCTTAGTTATGTCTTTTGGTCTAATCAATACACCTGTCATTTTTTACATACTTATGAATAAAGTACACAAGTTCTTAGATCTTTTTGTTGTGGTGTGCGTTAAAGATATCATGATATATAGTAAGATAATAGAGGAGCACATCCATCATATTAGGATGATGTTCCAAGCAATTGGGAAGAATGAGCTATCTATCAAGAAAGAGAATTATATTTTTTCCCTGTCAAAAGTTACTTTCCTTGGATATGTGGTATGTTGAGACAAAATAAAGATGGATGCAGATAAGATTATAGATATCAAAAATTAGAAGTCACCCAAACAAGTTACTGATCTTCGCTCATTTTTGCGGCTTTTCAATTATTATCAAATATTAATCTAAGTGATCTTCAAAATTATCCAAAAAAATGCTTTGTAATGCTCCTCTGATCTCAAGTTCACAAGTATATCACCAATGAAAAAGATGATAAACTTGTCTGCATATTAATGGAACATTTTGTTAATGTGATTTGAGCTCAAATATCATATCCTTAAAGTTGTTCTTGGCCTAACTAGTTCGCAGATCCTCAATTAATGATAATTTGATCTCAAATCAATCTTTGAAAATATTGAAATTCCTTGTAACTCCTGGGCAATAGATATCTATTATTCACTGTAACCTTGTTCAACTGCCCGTAGTCAATACACAATTATATTGATTCATCATTCTTCTTCACAAACAGAACTGGTGCATCCAAGGTGAAGCACTAGGGTGGATTAATCTTCTATCAACAAGCTTTTCAAGCTAAACCTTCAACTCTCAACTCTGCAAGTGTCATCCTTTAGGGAGGAATGAAGACAAGAGTTATATGTGGCCAAAGCTCTCTATCTCAAACATAATATCTCTGATTGGTGGTGAGCCAACCAAATCTTTTGAAATTATATCCTATAACTCACTGACAACTGGTACCCTTTTTAGATTTCGAACAATCATTAAGGTCTTTCTTACATGAGCAAAAAATAAAATGCATCCATATAATACCAACATGCAAGCATCAGTACAATAAACCAAACAAGTAAGCACTATATATCCTTATAATCCTCAAAAACAAACTCTAAATCATCTGGCAACCTGAAATTCCCCTTCTTAGTGTAGTAGTTCATCCTGGCTCTATATTTGGACGAAAAATTCATTTCAAGAACTACATCTATGTTTCTGACATTTGGAGAAATCGAATTAACATCCAAGCTTACTATATCCATTTACAATACACAACTTAGGTACACACCAACACAAGAAATCTGCTCTCCTAGGGTGCTAACATAATAGTGAGTGACTTTGAAAGTATTAACTCTTGATCCACACAACTAAGAACTCTAGGATCAATAAAAGATCTACTAGCTCTTGACTAAAGCAAGACTCCAGTAGAAAAATTAAAAAATAAAATAGTGCCTATGGCAACATTGGTGTTGGCAATTGCCTTGGCATTTGCAAGTATGAAGAGCCTCCTAGTCTATGACCTCTACTACTACTGTTGCTACTATCTACCCACAACCTAACTATAAGAAGCTCTTACTCTTTATGTTTTGTTAACTGACCTCGAAGAATCTTGTGAAGTTATCATACTACATGCTGGCCCCTACACTATCGGAGTTCACTGTTTGGACTTTGGGGTAATAGCCTACGCAGCCCCACTCAGACACTCCCTAGTCCTATATCCCAACCTCCCACAACTAAAGCACCTCAAAGGATGTAACTTGTCACAATCCTTGCACTGTATAGGTCTAGATGACCTACACTCACCCCAAGAAAAGTAGATTATGACCTAGTCTATTGTCAAATAAGGATCGGATATCTTGAATTTTTCACTCTCTACAAACCTCTTATTACAGCCAGATGGCTTGCCTATTGTCTGTGATTCTGACTACTTTCCCTCTAAGACTAAGCCATCCGTTTTGCTCTGACGACAACAATCACTAAGCTCTTAAAATCATGGATTTTCATTGTGCTAACTACAGTATAAATTTTTATGCTCAAGCCCTTCTCAAAGCATCAAGCTAACATAATATTTGTGTGGTTTGAATTTGGCATAAATCATGTTAATCTCTCAGCTCTATCTCGAACTCTACCACTCTCCTAGAATCCTAACTCAAATACTATAACTTCACCCTCTTCGTATAAGTTGCAAAACTTATTGTTGAACTCAATAAGGAATTGCTTCTTGGTGGGCTAGTTTGCATATCTGATCCTGATAGAATTCTACCAAACAAAGCCCTACTTTTTGAATAAATGGGTGGCGAAATTTTTTTTACTAAAACTTCCCTCTATGTTGCATGCCTGCAGTGCTATTAGCGCTTCACTATACCTATAGTACCTGCTCAACAACTGGCTCTAAAACTATCTCTGGCCTTGCTAGTCTATTCACTGCTGACTCCTCATCAATCAATATTTTTCTAAGCCTATCTGATCAGTGCCAATTGTTCTGTCGCTAACTCATTCAACTTGGGACTGTCAAGTCTCCTCTCACCTATCTCATCCCAACACAGAGGTGTATGATAATGCCTACTATACAAGACCTCATACGGTGCCACGATGGAAACCTGAAAACTATTATTATATGCAAACTCACCTAATATGCAAGCATGGAGCATATCCTCCAAGATCTGAACCGTCCTCTCTGACTATCCATCTGTCTGAGGGTGGAAAGCTATGTGCCTCTATCAAGATCAACTATCTCAACTCCTCATCACCGAGGATGCACACTCAGCCTTAGAAGGTCAAGATACCGTCATCTCTGACTCAGTACTCAATAATTTTTCTATCACCATTGCTGTCACCCTCTAATTGTTGTCTCACTTGAACCAACACTGAATCCTCAAGCTGCTTAGCCTGAATCTATCTAGTCGGGAAGGCCTGACAATGAGCTGCGCAATCAAAGCTCCTGACTCATCACTATCAAGTTGCACTCTAGATGCTCTCAGACACATCAACATCGGTATATACTAAGCTCGGATGTAGGCTAAGGAAGATGACGTCTTCCTACTCAATACACTAGCAACTACATTCGCCTTGTCCGGATGTTAGTTAATCACAAGGTCATAATCCTTGATCAACTCTAGCCACCTCCTCTACTCAAATTCAACTCCTTTTGGGAGAGGAGATATTTGAGACTTTTGTGATCAGTGTATACTCTGCATGTCTCACCATATAAGTAATGTCGCCATATCTTCAATGCAAAGGCTATTACTGCCAACTCTAGATCATGAGTCGGGTAATTTCCCTCGTATGGTCTCAACTGCTTGGATGCATAGGCCAGTAGCTTTCCTTTTTGCATTAGCACACAACCCAACCCCATCTTTGATAAGTCACTGAACACAACATACCCCTCACCATTGATTAACAAGGTAAGGACTGGAGCTGCCACTAATCTAGACTTCAGCTCTTGAAAACTCTGCTCATACTTCTTAGTCCACACAAACAGAATACCCTTTCGTGTTAATCGCATCAAAGGATCTGCCAATATTGAGAAGTTCTCCACAAACTGTCTATAGTAGCCCACTAAACCAAGGAAGCTACGAATCTCTATGACACTGTGGGGCGGCTCCCAAGATATAATCGCCTTTATCTTCTTGAAGTCCACTAGCACTCCTCTAGCTGACACTACATGCCCTAAGAAGCCAACTTCTCTAAGCCAAAACTCGCACTTAGAAAATTTGGCATACAACTGCCTAGCTCTAAGTATGTCAACATTGTCCTCAGATGCATTCTATAGTCCTCTGATCTCGAATAGATCAAGATGTCATCTATGAAAAACACGAGTCATCACATACAGTAATTTGATAATCATAGAAATCCAACACTTAGAAATCTAGTTTGCTGAGGTATCTTACATCAGGATAGACTTATACATATGCATTCACAATGAGCTAGTATATCATTGACAAACCTATATTATACCCTTTATTTCCTCTTCTCACTATTCAACTTAACCCAATCTCTGAATCATTCTTTGCTTTCCTTAAGTGTTTCTTAATTTGTTCTTATTCTTGTAATCTCTTCAATATGTCTTCTCGGATCTTACTTAATGGTTTACAAGATAAGATTTCTTTCGTTTTACTATGTTGGGTCCTAATCATTAGTTCCTCTTTAATATGTTATATTTTGTTCCTCATATGGTGGTGCCTTGTTATCAGCATAGTTAGTATCTTTTCATATGACTGTTTCAGTCATATATAGTATTATTAGTATTATTCTTGGTTGTGCACAGGGTCAATATCTCTTTAATATTTTTGGTTTTGTTATTTCAAGTGTTGTGCTTTTTCAACACTAAATTTAATATCCTTTCCATATTACTTTGAAGCCATATGAAGTACTTTTTGTATGGCTCATATAACTCTTAATAACAATGCAATACTGTTTTTCCTCATTTCCCAGTTAATTTGGGCACAACTCACGATATTCATAATCACGCTATAGATATAATCATAGAATTATAATTCATTCCAAATAAACGTATATGGGTTGAAAATTTTCATGTCTTTAAGTATTTCCATCAATCATGTGTTTAAGTATGCATGCATCACATAAATAAAAAAACCATATAAAAGTCAACTTCAATCCAATTAAAATAATGGGAATATTTAAAAACCGTCAACTCACAGTTTCTATAGTTTTGATTCTCTTTCTTTACTCAATCTTTTTCAACTATGGATTCATGATTCACTCACTATGTGCCTACACACATATTCATAGTTAGTAAATAATATCACAATAAAAACCTTAATAATATCAAAAACTACATCCCTAAAGTCTCAAACTTGTTATAGCGGCTTCATAGTTACCCATAGATCCAATTCTAATATATTCCATTTTTTTTTATTATCTGAAAATTTCGACCAAAATAAATCAAAACATCAAACTTTACATCAGACTTCACATATGTCTCTAATTTGTAGAATTTTTCTAAAAATTTTCTTAATTTATTTTCTATTTTTTTTTAATCTTTTTATCTTTTTAAGAAAATCTTGTTAAAATCAACATAACATAACAAAGGATGAATTCATGATATTAAAACATGAATAGGTGCCAGTCAATCATACAAACAAGAGGAACAACAACAAAAATCGATTGAAGGATCAATCAAGGAATTTCAGCACCAATACCTAGGTAATTGTGATAAAATAAATATAGAGAAGAACTAACCTTTCGATGATGAAACCAAGCTAGCAAGATAGAGGATGGAAAGAGGTTTCCAATAAGCTATTATTCACAAAAATCTGATGAATGATGAAAGAATTCGGCTATGATAGGTGGAATTTTCGGCAACAAGGGTAAAGAGTAGGGTTTATCACGTGATAAGTTTGTGTGTTTTTGGTATGGGATTTTATGTATGGACGACTACTTTCTTTATAGGGTTTAATGGGATTAATTTTTCTATTTTTAAGGCTAGATATAAGGAGATGATCCTTAGGATTTAAATCTGGAATTATCTCTTAAGAATAGATAATGTACCATTAATGCTAGAAATGAAATAAAAGAGAAATGAAATCAGAAATGAACACGGAACTTTCAATACCATTTTCGGCTATCACATATCCATTTCTTCAGGGGCAAAATGGTTATTTCAACTGTACTGGCTTCTGGACTTCTAGGATACAAAAATCAGGGTCTCACAACGTGAGGATAAAATTAAATGACATGAGGTTTAGAGTATGATTAAATGACGGGCTGTCTAGGACTGATAATCAATGACAAGTTATCTAAAATAGAAACTAAATGACAGGTCATTTAAGGGCTTAGTGTATGATAGGTAGTCTAATAAATGAATAAATGACAAGTCGTCCAAAGCATAGGAAAATAGTTTCAGACGAGCCATGGCAAGCCCATAGTGGACCACGTGTTAGCATCCCGAAGGGTTAGGTGTTGTGCTGGCATATGCTCATGCTGCCACGTGTTGGCTTGTTGGAAATTAACTAGAAAATTTCAGAAATTAGATAGAAAAGACCAGAAAATAAAGAAAAATAGGAAAAAAATAGAAATAAAAGAAGGAAAAATTAGAAAAAATACCGAAAATTATGAGAATTCCAATGGTATCAAGTTTATTGAGATCTGAGGTGGTTAGATAGGTAAAAGAAATCAAGGAAGTTGATAGAAATATAGAAAAAATAAAGATGGGAATCGGAAATTATATTAAATCGATGTTTGGATAACATTGACATGATTAAAGAGTCAGAAATGCATAATTAAAGAATTATGATTTGACGAGAGAGTAACGAACAGATAGATCTTTTGATTGACAGGTGCAGATTTAAATCAACAAAACCAATCTTCTCCGGAATCAGATCCCGAAGAAAAAATGCCATAAACTATGAGTGGTTGGTTGTGCATGTTTGCATAACATTCTTATACCTTGATTTAATTAAATAAGATAACTGAATAATTGGAATTCCATGAATATGCTTATCTTAGTAAGTCTTGATAAGTGATGATTGCATAATTTTATTTATATATTAAAATGTTGTTAAGATAGGATGATCGTCATCTTGTTTATTGTGTTCATTGAATGATGATGCAATAGAAGCATGAGTCTATATAGGATAACTTATGCAATCTTTGAGAGCTCTCCAGGTTTGGTAGCGAGGCGTGAAGATGTCAGACCATGAGGAATAGGGTTAGATGGAATTTATTTAAAAGTGCACACATAATAACTATTTTTCTTGAAGGTTTTGGGAGTTGATTAGGTGGAGCTACCATCATCTAACAACCCAGCATTGTTAGTGAAATTAGTCTTTAGAAAATTGTTTAATAGACTGTATGATTGCCTAATAAGAGAACACAAGGCTGAGAAGAATGTAATTAGGTTACCACTGATAAATCTTAGTCTTATCCAGGTTCTGAAAAGACTGTGAGAGTATGCCAGCCCAAACACGCTTTATATGCTCACCTAAAAAAAGATTTCATAATTGGTGGATTAAATTGTTTGTGTTTGTTGGTTTATGGAGTTATCGTTGTACTATGGATTCCTTGTTTTGGTACTATTACTTTTATAAACTGTGTTTTATTGTTTTGATTATATTATGTTTCCTGACCACTCATCTAGCAAGCTTTTGCCAGATCATTAGATCTGGTCATTGCAGGACTACCTTAAAAGGCTTGATCGTCAGACAAGTTCCCAACTGATCTATGGTCAGTTATAAGAAATATCAAATTTGTGGTTACTAGTGCGCTTTGTGCATATTCTTCCTTTGAGTTTCTTGTAGCATCTGCCTGTGTATATGGTTTGCATGGTTGCAGTTGGGTTTTAAATAATGTACAAAGATAGTAATGTATGCAATTAAAATTGACTAATAACAAGGGCAAGTGTCACCCGAATGGCACTATTGTATATTATATTACCGTTGTCTCTTTATTTATTCCTTTCTTCTGCTATCGATCATAATTTAGCCTTGTAGTCTCATTATATGTATTGCTTGTTATTAAATAGCATATATAATGGGCCTATGACGAACTATCGCGTGAAATTTTTGGGGTTCGGGGCGTGACACAACGAGTAGTCATCAACGGTTCATATCCATTCTTAGTTTCCATAGTATCACTTCTTTTCAGCGTTAGGTCCGAGCTCGATAGGTAACTTACTGGTCACCAATGGACCTTGTATTGCACCTGCATCATATATATGAGCCTGTTCATATGGCTCCATTTGAATTCTATCTTACAACCTTTGTGGTTCAATGTTAATCACTCTTTCTTTTTGGATTGTTAGCCTTGACTGAGATGTTAAGGGTTTACTCCAGCACATCGAGACATTATGATTGAGTCTGCGATGTCTACAACATAACCTTCTTGTATAATGTTCTCTACTAGGTCTTAATCTTTAATTTACACTATGTTTTTCATCTTTGATTACTAGTCCATGTTGATGAAAACTACTGGATCTAGAGATACCTTGTTAACACATGACTTGATTAGATAAAAAATTTCCAACTACTAGTAAAGCATATAAGGATGTCTTCCCCTTATTAACCACTTCTTGAGCTTGAATAATTCTTTCAGTATATAAGGTTGCTTGTATTGGGGTGTGATAATTGAGGTCTGAAGTTGAGCCTATTAATGCTCTAATAGGCATTGTCAATCCCTCTTCGAACTATTAGAAGTGCCCACCACATATCAAGCTATGCTTCACCACACTTCGGCATCACCATCAAGAAGTCTTGAGGCTACTCTTAACCTATCAGCCTCAATTAATCCCATATCAGAAAGGGTGTTGGATACCCTATGAATCCATCTCTTAGCTTGAGTTGAATCAATAATCTTGCTAGAGAAGTCGGTACACCCTAACTGTTCAGATAGTTTTATCATTTGGAACAACTCCCGAGATATAACTTGTTCTTGCCAACCTGAGGTGAGGTGAGGTGAGGTACTATATTTCATCTTCTTTGGTACTTTACCAACATTTGTAGCATACCTTAGAAAATATCTCCTAGTGGTATCTCAATAGGTCTTTGTTTAGGTTGAGATACTTGTGTTATTAGCTCTGGTGCTCCTAGTGGCACATTTGGTCCTACCGACATAGAGGTTATAGGTGTCTCTCTTCTAGCTCTATCTCTATCTCTAGTAGCACTTTGGCTTGTAGTAGTCACCATTTCAAAAATATTATTTTTCAGTTCATAAAACATAAAATTTCCCTTGTAGATACTCTCTTTTGGTCCATATATCACATCATATCTTTGAAATTATGTACATTATGGACTTAGTGCAATATCACACAATGTATATACATCTCAAACTCACAAGAAGACCAAAGAAAAAAGTCAAGACCAAACCCTGAAAGCTAAATGTACAATATGCATTTAGCATGTTTACTTAGGATCATGCTCAATTACAACCTCAGTTGTCATGACCCAGAATCGTCTGAGACATCAACATTTCTATTTAGTTATTGTACATGCTTAACTAGCCAGTCCAAGAATATAAAACAATCATACAAGGCGAAAACAAAACTTATTAAAACTTATTTATCTTTTAATACAAGATATGCCTCAATACTTCAAACCCAAGACCTAGAAAACATGTTAACAATTTGACACATAACTATTTCATTAATTTATACCATGTAGAATTTTGAATTACAAATTTTTATTTATTTTCATAATTTTATAGGAGATCCCATTTTTTCAATATACACTTAAGATAACATATACAACCAGTCCACAAGTGTAATCCCAAATCCTTGATCATATCTCATAGTTCGACACAGACAGAGAGTTTGTGGTTTGGGTGAAGCTGATCTTACTTCTCAAGTCTCAAGCGAACTATAAAAAACTGGCATGCAACCAAGTGAGTGGATATTTTTCTTTATAAAATCTTTAGAGTTTTAACAAAAATCAACTATTATTTCAACCACACAAGTAATACTATCATCTAAACTAAACCAAAAATCTACAGGTCATTCAGTTCACATCACAACAACCTATCATGGCAGGATTAGGATAAGATGAATGTCATACACACTAAAAAACGTAACTTCATCATCAAGGTCACATTTAAGCAAAACAATTGAACAACAACGAGTTAACAACCCATCCTCATGCATCACAGAAGTCAGAGATCACATAGATCAAGAGTGCGAGACCCCGATCCTTCGTAGTATAGATGTCCAGAAAGTCTAGAAGGTTAGCTCTTTCCATCCTCTATCTAGCTGTTTTGGGTTGGTCATCAAAAGGTTAGTTCTTCCCTGTCGAAATTCAAGTCGTAATTTGTCGGTTTTTGTGCCAAGATTGTGTGATTTTTCTTTCAATTGATTTCTATTGTTATTCCTTTTGTTCGTATGATTATTTGGCATTCATTCATGTTGTAAAATCATGAATTCATCCTTTGAATCTTTCCTATACATGAAATCGGCATGCCCTATTCCTAAACCTATGTTTGCCAAAATTTAATCAATTGACTTATCTATTGGTTTCAGATCTTGTTCCTTTTAATCGTTTGATTGTCTGGCACCTATTCCTTCCCTATTCACATGAAATTGCAGCTTCTTCTTATGTGTATGATGAAATCACAATTTGCCCTATTAAGCCTTAAGGTGTTGCCGAAATTTGTATGATGAGTTAGGGTGAATAATCAGGTTGTTTATTGCTGAATTTGTTTCCATCACATCATGGATTCAGAGGGAAGATATTGTTGCATCCGGATCACTAGAATTTTGTAGGTTAATTGGTAAGGATTCTGAATACCTTTGGTTTTTAAATAAGTAACTTGTGGTTTAGTATTATGTGGTCTTTTCCTTGTGATTGTTTAGGAGATTCTAATCTTATTGGAAAGGCTTATTGGAAAGACAAAGGATTGTATCTGATTCAGACTTGTGAGAGGTAAGATATATGCCTCATCGGTTCCTTTGGTTACCCTATTGTTTGATTGTTTGAATATAATTGAATTCGATTTTCTATCTTGGTTATATGTTTGCGGAATGTGTGATTATGATGATAGGGAATCTCGATAGTTAATAGGGCAATAGGTTGCCTAATTCGATTATGACTTTGAGGATTGATCTTTGATTTGTATTGTGATTTGATTGAGGATCCTTTGTTGTGATTTGTGTATGTATGTACTATGTGTATATGCATGTATGTGCCTTGTTTGTGCTTTGTTTGAAGGATGATTTTTTCGCTAGCCATGCAAGGTAAGTATTGTTGCTTCTAGGGAGAGGAGAGATGCTTATCGAATTGGGAGGTTTATAGGTGATTATTCCCAGCAAGAGCTCGCTGGATGCCTTGTAGGCCGGTTCAAGTTCGGACGTCAAGATGCCTTGTAGGCTAGTTTGAGTCTAGATATCAAGATGCTCCATAGGCCAGTTCGAGTCTGGATGTTAGGATGCCCTATTTTTGTGTTGCAGGATGACTTGTATACGCAGCTGCAAGAGTGCTCCTAGGCCAGTTAAAGTCTGGATGTCGGAGACAACTAAAAAGCATGCTATAATATTGATTATCTAACCATTTTACCCTTTTGCAGCATAACCTTGGACAACATGGGCAGATGGGGACAAACCTTGGTTTTGAAAATCAGATTATATGGTATAGGCTGCCCGTGTGCTTTTGAATAAGAAGTGTTTTCAGTCTTTCCCCTTGTTTTCTATCAATTTCGGCCTACCTTTATATTGTGTGTTCTTGTGATGATTTTGGCCCCTATTATGTGTGATTGATGCTTGCGATCTTAATTAGATATCTTAGTTTGTTTTAGCTGTTGATTTCTTGGTTATTGGGAGATGTTTGATTGGGAATCCGTAGGACTTATGATGTTGTGACCATACTGAGATTTTTATAATCTCATCCCTTCTTTTCTCCCCCTTTTGCAGGCTTAGGTGTGTGCTTTGTTGCTGGTACCAAAGGTGTGAGATCAAGGCTGCACAGCTGGACAAATTTACACTTCATTTGCACCACTTTTCTATTTGAATACGCATGCCATGTCTTTGAATTTGTGTAGATTTGCATTCTAGCTTTTCAATCCCTCTTCCTCCTTCATTATTGCTTCCGAAATATACATGATACTATTGGTTGATGTTTTGATATTCTTATAGGACTTGTGTGTTATGTTTCTATTTGTTTTGGGGGTTAATATAAGTCTTCCGCTAATGTTTTCTTTCACTTCATATAACCCAGAAATTCATTAATGTATAAACATGCTCTAACCTTTAAGTAGCATATGAATTAACCAATAAAATTGACAATTAGGTGACTTGAGCCTTATGGAATTCAAATAATACCTTGTGAGGGCTTATTTGGGTTTCACTGCGGTAAGGATCCTAATAGGTTGGGTTTGGGTTCTTACAAAGAGTATATATCTGAAAGCCTTGACAGGCAATGGCAAGTGTCATCAATCTATTATCTCATGTTATAGTATTACAACCACTCTTTCATCCAGTGGAAAATAGAATTGATATGTAGTGATCTAGTAACACATATTAATATCTACATAGTAATTTGATAATTCATTGAAATCCAATACATAGTGATCTGGTCTACTGAGCTATCTAACCCCAGGATAAACTCATACTCTTGCACTCACAGCTAATGAACCTATCTTATATCCTTTATGTTATGCCTCGGAATTTACCAAGACATAACATTCATCGTATAGCCACTATACAAACTTAGATAGTCATCCTAAGAATATACAACAACTATACAAGGCGAGAACAAAATGTGTTTAAATTTTATTTTATATTTAAATGTATGATGTGCCTCGAAAGCAATCCCAAGAATAAGAAAACATGCTGGAACAAATAGTGTGGAAATTTTGCGGAATTTAAATATGCAAGATATGAATCAAAAATCTCTATTTATTTATCAACATTGTATGGGATCCCAATTTACAACACATATACACATGAAATGTCATATGTAACTAGTCCACAAGTACAAACCAAAATCTTCGATCATACCTTGTAATTCATACTCATTTAGAGAGCCTGTAATATGGGGCGAAGCTAATTCTTCTTCTCAAAACTCAAGAAACCTATCAAACACTTGCATGGAAACCAAGTGAGTGGATGTTTTCTTTTACAAACTCTTTTAAATTTAAATGAAATTATATTTTACTTTAATCATCCAATTTAGTAAGCACAGAACCAAAATCATGGCTATGGATCATTCAGATCCAGTCATAGCAATACATAATGATTAATCAAGATAAAGCAATGCCATAAAATATCACAGTACAAAACGTGTAACCCCATCATCTAAGTTACACTCAATCAATGTCATCAAATAGCATAAAAATATCATCATATTCCACACACATCTCAAATAGACAGAGATCTTATAAATCTCGATGTACATTCAGTCGTCATTCTAATAGATGACTAATATAATCAAACCACCATCGCAGGTTAGTATTAAAATTATTCCTTCTTTATTAGGGTTTATGAGTTCACACACAGTGGTCTAGGAATACGTAGTAATATTTACACATAGTAATCTAGGAACACACAGTAATTTGATTTAACACCTAGTAATCTAATTTTTTGGGGTATCCAACCCCAGAATAGACTCATACCTCTGTATTCCTCAGAGGTTAAGGTATCGACAACTGACTCATCTTATAATCCCTATTCCTTTCATTATACTAGGGTTAACATAACGTTAATTTAACCCATCTCGTATCTTTCATTCTATTAAGGTTAGTACATCGAGATATTCTTGAGTTAATCTTAAAATTACCTCTAGACAGTGCAATATTGTCATTTCCCGTATCACGGTTATCTCAAGCATATTTGCAATATTTAAACACAACTCAGGAAATAACCACATAATCATGTTTCAACTTAATTAAATATATGAAATCAAGATTTGCCATGATTTAAAAAATTTCCCATCGATCACGCATTTATTCATGCAAGCAACTCACGAATATCACACATCACATAGAATCAATCTTGATTATTTAAAATGATAACAAGAAATTTAAAATCGTCTACTCACAGATTTGTCATCCCAATTCTCTCTTCTTGATTCGATTCGTATCCACTTAAGATTCTTAATCCTTTTACTATACTCACATATTCCACTTCTTAATATCATTATAACCTCATAACACACATTTTTAGGTCCTCATATTCGTTCTAGAAGTTCTATGATCTCCCTCGGATTCAATCCGGATACTTTATGTACTTTTCCTTAATTACCGGAAACTTCTACTAATTTTTATACCTATCAAAACATATCAAAATCATCCAAACTTTGTATCATCAGATTCCTCGTATTTTTCTCTATATTCTAAATTCTTTCTATATTTTTCTCCGATTTTTATTATTTTTTATTTTCTTATCAAAGTCAAGTGGACACGTGTCACTCAGCCACATGTCTACCAGATTTGACCCAATCTCAACCAAAAACCATGCTCGAACCAATTTACCAAATCAACCCAGACAACATGTCATTCATATTGTACCTAGATGACATGTCATTCATTCCACCCGTGAACGACATGTCGCACAGACGACCACTGGATAATATGTCATCCATAGTCGTCTTCTACCTCCCGCTCAAGGTTTTTGCTAAAAAAACCCTTATTTGTGACACTTCAAAATACTCGGTAACACATCACCAAAAACGCACTAAGAACTTCCCACATAACCTGCAACAAAACTTAATAACAATTTAGCTATAATATGATGTAATCCATGCTCTACAAGAAATCAAAATGAAAAATGAAAAACGACGATACTATGAGAACCCGATTTTTTAAACTACTTTGGCCAGGAAGCTTATTCGAGGATTAATATCGTCAGTAGGACTTAGCCCACGAGTCAAGATTTGATTGTGGATTTAAGGATTAAATTGGATAATTTTGAGAAAAATATTAAATTTCAGAATATATTTAATTACCTATTTATGATTGAAAAATTATAATATAGATTGTATTGTTGATTATGAAATCTTGAGGCCATTAATTGGTCTATTGGATGTATTTAAGATTGTCTAAATTTTTCGAGATTTTTCGGAATCGTATTTGGAACTACGAAGAATTTTCGAAAGTATTTAATGAGATGTTTGATTTTTAGTAAAATATATATTTAAGAGAAAAATAAGATTATTATATTGATGGATTTTCTTATTCATAAGAAAATTATTTTTGGATATTTTTTGGAGTAACATGGTATTTATTATGTATTTTTAATCATTTCTGGGATAAAATGATATATTATAAAATATTAAATTATATTATTGTATTATTAAATATTAATATAATAATACATAAACCAAAATGACACATAGGCATGTCGTTTTGACTCGGGATGGTCAAAACGATAGCCCATCTCGTCATTTTGAAGTTATCTCCCGAGCTGTGTCATTCCATCTTAAAACGACGTCATTTTGCAAGGAAGCAAAATGATGCCGTTTTGCCCCAACAATTGTATCCAGATCAAGATCCTTCCTCACCGTCTTTGACCGGAGACCGTCAGGATAAAGTTCGATTTGGCTGGATCTCACGTTCATTTAGTTCCCGAGCCATGAAAACACCCCAGAAAGTTTCCTCTAAAGCTCGTGATACTCTCATGTGCAGACTTCATCAATTTTGATATGATTTGTGTGGTTAAAATAGGGTAAGTTTCTATACCCGGAATCCGAGTAATATTTTCATCAATTCATCCATTTATACTGGTTAAAATCTATTAAGGTTTGTGTGGTTACATTTAGGAGGTGATAAGCTTCATTTTGATATGATTTTTATGGGGTGTAGATATATATATCTAAGGTTTTGTGATTTTTCAGCATGCGATGGAAATTCCGGTTTCGAATTTGCAGGTTCCTGTGACTTAAAGTTGAAGACAATCCTGGCCAACATGTCGTCTGAGGTCCCTTCGAGTGCGTTTGAGATGTGAATAGATGGCATGTCGCCTGCATGTGAAAGCGACGTGTTATTCAGCAACTAGGTTTGGTCCAGTTCGAGCCTGAGGCTTGGACAAAACATGGCACACACAGAGGCATGTATGTGTCACCCTTGGGTAGGTTCGGGTGTAGGTCTGGCAACACCAAGCACTGCCACATATTCTCACCTGATTGGTTTAATTTAAATAAATTTTGAAAAATTAGAAAAATTAGAAAAATAGACAGAAAATAAATAAAAATAAAAAAAAAAGTAGAAAATTGAGAAACATTCTGGAAAAATTACAGAAAATACCAGATTTAATTTGGAATCTAGTGAAACCAAATTTTTATGATTTGGACTTGATTTGATGGGCCAATTAAATTGAACAAGATTCAGAAAATTAAGAAAAAAAAAATCACCGAGTTGGGTCCTGGGCCGATTGTCGGGCAAAAACGTGTCGAGATAAGGAATTAGGCGTGTGAGTTATGGACAGAATCTTCTTTCTTTCGATAAATTGCTGGCATGAATTGTTAAAAATGTGATTAACATTAAGTGAATAATTGAAAATCTTAAACATTTCCAGTAATATGACAAGATTTAGCCATTCAAGCATCCATAGAGAGATGAGAGAGAAACACGCAGAATATTTTACACCCACTTCTCCATATCGTTCCGTACATTCCCCCAACTCCAAAAGTCCTTTTCGTTCACCTCAGCTTTTGCCACCAGCAATTCAACCTCCACGTACTGATCAGACGGGCGATCGCCGACAGGAAACTTATGCTCGTGATCAGCGTTTTCTCAGTTCAGTTCAAGGATCACGTTGGAATCCAGCAATTATATTTCGTGATAAAAAATATGTTTCCTATTTCATTGATCATATCCCCGAAGGATGGAGTTCTAGCGATTTGTTTCGTGTAGTACGCAAATGGGACCAGGTTTTGGATGCTTATATACCCAGGAAACGGAGCGTGCGGAATACAAGATTCGGTTTTGTGCGGTTTTTACATCAAGGAAATCAAGAGAGTAGGAGATTGACCAAGCTCAACGAGAGGTTATCGGAGACTTATTCCTTGCATCTCCGAGTGGCACGGGATGTGGTTAGGGACAAAGATCGCTCTTTTCAATATCCGGGATATCCCCGGACAGGAGTAGCGGTAGAGAGAGCGGAAATACTGCAGCGTAATACAAATTTAAGCTTAACTAATGGTGCCGCTCGGGATCATCGTTCTTTCTCTGAAGTGGTGAAGGAGCAAAGAGTTGGGATTCAGGAAGTGGAGGTTGATATAAGTGTTCGGGTTTCAGAGGAGGAAGCAAATACCGATTGGTTAAATCGTAGCATGGTGGGCATAGCCAGAGATGGAGTGTTGTCATCTCATAATATTTTACAGGCAGTAAGTGTGAGCAGCTTGGGTAACTGGACATTTCTTGTCACGTTTCCTACTGTCGAAGCGAAGTATCATGCAACCAATGTGGATCGTGCATTATGGGACGAGTTATTTGCAGAGTTCCATTCATGGAGCCCCGAGGACGGTCGAAGAGGTAGGATATGCTGGCTGAGCATGAAGGGAGTTCCGTTGCACGCGTGGTCGGAAGATGGCATCAGAAGAATTGCGGAGTTGTACGGACAGGTAGTGCAAATACACTCTGACACAGCCTCTCGTTTGAATTTGGAAGTGGCATTGGCGTGCGTGCGGGTTGATACAAATGACAGGATAGGTGGACAGATTCAGCTGCTGGTGGCAGATGATAGATTTCGGATCATGGTGTCCGAAGCCGCACGGATAGACCGTTGTGATACGAAGCGAGTTGTAGAAGGTATTGGAAGTGAGCGCTATCACTTGTCCGTAGTCCCATCAGATAGCACAGGACAGGATTTTATCGATGTAAACCAGCGCGATTTACGGAACGGATTATTGGAGAAAAGAGATGTATCTCCAATTCTTTTAAATGAGTGTGTATTGCAAAACCTGGTGAAGATGCCTGGGATTGGGGAGTTGGGCCGACAGTCACCTTGTGGGTCGAACGTCGTTGGGCTAGAGGGCCTGGGTTCCTGTCTTAAAGGACTTCAGGACCTAACAACTGCAGTAGATAGCTCCACTGATGAAGGAGCCCAGGAAGAGGCTGACGATGGACTGAATCCGTGTGGGTCTGGAGCAAAGATAAGGTTGGATCCGGAAAAGACAGAGGATGACCGACAGTATCTAACGAGCAAATCTGGCTTCATCACGAAAAAGTTACTGAAGCACACGTCCTGTGCGAGCACGGGGATCTCGGATGATCCAGATTCTCGGTTGATTGGTGGAGTGGAGACCGGGGCTTGTTCCAGCAGAGGAAGTCTAAGCTCTGATGAAGTGCTGGCCCGTGTCTATGATCGACTCAAGGTTGCTAGAGAACGAACATCAAGAGGTGCGCATGAGGGAATCAGGCATGGCGTCGCGAGCAAGAAAGCGATCATAAGAGATTCAGTTTTGAGCGATACAGCACAGGCTAGTAAGTTACCGGCTTCTGCTCCTCTGAGAGGTTCTATGACAGAAGCGGAAGGAGCTGAGGATAGGGCACGATATGAGATGGACGAGGAAATTGTAAAGGAAACACAGGCTACACTTGCAGTAATGGAGAAATTGGGGTTGACTTTGCTTAAACCAAGGGAGGAACTGACTGGGAGGATTGAGCAAATGGTGGCAGAGGAGCGTGAGCAATGGGAGCACGGAGGGGAACAGTAAGTAGTATTCTTTCAGTCAGTATAGTTGTTCGGGGTGTGTAGAATATCCTATGTTTAATATTGGATTTTGGAATGTAAGAGGTATTAGGAGTGTGTTGAAATGTAAGCAAGTGAGGAGATTGGTGGGTATCAATAGTCTCACAGTTTGTTTTCTGGCGGAGACCAAGTTAGCGTCGATGGATGTACGTTGGGTGAGGAGACTATGGCCAGCAGATGAAGTGGGGTGGATTGCTTGTGATGCGCAGGGTAGATCACGCGGGTTGTTGGCAATGTGGGATAAATCTGAGGTGGAGGTACTTCAACAACGTTGTTATATTAATTGGATAGCGTTGGAGTGTCGAGAAAAGCTGACGGGATACATTGTGTGGTGTGTGGGATTACATGCTCCAAACACTGCAGCTGCCAGAGAAGTTTTGTGGAGGGATATATTAGCAGTTAAAACATCTTTCGATCAACCATGGGTATTAATTGGGGATTTCAATGAAGTAATGCTGCCTAGGGAGAGGACAGGCAGCAGTTTTGACACTCGAGGGGCTGAAAATCTGAAGCGGATGTTGGATGAAGGGGGGTTGATAGACCTTCCTTTACATGGCAGTAATTTCACCTGGTTCTCAACTAGATGTGCATCTAGGATCGACAGAGCATTAGTGAGTGCAGGCTGGCTTGTGGAGAATCCGACATTTAATTTGTCAGCTGGTTGTAAACAGCTTTCTGATCATGTTTCATTATTGCTCAAGCCGGATGCTGTGAATTGGGGTCCCAAACCGGTTCGTGCCTGGGATGTTTGGTGGCACGAGAAGGATTTCTTGCGGGTGGTTCGTGATATATGGATGACGGCAGGTGAGAGGCATCCGGGGCGGTTCACATTTATACGTAAACTGCGGTTTCTGCAATATGGTCTTCGACAATGGAGTAAGGACCACTTGGTGCAGCCAGAAGATCATCTGAAACAAATTGTGGAGGAGATTGAAGGGATGGATGCTGCAAGGGTAGGGATGGCACCTAGAAATGATGACGAGGCCAGAAGATACTCCGGGTTGTTGACAGCAAAATGGAGGATCAAATCCCAGTTGGAATCAGTATGGAGACAGAAATCAAGAGTGCAGTGGCTACGCTTGGGAGATTCGAATACTAAATTTTTTCATGTCTGTGCCAGAACCAGGGAGAAGATGAATCAGATAAAAACACTGAATATTGCGGGTACACTTTCCACAAATCCGGAGGAAATCAAAAGGGAGATTCAACGGTTTTATAGCAGTATGTATCAAGAGGATATCGAGCAGTGGCTGGGGGTTGGAGGATTGAGTTTCCGCACTTTGACTACTGAGGCCTCTGATATGTTAATCCAGCGGCTAGAGTCGGAAGAGATTAAACAAGCAGTATGGGAGTGCGGCAGTCACAAAGCCCACGGGCCCGGATGGTTTCAACTTTTATTTTTATAAGAAGGCCTGGGAAGTATTGCAGTCGGAGACTGAGAGATTCTTGGAGGAGTTTCAGAGAACTGGGTATATACCGCAGGGAGTGAATACGTCATACATGGTCTTATTACCGAAGATGGTTGGCACTACCAGTTTAAGAGATTTTCGGCCTATCAGCTTGGTACACGGGATCTACAAAATCCTAGCTAAGATATTGGCTAGACGATTAGGTAGAGTCATATCACCGGTGATATCCGAAACTCAATCGGCGTTCATTGCAGGTAGGCAATTGGTGGAGTCTGTGATGGTGGCGTCTGAGGTCATACATGTTGTCAAAGCGGAACGAAGGAGGGGCTGGTGTCTGAAAATAGATTTCCGTAAAGCTTACGATACGGTGTGCTGGAGCGCTTTGCTGGAAATTATGTTGGCTATGGGGTTTCCTGAAACATGGAGACGCTGGATAGCGAACTGTATAGGAACAGCCAAAGGAACAGTTTTAGTCAATGGAGCTCTTACGGAATCTTTCGAAATGCGGAGAGGTCTCCGACAAGGGGATCCATTGTCCCCATTGTTATTTGACATTGTGGCTGAGTGTTTATCCAGTATGTTATCCAGAGCGGAGGAAGTTGGACTTATCCAAGGAATTTCGATTGGGAGGACCTCGGTTACACACCTGCAATTTGCAGATGATGTAATTCTATTCAATGCAGACGGAGAAGCAGGGTTGCGGAATCTGAAGAGGGTTCTACGGTGCTTTGCATTAATCACAGGTCTGCAGGTCAATTATCAAAAGAGTATGTTGATAGGATTAAATCAAACACCAGAGACAGTGACTCGAATGGCTGCTCAAATACAATGTCGATCTTCAAAATTACCGATTAAGTACTTGGGATTGCCCCTTGGGGCGAATCCTGGGAAGTACAAAACATGGGAAGGGGTGATAAGTAAGTTCAGATGGCGGCTAGCAGGATGGCAAGGGCACATATTATCTCTGGGAGGTAGGCTTACTTTAGTGAAATCAGTTCTTAATTGTATTCCATTATTTTATATGTCACTATTTCGGATACCTAGACGTGTATTAAAAGAGTTGGAAGGATTAGCCCAACGATTTGTGTGGAATGGGGTGGTTGAAAAACGATGTATGCATAAGGTTAGGTGGAGTAGAACATGTCGAAAGAAAGAGAAAGGGGGAGCCGGTTTAGGGAGTATGGAGATTCACAACAGGGCTATGTTGATTAAATGGTGTTGGAGAGTACTCATTGAAGAGGATGCTTTGTGGGCAAGGATGGTGCAGGATCGTTACAATCCCTCCTTACACAGTGAGGGTTTGAAGTTGGAGTGTGGGAATGTATCCTGGATTTGGAAAGGCATTGCACAATGCATTAATGGAGATTATAAGGCTGCTGTCGCTGTTCGTGAACGGTTGCAGTGGCAATTAGGCAACGGAAACAAGATACGTTTCTGGTCTGACTTATGGATTGGTAATGCTTGTCTTGCGCTGCAGTATCCACGGCTTTATGAACTATCCTTACAGAAGGGTGCAAGGGTGGGGCAGATGGGGAGTTGCCAGAATGGTAGATGGCAATGGAGCTTCAGATGGCGAAGGTCATTATTCGTCTGGGAAATGGAAGCTGGAGAGAGGTTGGGAGAGCTGCTGGAACATCATATGCCAAAGTCAGAAACTTGTGATCATATAATTTGGGAAAGGGGTGCGGAAATTCTATCAGTTCGTACACTGGCTAACACATTGGAAGAGGTGCTGGCCGAGGATGAGGTCAATGACATACCGAATGTATGGAAACTTCCAGGTACTGCCAAGAGTAAAGCTTTTGCATGGTTGGCTTGTCAAAATCGCATCTCTTCCAAGGGTCGATTGCATTGACTAAATCTCATCAGCGAGGCGGAGCGATTATGTGTGGGATGTTCGTTGGTGGAGGATAACGCGAATCACATATTACTTCTCTGCCAGGTGGCGTGGCAATGCTGGATGGAGATGTTGAAACGATGGGGAGTACAGGGTCCTTTACCAAAGTCAGTAAGTGATCTGATTAGTCAATGGGGGGGTCTCAACCCAGGAAGACATGGCAATCAAATATGGGACTGCATGTTATTAGCTGGGATGTGGAGCTTATGGTGTGAGCGCAATACTCGTCTGTTTCAGAACAAAGTGCACAGCTCACGGGATGTGGCGATGACAGGTTTACTACGGGGATTGGAATGGGCAAGAGTTCACTTATCAGCGAAGGGGTATATAGGGGCTGAGTTACTTGCTATTGAAGACTGGCACCAGGTTGTTAAGTGAAAGATGTTCTGGTACAGATATACAGGGAGTTAAGATGGCTGTGAATCTCTAAGATGCTCGGTATCTTGTATCTGGCAGCTTTGATATTCATAGATTCTGTCCATTTTGTCTTTTGTTTTTGTAGCGTTAGTTATGTTTTAACAGGGTGATCTGAAGACTCGTGGAGTTCTGCGGGGTGTATTTCAATATTTGTTTGAAATAATATATTTCTCTTTATATCAAAAAAAATAAAATTGAAAATCTTATGTGTGTGGTGGTTATGTGCTATGTTAAGCATGATAAAAGGATAAATGTGCATCAAGTAATATTCTATGTCACGAAATACATGAATGTGTCTATCTTGTTATCTTTGGACTATTGAAATATATAAAATGCATTGGACGTATTTGAGAATCAACATTGGCATGTGGAATACACCAAATCCTCATAAGATAACCTGTACAACCCTTGATTTTATACAATACACACATTGCTTATAGGTCAAACTGACGATAACCCCCAATGGAGCTGGTACTTTCGGGATCAACACAATAAAAGTCTTATTCAATCCATCCATAAATACGCTACTTGGAAAGAAGTCCCAAACTACATCCAAAACCGACTAGCTCTGACAGAAAATATATTGTAACCATATATTATAACCCAACCGGATCAGGGATCTTAACAATCATATGTGCCTCTTCCAAAGAAATCTCCCTTAGCTGGTCTATCACTCCCGCCTCCCCTACCCGCGGAAAAGAAGTTGTAGTATGAAGTGAATGATCCACCTCTTGTTCCGATGAATGCAAATCCTAAAGAACTGGATAGCCATGCTTTTAAGTTCCTCCTCCCCATCCTTTCATTCACCATTAAAATTTTTCAAAGATGTTTGTGATCCTATTTTGTCTTCTTTTTGTCAGTAGACATATAAAAGAAACCAGTATTTCTTCCCAAAATTTGTATATCTTTTGTTCTTTTACACTTAATATGCATACACATTGCAACGGTGCTTATCAGGTAAGAATAAAAAAGTGTGTGCTACACTCTTTTGAGACTGCTAATTAAGCATATTTACTTACAAGCCTAGTGCCTAGTGCCGCCCTGTGCCTAGTGATCGAGTCACTGACACACCTATATATGTCCATATATGAGGAAATTAATGCCTCGTATACAAAAGCAGACGTAACAAAATGACACAGAAAGCGACTTGCTAGCAACTCCCTTCCACCAAAGCTGGCCTTGGCCCCAAAGCAGTATGAAACCTGGACTTGTTTAACCCACCACTTCACACCTCGTGACGCTACAGTGCAGTATGTATGGTCTCTTGAGCAGATGACGAGACTAAGCAACAAGACGGAGCCAATGTGGTTGCAATCACGGACTGTACCATCTTATCACAGCCTTCCACGCCTTTAACTACTATAAATACCAAACTCCCACCTCCACAAAACTCACGACCAATAATTCCAAGAGAAATGGAGAGCCCCCGTAAACTTCTTCTTCTGGCTGCACTGCTGCTTGCAACAATAGCCAGCAGCGGGATGCTTCAGGTTTGCTATGCCCAGAGCATATGCAAAATCTCTGTTGCTGGTTTTATGGCATGCAAGCCTTCTGTGACTCCTCCCAACCCGCCTGCGCCCACTCCAGACTGCTGCTCCGCTCTCTCCCTCGCCAACGTCACTTGCCTTTGCTCCTACAAGAATTCTAAGTTGCTTCCTTCTCTCGGAATAGACCCTCATCTTGCCATGCAACTACCTGACAAGTGCAAGCTTCCCCATCCTGCCAACTGCTGATTATTTAACATAAGATTTCTGAAATACGTTGAAATAAGGGCTGAACATCAAAAGTGCTGCTTTCAGCATTCTTGGAGTCGGCTTACCGTTCCCTGTCCTTCTCCTCTGTTTGTTAATTTCATGTGATTATTATTAAAGTCCATTCCGTTATTACCAGTAAAATTCTTTCTTGTCTATTAAGCTTCCAATCAAACGGCAGCTTTCCTTCATTCCAATAGAAGCCCATGGACCAGCCTGCATAAAATTTTCCTCAATTACACCTTCACAATATTACAGTCTTACAGATATGCAATTCCCATGTTCTTCCCTCTTCAACATACATACATATTACACCATATTGAACGCAAATTGCAGTTAATAAGAACAGCACCCCGACTGAAAATGTTGCGGATATGTAATCTTAATTCCTCATGCCTCTCCACAAGAGTCCTTTGCTGAAGATGAAGATTCAGAACTGTGATTCCAGAGGTCTTTAAGCTCTCCCCTAACCATACCCAATATGATACAAACCCCTGAATTTGCAAAGGGTATATATATAGATACGGTTAGCAACGGGGGACTTGCATGGTCATGACACGTCATAGAAAAAATATCAAAGAAAAACAAAATTCAATACCTAATGTACAGGGAACCAGATAAAGGAGTGCAGGCTGTCCATGCCCATTCATCAGATATAAGCCCAAGTATGTGAGAATGAGACCTAAAGTGCGAAACAACCTTCATCAATGACTTTTAAGGAGACGCAAATATCTCTCTAGCAGTTATCTCATGGAAAATGCAAGCAAAATGATCAACAGGACAAAAGAAGGAAACAAAAAAAAACGAAAACACTAAATAAAAATTGAACTAATATAACTTAAGGAATCACATAATAATGTTGATAATCTATGAAATAACCTGATAAGAACCTGTCACTCCTTAAATGTAAATCACAAGTTCACACAACAGTGAGAACAGTAAGGAAATAGTCTCCCGATACTGTATTGATGATAACCAAAACCTAGGACCTCAGGAGGGGACTCCTACCACTCCCAAATGGGGTATACAACTAACCAAACTAAACAAGCCCCCTGACACTGACGCTCCCGTCCTTAAAAGGACTAAGGCAGCTATCCGTAGCGGTCACCTCAGCTAAAACAAAATATTTCCTACTAGGTAATATCGGATATTCTACTGAAAACTTACTACTTCTTCTGCAATATGCTTTTTGCCCCTTCCACTATACACAAACTTAATTGGTGGCCTAACATAACCTTAGAAAAGTGGTGAAAATTATGGCTTCTAGAGCTCAGAAACGTCATTGCATTTTATAACTGACTGTTCAAAGGATTGATCTACAAATTTGATTGACCTCCTCCATTCCAAAAAATTCTTGCAGTTGCAAGCAACTGTTAGACAAAGCTGTATATTTATTTCGCCATACATACCACAATAAATGTAAATCTGCACGCTTTGGAAAACCATTAGTTCCAGATAGCACTTACTGGCAGAGTTAACTTCACATTCACAGACCCAAGCAACATAGTAGTGGAACACCTAAGACTATGGGGAAATTTGAGGCTTATTCTTATAGAGTAACCTATTTACTGACCAATTAAAATAACAAACTAAAAGTTTCTAACAGGCGAGCAAGGAAATTAAAAATGGACAAAGTAAAAGAGCGCCCACCAAATCCATAGCCAATTGTCAACCAAATAAAATACCCGCTTGAGAGGCCCTTCTTCTTTTCTTTGTCAAATCTAAAAACAATGATCGGAATAGAAAAGTCAAGGAAACGAATAGCATAGAAGGGAAAAAAACAAAAACCAAATGGTGATAGTGCATGGAGAAAATCAGTAAAAATCAAATCAAAGCAACTAGGATAACAAAAAGAGTGGCATAATAAAGATAAAGGAGAAGCCAATGACTGCATTATGTGAACAAGAATGTTTTGAAGTTTCCTATCTTTCACACAAGATATCTTCCAATGCAAACTTACCCGAAACCTTACCATGTAACAAAATGTTTTAAAAGATACTAGTACGCATTGTAGAAAACACAAATAAAATTCCAAAATATTATAAAAATGTGAATATAAATTCCAAGGTGATTGAACTCTTCCATGGGCTACTATAGCTGCTTTTATCCAATATCTTCAGGAATGATAAAAAGAAACGAACTTACTTAATTCATACAAATAAATGGAATCAAATTTTTCTTTGCCATACTATGTTTGTGTGTGTGTGTGTATGTGTATGTGGATTTGGAACACTCTAAGTCAACCTATAATAGTGATGTTAATCAATATAGAGAAATGAAGATGCATCAAGATTATCACATTGTTAAATAATTTTTTGAAAGTATTTTATAAAATTCCATTGAAATAATTGATGGCTGGAATACGAAAAGTTAACAGAAAGGTAGGAGAAGCTTTTTGATAAGGGATAGTAAAAAGAAGTTAGAATTGAGGTTACTAGAATGAAAAGGAACCCCAGAGAGGGTGTGAAGAATAAGACTACCTTGCCTGATTCCTTGTACTGTGGGTATAAATATGAGGTTCTGTGCAAACAAAACATTATAAATGGTATTTTACATCTGGTTCTGATTCCACTAATGGTATCTATTATCTGAACAAACCGGACACAGTAAAACAAAGATATTCATTCTGCCAATTTATCACAGCAAGCAGTCACATAAATCCAACATAGTACCTGTATGCAAATGATACAAGCAAACCAGGGAAAAGAATGTCTCCAAATCCAATCATGTCATAACCACCCCAAGGGTCATCAAAACGAGGAATTCTCAAAAGCATGGGAATAGATTCCCCACCACTGTTATCACCTCGAGCAACCTACAAGAAAGAGAGCATCACTCATTTAAAAGAATTTTTAAAAAAAGTCATTGCAGATCTCTTCTCACAACCATGTTTTCTACTAAAATCACTTCTAAGTGAAAAGTTGGAGTAACAGCATATGATTACTCATATCACAACAGAATCTAGAAAGCATATTTCAATAATCTTCAGCAATGAAGAACAGACCAAAGTCCAATTTAGGAATCATTAATTTTTTGGTTCAATACTTTTTTTTCTCTTTCAATTAGGAAATGGCATTTCTGTGGAGCCTGTACAGATGTATTTTCCTTATTTTTGCAAACATAAGTTTGGGGAACCCTAGGTCAAGCTTTACCTCAGTATACTTGTGCCGACTCAGTGGCAACCTTAGAGTCTACCAGGTTAGTTCGCCACAAACAAGATATGACAGTCAAATTATTCGTGCCATTGGAGAAATATGGAGGTCTGGGGGCAAAGGAATATTGCAAAGACGGGAAGGTGCTTTACTCCCAGAAAACAGCATATGTCAACTCAATCATGCCATTCAACAGGGTTTCCATCCTAGAAAATGCCTAAGTCGATCAAAAGCACCATTCTCTGTTTAATCTCATTCAGTTCTGTGAGATGTCTTGATGATGTAAGGTTTTCATCACCAGAACCCACCTCAACCAATCTTCCACATATTCATGAGTTCACAACAAAAAGACCAAAAGCATCCCTATAAGTCCTCCTCAGTGGGACCACCTTGACTTCCGATTGCTATAATAGATTTAAATCCAACTCAATCTAGGTTTGCAGATCTTCACCAAAATTTTCTAATAGGTTTTATCTCTTTATGTGGCAGGTACAAATAAACACATTCCCCAATAATATTTTCATTGCTTTACAGTTCCATACAACACAATTTCAATAAACGTTGCTTTTAGCATTCTGACTGCAATATCAATATTCTTCATTAATTCCAAGTTTCAGTAGCACAACAAATAACTTAAAAGATAGTAGGAAGAGCTGGGATTAATACTTACAACAATCATGACACTCTGATGAAATATTATTGGTGATAGAAAGACCCAAAAGATGTCATATACAAATGCACAACAGAGAAGTACTGTAGCAACCTGAAAAGGAATAGCAATATCAGAACAAAGGAGAAATGCAGAGGAATTGAATTCATGATGGGAAGTGAAAGCTTTGATACCCTAATATTTGGCAATCGAGCCACCTGTAAGACAGTTATCATCAAGCAGATACCCTGACAACAAAAAAGTTGTAGTTTAATATCAAACAATCAACACCTCAAATAATTTGAACCAACCAATATGGTGCATATTGCTTGCGAGTCTAATTTGTAAATATAAATATAAGGCTCGAAGTTTTGTGTTCTGCATCTTTTAAGTAATAAAAATTAAATGCTATGTTTCCCAAAAACAACAAACATTTCCATTTTCCAATTTTTTTTTCCATTTTGCATACTGTCAAAAGAAATAGCCCCCAGCAAACAAAGACTAACCATTCACTTCTTCTATCCAATCCCTCTTTAGAGCAATATAGACAGTGCCAAACCATATTAAATGACCCTTGCCGGAAGTTATCCTTTGTGAGCTCTACCTTCACATTTCTTACATCCTTCTCGACTTGGAAATTCCTAATGTTATGACATTTCCATTTTATTATCATCCGTGTCATGCTCAATTCATGCACTTATTCTTCACTAGCACAAACAACATAGAAGGTCAACCAATTGCTTTATAAAGTTTCCCGTTAACTGAAGAAAAAATATTAGTTTCAGAGCTCCACGAATCAAAGACTTTTACATTGTAGAATTTCTGCAATCTGATAGAACAATTTTATTGAAAATACTAAAGCTATAATGGCTACCTCATAGTGGTTTAAAATCCAAATTGTTAATCCTTAAAGGAAAGGTAATAACTACCACTAGCTGTCCATATTAATTGAAATGCCTCATAAAAATAAAAAAGCTCTAAACCTCACTGCTACAGTGTGTGTGAAAATTTTCATGTATAATATACTCCTTTTCTTGAAAAGTTCCCACATCATATATGTGGCAACTGAAGTCTTGTTTTAACAGTTGGGAACATATTACATGACAAAGGAGGAGCCAACTTCCAACCTCCAATACCAAGTTGTTGCTACTCGACCAATTAGCATAGTAATCATTTCCACCCAACAAAACAACATTATGAAAGCTTACAACTGTGTTCATCTCAGCACAACAAAAACAATGCATCAAGAAAACTACATCCACATCATTTAAACAAAACTTACAAGAAGATCTTGTCCAACCCATGAATATGATGCCTGCCGATTTACCGCCCAGAAAATTGCAAAATTCAAGCAACCAATCATTACAAGAAGAGAAAGAAGAGTAGTTTCCCCAAATAGAGGTATATTTACTTTCTTCTGCCCACAGTTTCTACATACTCTGCTCAGTTAAACAAAAAAAAACTCAAAACAAAATTATAGCATGAACTTGAAAGTTCATATGTACAAAAGAATGGTAAATAAATCCCCCAGTTACCTTGAAATCAGAGTTAAAATACAGTTATGCATCCCCTGAGGTAACATGAAAAAAAAAATTGCTTCATTAAGAAAGAAATTTGAAACTGTTGTTCTGCTAATACAGACATGATTACAAGGATACTGAAATATAATCATGCAGAAGCTGGTTGCTTTTTTACCAAAATGTCCATTATGCAGGCATTAGGATGCAAGGACTTTAGAGTAGACTTGAAATTTGCTAAAAGAAGCACGCAAATCATTTTTAAACAATTTATATGAGATCATAATAACAAGCCTGCCAAATAACTACCATGCAAATATCTTCCCCATCTTGAGTAAAAGTTCACAGCATTCTAACTAATAAAACATGTAGATATGTCAGTGCCCAAAGCTAAGCATGTTTCATTATTTCTATGGATAACCCAGGCTACATATTTCCAAATTAAATATAAATTACACCGTATTCAAACATATAAGTAGAATAGAGACAGATCTATGTTCAACATAAAGCGGGGATATGCTTTTCAAAATCAAGACAATCCAAAAGGTTTTCCATGCACCAGTACAATAAAACTGCAAATGATCACATGAAACATTGAGGATGATATGATCCCAGCATTCAATTGGTTATTTGGAGCTTCTAGAGCAACCCAGAGGTCATCTTCATATCTTTCTTTTTCATTGATATCTAGCTAAAAGAAAACACATTTGAACTTTTTTGCGATCTGAAAACACAATATTCACAGTAATACAGCAAAGAAGAGTTTCTTGGACTTTCATTCCCTCAAATATAGCATTAAATTCTTGAGAAAAACCTTGTACCTCAATGCCACCAATGCAGAAAAGTACAATCAGCAGCCAGACAAACCAACTGGACATGAAGAAGTAAAGTAGCACTAGAAAAGTTGATGCTGTTATGACAAAGATCACTGCACTCTTGGCATCAATATCAAGGACATCCTGTTCCAACTCGTCTTTGGGTGCTGAACCACTTGATGTGTCCTTACCCCAGCACAGACAAAATTTAAATAATATTAGTACTAACCTAAACTCAAGAAATCTAAAATGAAGAAGAGGGAAAAAAAAAAAGAAGAAGCAAGACATGTATCACATTTCTTTTCTACAGACATGTGAGAACAACAAAATTCTGCAGAAAATTTTCTTATCATGGAGATGTCACAATCTCTTCCCACAGTTCAATGAATCTTTCTCCATAGTATAACACTAAAACCTTAGATATTCAAGGATAGTGTTTAAGGTATAATGCACTACTGACTATGGAATTTTATTTTGTTAATTTCTCTTGTTTGTAAAGAAAAGCAGACAGGAACAGATTTGGGGGAATATTTGCAATAAAAAGCAGGAAAGACATATGGAAGGAAACCCTTATTTTTAGCATTTCAATGAAGCCTAGTATGCAGTAACGCATTCTGTGTTAGTTTAATCTTCAGCTATCTGACAATCTTATTCCATTCCATTTCCATCAACTGCACCAACCACAATATAGATTTTCACCTATGGCCATCAAACAGTCATCCTTCAAGGCAAAATCAATAACATTAGCAACTTCATTAAGTCACTTAGAAGTCATATGCGCAAGAATTAATGAAGCTTGGAAACATTTCCATGAAAGGAAATATAATCTCAAAATATTAGACCAAAAGGCAGTACAGGAAGTACTGACAGAAGAACTTTCAACCTTTTTCTTGATGACTTCCAGTAACTCATAAAATGCTAACATATAGTGGGTTTCTTCTTTATTTGGTACAGTTACAGGATTGTACAGATAAAGATAGTCACCCTACCAGTGAATTGTCCACACAAACCTCACCAAAGTATCCATTTACTATGTATAATCACAGACTGTTAGCAACGCAGGTCAGCAGAAGGAGGGAGGGGGCACAACCGTTACGGAAAGACAAAGAGAACATGACGTGCCTATTATTGTGTACAGCCGTAGGAAGAAGGCCACGTAAGAATTCGTTATTGACAGAGAGAGTTGGTTACAAGGGAGGGAGAGAAATGTATATAGGGAAGGGTCTGACAAAATAGAAATCATCCAGGATCACTGTTATTGATTCGGCTACAGCTTGGGCACCAGATCCTTGAGGATTCTGGTGATTGACTTACTTGTTCATATTACATATTCAATAAAATCATCTACGTTCCTTCTTTTCTCCATTGGTCTCTCTCTTTTCATACTTGCTCTATCATTGGTGCGGTGAACGTGCTCGTACCTGTTCATGCCAAACACACGAATGGAATCTCGGGTGGACCAGATAGAGCGCGGGTTGGGTCTCTTGGATCAGAAGTTATCCTCAGTCACCGCTGAAGTCGGTGATACCAGGCAGCAGTTGGAGGAGATCAAGTCCTTGCTTCAGGCCGTTCTCCGCGGGAAGACAACGGTTGACGGGCCTTCGGCCGTGGCTTCTTCGCCAGAGCCTGCACCACATTGCGAGACTCAGGGTTCGGAAGGCAATCCCCCGTCCTCTTCATCGGGTCCTAATCCTTTCGCTCGTCACGTCACTGGTGATGATCTCCATCTCTCATCCAAACGAATCGACCTTCCTGCCTTCACGGGAAATGATCCCCTCAGTTGGGTTCGTCGGGCGGAGCAGTACTTCCTCGTGCAGCGTACCCCGGAGAACCTTAAGGTCACCTTGGCCTTGGTCTCCATGGAGGGGCATGCGCTTCATTGGATGACCTGGTTACAGGATCGGAAGCCAGAGTTGACATGGGCGGATGTCAAGCAGGAATTACTCGAACACTTCACAGGGGCACTTGCGACCAATCCGTATGAATTGCTTGCTGCTGTACGCCAGACAGGTTCGATGGATGACTACATTCGCGAATTCGTTGCTCGTTCTGCGCAGATTCGTGATTGGCCAGAGCAAGCCTTTGTTGGCCAGTTCTTGAATGGGTTGCGGGAAGAGATCCGCGCACGGATCCGTTCGAAGGATACTACCGAGCTTTATCGCACCATCCAGCTTGCCAGGGAAGTTGAGTTCGAGGTCGAGGTTCATAAGCGAACCGGTGCCTGCCAGTGGGAGAAGAGCAGGGTTTCGTATGGTTTGGGGGAGAAGGCTGGAGCTCTTCTTGGACCCTCGGGGTTCTCTCTTTCAACCCACTCTGTTTCGGGTGGGAAGGGCACGGGGTCCAGTACATCTGCGGGTTTAGGAATTTCTTCCACTCGTCCGGGCCAGCCTGTGAGTTCTGTGGGCTCAATGTCCACTAACAAGTCTTCTGTCTCTGTTGCTCCCAAAGGTGTTCGACGTTATTCCCAGCAGGAATATCAAGATATGCGAAAGAAGGGATTGTGTTTCCGCTGTCAGCAGCCTTACCATCCCCTTCATCAGTGCTCGTCCAAGTCGCTCCAGACTATAGTTTTGGATTTCGGTGAGGAGGATCCCATCTGTACCCAATTGTCAGCGGAGCCTGAACCGGATAAACCTTCTCCTGTCGTAGATGATCATCTTTTCCAGTTGGAATTGCCCTACTTCGCCATGAGTGGTTTGGGCCATTATCAGACGATGCGTTTTCGCGGCAGCATTGGCGGCACTCCAGTGGTGGTTATGGTTGATAGTGGGGCTAGCCATTGTTTTATCTCGGGGGGATTAGCATCTCACAGCGGCCTCAGGACTGAAGACACTCAGCCCATCTCAGTGCGGCTTGGTGACGGCTCTCGCAAGGTGATTGCTGCTATTAGCCCGCAAGTGTGTATTAACTTGTCAGGTTTGTCGATTGCGGTGGATTGTTACATTTTTCCTTTGGGTGGTGTTGACGTGATCTTGGGTGTGTCGTGGTTACGATCGCTGGGTACTATCACGGCGAACTGGAACACCATGACCATGGAATTTCAGCTGGCCGGCAGGAGGGTGTGCCTGGTTGGGGACCCTGCACTATATAGCAAGCCTTTGGCTCGCAAGTCCGTTACTCAGTTGTCCGAATTCCAATTCGGGTTGCTTTTGTGGCAGCTCACTCAGGAAGTTCCGGGTGTTCCCCCCTTGGCTGCGAACCAGCAGGCCGAACTCACGGGTTTACTGCAACGGTTTGCGGGAGTCTTCAGCGAACCTGCTGGGTTGCCTCCAGTCCGCCCGACGGATCATCGTATCCCGTTGCGCGCAGGCATCGATGCCGTGAATGTCCGCTCCTACCGTTATAGCCATCATCAGAAGGGAGAATTGGAGAGGCAAGTCGCGGACATGTTGGCAACGGGGGTGATCCAGCTCAGCGCCAGTCCCTTTTCCAGTCCGGTTCTTTTAGTTCGCAAGAAGGATGGCAGTTGGCGGTTCTGTGTAGATTATAGGGCTTTGAATCGGGCCACAATTCCGGATAAATATCCCATTCCAGTTATTCAGGAGCTGCTGGATGAGCTGAAGGATGCTCAATTCTTCTCCAAGATTGATCTCCGTTCTGGATATCATCAGATCCGTGTTAGGGAGGAGGATATCCCCAAGACGGCGTTCCGTACTCACTCTGGCCATTACGAGTTCAGAGTAATGCCTTTTGGCCTTACTAACGCGCCAGCGACGTTTCAGGCGGTCATGAACGATCTATTCCGCCCTTTTCTTCGTCGCTCGGTGCTGGTGTTCTTCGATGATATCCTGGTCTATAGTAAATTTTGGTCTGACCATTTACTTCATTTGCAGCAGGTTTTGCAGCTCATAGCCGACAACAAATTCTTCGCTAATGAAAAAAAATGCGCATTTGGTAGAACTTCGGTGGAATATTTAGGCCATATTGTGTCTGCCGCTGGCGTTGCCATGGACCCAGCGAAAATCTCGTCTGTGCTGCAATGGCCTACACCAACGTCAGTTAAGATGGTCCGCGGATTCCTTGGATTGACAGGGTACTACCGCCGATTTATACGCAATTACGGCCAGATTGCAAAACCTCTCACGGACCTATTGAAGAAGGATTGCAGCTCCACATTCACATGGAAGGAGGAAGCTCAATTCGCATTTGACCAGTTACGCAATGCAGTCACCTCAGCTCCCGTGTTAGCCATGCCAGATTTCTCTGTTTCGTTTGTGGTAGAATGTGACGCATCTGGGTTAGGAGTGGGGGCTGTCTTGATGCAGTACGATCGGCCGATTGCTTACTTTAGCAAGGCTTTGTCTGCTCGCGACCTGGCCAAGCCAGCCTATGAGAAAGAGCTCATTGCGCTGGTGTTAGCAGTTCGTCACTGGCGGCCATATTTGATGGGTCGAGCTTTCCTTATTCGGACTGATCACTGCAGCCTTAAGCATTTGTGGCAGCAGCATATCACCACTCCGGCCCAACAGCATTGGGTGTCCAAACTTTTGGGGTATGAGTTCACCATCGAATACAAGTCGGGTCGGTTGAATAGAGCTGCTGATTCCTTGTCCCGCCAGCTTGAGGAGGTGTCTATCTCGGCCCTATCGGTTCCCTATTGGTTGCAGTGGGAATCGTTTCTCCAGGATACCCAGGCTGATCCGAAATACCAGTTGCTGCGCCAGCAGCTGGAGTCATCTTCCGTAGCACATCCCCACTTTCAGCTGCTGCAGGGCAAGCTATTTTATAAGGGTCGCCTGTATATTCCAGAATCCTCAACTTGGCGTCAACAACTCCTGGAGGAGTTCCACTCTACCCCTACAGGGGGCCATTCGGGGGCATTTCGCACTTATAAGCGCTTGGCTGCCAATGTGTACTGGCCGGGAATGCTGAAAGCCGTCCAGCGTTTTGTGGCAAGTTGCGACGCTTGTCAGCGCAATAAAACGGAGACTCTGTCCCCAGCCGGCTTGTTACAACCACTGCCCATTCCCACCGTGGTATGGTCTGATATCGCTATGGATTTCATCACGGGACTGCCCCGATCCAATGGCCTGGATTGCATCTTTGTTGTGGTTGACAGACTGAGCAAGTATGCTCATTTCGTGGGCCTGCGCCACCCTTTTTCCGCGAAATCTGTGGCTGAGTTGTTCTCCCGCGAGGTGGTTCGACTACATGGGATCCCCACGTCAATTGTGAGCGATCGGGACCCGGTGTTTCTCAGCTGTTTTTGGCAGGAATTGTTTCATTCTTGGGGGACTAAGTTGCAGATGAGCACAGCATACCACCCTGAGACGGATGGCCAATCCGAGGTTCTAAATCGTTGTCTCGAAACTTATCTCCGATGTTTTACATCAGACCAGCCTCGCCAGTGGGGTAAGTGGCTGCATTGGGCGGAATTTTGGTACAACACTAATTTTCATGGCGCCACTCAATTCACTCCTTTTGAAGTAGTGTATGGCAGGCCCCCGCCTTCGTTGCAACATTTTCTTCCCGGAGAGTTTCGAGTGGCTGCGGTTGCTGCAGCACACACTGCTCGCGATGCAATCTTACGACAGTTGAACTATAACCTCTTACGTGCTCAGCAGAAGATGGTGGCTTCGGCAAATAAGCACAGACGGCCTGTTAATTTTGCTGTGGGCGACAGAGTGTATCTCAAGCTCCGTCCACATCGCCAGACATCGTTAAAACGGCATACGTACCAAAAGTTGGCGCCCAGATTTTACGGTCCCTTTGAGATTGTCCAGAAGGTTGGTTCGGTGGCTTATCGCCTGCAGCTTCCACAGGATTCCCGTGTGCATCCTGTTTTTCATGTTTCATTGTTGAAGAGGGCACTCGGATCATCACAGGCTGTTTCTGCACTTCCGCAGGACTGGGATTCCACAGCGCCAGTTTTTGTTCCTGAATCAATCCTCAGCTCTCGCAGCTTGGGTGCTTCAAGTGTTCCTTGTCACCAGCTGTTGGTTAAATGGCAGGACCAACATGACAACGATTCCACGTGGATCTCGTGTGCTGATTTTAGGTGCCAATTCCCTTACTCAAACCTTGTGGACAAGGTTTGTTTCGACAGAGGCGGTATTGTTAGCAACGCAGGTCAGCAGAAGGAGGGAGGGGGCACAACCGTTACGGAAAGACAAAGAGAACATGACGTGCCTATTATTGTGTACAGCCGTAGGAAGAAGGCCACGTAAGAATTCGTTATTGACAGAGAGAGTTGGTTACAAGGGAGGGAGAGAAATGTATATAGGGAAGGGTCTGACAAAATAGAAATCATCCAGGATCACTGTTATTGATTCGGCTACAGCTTGGGCACCAGATCCTTGAGGATTCTGGTGATTGACTTACTTGTTCATATTACATATTCAATAAAATCATCTACGTTCCTTCTTTTCTCCATTGGTCTCTCTCTTTTCATACTTGCTCTATCACAGACCATGCAAAATCTTTCAAGATATTTCATGCTCACACAACAAGTTCTTCACAGGTACAATAAAGGTCAAGCATGCTCATACTTCTACATTTGTAGAAAGATCAATCCAGCAAACGAATACAAAGTTACAAATAGGACAGGCGGAACTTGATGATAATAATGAATAAAAAGGATGCGATGTTAACCTTCGGTGATAATTCATTGTACTGCCCATATGTCTCTTGAGAAGCAGTTAACTCTGGCCAAAGTGAAGCACCAACAACCGTTCCAACAGCCATCATCCACAAAAATATCACTGCAAGGTCTATTAAGGGACGTTTGGGTGCATATAGTAAAATTTCCACTGCATTTAGAAAGTACATGCAAGGTTAGAGAAATGGTAATATAGTGCTTGAAAGTTTTCCAGCCCAGAAGCTAAAAAAAAACTTAAAAAATTTTACGCTTTATGCATTTATCTTAACTATAATGCATGACCACATTAATTTTCATCTTACTATCCAACCGACAAATCGGACAATGATTATTACACTACTCTGATGGAGAACCTATAGCAGGTTACCTCCTGGATCAACATATTCTCTGCTGACCAGGTGATCCACAATTCACCTAATTCACCACCACAGCACTTCCCTAACATATTCATATATAGAAGCAAACGGTGCAATAATACAGGATATACTAATACAGATGATTATGGTGTAGAAAACTGTAAAACTTCAGGCCCACCTTTCTGTCCGCCAGCCGTTGATTTGTTAAGATATTCACCTCCTGACTTTGTAATCATCACAGTAGGAATTGATATATCTAGAGCAGAAGTATTGGCTTCACAACCCATCTCGGCCAGCTCTAAAAGAGTGCAAAAGAGATAAGATAAATAAATTAAATTAAACAAGATGGGGGCAGTAAACAACAAACTCTACAGCATTGCAATAACCAAATCAAACCACAAGTAATTCTCTATCCGTATATAAAGCAAGAAGAACAGTGAAAAAACAACCTTCTTGGTCATTTATCACCAACAGGGCTGCCGCACCTCCTGCTTGTGCAACTTTTGCCTTAGTCATGAAAGAGCACTCACCACGCATGGATAAAACAATAGAACCATATACCTGCATAACTTATAATAACCATAACCAACTTTTAAGCAAATTTTCTGCAATGCATTTTGTTAGATAAATTCAACAACCTTACACCGAAACTTAATCATTGAGAGAGCACTGTAAGACCTTGGAAGAGGAATTGGAGCAGGCATTTAATGGATCAGAATAAACAGCAGTCAGTCTGGGAGCTTTTTCAGCCTCAAGTGGCAATGAAGCCCCAAAGCTTGCAGTTAGCCCGCTAAACATTTTGCCTTGGTCATTATTTACCCAGTTCTTAACCTTCACCTGCAAGAGTTACAACCATTACACAACTGTAAGTCTACAAGTGATCAGTTATGTAGATGGGTTCCCCATGACCGATATTGAGAAGAACACTAGAAACAAGCTCAAGGCGAAGAATAGATCTGGATAGAAAATTATTTTATTGTTGTCATCTAATTTACAGAACTAAGCATTCATTGCAATTCACTCGCAATAGCAATATAACTCACAGAAGAAAGGAAACAAACGAAAGGTTCGAAATTCGAGGAAATATAGAATAGAAAGGCAAAGAAGAAGACAAACAAAAACTGCAGTAAAAGGGGAAAATTACGAGGGTGTAAGGGTGGTCGCAGCCGGGGAACTTGGGGGAGACGCCGTCGTATGATGTGTCATCGGAGGCTGATGCGAAGGCAGTAAATAGGAAGAAGAAGAAGCAAAAAAAGAAGAGGAGTCCAAACGGAATGGTGATCATGATAGGTTACTGCGTCTTGATCTTGTGTTTCTGGTTAGGGACAAACAACTAATCCGCCCTCCACTCTGGAGCCGAAAAGAAGAGGGGCATTTCCTGATGGGGGAGAAAGCCTAAAACGCCATACATATCATTTATTTTTTCTTTTCATTTACTTGTATTTTCATGTGCGTTTCTCTTCTTGCTTTTGACCCAAAAATAAAAAATAAAAAATACAAAATAAAAACATGTGTGTTTCTCTAGCTTGATCTGCCGTCCGGATTTGGAAAACTAGGAAGGGGTAAATCCCTGCTTCGTATGACGGTCTATAACTTTTTAGCACTTGCCCAGGTAAACTGAATGTGAAGTTGCCCGGGTAAGCTGTCAAGCCTTAATTTTAAGTACTGTTTAGTAATTGCCATAGTGAGTAGTTAAATGAATGTGAAATTGTCCAGGTTAATTGTCAAGCCTTAATTTTATTTTATATTTTTATGTTATATACTCTATATTATTTTGATGATTGGAAAAAAAATTATATATATATACATATTGATAAAAAAGACATTATTTTAACTCACTTGCGACATATTGACTATTTTAAATATTTGATTTAGGTTTTTAGGAATTTTTGAGACTCGGGTATGAATACCTACCCCAATTTTCACTCCCTATACACACACAAAGGAGCCAAAATCAGATTTATTTTTTTCTAGCTTGAGAGAACCCTTGAGCTTTTTCCTAAAACACTTCTCCTTCATTGATGGATTTCCACCTGTATTGTGAAGATTTCAAGCAAGATTTGTCGGTTTCTCCATTTTTTACAAAAATTGCACTTTTATGGTAATGTCCTGTTTTCTTTGCTTTCTTGATCGATGGTTGGTTTCTTTTGTGTTGCTGAGATGTTTCCTGACAGAGGCACATAGCTCAACATTTTCAATTCACCTCGGTAGTACCAAGATATACCGAGCTTTGCGAGAGAAATATTGGTGGTCCGGGATGACGAGGCTCATTATAGAGTTTGTGGCTAGGTGTTTGGTATGCTAGCAAAGCATCAAAGACTCGTAGGACTACTTCAGTCACTACCCATTCCGGAGTGGAAATGGGAACACATGACGATGGACTTCGTGGTCGGATTTTTTAGATCTCAGCAAGGGTATGACGTGATATGGGTGATAGTGGACAGACTGACCTAGTCTGCACACTTCCTCCTCATCAAAGTGACAGATACACCAGAGAGGTTGGCATCGAGGTATATGGACGAGATTGTGAGACTGTACAGAGTTTTGGTATCTATCGTATCGAATCATCCGAGATTCACATCCTGATTTTAGGGGAAGCTTCACAATGCTTTGGGTACCAGACTGAATTTCAGCATGGCTCCACCCTCAGACAAATGGACAATTGGAGAGGATGATTCAGATTTTAGAGGATATGCTTCGGGCATGTGCGTTGGACAGGCAGACTACTTGGGACCATTGCATATACCATTAACTAAGTTCACGTACAACAACAGCTTTCAGGTTTCCATCTGTATGACATCATATGAGGCTTTGTATGGTAGGCGGTGTCGTACACCTTTGTGTTAGGATGAGCTATGCAAGAGGAAGCTTGAAAGTCTCGAGATGATTGAATAGGTGACAGAGCAATTAGCTTTGATCAGACAGCGGTTGAGGATAGCTCAAGACAAACAGAAGAATTATGCACAAAACTACTGACGAGATCTTGAGTTTGAGGTTAGAGATATGGTGTTTCTAAAGGTCGTACCTTGTAAAGGTGTGACTCGGTTTCAACAATGTGGCAAGTTGGCACCGAGTTATATTGGACCGTATGCCATCACCGAGAGTATTGGAGTAGTGGTATACAGACTCGACTTGCCACCATATTTAGAGAGGATCCATAATGTATTCTATATTTCGATGTTGATGAAATATATTAGGGATTCCTCTCATGTTTTTGAGATGTCACCAATTGAGATAGCCAATGACTTATCCTATTCGACTCAGCTAGTTGCGATTGTGGAAAGTGTGGTGAAATAGCTTTGGCATCGTAATGTTCTGATGGTTAAGATGGTTTGGTGCAGTGATAGATATGAGGAGATGACTTAGGAGACCGAGTAGTCGATGAGAAAGAAGTACCCGCAGTTGTTTGAGGCATAAGGTAAGTGCATTTCGAGGACAAAATTCTTATAAAGAGGGGAGGATGTGAGACCTCATCCCTTCGAGTGCCTAGTCAATGAGACCGTTCAGCAAGAGTGTCCGATTTTGACCAAGGCTGACCAGTTTGACCCAAGAGTTGACCGTTGACCCAAGAGTGACCTTTAGGGTGGACACAATCAGAGAAAGCCTAGGTGTGTGTATTTAGGTGTCTTAGCAAGTGGTCTAGGTTGAGTGTCGAGGTTTGAGTCAGTGGAAATAAATATTGGCCGATTCTGGGTCCGTTTTGAGTGACAGGGACCTTTGGGTCGAAAAACCTGTTTTGGCCCTATCAGATATTTTCAGGGCCTGGTTATCCATTTTTTAGCTCAATTGATTATTTAAACCCATTTTTTATGATTATTGGTTTTAAAGTTTGTTTTGGCCCACTCGGGACATATCGGGCTTTTAAAATGTTTTAATTGGATCTTTTTGAGATTTTGGGCCCGGGTTATAAACACCCAGCCCGACCCGACACTTAAACTTTCTAAATATCAGAATCAGCCAATAGCCCATTCTCTCCCTATTTTCTCTCTCCCGTTTTCCCTCCCAATAACACCGTTCAAAATCCATCGATTTTCTTTCGACGAAAACCATCGGGCATCGACCTTAATCACTTTCCTAACATTCCTCGGTTGATTTCCATTGCTAGTTGTTGATCGAGGAGCCGAAATCTATTGTTCTTCGTGTTTAGGGAACTTTTGGGGGATTTTGTGGTAAGTGCTCTAAATCTCCATTTTTTTCATCAATTTTTAGTTTCGATAGTCCCCTATCATTGTTGCTGAGTCAGTTTGGTGGTTTGACCTGTCGACAACATCCAATGATCCATGAGTGAGCGTTTTTCAGTTTAGTGGCATGTTTGGTAATTTTGGACATTTTGCGATTTTGATTGAATTATCGATTCTAAATGTTTCGATGCTCAGGTTAGTCAATTTGTGTGTCATGATGTGACAACCCCAATTCCTAACTATTACTATTTACTTCGATTAAGGTCATCAGCGCCGTGAAACCCAAATAGCCCAAATGACATCTAGGAACTATCTGAATCTCACCAGGCTTACCATTAACTTTCGATTTTTAGCATGTTTATTTCTAAATTTTTTTAACAACGATTGGAGCATGATATTGGGCAATTATTCTGGTAATATATGGAGTGAATAAAACATCAGCGGAAGTCTTTAGATTAAATCATTGGGTTCATAACACACAAGTCCCATAGGGATCCAAACAACCAGCAAGAAATTCTCCAAATATATTTCGGAAATAGCAAGAAAAGGAAGGATCTGAAAATAAACCAGAAAGTAGTCCAATCATTCATGTTATATGCACAAGTAAACAAGGATCAAGTATGCAAATGTGATGCGATATTGCCCCGCCGTGCAACCTTGATCTCACACATTGGTACCACGGATAGTGGATGTACCTAAGCCTGAAAAATAGTAAAAACAACGGTATGAGATTTCAAGAATCTCAGTAGGGTCGCAGCATCAAAAGATCTGCAAAAACTCTAAACACAAATCTCCCATATCGCATTACATAATTCCTAGACATCTGAAGGGGATCACGTAATTCAAAAATCAATCAAAAAGGGGTTAGGGCCGAATCTTTGGTTGAGGGAGGACTACAAACACTTCCGAAAGTATCTGAAGTACATAGGTAAGTGGAACTTATCAGATTGCTCTCGGCAATGAAGAAGAAAGGCCATCCCCTTCCACTTGTGTTGTCCAAGGCTTACTGCACAAAGGATAAACGGTTAACACACAAGCTAATCAGTAAGCCTAGTAAGTCGTCTTGTCACACACGGACTTGGGCATCCCAAACCACACAAGGATAAGGGCTTCCTGCCACACAAGGACAGGGTTTCGGCCATACAAGGAACAGACATCCAGCGAGCTCTTGCTTGGGTTTCGCCACCCATACAACTCCCATACCAGTAAGAATCTCTCCTCTCCCTAGGAGCATCAGCGCTTACCCCAAATGGCCACTGGAAAAGGATCCTGACACACAAAAACGTACAAGCACACACAGGCAAGTACAAAACATAATACCATAGCAGGGTATCCTCAATCATGTCAGAACACAATCAGCATATTCAATTCACAGAACATATGCAACTCAGGCATTCAAAACCTAACTCAGGGGTTCGATATAGCCTATGAGATTCACATCTCAAACCGAAATTCATACTCTCACCCTATAATCAATTCGCATGCAATACAACAAGGGCAGGTATAAAAAATATCAAGAAAATAACAGGGGTCTATGGAGAAAATAACAGGGGTCTCTGGAGAAAATAACAGGGATCCTCAATGTGGCCATTACGCCAAACAACTTGTACTATAGGCACGCTTCGACTGCGAAGCTTTCGAACTGACCGATCTAGTATGGAAACTGGATGTACGGGTTAGGATAGGTCTTCAGCAACTTCAACTTTGTAATTTTCTGTGACTTCGTTGTTTTCATTTGCTTGATTAGTATCAGGAAGTTTTTCATCTTTTGAGTCATCAAAAGCCTCAATCTGGTCATTGTCCACCACGTGTCCATCTTTATCACTTAAGCCTTTCTCTGGAAAATCTGCTCTTAACACAGTTGGGAAATGGTTCAGCTTCCATGTCAGAAAGTATCCCCCTTTCAGAATATGCTTCGGGAAGAGATCTATGATCCATCTTTAGTAAAATTCCTAATTTTAATGGCTGAGGTACAAGGGAACTATAAGCAGACAAGGGTGTCCACGGAGAGGTTTTCTCTATAGCTCCAAGGTTAACCGGCTGAGATGCAGATGAACTATGAAATGAGGATAAGCCCCATGGTGAGATTTTCTCTGAAGAATCAAGCTTAGTCGACTGAGATGCAGATGTTATACAAGGTGAGGAGAAGCTCCATGGAGAGGTATTTACAATTGCTATGTCATGATTGCTTTCTCTGTGCTGATTATCCATTGACTCTTCCATTCGTGGCTGCACTCGTAAGAACTTTCGAGATGATTCTTGATCAGAACTCTTACCTTCTGCAAGAGCAGAAGGCCTATTTTTTTGTGGCACGTTTGAGGATCGTAAGAAGCTGAACCTCTTTAGTTGCTCTAACAGACAAGGAAACCTGATGTTCTTGTGGCAAAACATCCTCCACTATTCTCCTTGATTTTTTTCAAATGAACAAGTTTTGAGCACTTGGTAGGATAGTCTTTATCCCCATTGAGAAATGGGCCTTCCTTCACCATATACGGTTCTTTAAATTCCTTTATCATAAACCCATGATACTCTAACAAACTATATATATATCTTCTTCCTCCATTCCCAGCCACTCAACAACACAGGCAACAGGGAGACCTTGGTTATTCTGCAAGCCAAAGTGCAATGAAGCAAGAGCATGGGTTCGCAACTTTGCAAAGTGAGCATGCTTGAAGATAACTAGCTTTCCTTGCAAGTCGATAGAAGGAAATAAAATTACCAGCTCTGCAAGCCCTTGCTACATCACGAGCAAATAATACTTTTGAGGTCTGCCTTATCTCTGGAGTCATTTTAGCAAGATCCAGAGAGAACTCTGATGGTTCAACTTTACATTCGGGATGCTTATCTAGTTTGAGGAGAGCATAATAACCACAGGATTCATTTTCTGTCGGCACATTCAGTCCTTTCTTTCTATGATCATTATACATTTGAAACAGTTCAACTGATGTCTTATTCATCTGCTCTATATTAAGGTGTGCATCAAATCCCTCTGAAAAACCTTCTCCTCTATTATATTCACATAACTCTTGCATAACAATTACATGAAGCCTTATCATTTGCTCCAACATACTTATAGCATCCAGGTTAAAAATATGTTGCATTCTGAGATCCACTCGTACTACTCTCATTCTGTCCCACAAAAAGTTATAGGTTCCAAGAAACCTGTCATCATAAGGCTGATGTAACAAACCAAGCAGATAAACAATAGTCTTTTGGAGGATTGGCATGGGACATATTAATTTTAGGGATCCAACAAACTATGAGAGAGTTATGCTATATTGAAGTTCAAGAAGATTTGGTGAAAACCTAATTCCGCCGCCAATTTTCAACTTATCTTTAGAGAAAGAAATACTAACCTCCTTATAAAAAACCAAGTTTGGTTGGAAAGAGGATGAATATAGCTTTCCAACAAGCTATTATTTGCAGGGATTCGATGAACGATAAGAGAGTTATGCTAGTTTAAAGTTTCAGCGAATTTTGGCGGCTATAGGGAGGTGTAGGGTTTTAGGCTTATACGAATTTTGTATGTTTTCTCTGAATGATTTTTGTGAGGTTGGCTTCCTATTTATAATGAATGAGTATAGAATTATGATTACTACTTTTAAGATAATTAAATAAGATAATTAAAAATAAGATAATTACCAGATAATTAAATTCTTTATTTATCCTCCCCTATCTTTAGGGATTTTAATCTCTAAAGCAATTATCTATCTATAAGGACTTAGATTAAATGGAATTTAAAACAGAATTAACTACTATACAATCTTATCAATTTCGTCCATCACACATCCTTTCCTTCAGAGGCAAAATCATCTTTTCACCTGTACTAGCTTCTGGACTTCTAGGACTCAAAATTCGGGGTCTCACACATGAAGTGTGTTTATGGATTGAGGAACCCAATTGTGTGATCCGGTGTGCCTAAGTGTCAATTCAGAGCCATGTGTGGCTTGTGCGAGGTGTTTAGGCGATGTTAGTGCGGTCGATAAGGGAAAAGGTATTGTCGTTGAGTTTTTCGTGCATTAATAGTTGGGAGTTTATGTTTCATTTGTGTATGTGAAATTGTTTTCTATTTTCAATTTAAAATACAGTAATAACATGGTTTTTAGTAGAGGTTATATGTATGATGTGTTTGACGAGCATGTTAGCTACATGAACTTGCTTGCCATGTTTTGAATGCATAATCTATGTGATTGAACTCCTAAGCATGTTGATTATGTATGTGTGCATGTTAATTGGGCATGTGACCCATTGTTGTACTCCGTTTGTGTGACTCATGTTTATACCATGTGTTGTTCATATTGAGCCTTTGATTGACTATTTGGAGTGTTGTGAGTTGCTTTTTGTTGCTGAGAAACCATGGTAAGGTTTGTTGAGGGTTCTAGCAAGTTTCAGGAGCATTCTAGGTCCGTTCCGGGGCACGTAGCCCTTTGGGAAGGGATACACGTCCGTGTACTCTTGTATAGAGCCCATGTACTGTTCTGGACGGCCTGTCTGTGAGGGTACATAGCCTTCCCAAATAGGGTACATGGCCATGTACCAAGCTATGTACCTGTACAAGAACTCCCCTAATAGAGTACACGGTAGTGTACTCCTCTGTCATCCCCACCCATTTTCATTCTAACGACCTCCATGCCTTTCCCACAACCTTTGTACACCATTTTGGGACCTTTAAACCTACCCTAAACTAATTCAACCCCAATCAATCATCAAATCATACCCAAATCGATCCCATACGAGTTCCCTTCATGGTGATTATTTGGATTACATGCATTATGGGTTTTCTATGTAAAAATTATCTATGTGTGTTCTTAGGAATAACTTAGAATTGACGGTTAATGTTTGGCCAAACATGGTAAGTACATGGAATCCCAGGCTGAGGGGAAACTGATGGGTGTTGTATGGATGGACTATATATGTGTGCCTGATGTGGGTTATGTCATAGCAGGCTATGTGTTATATATGTGTGTGTGTGTGTGTGTGGATTGTGATTGAGTGCGATAGTGTAATTTCTCCACTCAGTTTTAGAATACATTGACAATAGGGGATTAATACGTATTTTGTAAAAGAAAAATTAACTACCAATGCGCTTTCAGTTTCCCTTAGCGCGAGAGATTCCGAAAGTGCTTTTTAATCCACCCCCATAGGTTTTAGGGCATAGTAGCCCATCTGATGATGTGGCATGTTATGAGTTTATTAGGTCTATTGGGTTGGTATCTGTTGCATAGTATTTTACAATTCATGTATTGTGTGAAACCCTGATCCTCAGTGGGTTAGATGTCCTAGAAGTCCCTATGTCAGAAATGACACCTAGGTACCGGTGTAGATGAAATGACCATGTTTCCCCTGAAGAAATTGATGCATGATGGCCTGATGGCCTAAAATGATTGTGTCAAATCTTTTTTATTTTAATTCTGGTTTTTTTCCATTTCTTTCCTAAATTGAGAATTCTAGAACCACCTTCTAGAGGGATTTATCTCTTAAGTATTATTCTATCTTATCTAAGCTTAAAATTGTAAGGACCCAAACCCAACCTACAAGGACTCTTATAGTCGTAAGGGTCCTTATATGTTGGGTTTGGGTCCTTACAGGTGTGGCAACAGAGCATGGTTAGATATTTCTATGATGGTTTGATTGCATGTTGCTGATTGTTAGTATGCAGCTATACCAAGTATTTCTTTCTATTATGTGTTCTTGTTTTTATGTTTATAGGAGAATACGTATGTACCCCTAGAATCTGATTAAAATTGTCGAGTACTATATGTGTGATTTGATGTGTTTTGGTGTTGTATTTTGATGTGTGCTTTAATGTGTTTAGTACTATGTACCTTGCTGTGTGACTTGGTGTGTTTTTCCTATGTTATATCTTGTATGACTTGTTGTGTTGCTATATGATTTGCTGATTGTTTGTGTGTGTTGATGGCTATGACGAGACTTGTTTATGTACATTGCTATGTTTTGTGTACAAATCCGTGTTTTGTTTCAGCATATGCATATTGTCCAGTATACGTCTCTCCACCAGGTACTATTTTCTTTTATGATTATGTATTGGAAAGTTACATCATGTGTGTTTTGTTTAGTATGGTAAGGCCAATTAGGAAACGTAGTGCTCTGAGGGCTCGACGGGATAGAAATGAGGAACAGGTTGAGCCAGTTGAGCCAGTTGAGCTAGTTGAGCAGATTGAAAAAAAAGAGCAAGTTGGTCAAGCTGAGCCCGAAATTCAGATTTAGCAGCCAGAAGATCAGGCGGCATCAATTTCCCCAGCTGCATTTCAGGACCCTGTATTAGTCCAAATCTTGAACATGTTGCATCGTATGGCTGAAAACCAACAGCGTGTGGAGGCACCAAACCGAACTAATCCTGCACCTCTCGGACTAGATCCCATTTTTCCTCTTGCTCCAGTTCAGCCGGCTAATCCTAGAAAGGCTAAAAGACTTATAGTCATAATCAGTAAGTTGCTGGGATATTGATAACACTAGGGAATTACATATCTCTGCCATAGAACATAAATTACAAAACTAGAATATATCTAAAATTCAACAAATAAAATCTATGAAACTGGATTTGGATTTCAAAATTTATTTAAAAAGAAGTGAAGAATTAAATGCTGCAAAATAAAAAGGTACAATGTCTAATCCTATTGTTTATGCACAGGTTAGGATAATAGAAGAATACATTGATAATTTAATGGAAATAGACTTTTCTAGAATAAGTAAAGTTAGAATATTGAGATCAAAACTGATAGAATGAATAAATTTAAGCATTAATGATCATATGATTAATCACACCACATTAAATGAATATTGTGATTGTGAAGATTATAATAAAAGAGAGAAATTTGGAAGAAAAATGATAAGAATAATTGAAGAAACAGTTGAATAACATGAAAGAGAGAATAATTAAATTAATAAAAAAAATTGGAATAAAAATAGATGAAAATTGGAAAAAGTATAAAAGATATAGGATGAGAAAATATTAGCAAAAATAAATACAAATGTTAAAATATTATGTGAATTGGAACATGATATAGATAAATTGATAACAATAAAATGTATTGTCAGAGATTCCACTCAAGAGTAGTAATGTTCAAAGAAGAAGACTACCCTAGAAGCTACAGAACAGATAGGTTTTCGGTAACCGAAACTTTATCAAAAGATAAAAAGGAGGTAACAAGAACTTATTGCTACCAGAGTGTGTTCAGTGTAAGGCAGCAGACTAAAAAAAAAGAAAGAGAAAAAAGAGCTTTAAAAAGAGAGATAAAAGCGATACGAAGGGTTTTGAATAAAAAATTTAGAGAAAAGAAAAATATAGGTGATCTAAGCATATCTGAACTAAAAAGCATGGAAGAATACATTTTAGATAAATATAATAAGCTAGCTATTTTAACAGTTTAAAAAGGATGGATAAAAAGAAGTCTCTAACGGCCATGCTAGCTAGCCGAGCCTCGTCTTCAACATATAAAAGGTATTCAAATTCTCCTCCCTCTTCTCCTTCTTCTCCTTCTCCCCTGATTCAACCTAGTTACTACTCTACTCTAGTAACTGCACCAGTAACTCTTGACCAGATAAAATGAAAAACCTTGGTGCCTCTACCTTTATACCCTCAAAGATCTCCCCAATCCAACACCACTAAAGCACCTACCCCTATTATCAGAGAGTTAGCTAGTCAAAAGGAAAAAACAAACTTATATACCCACAAAAGTAATATCAAAATCATAAAACTCGAGAAAAATGATGAGAAAAAGGAAATAAAAGAGCTCACCAGCCAAATTTTTCCACCAAAACAATTCCATCTGTAAGACCATCCCTATAATACTCGTCTTTTCTATAAGCAGATTCTCCTAGAGCCTCAGTCCATAGAAATCATACATATTATGGACAAAAAATTCCCTGATCAGATTGCATTCTCACGAATAAAAATCATAAGAGTTATGACCAGAGAAGAATGGAGACAATATCCATTCACAAACAGAATCTTTTCTGCCAAAATCCCTAATCAACAGCTTGCTGGATATAATTACTATGTCTATCAAAAAGCTTGGTTAAGAGTTCTTTGGTATAAACCTACGTATCATACATGGTTTATATATTTCTCCAAGAGTTTTCAAAGAGTTTTCCCTCAATGGTGGATCAGCTGGTTCAGTACCGTAAGACCCATCTCAGGATTGTTTCAAAGCAGTATTGAAGATTCAATAAAAGTGTTCTCACATCATTACGATTTAGAGGATATGACCCCTAATCCTCTATTATAGTTCTTAATTACTTTTGTTTGTTCCATGGATTATCTGCTGGGACTTATCAACAAATTGTGATACCACTATTTAAATTATCACTGTTTGTTTGCATCATGTAGTCTTTCTCTAGTTTTCTCATAATACCTAGTAGGGATTAATCCTTCTCTAACACAATTATGGTCAGTTCCTGAGTCTAATAGTGCCTTTATTTGAATTTTAAAATCTTTTACGACTATAGTTACGTAAGTATACCATTTTTGGAATTCTATTTTTGATATATCATTAACAAATTCTTCGTTTCTATTGCTACTTTTTGGGAAGTCTTCTATTTTTGCTTTCCCTTTTATATTATATTGCATGTTACTTAATTCTTCTTTAATATATTGTATTTCTAGCTTTAGTCCTTCTAAGGTTAACAGTTCTTTCTTGTTTTCTTTTTTAAATAGTATTTTATTTAGATTATATGTTTTATTATCTATGTTTCTTATTTCTCTATTGTTTTTAACATAAGCTTCGTATTCTAGCAGGTATTTTTTTTGTAAATCTCTGTCTTCTTCTTTCATTATCAAATCGAGCAAGTTATTTTCTTTGGTTAAGGTATTTATTTCATTGCATTGACATGGTCCTACACATCCACAGTCTTCTAAACTTTCATTATCATCAGAGGTACTTCTATTATTATAATTAATTTCTTTTCCTATTAAATTAAGTATTTCTTCTTTATCACTGTCATTAATTTCTAAGGCTCTTATTCTTTTTATTAAAGGCCAATCCTTTTTACTGTGACCAAATCATCCATATTTGAAGCACGTTGGTCCTTATCTTCTATCATCATTACTCTTTATTCTGTTTCTGACTCTATCGGCAAACAATCTAGGTAAGCCTGCTATAAATCTTTCTTTCTAGTATGATTGTTGGCAATCTTCTCTAAGGAATATCTTAGATAGAAACATGTCTTTATACCACCTAAAATCTTGTAACTTTGGACAGATTAAATTTGTCAAAATTATTGAAGCTTTCTCGGCTATACTCTGAAGGTTTCCTATAAAGTGTTTGGTTATGGCGCATATTAAGGTTGCAAAGGAGTTTTATACGGTGTATATTTGTCCTTCTCTTATTTCAGGTTTTATTGTCATAAGTATCTTATTTTTCTCTAATGGGGATAAATAGTTATCCCACCAAACTTTTAGCTGTCCTGTGAATCCAAATGTTATTATTCAAGTTATTTCTCTCTCGCTTTTATTTACTATTTTGTAAGCAGTGGCTTCCATACTCATTTCATTTAATATATATGTTATTTCGTGTTCTATTTCACCATCTAAATTCCATTCATAAATACTCTTTCCGTCGTAACTACCTTGAGAATATCTTTCTTCATTTTGTATATCAGGTAGTGAAGGTCTTGGATAATAATGTGGTATTATAGGTTGATTATATAATCTTATTCTATCTACTTCTAATTTTTCTTCAAATTGTTCTGTTATTTCTTCTATTTCAGAATTATTTGATTCAGTCTCACTATATGTTTCAGAGATAGCGATTAACTGAGGTTTTGAGGATAATTCTAGAAATTATAATTGCTTTGTTATCTTTTTCAGTAGCTCATCCTCATGACCTAATTTAAAGTTTTTTTATATCTTCATTTGGTTTTTTACTTCTTTCTTTTCCTGACTAAGTTTTAGATATTCTAGCTTTTGTGTTATTAGTTGTAGCATCTGGTTTGTATAATTATTTTGACTTTTTATTTTTCCTAAGTCTGAGTTGTCGGCTTCTTTGCAAGGAGCGGCTATGATGGTATTTTCATTCTAATCAATAGCTACTTCTTTAAAAGGTGGATATCTGGATATTTTTATAGTTTGGGTTTTGGTTTTTACCCATGTTTTATAACTAGAAGATGTTTCATTTATTTCTTCAGTTGCTTCCGTTATTTCTTTTATGTAATTTTCTTTTCTAGCTTTCCACTAGATAAAAAAGTCAGTATGTGTTTCATAGTATGTTAATTCGTCTTTATAGTCTTGCCATATTTCCCCCCTTATCTTCAAGGGTACTTCTCGAAGATACTGCTGTTGTTTAGCATTATTTTTATCATCAAAATATTTATTAATTATAATTATTATATCTAATTCAAAATCAGTCATTATAATTATTAGTATTAGCCATATCACTATGGGTTGGAGACATAGGTGATGATTCTTTTTTATCTTTTACTGATGAGGTTGTCGTATAGTAAGATTGAGGAATACTTTTATTCCAATCGACTCCTTTGAGCGACGATTGTTTTTCTGATTTTAATAGTGTTTCATACCTACTTGACAGAGCTCTTCTAGATAATTCTATTATTCTTTTAAATATTATTTTTGCATGTTTTTTATCATTTTCGATTATTTCAGTAGGTTGAGTTCTTGGTTAGATTGGCGTGGGTGGAACTATGTTCATTATTTTCCAGTTGTCTGGGTAAGTTATTTAGTTCCAATTTATTAGTTTTGGGGTATGAATATTAACATGTTCATAGTTTGTTTCTATTAAAACTGTTGTCTTTTTTGCTGATTCTATCTTAGCTCTAGGACTCAAATTTGTCTTCATTACTTTATAATGAATTCTGTATATTATTGCTATATTTTTTGAACTTTCTAACATAGTCGTAGGTATCTTCATGTTTAAACTTAATGTTTTACTTAAGTTTTTATCAAAGAGGTCTATACTAAAATTTGGGTAACAATTAAAATATACGGGTCCAGTTGCTAAGTTTGATTCGTATACTGCTAGTAAAGAGTCAGTAAACGAAGTGAACCTAGCATCTCTTAAACACATAAGGATGAGTGTATCTAGTCATATCCAATGTAGTGGTTTTATTGCTATTTGAACTAGTTCTATATACATAAATATGTATTTTCCTTTGAACTTTAATAGTTTATTATTATCTATAAGCTTTAATTATTCTATTTGTGGATTTAAAAGTAAAGATTTCTCAGTTGTTTCAATTACATAGTCATGTGTAAATAGATTTTGAAATCCAAATCCAATTTCATAGATTTTATTTGTAGGAATTTTAGTTATATTCCAGTTTTGTAATTTCTGCTCTATGGCAGAGATATGTAATTCCCTAGTGTTATCAATATCCATATTTAATTTATCAAGTAAACACAAAGAACTTTAATTTAGAGAATTTAAGTATATAAAAGCCTATCCTTAACAATCTATTCGTGCCAAATTCAATCTATCTCTAATATCAATCATACTCGCATAATAGAAGAGTTATATTGTAAAACCATACATTAGATTTCAGAGACTGGAACACTTGTGGCTTACCAACGGACTTACTTCGCCTCCTGCTGTTGCCGGGAACACCTTACCAAGCTTACCAATTTTATCCTAAGTGTCGCCCTACAATGTGGCTCCGCTACCATTTGAACAAGAATCGATTTTTCAAGTGTAGATTGAATTAGGCTATGGTGACTCTTAAGGATAGGAGTTGTGTTTAGCCAAACATTTTATATATTATAGAGATCAAGAGATAAAAACTGGAGTGTTCAGATATATTTTCAAACTGAGAATTTCATTGATGATTCAACTATCTAGAATAAAACATAAGAACTCCTTATATTGCTAGAGGGATTTTCAGAGTTTACAATTTTATCCTTGCTTTTTTGTAATAATACATACCCTTTTCGGAAAGTAAGTTTTATTGTGTGCCACTACTTTTATAGAGGAATCTTTTATCATTGTCGGCCATCTTATCTTTTATCTTCTTTGGCTGGTCAGCTATCTTATCTTGTCGGCTGCCTTGTCTTTCTCCTTTTCCTGCTCATACATCAGCTCTTACGTTATATCCCACTAGCCATTGTGGAAAGTTAGAAGCAGATCTCGATCCGAATTACGATTTGCAAAAGGATCATTATTGTCTTCTTCAACAACTTTTTCCTTTTGGCCATAAATTTCTTTTAACTTTTCCAGAAAAGATGCTCTGGAGATCATGTCTTCATCTTCTTTATCTTTTTTAATAGGGTCAAGTACCCTTTGAATCTTTTGGTCGTTAAGTTTCAGAAGATTCTTCACTGCTTGAACATCAGCTCTTGAGGTCTCATACTTGGGCCAATTTTTTTGTTTTATTCTTCGAACCAAGTAGGTAATTTGATAAGTCATAAGTCCCAGCAGACAATCCATGGAACGACAAAAGTAATTAAGAACTGTAGTAGAGGATTATGGGTCATATCCTCTAAATCGGAATGATGTGAGAACATTTTTATTGAATCTTCAATACTGTTTTGAAATAATCCTGAGATGGGTCTTACGGTAGTGAACTAGCTGATTCACCATTGAGGGAAAACTCTTTAACAAGTCTTGGAGAAATATATAAACCATGTATGATACGTAGGTTTATACCAAAGAACTCTTAACCAAACTTTTTGATAGACATAGTAATTGTATCCAACAAGCTGTTGATCAGGGATTTTGGCAGAGAAGATTCTGTTTGTGAATGGATGTTGTCTCCATTCTTCTTTGGTCATAACTCTTATGATTTTTATTCGTGAGAATGCAATCTGGTCAGGGAATTTTTTGTCCATAGTATGTATGATTTCTACGGATTGAGTCTCTACGAGAATATGCTCATAGAAAAGACAGGTTTTATAGGGATGGTCTAACAGATGGAATTCTTTTGGTGGAAAAATTTGGCTGGTGAGCTATTTTATTTCCTTTTTCTCGAGTTTTATGATTTTGATATCACTTTTATTGGTATATAAGTCTGTTTTTTTCTTTTGATTGCCTAACTCTCTGCAAAACATAAAGAAAAAAGAATTAAGAAAACAAGAATAAATAAATACCAGAAACCCTATTGGAAAACATATGAAAAACTGAGATAAGAAAAACCCAAATATAATAAAAATAAGAAAGTGATAAGAAAAAATAATGATGATAGAAGACAAGGACCAACGTGCTACAAATGTGGAAGATTTGGTCACTATAAAAAGGATTGCCCTTTAATAAAAAGAATAAGAGCCTTAGAAATTAACGACAGTGATAAAGAAGAAATACTTAATTTAATAGAAAAAGAAATTAATGATAGTAATAGAAGTACCTCTGATGATAATGAAAATTTAGAAGACTGTGGATGTGTAGGACCATGTCAATGCAATGAAATAAATACCTTAATCAAAGAAAATAACTTGCTCGATTTGATAATGAAAGAAGAAGACAGAGATTTACAAAAAAGATACCTGCTAGAATACAAAGCTTATGGTAAAAACAATAGAGAAATAAAAAACAGAGATAATAAAATATATAATCTAAACGAAATACTGTTTAAAAAAGAAAAACAAGAAAGAATTGTTAACCTTAGAAGGTCTAAAGCTAGAAATACAACATATTAAAAAAGAAATAAAAGTCATAAAAGAAGAATTAAGTAACATGCAATATAATGTAAAAGGGAAAGCAAAAATAGAAGACTTCCCAGAAAGTAGCAATAGAAACGAAAAATTTGTCAATGCTATATCAAAAATAGAATTCCAAAAATAGTATACTTACGTAACTATAGTCGTAAAAGACTTTAAAATTCAAATAAAGGTATTAGACTCAGGAGCTGACCATAATTGTGTTAGAGAATGATTAATCCCGACTAGGTATTGTGAGAAAACTAGAGAAAAACTACATGTGACAAACAAACAGAAATTAGAAGTTAAACATAAAATATCAGATGCACATATATGTAACCAAGGGAAATGTTTTAAAAATACTTTTTTATTAGTAAAAACCTATCTTAAAATTTAATATTAGGAACTCATTTTCTTACTCAAGTATACCCCTTCAAGGTAGATAGTAATGGTTTAAATACAGAAATTTTAGGTAAACAAATTACCTTTGAATTTTGTAAAAATATACAAGAAAGAGACATAAAACATAATGAAAGAATTAGGAATTAAAAGAGAAATCTTACTAATAAATAAAAAGAAACATTTGCACTCTTTAATTAATGAATTAAATTATAAAAAAAATAGAGAAAGACCTACAAAATGAAGAAATAGTAAAACAAATATCACAACTACAAAAACAGATAGAAACCGAAGTTTGTTCAAATTTAACTAATACCTTTTGGAATAGAAAAAGACATATCATTGGATTACCCTATTAAAAGGACTTTAAAGAAGAAAATATACCAACAAAGGCAAGGCCAATTCAAATGAATTCAGAATTATTGGAATTTTGTAAGAAAGAAATAAAAGAACTGTTAGAAAAAGGTTTAATAAGAGTCAGCAAGTCCTTGTGGTCCTATGCTGCCTTCTATGTTCAAAATCAAGTAGAATTAAAAAGAGAACCCCCTAGACTAGTCATAAATTACAAACCTTTGAATAAAAGTTTACAATGGATTCGGTATCCTATTCCAAATAAAAGAGATTTGATAAAAAAACTATTTGGAGCAATTATTTCTCAAAATTCGATATGAAGTTAGTGTGAGACTCCGTCTTTTTAGTGCCCGTCAGCGAGTGTGGTTGACTTTGTTTTGGACTCGGGAGTTGTTTGGTGATGTGGACACCGTTGTGTTAAGCCCGTAGCGTGTCTAGGTGTCTTGGTGAGTGTTCTAGGTTGTGTGGTCTAGGCTAGGGTCGGTGGAAAGCATTGGTTCAGTTTCCGGTCTGTTTTGAGCGACCGTGGGCTTTTAGCCCTATGCTTTGTTTGTTTGGGCCCGTTTGTGTTTTTATGGGCCCAATTGTGTTTTGGTGGGCCTGTTGAGTTTTCTTGGTGTTGATAACACATACCCGGGCTTCACTTTGGTTTGTCGGGCTTTTCTTTTTAGTTTTGGGCCCGAGGACCATTTGGGCCTTAAGGCCCAACACTTTGGTTATAAGCCAACAAGCCCAAGTGTTTCCCAAATCAGTTTCTCTCTCCCTTTTCTTTTTCTCTCCCGATTCTCCCTTTGTTCTCAACTGAAAACCCTCACAAAATCTTGATTTTGCTTGTTTTTCACCAAAAATCACTTGGTTAGTGATACCCTAACACTTCCCCACCATTTCCCCTTGTTTTCCACCTTGTAGGAGTGTTTTAGGTGTGTTTTTGGTGTGGTTTTGGCTTTTGAGCGGGATTAGCAAGTGGGTTTGAGGTAATTTCTGTTTGCTTGTGTTTTTGGTTTGAGTGTTGGTTGGTTTGTGTTTAAGGCTTGTTGGTTTTGTTGCTTTGATGCTTGGTTTGATTGGTTTTGTTTGTGTGTGGAGTATGTGATGATCTGATGAGTGGGGGTAATGAGATATGCGTGTGGAATTGATAGTTTTTGATGGAGTTGGTATAATGGATGGCTTGTGACTAATGTGTGTGCTGGTTTGAGGTTAATGTGATTGAGGAGTGTGGAATTTGTGATGTTGGTGATGGATTGGGTTTGCTGGAAATCCAATCTTGGAGTGAGGATTGATGGATATCAAGTTTGTTGTGGTTGTGGCTATGGTTGTGTGTGGCATGATTGATGCCTAGGTGCGGTTCGGTTGTTAGCTTGTGTTTTGAGGTTTAGAGGGGTGTTGTTGAGTGTGTCGGAAGGGGTCGTAGGGTTGTTTTCGTTTTGTGTATTTTCGTTTGTTGAAGTTGTGTTTGAGTTGGTTTTGGTGTTGCCTTGCGTGTAGGTGGTGCCGCAACACGTGACAAAGGCAAGGGCGTGGCGATTAGTGAGTCGTCCGCACAACAACAGGTGGGAGTTTAAGTTTCATAAGTGTACGCGCAATGTTTGATTTCGTAATTACAATGTGGTATGCATGCTTTGATTTGAATAGAGGCAGTACTTAAAATGTGTTGAAACGCATGCTAGAACATGCTTGCATGAGTCATGATTTATGCATAGAACGTGTGTTTGAAACGTTGAGCATGTATGTGTGTTTTGCATGTATGTGTGTAATTAAGTCCCTTGGTGGGATTGTGACACGTGGTCTAATGATTGTGCATGCGCATACATATATAAATATAAAACTGTATGTGGATTTCTGCCGGGACTTATCCTGGAATTGTTAAACAACGCTTGGCCAATGCGGAGGTAAGGGACGAGAGTATCCCTTCGTTTAGAGGGACGATCCTTTACCTAGATGTACAGGGTGACGTGTGTAGGCCTCGGATCCGAACTGATGAATGGAATGCCAGGCTACGCATTTCAGTTGAATTGTAGGGAATTGTGTGATCTTGTGGTTTTGTTTTCCACTTGTCCTGAAGACTACGTTGGTGGTGGGGACTATATCTATTTTGAATAAGTGCATGTGTTTTAAATTAAACCACCAACGGTCTTCCGGTGATCCTTTGGCCGGGATTCATCGTGAAGTAATACAGCTTCTCCCCAACTATATTTCTGGTGTAATAGCCATGCGAATGAGATTGTGACAAGGTTATGTGCTTGTGTTGATATGCGTATGCTATGTGATGGCATCTTTGTTGATGAGATGCACTTTGAGTAAGCATGGACTTTACTTGCGTTTATTCAGCAACTGCTTTATACTTGGTTTTAGTGATTGCTTCTATTCCATCGTTTACGCTTATGACGCGGTAACTCTCACTGAGGTCCCAGTGATCTCACTTCCCCTTTGTTGTTGTTTTTCAGGACTAGTTTCAGGAGCTTGTTGAGTCTTTCCTTTTGAGGTCGAGCTTCCCGGTTTGTCTTAGGGCTGGACTACTGTGTTGGCACATTTGGAAACTCGGCATATCTTTGTGTTTTGGATTATCGTATTGCATGTTTCTCATTGACTCATGTTGGCCCTTGATGGGTTTGTCCATTTGTGTGTTGTGACTTGAGATTTTTTTTTATATGAGGCATACCTTGGCCGTGTGGCCTTCTGTGCTTGTTTAAGTCTTTCGCTTGTTGATATTGTGTACTCCGTGATTTCTTGTTGCCGAGCCGAATGCAAAATTAATATCATGCTCCTGTTTTAGTAAAATTCTACTTTATTTGCATGTTTGGGATTTTATGTTTTGAAGCCTTGTGTGGCTTCAATTGGTTCACAGGTTGGGCCATTTGGAGCTGCACGGCGGTGAGGGGCCCTGGTACCGGGACGGGTCCTCACAGTTAGGGTTTTGGAAAATTGAAATACGTGAAGAAGACAGATATAAGACAACTTTTACTGTTCCTTTTGGACATTACGAGTGGAACATAATGTCATTTGCGTTAAAAAATGCGCCTTCAGAATTTCAGAATATGATGAATGACATATTTAAGTTTACTATTGTTTATATAGATGATGTCTTGGTATATTCAAAGTCGATTACAGAACATTTTAGACATGTTAAGTACCTGTCACACAAGGACTAGGCATCCAACGAACTCTTGTTGGGGAATGTCACCCATAAGCCTCCCAATACAATAAGTACCTCTCCTCTCACTAGGAGCATCGATCACTTACTCGAAATGGCCACCAAAAGCGAAGATCATCACACACATACAAGTACAAGCAAACACAAGCAAGTACAAGGTATAGCAACACAACAGGGTATCTTCAAACAAGTTATAAGACAATACACAAACCAATATCATATGACCAAACCGAATAAGGACAATCAATCCTTAATCATAGGTTCCAAAATCATCTAAGGAACCAGCAATCAATCCTCAAGTATTTATAAGTAATCCACAAGCATGCATACACTATCACATAACCAAAATCAAAGAAACAATCAAGATGATCTCTGGAGAAATTGATGAGGTATAGATCCTACCTCTCACGCGTCTGAACAAGTAGCTAGTCCTTTCCCTTTGTCACTAGAATCAAAAACACCTAACCAAACATAAGGCAAAGACAACACAATACTAAGCATGCAATATCAAATCAGAAATCCAAAGGACATCCTACGGTCCCTTACCGATTTTACTCACGAAACTGTACCGAAAACCAGTGATCAGATACAGCTGTAACCTTTCCTTGAATGTGTGATGTGATGGCCAAGAACTCAACAAGAATCAATCTGACTATCCAATCCCATTCAAGTACAAATTTCGACACATTTAGGGTATTAAGGAAGGAATTGCTGATTTCTTCATACATGAAGATATAGGTTGAGATTTCATAATAATAAAAGAGGAATAGGTGCTAGATACTTATACGAATAGAAGGAACAAGATTCAAAAACATAAAAAAGAAATGAAAGAATTTTGGCATATATACCTAGGTAGGGAATTTCGACAGCAAAAATAAAAAGGAAGAACTAATCTTCTAAATGTGAATTCAAGCTAGGAAGATGCAGTATAAAAAGAGGAAACAAGCTATCAAATGCAAGAATATGATGAAGGATGATAAATTTCGGCACTAGGGGATTAGGGTAAAAGTCAGCACGCACAAGGAAGAAAAGGGAGAGAAGTCTTGTGTTTTTAGGAGCGAAAGAGAGAATAAATTGTGTGGAATTATGAGGTGGCCAACCATAATATTTATAGGTGCCTAAGGGATTAATTCTCCCTATTTTTAAGCTTAGATAAGATAGGATAATACTTCAGAGATAAATCCTCTAGAAGGTGGTTCTAAAATTCTCAATTTAGTAAAGAAACGAATTAGGAAATAAATGAATAAAAATACCACAGTTAAAATAGGAAAGATTCGACACAATCATTTCAGGTCATCACGTATCCAATTCTTTAGGGGCAAAATGGTTATTTTAACTACACCGGTACCTAGTTGTCATTTTTGACATAGGGACTTCTAGGACATCTAACCCATTAAGGATCAGGGTCTCACAGAAAGTATGGAAAAATAATCCTTTAGGTACCTATAAATAGCATGGTCGGCCACCCCATAAATCCAAACAATCTATTCTCTCTTTTGCTACCCAAAACACAAGACTTCTCTCCATTTCCTTCCTTGTGGGTGCCAACTTTTACCCTAATCCCCCAAGTGCCGAAATTTGTCATCCTTCATCAGATTCTTGCATATGATAACTTGTTGGATTCCTGTTTTTGTGCTGAACCTTCCTAGCTTGAATTCACATTCAAAAGGTTAGTTCTTCTTTTTTATTTTTGCTGCCAAAATTCCCTACCTAGGTATGTATGCTGAAATTCCTTCATCTCTTTCTGATGCTTCTGAATCTTGTTTTTCTTATTCGTACGAGTATTTGGCACCTATTCCTCTTTTATTATTATAAAATCGCAACATATATCTTCATATATGATGAAATCGGTAATTCCTTCCCTAATACCCAAAGTGTGCTGAAATTTGTACTTGAATGGGATTAAATAATTAGGTTGATTCTTGTTGAGTTCTTGTCCATCACATCACGCATTCAAGAGGAGGTTACAGTTGCATCCGATTGCTAGTTTTTGGTGGGGTTTGGTGAGTGAAATCGATAAGGAATCGTAGGATGTATTTTGGATTTCTAATTTGATATTGCATGCTTAGTATTGTGTTGTCTTTTCCTTATGTTTGGTTAGGTGTTTCTGATCCCAGTGACAAAGGCAAAGGACTAGCTACTTGTTCAGACGCATGAGAGATAGGATCTATATCTCATCGGTTTCTCCAGAGATCACTTTGCTTGTTTCTTTGATTTTGGTTGTGTAAGAGTTTATGCATGCTTGCAGATTAATTGTACATGTTTAAGGATTGATTGCTGGTTCCTTAGGTGATTTTGGAACCTATGATTAAGGATTGACAACCCCTATTCGGTTTGGTCATATAATATTGGTTTGTTTATTATTTTATGACTTGTTTAAGGATACCTTGTTGTGTTGCTATGCCTTGTACTTGCTTGTGTTTGCTTGTACTTGTATGTGTGCCAGGATCATCATTCCAGTGGCCATTCAGGATAAGTGATCAATGCTCCTAGTGAGAGGATAGGTACTTACCGTATTGGGAGGCTTATAGGTGGCAATCCCTAGTAATAGCTCGCTGGATGCCTAGTCCTTGTGTGGCAAGATAGAAAGACTTGCTATGAGTTTGTTTGTTAACTGTTTTCCCACTTTTACAGCATAGTCTTGGACAATATAGGTAGATGGAGATGAGTCATTCGGTTTGGAAATTAGATAGTGAAATAAGCTACCTATGAGCTTCTAAATCAGTCTTGTGATGGCTGACTATGAAGTGTTTTGAGTCCATCCCTTATTTTATTAAATTCGGCCCTACCTATGTCTATGTGTTTGCTTGTTGATTGTTTGAGCCTATTGCTAGCATAAGCGATCTATCTATTCATATTTGGGAGATATTTGATTGGGATTCTGAAGATCTTATGATGTTGTGACACTATTGAGATCCTTGTAATCTCATCCCATTGTTTTTTTCCTTTTTTCAGGCTAAGGTACATGTTTTGCTGGCGGTACTAGGGTGTGAGATCATGGCTGCATGGCGGGACGATTTGCATCACATTTGCATTGCATTTTCTTACTGATTTTTTATTGCATATTTCCCTAAATATGAATACATGCTTAGACTTACCTTTTAGCTTCCAATTTCTGTTCTTTCCCTTCTTATTTCCAAAACTTACTATGAACAAATGTTAGAATTTGAGATTCCTACGGGACTTGTGCATTATGATTCCACTGATTTTCTACAGTTATAAAAGCTTTTCGCTGATGTTTTTATTCATTCCATTATATGCTATAATATTGACTAATGAATTACATGCTCCAACCTTTAAAGCATCTTAATTGATTAAATAACTTATGAAAATTGATAACTAGTAAGACTTGAGCCTTGTGGGATTCAGATGAGTCTTGTGGAGGGCTTTTTCGGGGTTTCACGGCGGTAAGTGTTCTGATAAGTTGGGTTTGGGTCCTCACACATTATGCATACCCTCTTGTGAAACACTTGAGTGCATGTTTAGTACGTATGGATGAAATCGATGTTTAAAAGTAACTGTTTTATACTTGCTTTCCATATACCTCTATTCCACCGGATGTACTTATAACGCTATAACTTTCACTAAGGTCTTTGATGTCACCCCTTCTTGTTGATCTTTTCAAATCTAGTTTGTTCTTAGTAGCCAATTGTCCTTGAGGTTGAGTATTCCCGAGGTCGATCTTAGGGTTGGACTATTACACTTGCACATCTTGGAAGCTTGGCATGTTTTATGTTTTGCCATTTTTTATTCTTTATTGATATATATGCTTATTTTAGATTATGGTTGTTAATATAGACCCGTTGTGGGCTTGTTTTCCAATTTGACACTTTATACCATGTATGACTTGTATTTTCGTTATGTTATGAGATGCATGCCTTGGACACTTTTGAGTGAATCCATACGGCTTGTGTGTATGGACTCAGTGTGTAGCATGTTTGAGGCATGTGGTTAAAAAGGCCAGTGCAGGTAAATAAACCATTTTTACCCTGAAGAAAAGGATGTGTGATAGCTGAAATTATTAAGGGATATCTAATAATTATTTCTGGTATTAATTCCTTTTAAATTGATTTTTTATTGGTTGATAATTACCCTAGGAAATAAAAATCCTAAGTTTAAGGGGGGATAATTACAGAATTTATAAATAGGAAGTCAGCCACACAAAAATCTTTTACAGAAAACACACAAAATTCGTAAGACCTAAAAACCCTACACCTCCCAATTTTTGCAGAAATTCATTGGAAATTCAAACAAGCATAACTCTCTCATTATTTATCGGATTCCTGCGAATAATAGCTTTTTGGAAAGCTCTCTTCATCTTCTTTCCAACCATCTTTGTTTTTTTGTTTGGAGGTTAGTTTTTCTTTATTAAAAGTTAAATCGAATTTCGGCGGAATTTCCAAAATCTACTTGAACTTCAAAATAGCATAACTCTCTCATACTTTGTCAGATTCTTGTGAATAATGGCTTGTTGGAAAGATCTCTTCATCCTCTTTCCTTAAATATTTGGTTTTTTATCAGGAGGTTTTTCTTTATCGTAAGATAAGTCGAATTTCAAAGGGATTAAGGTTCAAGATTGTGTGATTCTGTCTTCAATTGATTTCTGTTGTTGTTTCTCTTGTTCGTATGATTGTTTGGCATCTATTCATGTTGTAAAATCATGAATTCATCCTTTTAATCTTTTCTATACATGAAATCAGTATGCCCTACCCTTGCCCTATTGTTGCCTATCTTGATCAATTGATGAACCTATTGGATTCCAATCTTGTTTCTTTTGATTGTATAAGTTATAAACACTTAATCCCTCTTTGTTAGCATGAAATCGCAACCCTTACTCCTTGCTAACATAAAATCGTAAACTATCTTGTGTTTTATGCTTAGTGCCGAAATATACATAGTTAAATTGGGTGGTAATTCAGGTTGAATCTTGTTAAGTTCTTGGCTATCACATCACACATCAAAAGGGGAGGCACCTGCAGCATTTGAACACTGGTTTCTGATAGGTTTGGTGAGTGGAATTGGTAAGAAAATAAGGTATTCAATTGGTTATTGAGTATGCATGCTTAGTTTGGTTTTGTCTTTGCCTTGTGATACTATAGGTGGTTCGGAATTATTAAATAAAGGCAAAGGAATAGCTTCTTGTTTAGAGACAAGAGAGGTAGGATCTATGCCTTATTGGTTTCTCCAGAGATCCTTATTTTTTGTTTGTTGTTTTTGATACATGCTCTTGTTATTATTGCATGCAAATTGATTGTGGGATATGTGTAAGAATTGCGGATTGAGATATGAATCCTACAGGCTATACCGAACCCTTGAGTTAGGTTTTGAGTGCCCAAATTGCATATGATATGTGAATTGAATAATCTAATTATGTTCTAACATGATTGAGGATACCTTATTATGGTATTGTGCTTGTGCTTGCTTGTGTGTGCTTGTACATATTTGTGTATCAGGATCCTTTTCCGATGGCCATTCAGGGTAAGCGTTGATGCTCCTTGGGAGAGGGGAGGCTCTTACTGGTATGAGAGTTGTATGGGTGGCAAACACCAGTATGCGTGCGTTGGATGTCTAGTCCTTCATGTGGCTAGAAGTCTTGTCCTTGTGTGGCAGGATGCCCTTATCCTTGTATGGTTTGGGATACCCTTGTCCTTATGTAACTTGGGATGTCTTATCCTTGTGTGGTACAATGAATAGGCTTACTGATTAGCTTATGTGCTAGCATTTAACCCTTTGTGTAGTAAGCCTTGGACAACACATGAGAAAGGGGACGACCTTTCTTTTTCCTATTGCCGACAGCAATCTGATGAGTTTTACCTGCTTGTGTACTTCTAATTTTTGAAAGTGTTTGCAGTCTACCCTCAGCCTTAGTTTCGGCTCTATCCTTTTGATTGATTTTTGAATTACGTGATACCTATAGTTATGTAGGAATGATCTAATGTTGTTCGAAAGATTTGTGTTTAAGATTTCTGTAGATCTTATGATGTTTTATTTACTCCGTATGATACCGGAATATATGTCCAATATCATGCTCCAATAACTAATGAACATAACGAATGTACATGCTAAAAATCGAGAATTTGATAAGTAAGCCTTGTGGAATTCAAATACGTGTTGGTTCTTGGGCTTGTCTGAGTTTTACGGCAGTAATGGCCCTAATCGGAGCAATTAATAATAGGTTAGGATTTGGGGTCATTACACAATGATTAAATTTAAAGACTTCCGTTGATGTTTTATTCACTCCATATGATACCAGAATGTCTGTCCAATATCATACTCCAATTGTTATTAGTACCAAGAATAAACATGCTAAAATCGGAAATTTAGATGAGTAAGCCTTGTGGGATTCAAACAGGTCCTGGTTTTGGGCTTGTTTGGGTTTCACGACGGTAAGAGTCCTAATAGGAGCAAATAAGAATAGATTAGGATTTGACATCGGGCCCTTACAGCCGTGAAGCCCGGAGAAGCCCAATACGTGGACCAATCTGAACTCCACAAGGCTATTTTGACTTTTCAAACATAAATCCCCAAAATTAAAATTTAAATCACTTACAAATTACAGCATGGCTGATAAGCACTAAATACATGGCACATTAAATAACGGAGAACATTGAAAACAGCGGCAGTCTTTTTATAACAACACAATACAAACCAGTGAAACCATAACACACAAGCCCTAAGTATCTGAAAACAAAATCACAAGTCCAAACAATAAATATTCAACAATGTGTCAATAAAACCATACATGTGCAGATGCAATAGTCCCAGCGAGTAGTCCCGACGCTCACACTGAAACAGCTACTGACCACGATCTAGTCCTGGGAGGGAAAAACAAACACGAAGGGGATGAGATTTTCGAGAATCTCAGTAGGGGACAACAAAGTGAACTTATCAAAGAAGAGGGACAACAAGGAACTTATCAAAGGAGAGGTACAATACAAAAACTTATCAGATGAGAGGAAACAACAAGGAACTTATTAGAACATTACTGAACTTGTAATTTCTTAAAACTTAAACTTTACTGTTTACTTTACAAAACATTACTTACTGGACCCAACATGTACTTTCTGTTTACTTTACAAAACGTTTACTTACTGGCCTCGAAAATGTACTTTCGCTTTCAACAAAGAACTCAACAGGGTCAATAGTAAAAACATGGGCGGACTGGAAATCACTTCCCGAGTAACCCCCGCTAAAGGGAAACCGGAAGCCCACTGGTAGGTTTTATACACATACTTTTAAAACAATTACATACATAGCCCCTTCTACCAGTGTTGTCCGAGACTAGATTGATTAATAAGACTTTATACGGAAAAGATCAACTAGTCCCTTTCAGATCATCCTGCGGAGTAGGGAACATACAGTAACCATACTCCAACCATACGCCTCCCAACAGATGAGTGTCTCTCTGCTTACTCTCAGAGACCGAGCACTCACCATGTTTGGCCAAACGGAACACAAGTACGAGTAACATAAAAAACTTACATACTTTACAAATCACAAACTGGTTTAACTTTCAATAACACTGAAATATCATACTTTACAATTAATACTCAATAATACGATATATTATCATATATCGTTACAGAAACCTTTGATTACAACCTTTTTATTACTTTACGGGCAATGATACGGAATCAGCCCAATTTACACAACAAATCAATCAAATGGACTTTGATTGATCACATGAAATTTTGGAGATACATTATGATACATTACGGGTACATACGGAAAAGTCAATGTAATTTGGACAATAGATCCATCGGATGGGCTCCGATGGATTACACAACAATTCAATGACCAAAGTACGGATTTAAAATCAAAGAATACTTAATATGAGACAAATACGGTAAAGACCTCACATTATGATACTTTATAGCTACCTACGGAAGAGAACAATGAAATTTGGAACAATGGACCAATCGGATGGGCTCCGATGGACTATACAACGAATCAATCAAAACCAAGGTGAAACGGATTTTACAACAAGGAAATACTAATGATGAACCACATACGGTAAGGACCCTACCTTACGGGCTGAAGAAGAGGAAACGATACTCTTGCCTTTGTCCTCAACACTCGCTCTTCCTAAGAACACAACATTACGGTTAGACTCAACATACGGGTATTAACCTTCAAATGACTATAACTCAATAACGACACATCAAATGGAAAAAAGGATCGCGCCATTGCGATCAGAACGTCGAAATTACCTAACGGGGAGTTTTTTCACTTTTTGGTCAAAGTCAACGGTCAACGGGTCGGGTCGACAGGTCGACGGATCGGGTCGGGTCAACGGGTCGCCGGTCAACGGTTGCCGGCGGTGGCCGGAAAACTCCATTTTCATCCAAAACCGAAATTTTTTACATCAACATGAAGCTACAAACATCAGGATTATGAATCCGAAAACCAAATTTTAAAACTCACCACAGATTGGCCGGAATCGACGATTTTCCGATTAGAATTTCGAAAATTCCGAGCTCTGATCCGGGCTCGTCCGTGGTCCGATGAAGGTGAAACCAACTGCAGATTGATCGTGATGACGAGAGGAACACAATGGTGCAAACGGTTCGAAAATCAGACTGTTGGTTTTGATACTGGAGGTAATTGAACTTAATGAGAGAAAAAAAAAAAGAAAATGGGAGGGAGGGGGAGACATTGGCCGGAACTGGGTTTTTAACCCAGGGGGGTGACGTGGCAAAATTTTGCCACGTCAGCTATTGCGGAATAGAAACTCTCCGTGCGGCCTTAGACTATCGCTCTCGCAATAGGCTAAGTAAGCCTTCCTCACAAAGCTAGCTAGAATGCTAAGCTTAGAACCGAACCGAAATGAGAGAGACACACAAAGAATGGAGAGAAAGCTCTAAACTCTCAATATTGCAAGTATTGCTGGATGATTACAAATGAGGGGTGGCACCCCTTATATAGCCTTTACAACTCCCCAATGGATGGTGGAGATCAAGCCGTATGATCTAACGGTTATATACAAAAGAAGAAAGCACAAACACGGATCCCAAGTGAGCTCCTTGATTCCCTCACTTAGTGGGGAACATAGTGGGAAACATAGTGGGGAACATAATGGGGAAAGATTCCCTCATTGATTAATGTGCTCCTTGATTTGGGAGTCGGGTCCCACACGAAGCCGAATGACTCAGACCACCCAGTTCCCATCCAATGTGGGATAAGTCACCCTGCCCCACCCACTTGGGCTTGCAGGCGTGACATTCTCCCCTACCAAGCCCAACGACGCCCTCGTCGTTGTGACTTGGGCCACCCTGCCTACCCCACTGGGCCTACCGGCGTGGACACCGAACAGGACCTGGTTTGGCTCCGCTACCAACTGTCACTGGAATAGAGTTTTGCGGAATAGAAACTCTCCGTGCGGCCTTAGACTATCGCTCTCGCAATAGGCTAAGTAAGCCTTCCTCACAAAGCTAGCTAGAATGCTAAGCTTAGAACCGAACCGAAATGAGAGAGACACACAAAGAATGGAGAGAAAGCTCTAAACTCTCAATATTGCAAGTATTGCTGGATGATTACAAATGAGGGGTGGCACCCCTTATATAGCCTTTACAACTCCCCAATGGATGGTGGAGATCAAGCCGTATGATCTAACGGTTATATATAAAAGAAGAAAGCACAAACACGGATCCCAAGTGAGCTCTTTGATTCCCTCACTTAGTGGGGAATATAGTGGGGAACATAATGGGGAAAGATTCCCTTATTGATTAATGTGCTCCTTGATTTGGGAGTCGGGTCCCACACGAAGCCGAATGACTCAGACCACCCAGTTCCCATCCAATGTGGGATAAGTCACCCTGCCCCACCCCCTTGGGCTTGCAGGCGTGACATTCTCCCCCACCAAGCCCAACGACGCCCTCGTCGTTGTGACTTGGGCCACCCTGCCTACCCCACTGGGCCTACCGGCGTGGACACCGAACAGGACCTGGTTTGGCTCCGCTACCAACTGTCACGGGACTAGAGTTTTGCGGAATAGAAACTCTCCGTGCGGCCTTAGACTATCGCTCTCGCAATAGGCTAAGTAAGCCTTCCTCACAAAGCTAGCTAGAATGCTAAGCTTAAAACCGAACCGAAATGAGAGAGACACACAAAAATGGAGAGAAAGCTCTAAACTCTCAATATTGCAAGTATTGCTGGATGATTACAAATAAGGGGTGGCACCCCTTATATAGCCTTTACAACTCCCCAATGGATGGTGGAGATCAAGCCGTATGATCTAACGGTTATATATAAAAGAAGAAAGCACAAACACGGATCCCAAGTGAGCTCTTTGATTCCCTCACTTAGTGGGGAATATAGTGGGGAACATAATGGGGAAAGATTCCCTTATTGATTAATGTGCTCCTTGATTTGGGAGTCGGGTCCCACACGAAGCCGAATGACTCAGACCACCCAGTTCCCATCCAATGTGGGATAAGTCACCCTGCCCCACCCCCTTGGGCTTGCAGGCGTGACATTCTCCCCTACCAAGCCCAACGACGCCCTCGTCGTTGTGACTTGGGCCACCCTGCCTACCCCACTGGGCCTACCGGCGTGGACACCGAACAGGACCTGGTTTGGCTCCGCTACCAACTGTCACGGGACTAGAGTTTTGCGGAATAGAAACTCTCCGTGCGGCCTTAGACTATCGCTCTCGCAATAGGCTAAGTAAGCCTTCCTCACAAAGCTAGCTAGAATGCTAAGCTTAAAACCGAACCGAAATGAGAGAGACACACAAAAATGGAGAGAAAGCTCTAAACTCTCAATATTGCAAGTATTGCTGGATGATTACAAATGAGGGGTGGCACCCCTTATATAGCCTTTACAACTCCCCAATGGATGGTGGAGATCAAGCCGTATGATCTAACGGTTATATACAAAAGAAGAAAGCACAAACACGGATCCCAAGTGAGCTCCTTGATTCCCTCACTTAGTGGGGAACATAGTGGGAAACATAGTGGGGAACATAATGGGGAAAGATTCCCTCATTGATTAATGTGCTCCTTGATTTGGGAGTCGGGTCCCACACGAAGCCGAATGACTCAGACCACCCAGTTCCCATCCAATGTGGGATAAGTCACCCTTCCCCACCCCCTTGGGCTTGCAGGCGTGACATTCTCCCCCACCAAGCCCAACGACGCCCTCGTCGTTGTGACTTGGGCCACCCTGCCTACCCCACTGGGCCTACCGGCGTGGACACCGAACAGGACCTGGTTTGGCTCCGCTACCAACTGTCACGGGACTAGAGTTTTGCGGAATAGAAACTCTCTGTGCGGCCTTAGACTATCGCTCTCGCAATAGGCTAAGTAAGCCTTCCTCACAAAGCTAGCTAGAATGCTAAGCTTAGAACCGAACCGAAATTAGAGAGACACACAAAGAATGGAGAGAAAGCTCTAAACTCTCAATATTGCAAGTATTGCTGGATGATTACAAATAAGGGGTGGCACCTCTTATATAGCCTTTACAACTCCCCAATGGATGGTGGAGATCAAGCCGTATGATCTAACGGTTATATACAAAAGAAGAAAGCACAAACACGGATCCCAAGTGAGCTCCTTGATTCCCTCACTTAGTGGGGAATATAGTGGGGAACAAAATGGGGAAAGATTCCCTCATTGATTAATGTGCTCCTTGATTTGGGAGTCGGGTCCCACACGAAACCGAATGACTGAGACCACCCAGTTCCCATCCAATGTGGGGTAAGTCACCCTGTCCCACCCCCTTGGGCTTGCAGGCGTGACATTCTCCCCCACCAAGCCCAACGACGCCCTCGTCGTTGTGACTTTGGCCACCCTGCCTACCCCAGTGGGCCTACCGGTGTGGACACCGAACAGGACCTGGTTTGGCTCCGCTACCAATTGTCACGGGACTAAAGTTTTGCGGAATAAAAACTCTCCGTACGGCCTTAGACTATCGCTCTCGCAATAGGCTAAGTAAGCTTTCCTCACAAAACTAGCTAGAATGCTAAGCTTAGAACCGAACCGAAATGAGAGAGACACACAAAGAATGGAGAGAAAGCTCTAAACTCTCAATATTGCAAGTATTGCTGGATGATTATAAATGAGGGGTGACACCCCTTATATAGCCTTTACAACTCCCCAATGGATGGTGGAGATCAAGCCGTATGATCTAACGGTTATATACAAAAGAAGAAAGCACAAACACGGATCCCAAGTGAGCTCCTTCATTCGCTCACTTAGTGGGGAACATAGTGGGAAACATAGTGGGGAACATAATGGGGAAAAATTCCCTCATTGATTAATGTGCTCCTTGATTTGGGAGTCGGGTCCCACACGAACCTGAATGACTCAAACCACCCAGTTCCCATCCAATGTGGGATAAGTCACCCTGCCCCACCCACTTGGGCTTGCAGGCGTGACATTCTCCCCCACCAAGCCCAATGACGCCCTCGTCGTTGTGACTTGGGCCACCCTGCCTACCCCACTGGGCCTACCGGCGTGGACACCGAACAGGACCTGGTTTGGCTCCGCTACCAACTCTCACGGGACTAGAGTTTTGCGGAATAAAAACTCTCCGTGCGGCCTTAGACTATCGCTCTCGCAATAGACTAAGTAAGCCTTCCTCACAAAGCTAGCTAGAATGCTAAGCTTAGAACCGAACCGAAATGAGAGAGACACACAAAGAATGGAGAGAAAGCTCTAAACTCTCAATATTGCAAGTATTGCTGAATGATTATAAATGAGGGGTGGCACCCCTTATATAGCCTTTACAACTCCCCAATGGATGGTGGAGATCAAGCCGTATGATCTAACGGTTATATACAAAAGAAGAAAGCACAAACACGGATCCCAAGTGAGCTCCTTGATTCCCTCACTTAGTGGGGAACATAGTGGGAAACATAGTGGGGAACATAATGGGGAAAAATTTCCTCATTGATTAATGTGCTCCTTGATTTGGAAGTCGGGTCCCACACGAACCTGAATGACTCAAACCACCCAGTTCACATCCAATGTGGGATAAGTCACCCTGCCCCACTCCCTTGGGCTTGCAGGCGTGACATTCTCCCCCACCAAGCCCAATGACGCCCTCGTCGTTGTGACTTGGGCCACCCTGCCTACCCCATTGGGCCTACCGGCGTGGACACCGAACAGGACCTGGTTTGGCTCCGCTACCAACTGTCACGGGACTAGAGTTTTGCGGAATAAAAACTCTCCGTGCGGCCTTAGACTATCGCTCTCGCAATAGGCTAAGTAAGCCTTCCTCACAAAGCTAGCTAGAATGCTAAGCTTAGAACCGAACCGAAATGAGAGAGACACACAAAGAATGGAGAGAAAGCTCTAAACTCTCAATATTGCAAGTATTGCTGGATGATTATAAATGAGGGGTGGCACCCCTTATATAGCCTTTACAACTCCCCAATGGATGGTGGAGATCAAGCCGTATGATCTAACGGTTATATACAAAAGAAGAAAGCACAAACACGGATCCCAAGTGAGCTCCTTGATTCCCTCACTTAGTGGGGAACATAGTGGGAAACATAGTGGGGAACATAATGGGGAAAAATTTCCTCATTGATTAATGTGCTCCTTGATTTGAGGAGTCGGGTCCCACACGAACCTGAATGACTCAAACCACCCAGTTCCCATCCAATGTGGGATAAGTCACCCTGCCCCACCCCCTTGGGCTTGCAGGCGTGACATTCTCCCCCACCAAGCCCAATGACGCCCTCGTCGTTGTGACTTGGGACCACCCTGACTACCCCACTGGGCCTACCGGCGTGGACACCGAACAAGGACCTGGTTTGGCTCCGCTACCAACTGTCACGGGACTAGAGTTTTGCGGAATAAAAACTCTTCCGTGCGGCCTTAGACTATCGCTCTCGCAATAGGCTAAGTAAGCCTTCCTCACAAAGCTAGCTAGAATGCTAAGCTTAGAACCGAACCGAAATGAGAGAGACACACAAAGAATGGAGAGAAAGCTCTAAACTCTCAATATTGCAAGTATTGCTGGATGATTATAAATGAGGGGTGGCACCCCTTATATAGCCTTTACAACTCCCCAATGGATGGTGGAGATCAAGCCGTATGATCTAACGGTTATATACAAAAGAAGAAAGCACAAACACGGATCCCAAGTGAGCTCCTTCATTCGCTCACTTAGTGGGGAACATAGTGGGGAACATAATGGGGAAAAATTCCCTCATTGATTAATGTGCTCCTTGATTTGGGAGTCGGGTCCCACACGAACCTGAATGACTCAAACCACCCAGTTCCCATCCAATGTGGGATAAGTCACCCTGCCCCACCCACTTGGGCTTGTAGGCGTGACATTCTCCCCCACCAAGCCCAATGACGCCCTCGTCGTTGTGACTTGGGCCACCCTGCCTACCCCACTGGGCCTACCGGCGTGGACACCGAACAGGACCTGGTTTGGCTCCGCTACCAACTGTCACGGGACTAGAGTTTTGCGGAATAAAAACTCTCCGTGCGGCCTTAGACTATCGCTCTCGCAATAGGCTAAGTAAGCCTTCCTCACAAAGCTAGCTAGAATGCTAAGCTTAGAACCGAACCGAAATGAGAGAGACACACAAAGAATGGAGAGAAAGCTCTAAACTCTCAATATTGCAAGTATTGCTGAATGATTATAAATGAGGGGTGGCACCCCTTATATAGCCTTTACAACTCCCCAATGGATGGTGGAGATCAAGCCGTATGATCTAACGGTTATATACAAAAGAAGAAAGCACAAACACGGATCCCAAGTGAGCTCCTTGATTCCCTCACTTAGTGGGGAACATAGTGGGAAACATAGTGGGGAACATAATGGGGAAAAATTTCCTCATTGATTAATGTGCTCCTTGATTTGGGAGTCGGGTCCCACACGAACCTGAATGACTCAAACCACCCAGTTCCCATCCAATGTGGGATAAGTCACCCTGCCCCACCCCCTTGGGCTTGCAGGCGTGACATTCTCCCCCACCAAGCCCAATGACGCCCTCGTCGTTGTGACTTGGGCCACCCTGCCTACCCCACTGGGCCTACCGGCGTGGACACCGAACAGGACCTGGTTTGGCTCCGCTACCAACTGTCACGGGACTAGAGTTTTGCGGAATAAAAACTCTCCGTGCGGCCTTAGACTATCGCTCTCGCAATAAGCTAAGTAAGCCTTCCTCACAAAGCTAGCTAGAATGCTAAGCTTAGAACCGAACCAAAATGAGAGAGACACACAAAGAATGGAGAGAAAGCTCTAAACTCTCAATATTGCAAGTATTGCTGGATGATTACAAATGAGGGGTGGCACCCCTTATATAGCCTTTACAACTCCCCAATGGATGGTGGAGATCAAGCCGTATGATCTAACGGTTATATACAAAAGAAGAAAGCACAAACACGGATCCCAAGTGAGCTCCTTGATTCCCTCACTTAGTGGGGAACATAGTGGGAAACATAGTGGGGAACATAATGGGGAAAGATTCCCTCATTGATTAATGTGCTCCTTGATTTGGGAGTCGGGTCCCACACGAAGCCGAATGACTCGTAGTCTAATATGCTGAATGACGCGTAGTCTGATATTCGGTCTTGACATTCTCCCCCACCAAACTCGACAACGTCCTCGTTGTGTGCTGCCTCAAGAACTCGTTGATTTCGTCTTGGTACTGCCAAAGATCGAAATCTTTCTCCCAGCTTGTCTCGCTAGGAGGGTCGCCTTTCCATCGAACCAAGTACTCCACATGGTTCATGTGCTTCCCACTCTTTTGTACCACCCGCCTTGATAAAATCTCATCAAGCTTCTTATCATGGGCATTGGTCACAGCTGTGGGAGCTCTCTTGGACTTCCCCCTCTCCGGATCTTCCGTGTCTGCTTGGAATGGCTTTAATAAGCTCACATGTGCATACACCCACTCACTTAGGGGCTAATACTGAAAGTGATCTAATGCTAAAAAGTGATTGATTTGTAAGATGTAATTGATAATTTGATTTGCTGTGTGTTTATGTATGCTCTTATGCCTGGTATGCCATAATGAGTGTTTGTTGTGTTTTCTTAGCTATTATCGAATGCATGAGTGTCTACTATGAGAGTCCTGAATCAGTTTGTTGCCAAACAATTGCAATGTGCTTTATGCTTATTGCTGAATGGGTGTAGTTAATGCATGCTTTGTTGTCGAGTGTTACTATATGGTTTCTTAGAATATGTGATTTCTATAGTTTCCAAGAATGTCTTTGTGTGTTTTTTCCATAATGTCGAGTGTGAATATGTGTGAAACATGTGTATTGCCGAATGTATGGGATGTGGTTTTTCATGATTTCCGATTATGGTTTGTATGCAAGTATTGCTGTGGAGTGCTTATGTGTGTGTTGATGTAATTGCATTGCATGTTTACATGTGATTTCCAAAACATATGAGTACTTGTGTGCATGTGTATTTTGTTTTTCTAGCATATGTATATCGTCTGTTGCATGCCTCTCCACCAGGTACGACTTCTTTTCCTATTGTTCGTATATAGTTATGTGTTGAGTGACATTGTTTGTTCTTATAGTATAACAAGGCCGAGTGTACAAAGGGATCAATGGGGTAGGTATGGGATTCAGGCCGAACAGAACCTGTTGAGCAAGAGGAGTCGAATGCATAAATTAAGTAGGGGGGGCAAGCTAAGCTCGAAAACCAACCTGAGGCACTAGCTGCACCAGCCATTGATCTTGTGATGGCACAAATTCTGAATGTGTTACAAGGAATCACTGTAAATCAGCAGCATATGGAGACGCAATTTGAGAATGCTCTTGCACCCACGTCCATGGAAGAACCTATTCCTCCACTTGAACCTCTACAACTGGCTTATCCTAAAGAAGCCGAGAGACTGTTGAAGGAAGCTCGTCAACTTGGATGTAAAGATTTCAGTAGTTCAGTAGCTGCCGCTGCAGCTCGTGAATGGATAGACACCTTGTGCCGAGTGCCTTTGTTCTTACGTATCTCTGATGATGACAAGGTTGCCATCGCCACTTTCCTACTTAAGGGAGAAGCCCTTGCATGGTGGGCAGACATGAGTTTACGATTTGGAGATCGTTTTCCTACATAGGAGGAATTTCGGTATGAGTTTGATCAGAGGTTTTATACAAGATTCCATAAAAGCGAGTAGCGATAAGCTTTCTACAAGCTTAGGGCACCTGTTCGGTGCTGGAATACGAAAAGGCCTTAAAGGAGTTGTCCTGATTTGCACCTGAGGAGGATCGTTCACTGTACCAGCTTGCGAGACGATTTCAGGATGGACTGAGTACCGAACTCAAAACCATCATTAGTATGACACCAGTGCAGAATTTGCAAGAACTAATCGTTGCCACAACTAAAACTGAAAAGATCATGCAAAGCAAAAAGCTATCCGCAACCACTAGTGGCAGATCATTTAGGCGAGATTCAAAGTTCAATCAGCATACGGGACCCTACCATTTGAGGTCCTACCCTCTGAAAAATAATGGCAATAGAGGTAACAACAAGAAGAACTTTTCTGGTTGGAATTCCAATGGAGCTATGTGGAATCCTTGGCAACGTTAATATTATAACTGTGGCAAGATGGGGCATATTCAGAGGGAATGCCCGAAACCAAGGCATATCATAAGTGCACCAAATGCAGGCCGAGGTGGGTATGCCAATCCCACCTAACCACCAGCACGCGCACCAGGAGGACCACCAAACGCGTCCTCAAGTGAGGCACAACCAAGACCAACGAGGCTTTTCACCCTGACTGATGCCGAGACTAGCCTTGATGTGGTAACAGATTCGTGATAGTTTTTATTGATGACATTCAGACTTATTCAAAATCGGAAGAAGAGCATGCTGAGCACTTGTGGATTGTGCTGAATATTTTGAGGGATTGGTGGTTGTTCACAAAGTACTCCAAATGCGAATTCTGGTTACGCGAAGTTGGTTTCCTTGGCCATATTGTTTCTGCCCAAGGAATGTTAGTTGATCCAAAGAAAATTAAAGCCATAGTTGCTTGGGAACCCCCGTGAATTGTGGAAAATTTTTCATCGCTTGCTGGACCCTTGACGAAATTGAAGCGCAAAGGAGAGCCATTCGTGTGGACCGAAAAGTGCCAACGAAGTTTTGAAGAACTGAAAAACTAGTTAGTTTCCGCACCTATCCTTACCTTACCTATTGGCAGAAAGGAGTATGTGGTTTACAGCGATGCATCGAAATCTGGACTTGGACGCGTACTGATGCAAGATGGGAAAGTCATTGCCTATGCTTCCCGATAGTTGCGACCACATGAAAGCAACTATCCTACACATGATTTGGAGCTTGCAGCCATGGTGTTTGCATTGAAAATATGGCGACATTACTTATATGACAAGATGTGCCGAATCTTCTCCGAACACAAAAGCTTGAAATACCTCCTCACGGAAAATGAGTTGAACATGAGACAATGAAGATGGGTGAAGCTGATTAAGGACTACGTTCTGATCATCGAATATTATCCTAGAAAAGTGAATGTAGCTGCTGATGCCTTAAGCCAAAAATTTCATCCTCCTTCTCCATCGGTTTTGGCTTACATGTGTACCCATTACATGCCTATGTTGCTGGATTTGAAAGCTACCCTTGTGCATTTTGGCACTGATTTTTCTGGTTTGTTGTTGGTTCAAATCAAAATCATGCCTACCTTGATTGAAGTGATCTGGAATCAGCAATTAGAGGATCCGAAACTGGTTGAAATTCGGAAGCAACTATCTGATGTTGTTGATGCCATAGCTTGCGATTTTTGAGTATAAGATGATGGAGTTCTTGTCTTCAAAAACCAAGTATGTGTTCGACAAGATGTTGATATTCATAATCTTATTTTATTTGAGGCGTATAGTTTGAAATTCGTTATCCATCCTAGTAGCACAAAGATGTATCGAGATTTAAAAGAGCAGTATTGGTGGCCGAACATGAAATGCCACATTGCAGAGTTCGTTGCCCGATGCCTAGTATGTCAACAAGTAAAGATCGAGCATCAAAGACCAGTTGGTATACTATAGTCACTTCTGATTCCAGAATGGAAGTGGGAGTATACCACGATGGACTTTGTGACCATTTTTTCTAGATCGAAGCAAGGATACAATACCATTTGAGTGATCGTGGATCGATTGACGAAATCTGCGCATTTCCTTCTTATACTTGTGATAGATACACTTGAGAAATTGGTTGTTTGTTACTTGGACGAGATTGTTCGATTGCATGGAGTGCCAATTTCCATCGTTTCAGATCGTGATTTCGTTTCGCATCACGATTTGGGAGAAATTCCAGAATACGCTGGGTTCGAGATTGAATTTTAGTATAGTATTTCATCCATAGACTGACGGTCAATCTAAAAGAACAATTTAGACACTCGAAGACATGCTACATGCGAGTGTGTTGGGCCAGCATACCGGTTGGGAGCGATGCCTACCATTGACGGAATTTGTTTACAACAATAGCTTTCGTGTAAGCATCATTATGGCACTTATGAATCACTATATGGGAGACGTTGCAGAACTTCTATTTGCTGGAATGAAGTAGGTGAGAGATGCCTAGACAATCCGGAATTGATTGATCAAGCAATAGAGCAGTTGAACTTAATTCGACAACGGCTAAAGACAGCTCAAGATCGGAAGAAAAATTACACTGATAATCGACGAAGGGAGCTAGAATTTGCAGTAGGTGACAAAGTATATTTGAAGGTCACCCCACGGAAAGGTGTCCTTCGTTTTCAGCAGCAAGGTAAGCTAGCACCTCGTTGTATTGGTCAGTATGATATTGTCGAGAGGATCGGCCCTACTGCATACCGACTTGCCTTACATCCGAGTATGGAGAGAATTCACAGCGTGTTTCACGTATCTATGTTGAGAAAGTATGTGTGAGACACTGCTCATGTGCTTGAAGAACCACTAGTTGAGGTTGTTGAAGACCTATCTTATCCCGTACAGCCAGATGCCATACTAAATCGGTTAGTTTGTATGGCTAGATGCCTTGTCCTTGTGTGGCAAGATGCCCTTATCCTTGTGTGGTTTGGATGCCTTTATCCTTGTGTGGCTTGGATGCCTTTATCCTTGTGTGGCTTGGATGCCTTTTCCTTAAGTGGCTTGGATGCCTTGTCCTTATGTGGCAAGATGAATAGGCTTGCTGATTAGCTTGTGTGCTAACCTTTTTACCGTTTGTGCAGCGAAGCCTTGGACAACAGAAGTGGAAGGGGATGGCCTTCCTATTGCTGAGATTGATTGACGATTTACCTGCCAGTGTACTTATGATTTTCAGATGTGTTTGTAGTCCACCCTCAGCCTTAGTTTTCGGCCCTATCCCATTTTTTATTGAATGATGATTGCATAATTCATTTTAGATGTATAGGCTGATCTGGTGTTGTATGAGAGATGTTTGTTTAAGATTTTTGTAGATCTTATGATGTTGTGACCCTACTGAGATTCTTGTAATCTCATCCTTTGGTTTTCAGCACTTTTCAGGCGTAGGTACATTCACTGTTGGTGGTACCAATGTGTGAGATCAAGGTTGCACGATGAGGCAATATCACATCATATTTTCATTCCTGGTTCATTGATTGCTTGCGCATATAATAAGAACTATAAATGGATTATTTTCTGGTTTTTCAAGATTCTTCCTTTGCTTATTGTTTCCGAATTATATTGGAGGTTTACTTGCTAGATGTTTGGATCCCTATGGGATTTCTGTGTTGTGGTTCCAATAATTCAATTTAAAGACTTCTGCTAATGTTTTATTCACTCTGTATGATACCAGAATGCCTATCCAATATCATGCTTCAATTGTTATAAGTACAAAGAATAAGCATGCTAAAATCAGAAATTTAGATATGTAAGCCTTGTGAGATTCAAATAGGTCCTGGTTTTGGGCTTGATTGGGTTTCACGACAGTAAAGGTCCTAATAGGAGCAAATAATAATATATTAGGATTTGGGGTTCTTACGATATAAGCCTACCCTAGCCCGTCAGACAACCCATTAGCCATTTGTATTCTTTCTTGTTTCCTATGAGACACGTGAGTGCCCTATTCTCTCTTCTCGGTTAATGTTTCTTGTCTTCATTCCTCTCCTATTCATAACAAATACATACACAACAGTAAAGGATCACTGATTTTATTATCTTCTTTATAGTTCTGACTATCGAGTTCTAGTTCTGATTACCTTTTTTTCTATTTGTATTTAATGGATTTTCACTGGACTTGGTTAATCTGTGCGTTCATGTGTTAGGGTTCTTGATTTGGGATTTTCTCAGTTAAGAGCCCTAGTGTGTTTATGTTTACCTGTGTGTTTGAGAGGAGTCAGAAGGGGTCTGTAGGGTTCCGTTTCTTTTTATTGTTAATGCTCCTTTTTGTTTGTTTTCTCAATTTGTTTTTGATTTGTTTAGGCAGTTCTGAAGTGTGTGAGAAAGGCAAAGGAGTTACCACTGATTCATCTACACTTGAGGTGGAAATCTACATGTCATCAGTTTGATTGGAATACTTTTTCTTTATAATTAAATCTGACTTGTGTGGTTTTGAATAGAGGCTTATACCTTGCATTGCATGTGACTTACATTATAGGTTCATCATGTGTATCATGCCATATTTCTGATGCATTAGTAGGTTTTAAACTGATTATGCATATATATTGTGTGTTTGATGCATCTGGTGAGTGATGAACCAATTGACTGTGATTTAAGTTGCAAGTTTGGATTGAGGATTCTATAGCAGGTTTTGATTGGATTTATTGGTTTATATTGATTTGATCTTGGTGTGTGTTACAGATGAGCATGTGAGTTTCTAGTGTCAGGTTAGGAGGGAAACAAACGAGAGATCGTAATGATTCGTGAGGTCAAACTTGTTGGGTGTGTTGGGTGTCTTTTGTTTTCTAAGAGATGTACGATTGGCTATGGGCGTTAGGATGACCGGTCAAAGAAACAAGAGAGGGTGAAGACACGAGTCAGACTAGGAGTCAAATTCCGACCAGTCGTTGAGGGAAGTCTAACCAGTTGGACCCAATTATCTAACTAATCGCTATGTGTTTTTCTAAGCGAACCTGATAGAATTTGCTTTAAGAATAGCCAGTGAGACTTGTGTGTCTAATACATTTTATGATAAGTGATTGTGTGGTTCTGGAAACCTTGTGTTCATGTGTATATCTTCGTAGCATTGAGGATATATGTGCTGCATTGCTTACATTACTGTTTTCATATATATGTACACTACAGTATATGTACTTCTAGGTATAGTTATGACAGATGAGTTTGCTTGGCCAATGCGAGGTAAGTATACGAAATCCCAGTGAAGGAAAATATATTTTGCCTTTATGGTAGGTGTATGGATGATATTGTGTACTACTTGATCTTTGTATTTATCTTGCAGGCTTATGAGTTTATGTGTGATAGCGATAGATACAATAGTGTGTATTCTCTGCCTAGTCTCAGATAATACTAGTAGTAGGGGTTATAATACTATTTTAAAAATTAAACTAATATTGCCAGAAGGCTTCTGATTTTCCTTTAGTGGGGGTTACTTGAGAAGTATTTTGTGACCCAACCCAATAGGTTTTGAGCATAGTATCCCGTACGACTATAACTAAGTTTGTGTATGAGATTAAACCTATTGAGATGGACTTATATTATGAGACTTTGATAATCATGCATTATGCATTGTGTTTATGGATTCCTGTGCTCATGGTTAGTTACATGGATATCACTTAGGTTTATTATCAATTGTTTTACTTCTTTTGTGTATGCCTTTATTGCACCACTATGGCTTATGACATTGTAACTCCTATTAAGGTCTTTGTGATCTCACCTTCTTATTTTTTTCATCTTTTAGGGCTAGATTGTGAACAATAACAGCTTTTTCTTGAGGTTGAGTTCCCATATGTCTTAGAGTTAAACTATCACATCTGTACTACACATTTGTGTACTTGGTAGTTTACTTTTGGACTTGTTTTATTTGGATTATGATCTAAATTGTATTTTGAATATTATATTGGATTTTGGATATTGAATTTTGAGTTATGAGTCGGAGGCCTATTTTCTCTTTTTGGGCTTATTTTTATTTTGTGCTGTAGACTTGGTTATATTTTGAGAATTAAGATTTCGGCTGAATTTTATTACTCCGTTATTGTGATTATACTAGGTGGTTTCTATTAATTGGTCATATTATATTTTATTAAAATTAAATATGTATTATTTTATGAATTATATTTGAAAAGTCAAATTAACATTGATCTTGATTGGTTCGCCTTCGCCTGTTAGGACAATCAGGATTATATGACAATGAGAGTCTCTGTTTCCGAAAATAAATCCTTACAAAAAAGTGGTGTTGTGTATTCTCAAATCCCAAGCACCCTTCTGTATAGGAATGCCCTTGAGCAATTACAGGAGAAGATGATGACATGAAAGAGGATAAATGTCATAAAACTTTGGTTCATAAATTTTTATAATAAAGCTTATATTACGATATAAAAGCTTCGATTTGATCTATTTGAACTTCAAATATTCTTTTATCTATTCAATTTATGCAAACTAATGTATCGATCGTACAAAGCCAACATTATTTATTTTTCAAACAAAATAGAAAATAAAAACCAAACCTTAAGCCCATATCGGCATTCCTCATGGCCTAGGCTAATCCAAGTTTATTTTTTAAAATATACAAACTCTTTATCAAATGTTTTAATATTTGATTATTTGATTATTTGAAAAATGGGATCCATGCCATGCCAGCGAATTATCCCCAAATTCTTTGATTTTTCCCTTCTGAAAATTGTACGAGAAACGGTTGTCGTTGTCGTTGTCGGGTGGGGTCACAAAGAGCGTTAACATTTGTTGGAGTAACAAACACTTAACGCTAACCACAGTACAAGCACATACCCAAGTGCACAAGGCAGCGCGCACGGTCTCTCTCCTGCAAATTTGTTGGGGGAGGTACCGAGTGAATGCGATTATATAAGGGAGACCATGGCCCCCGCAATGAAGATCCTATTCGCGCTTCTCACATTTGTCACCATTGGCATGATCATTGGTATCTATCCTTAACGTTTCCTCGTTTCCCTCCAGATTCGATCTATCTTCCTTGTTTACCTAGTTATCCCCAAGTTTTTTATGATTGCCGTTTCTTCTGACAACTACAGGGGCTTTGTTGCAGCTCGCATTTATACTCAAGTTAGATGATTCTCACGGTAATTGAATCTTTTTTCCTTCTAGGGTTTATTAACACTCATTACTGCCACGGACTGGTATTGTCAGATAATCGTAGGACAGTATATATATATTCCTTATTTAACATACTCCACTTGTTCCTTCTACATCTGTCTCTTCAATTATAGGCGCCGACTTCTCATCACTTAGAAGAGTGCACACTAGTGGCTTTCTTCAGTTGCCCCGAGGTTGGTATGCTTCCTATTCGTTGCTTTTTAGCATGTCGAGCAATACACATTTCCCCAACCGTTTATACATATCAGAGATACCTAGTAATGGAATTTTTAGTTTAGTTCCTTGGGCCGACTATCGTCTCAGATATTAGTTGACAAAGTATTTCCCAAGGACATGGTTTCTAATTTTTCTTATCCTTTCAATTTTCAGGCATTCCTTATTGGGAAAATGACAAAGAAGCAGAAACTTTACGTATTGGCTTTGTATGTTGTTATTCTCTTGGCTTGAATCACCTGAAACATTTAAGTCAACTGACAAGAGAATTATGATTGACAATAATGAAATTTGATCCTTTTTTTTGTTGTCTTTATTCAAAGAATGCTGCCCTAAGAATCATCCTCATGCCGATGCGTGAATTTAAATGAATTTAATTGTGCTGCAAAATCATGTCTCTCCTGTGACATGCTTATCTTCTTCTAAGAATGTGTTAACACATACATTTTGTAGAATTTTTTTATGATTTTTATTTTTGTGCTCTAATATCAATCTAGCACTTTTTGGATGGGGTTTAATTTCTACTCCAATTTCGTATGCAATTTACCATTGCAGGTTAACTGACATGATCTGCCTTTTGGGAATGCTCTCACCTATTTTACATAGTATCAGTGTGATATTACTCTTTGTTATTCATCTTGATAAGGACTTGCTAGAGAGAGCTAGACGGGAGAGGGAATTCTTCTTTTCTTTCTCTCTATGTGTTTATCTTAATACTTCCTTTTTTTATTTTCCTTTGATTTGACGAAAATCTCTATTGTTGACTTGTGAGCTAATACCCCTCCAAATTATTGTGACACAAGATTTGGAGGCAACTCCTTGCTCCCTCTCATTGCTTATAACCATTTCTCACTGTTTTAACAAGGAAATATGCATTTCATCTAAGAAAAAAAAGAAGCAGCAAAGATACATTATCTTTGTTGCCTGTCTGCAATTTTCTGTCACCACATATGTAGAAGTTTCCATCTGTTTTCCCTAGACATTAACTGAAGTTGATAGCATGAAGAAGAAATTTGCTTAATCTGTTCATTTTCTCCCCGTTTTGTGAAACATAATTTACTGAACACCATTGTTTCCTCAATCTTTTTGATGCAGGTCAAACCAGAAATCATTAGCTGGTCACCCAGAATCATTCTGCTGCATAACTTTTTAAGCTCACAGGTGAAACTATGTTACTATATAATTAAATTTTTTATGATTATTAGGACACTACCCGACTGACTAACACAGCAATGATAATTTTATAAAGATTAGTCTTAAAATTCTAAAATTAACTTATCATAATGATCAGTCTCTGAACAACATTTTTCTGAGAGTTACTGGAATTTTGAGAGGAATATGAGTATAGAGATCATAGAAAGTTGTTGCCATGATTCTTCCTACTATATTTTTGCTTGTATGAAGCTTCCTGACTTTCTATGTTCGTGGGTTTAGATCTCTTTTCTTTGGTTATACGGAATGTTGTTTTGAATATCTGCATCATTAGTATTTTATTGGTTTTGGGTCTTTGTAATTGAATTGTGTTTATTTTCATTTTCACGTCCTTGTGGTCTGTAACAGACTTAAAAAAAGCTTTTGCTGATGAAAAAAATAATTCTTATGCTGTAGAGTGAATATAACAAACACAAAATATCTTTGATTTTGGTGGAAAATAAAAATATATATGGAGTGATTAACTATCTGTTTAAGTCAATAGCAGAGGAATAATAACTGGAGAAGTATATTATTAAGTAGGGTTTATATACGGTGTTAAAACAGTGATCATAGGTGTGCATAAACTGTAAGATAATGGTTTTTTGGCCATGGTCCATTTGCTAACCTTTCTTTTTTCTTTTGAAAGATTGTTGGTTTGGAAACATAATTTGCTGAGTTTTCCTACAGTCTTTATATGCCATGTGATCAAGGTAGGTTTGTGTACGATTCTTGAATTATGTAATTTGTGCCATTTTTATGAATTTGAGATATCATGTGGTGGATGTGCTTCCGGGTTTGAAGAGAAGTGCTAGTTCTCATGTCCTCAATGGGGGAGGAGGCAACTTTATGTTGGCCAAGTGTGTTAGGAAATCTAAAGAGGGGCCACTCTTAGCTTATAAAGGAAAGGATAAATCCAAGAGTGTGGTTGTTAAGTAGCGTAAAGTAGAAAGATGGATTGTTATGGCAGTAAAAAGATAGTCACTATAAGAAGTTAGAGGGGAATAGGAATTGTTATTGATTCTTGTAGCTGTCTGCTTGTAGGAGGACTCTCAGTATTAGCTTGGACAGAGGAAACCTTGTTATCTTGTTATTTTTCATTGTCTTTGAAAATTATCATTTTATTCAATGAAGAATACCATCTTACTATTTATGAATCACTTCCGATTCTAACTCCATCAAAGTGTTCTCTATTATCATATTTCATGGTGATATGTTTCTTAAGTTAAATTTCGCATATTACGGGTTGGGAACCAAGTGGCATGAATGCTGGTGGAGGTTGGCTTGGGTAGAGTTGTGGTTGAAATATAAGCTGAAACCTGAAACCTGATTGGAGGCAGTACTGGAACATTATATTTTTACTTAAAAGGAAAAAGAACTTATGTGACTGATGTTATTGGGGGGAGTAAAGGAACATTTTATTTACCTTTTAATGGAAAAGATCTTGTGTGATTGATTTTCTGGTCTTTTCTCTTGTATTGAACCCAGAAGTGTGTCTCGGACTTAGATTTCTATTATTTGTTTTTGTTTTCTTCAGTCTAAATAAGGTTTCCTTCTTGTCATACAGTTGCTAGTCATCAAAATTGTATCTCTTTACCTCTTAAAGTGTTCCAAGTTTAGCATATCCTTTTCCATTTTTTTTCTCAGAAACTACTTTTGGTTTGATTCATTGATTGTTAAAACTATTGTGTGGTTGCGAGAGCTGGCATTAAGAATGCTGGTTCCTTATTTGATCACCAATGATCTTGATCTTGCTGGTCTTTTGATGTTCTCAAGTAAATCAGTCACTTTATGACATAGTTGTGATGATCTTCCTGCCGTTTTTCTAGAATTGGTCCTTCTTTTGCAATCTAAAGGTAATAGAGCTAAATCGGCAATGATAATGACACAACCATAACACTTTTTAGGAAAAGATTTTATTAAGAGCTATGTCCAAAAATCTTTTTGGAAAAGTTTTTCATTATGAGCTAATTTGGCATCATATATGCTCTTGGTGGAGCTCTCTGGTGCTCTAAAAATAGCTTGATCACTAGCTTATTGACTTCCGGCCATTTCAGGAATGTGACTATCTTATAGCACTTGCTCGCCCTCGCCTTGAGATTTCCACTGTTGTAGATGTAAAAACGGGGAAGGTAAAACTTACTGCTTTTATGTAAACCTGTAGTTGACTTTTGCTTGTGCTTTAATGAACTGCTGTATCTGTTGCTCCTTTGCTTTTAGCTTTTCTGAATGTGGGTGTGACTGCTTGATCTCATTTTCTTCTGTGTATTAGATGAATGCTGGTATTTTAACCTTTTTCTCACACTTGCTTCAGAGATGGAAAGCTTTTGCATAAATTTGACTTAAAAAATCTGGAGTTTAGTGCTCCTCTTGTTTTTAAGTGTTAGCAAAGAGAAAGGGATGACTAAAAAACAAGTCCATTCAGAAACTTTACTTCTCTTATGATCAGGAAATAAATTTAATTTAGAAAAGAAAGAGGAGCAGGCTCAATCAGGCTGCCAGGGTATATATGTTTGAAAAATCACAATTGTCAAGAGAAAGTGCATTTGTGAAAATGCAAAGATGGGAACGTTGGATGAAAAGAAGAGAAACACTAGGAAATGTACTTCTCTTTATCATAAAACATGGCTGATGAAAAAAGGATAACTTGTGAGCTATTCATCTAACAAAAATTTAATGCAACATGAGGGACTTGTGTGTATATGTGTATTTTTTCATTTACAACAAGCAATTAAATGGTGACTTTTTATTATTTCAAACTTACAAGCTACAAGACAACCTGATGAGGTAATCAATAAGCTGTGATTCTTATTCTATTTTCAGAACATAAGAGCATATGATAGCAGACTCTGATGTGGACATGTCTTAATGACCCAACTTTATTATTTTTTGTATTTTTGGTGATCCAGTGACTATCTTACATCTTATTTCAGGGCATGAAGAGTAAAGTACGGACTAGCTCTGGTATGTTTCTGAGTATTGAGGAGAGAAAATTTCCGATGGTGCAGGTGAGCTGGTTGTTGCGAGATTTTCTTCTCTATGAAATCAATCATCTTATCTTATTGGATACTCTTATATCGTTGCAGATTACTTGGATATAAATGCATTCATGCACACATTAGGTATCAGCTGTTATGATGGAATAAGAAATTCTAAATCACTCAATTTCTATATCCAGGTTTCAAAAGCTACTAGTTGTATAGTGTTTTAACCGTGTGGATCATTCTTCTAAGTTGATTAACTATATAGAACCAAAATAGTTCTCAAGATTTTTTTGAAACTTTGGCTAAGCCAATGTGAACCTCCGCAAATACCAATGAACTGATGACCACCATTTCCAAGACTTTTTCCACTATGAGGTAATTTTACTATTTCATTTTGTGGTCGATCAGGCTATTGAAAAGAGGATCTCAGTTTATTCTCAAGTGCCTATCGAAAATGGAGAGCTCATTCAAGTATTAAGGCATGATTATAACTTACTTCCTATTAATTATTAATTTCAGAAAGAGACTAGAACTGCTTCTTTTATCAATACTAACATTGCAGAAACTCAGGTACGAAAAGGATCAGTTTTACAAGCCCCATCATGACTATTTCTCTGACACTGTGAGTGACTTACTATTTCTCTGACCTTGTAAAATATCAGTATAAGTAGTTGTCTCTAAATTCTTTATTGTCATGGTACAATACTGGCTAACAATGTTGCAACTCTTTAGTTTAACTTGAAGCGTGGTGGTCAGCGAATCGCGACAATGCTGATGTACTTAACCGACAATGTTGAGGGTGGTGAAACATATTTTCCTAAGGTAATTGGTTTCAAGTTCTGATTCATATTCCTTATCATCTTAGATTTAGGGCAGTGTCATTCTCACACCCTTAATTGTCATCCTACACCTTTGACCAATTTTAATGACAAAGTTGTAGTTGATATGCATTAATAAAGGTTAGGCTTAGTTGCTGATAGCTAGGAGATTGGCGTTTCCATTATCTGATTGTATTGATGTTTTCACTCTTGTTTGGTTTCCTTCTAGGAATTCGTAGAGTTGATCAAGCTGCCTGCTTACTTCATGGTTCCCTAGTATGCAATATGTTTAGACATGGAAACTTCTTTATACCATTTGCTAAAACATAGATGAATTAGTATTATGAGGATCTATCTGGTATTGTAGAAGTGATCAAATTATGGAGGTGCCACAGTAAAACTTCTCTTTTGTCAACTCCAAATTATCAATCTCCTTCCAACATCACCCAAGTTCATACTGTGGGAAAAATGTCACAACCAGGCTAAAACAGCTGTATGCCTCTATACTATGACTCCTGTTTGGTCTGCAAAATGGTATTTGAAAATAGAGTTAAATGCAAGATTGTGAAGAGCCATGCTCGAAAAATGGGAATTCATTTGGCTTTTGCTACCAAATACTTTCGTAGTATTTTTTCATTTATAGTTTTCAAAAGCATGTTGATTTGATTAATAGCATTTTAGAGCTATACTTCCCTTGGTTGGTGCCATTCACCACCTCACGGTTGAGGTTATTAGTTGGACTTAACTTTTAGGTAGCTGTTCTTTTTCCTTGGATTAACTTGATTTTTCCTTGATCAATTCATCTTTCGTTTTGTGGGTTATGCTGACTAATTGAATTATAAATCAAGCATCATCAAAGCTCAATGTCTTAAGACTTCTATTGAACTTTTAAAAGTTTTAGAATGAAAAGTTACCTTCTTCTTGAAGGATTGTACTAATTTTTTTATTACTTTTATGGATTTAAAACTTGGAAAATTGACTTGAAAAAGTTTTTTTTCTTCAGCCTAGTATTAAGGAAAATGTTAAAGTTCATAAGAAGAAACTGGATACTGGAGAAACCTACAAAGGAGTAAACTAGAATGAGGGAAGTTCACAATAGACCTGTATAAATTTCTTTTTTATAATTTAATATCATATAAGCTTTTGAAAAAATAGAACGAGTAGTCATCCTCATTTTTGTGATTATCGACTATAACTGGACATGTTATTTTTTGATATAGTCGATTCTACCCTTATCTCACCCCACTCACCTAAACTGCCTAGCTGGGTTTCCAACCCAGATCCTCTCCTATCCCCTTAAGAGGTCATGCCATCTGAGAGCTAAGGCTCACTGGACATGTTATGGGTGGATGATAATCTTCAATACCTTTTTCAGAGGGATTCTGTTGCCGATCATTTCTATCCATACATGTCCTCTTTCAGTTAGTCATGTTGCAGATAACATCAGATCACTTGTTTAAGCTTTAGCTTAAGCATCGAGTATTGTGTGCGCTCTTTGTGATGTTACAAATATTTTTTCTCTACTTATGATTTAAGGAATGAGAATGTGTTCGGGCTATGTTTTGCATGGCCTTTTGGACCATTATCACATGGTTAACATTGCCTGTGATGATTTACTTGTGCACAGGCTGGATCAGGTGAATGTAGGTGTGGCAGTAAGGTTTTGAATGGCTTGTCTGTAAAACCACAAAAAGGAGATGCAGTGCTTTTCTGGAGCATGGTTTGTATTCTAACTTTTCTTCTAACCGCTATGCATTTTAGTTGTACACTATATATTTGCGTTTCTGTGAGTCAGTCAGTGAAAAATTTGTCAAAGCAGGTCACCACTGTTGAGCTCGTAAACAATTTTACTGTTTTACCCTTTTAGAAAAGAAGAAAAAAGATGTTAGAATAGTTTGAGAATTTTGTTGCATAGAAGAAGTTGTGACGAAAAAATATGACGTAATGGCCTTGTTTCTATCATTGCAGATTATACCTCACAAAGTTTATTATCCGTTGTCTGATTGTTTAGTTGTTATGATATGATATGGAAGGAAGTGTAGAGTAGTCTATTAATAGGTAGAAAAATGTGTGATGTTACTCTGTTTTGTTGGTTGTTTCAGGGTCTAGATGGACAGTCAGACCCCAATAGCCTGCACGGAGGATGTGAGGTTCTGGGAGGAGAGAAGTGGTCAGCCACAAAGTGGATGCGGCAAAGAACTGTATCTTGATTTGATTAGCATAACCCATATTTAGGTATACTAGAAGGATGTTCCTCGTTGCATGTCATACTGGATTCTGGAGGTAAAGGAGTAGAGGACGAGAGATTTAATTAAGTAGCGTTGAATATGATATCTGTATAGAAAATCATTTTGAATGGAGTATACTATACTCTTACTAGCTAGTGTAATATGGTACGGCATGATGATTCTGGTGGAGTGATGTAGGAGGATGTTTTGGGGTGGGGGAGATGCCCTTGGCTCCCGCTGCAAATGCTTCAAAGAAACAATTTTTTTTTTTTTTTTGTTTAAAACGGTAAAGCGTTATAAAAACCAAAAGCTAGATTACTATTGATGTGATTTTGGTGATATATCCCCAAGGAGTGGAGTGGTTGTTCAAACTGGTCATTTGAACCATGGATGATGCTCTTGAATCCGCTTCAGTGAGGAAGGAGTTCATCACCTGAAAATAGCTACTGTCTACTGATAATGGATTTGTCTTGCGCTCATGCTTTATACCTGCATTGCATTACAGCTGAGCAGATTATATTCCTCTTTATTTGGTTCCAATGACACCTGATTATGCGGCGCAAAGAACAAGAATTAAGTCCAAATATCAAGAAAAAGAGGATTTCTTTTAAAATGATTTAAGAACACTCGATTCAAGGCTAATCCGAGTGTAGCTGTGTTCAGAAAACCAAAAGGAATTTTATTGATCCGATGGAAAGGAAATACTCACAGAACAAGCCTGCCCTGGTGCCCAAGCAATAGCCGAACAACGTTACTAATTCCAAAGATGTGCCCTATTTTTCCGCATTGCCCTGTCTATCCCCAACCGCATTCTCTTGCTTCTTCCTTCTGCAACTATAGACAATGAGTGGCTGTCTACATTCTTTTGGCCCCATCCTAGCTATTGTGTCCACGTGCCCCTCCTGCTGCTCCATATTGCTAACATTTCCGTCCTCTTTTGAACAAACCTTGTCCACAAGGTTTGAATATGGAAACTTTGGTTGCTCCACTTTAGTAATAACTGGTGGCAAGGAGTATTTGTAGCCCCCATGGACTTAGAATCAACAATAGCTTCCAGAATGAACAGCGGAGCATATGATGATAGATCCTGCTACCCTCGATTGGGTGGATAGGATACGAGCTGAGGCTGGAAGCTGAAGGCGGTATACCACTGGCCCCAATTTCTGAATAATTTCAAAAGGACTGTCGAACTTAGGAGCCAACTTCAGATTAACACGGTATTTAACGGAAGGCTGTCGCTGAGGTCTGAGTTTAAGGAAAACTCTATGACCCACCTCAAATTCCCGATCACGTCTGTGTTTGTTTGCGGCCACCATCATCTTCTGCTGTGCTCTACATAAGTTGTATTGTAACTGCTTTAAAATCTCTTTCTTGTCCTAACGCTCCTCAGCTACGGCTGCCACTTCGAATTCGCCCGGTAGGAATTTCTGTAGTGAAGGAGGTGGTTTTCCATACACAACAACCTTGTACCAGAATTCAGCCAACCCAATGGAGCCATTTACCCCAGCTCTTCGGTTGCTCCGAATAAAAACACCATAAGTTTCTAGACAGTGATTGTCTGGCCGTCTGTTTTGATAAGCTGTGCTCATTTTAAGCTTTGTTCCCCATGAACGAAATAATTCTTGCCAAAAGCAACTCAGAAAAAAATAGGATCTTCGTCACTGACAATTGAGCTTGGAATTCCATGTAATCTGACCACTTTGCGAGAAAATAAATCTGCTATGTCCTTGTCGTAAAAGGGTGGGGTAACCCCATGAAATGCGCAAATTTGCTTAATCTATCAACCACGACAAGAATGCAATCCATTCCATATGATCTTGGCAACCCAGTTATAAAATACATTGCAATGTCAGACTAAACCTCCGATAGAGTCGATAACGGTTGTAAAAGTCCTGCTAGAGATAGTGTTTCAGATTTGTTGCACTGACAAACTGCACAGCTAGCAACAAATTTCTGAACTGTTTTCATCATCTATGGCCAATACACACTAGCAGCTAGTCTTTTGTACTTTCTGAATGCCCTAGAATGTTTGCTTGAAGAGGTGGGATGAAACTCTTCTATTAATTTCTGAACCCATGTGGAAGAGGAATGTAAATATGCCCTTTATAGAAAATATGATTGTGTACTAGTTTGTAATTTGGGCGTGCTGCTGGGTTAGCCTCCAGTTGTTTGCGCAGCTCCTGATACTCTTGGTCTTTCTCGGGATCTTGATATAGTAGCTCCCAATGTACCCAATAAGGTATAGAGATGGCTGCTAATGAGATATCTTCAAATTTTCTGGAAAGTGAGTCTGCAACACTATTTAACTTCCCTGGTTTGTTTGGGGGTTCAGTAGGGTGGTATGCCTACAACGCACGAGGTAGATCGGGGGGTTGCTGGCGTTGTGGAACAAGATAGTAGTGGCGGTTGAAAATCGGTCTCGCTTTGATCGATGGATGGCTCTGAATTTCAGAGTGATAGCTACGGGGGACAGGGTGTGGTGTGCGATCATATACGCACCCAATACAGTGTTTGGCCGGGAAGCAGTGTGGAGGGAGATACTGGAGTTTAAAGCGGACAAAGTTGAGCCATGGATCTTAATAGGGGATTTTAACGAAGTTGTATCCCCTCAGGAGAGGCTGGGCCACAACTTTGATAGAAGAGGTGCTGAAAGCTTGAGACGGATGGTGGAGGAGGGGGGTTTGCTTGACTTGCCACTAAATGGAAGCAGTTTCACTTGGTTTTCATCTCGGTGTGCATCACGAATAGACAGGGCTATTGTGAGTGCTGAATGGATTGCAGATAACTCGGATTTCAGCTTATCCGCTGGAGGCAAAAAATTATCTGATCACGTCCCACTCCTGCTCAAAGCGGAGCCTGTAGATTGGGGACCAAGGCCAGTGCGAGCCTGGGATGCATGGTGTGATGATAAAGATTTCCTACAGGTAGTTAAGGCCCACTGGGTGGAAGCAGGAGAGCGGTTCCCTGGGAAGTTTTCCACAGTGCGCAAGTTGAACTTCCTTAAACACGCACTTAGGAGATGGAGCAGGGATAATTTAGGGGACCCGGCGGCTACATTGACAAAGATTCTGGAGGAGATCGACGAGATGGACTTGAATAGATCAGAAGAGGAGAGTAGGAGCGACGAGGAGGTGTGGAGATACCAACGGCTGGTCGAAGAGAAGTGGAGGGCCAAAACTCAGTTGGAATCGATGTGGCGACAGAAGTCCAGGGTGCAGTGGCGAGGCTGGGGGATTCAAATACCCGGTTTTTCCACATCTGTGCAAGTACAAGGGGGAAGGCTAATCAGCTCACAGCGCTAACGGTCGATGGACGACTCTCAAAAGACCCGGGGGTAATCAAAAGAGTGGTTCAGCAGTTTTACAAGAGCTTGTATCACGAGGAATCCGAGCAGTGGCTGAGCATTGGAGGCTTGAGGTTTACCAAGCTGGCAGCAGGGGCGGCTGAGCAGCTGGAAAAGAGAATAGATAAGGCGGAGATCAAACAAGCTGTGTGGGACTGCGGAAGCCACAAGTCTCCGGGACCGGATGGATTCAATTGTTACTTTTACAAGAAGGCATGGGAGCTGTTGCAGCCTGAAATTAAAGGCGTTGTAGAGAATTTCTATCTGACTGGAAGGGTGCCAAAAGGTGTGAATAATTCCTTTTTGGTGTTAATTCAGAAGGTCGAAGGAGCAATCAGCTTGGGAAACTACAGACCTATCAGCTTGGTGAATGGTATTTATAAAATCATCGCTGAAATTTTGGCAAGTCGGCTAAGCAGCATTGTTTCCCCCTTGATATAGAAGACCCAGTCTGGCTTCATAGCAGGAAGAAAACTGGTCGAGTCCGTAATGATGGCTTCAGAGACGATTCATGTTGTCAAGGTCGAGAAGAGGAAAGGCTGGTGCTTGAAAGTTGATTTTAGAAAGGCATTTGACACGGTGTGTTGGGGAGCATTGGTTGAGATCATGGAAGTTATAGGGTTCCCACATAGATGGAATAGTTGGATAGCGCATTGCACGGGGACAGCAACAGTTACAGTCCTTGTGAATGGTGCACTCACGGAGCCTTTTGACATGAGACGGGGACTGAGGCAAGGCGACCCATTGTCCCCGCTGCTGTTCGATATTGTTGTAGAATGCCTCTCGAATCTGTTAGACAAGGCAGCGGCCGCTAGTCTTATAAATGGTATCAAGATGGGTAGGAGAGTGTTAACTCATCTGCAATATGCGGATGACGTTATTTTGTTCACCGCGGACGGGGAAGAGGGGTTGTGCAATCTGAAGAGAGTACTGAAATGTTTTTCTCTAATTACCAGATTGCGAGTTAATTACCACAAGAGTGCGTTGATAGGAATCAATTACCCACAAGAGGATGTGGAAAACATGGCGGCAAGGCTACACTGCAGGTCCGAAAAACTCCCTATCAAATACCTGGGGATGCCACTAGGAGCAAACCCAGGGAAGTACAAGACATGGGAAGGTGTGATAAGCAACTTCAGAAGAAGACTTGCAGGCTGGCAAGGAAGGTTATTGTCCATGTGAGGACGACTTACCTTAGTGAAATCGGTGTTGAATAGTATTCCATTATTTTACATGTCGCTGTACAAAATACCAGTGAAAGTGCAACGAGAGTTGAAAAGGTTGACTAAACGATTTGTGTGGAAGGGCACAGCTGATAAAAGGTGCCTTCACAAGGTAAAGTGGAGTCGTACATGTAGGCGAACAGATAAGGGGGGGCGGGGCTGGGGAGTGTGGTGATAAAAAACACAGCACTGCTAGTTAAATGGTTTTGGCAGTTATTCACAGAAGAGGACTCAATGTGGGCTCAACTGGTGAGGGACTTGTATAATCCCACACTTACTGGTGATGGCATCCAGTTACATGGCCGTACAGTGTCCATGGTTTGGAAAGGAATAGTGCAGTGTATTAACGGGGATCATCCAGAGGCAATTGTTGTACGTGAAAATTTGCAGTGGAGGCTGGGACGAGGTAATGCAATAGATTTCTGGTCGAGCACCTGGACGGGTAGTGGCTCTCTGGAGACGAGGTTTCCAAGTCTTTTTGAGTTGTCAACGAATAAGACTGCACGGGTGGAGCAAATGGGTAGTTGGGTTGACGACAGGTGGGAATGGAATCTCCAGTGGAGAAGAAATTTGTTTGCATGGGAAGTTGAAGCTAGTGAACGGTTGTTGGGATTTCTGGAGGACAAGCATTAGATTCAAAATACCAGCGACAGGTTGGTGTGGGCGGATAGAGCGGAGGAAATAACAGTTAAAAATTGTTCCAAAACTTTGGAGGACGCGATTGCTGAGGATGACGTGGATGACATCCCGAACGTGTGGCAGCTTCCAGGTACTCCTAAAAGTAGGGCTTTTGTCTGGTTGGCATGTCAAAATCTAATATTATCGAAAGGAAGATTTTATAGGCTGAGACTAATCTGAGAGGAGGAGCGGATGTGCGATGGTTGTAACCTGGTGGAGGAGAGTGCGGATCATGTATTAGTCACATGTAAGGTGGCGTGGAGGTGCTGGATGGAAGTGTTCAGGCGATGGGGGGTGCAGGGACCCGTCCCTGGTTCGGTCAGTGACATGATATGACAATGGCGGGGTTTAAATCCGAGTAGACAGGGTCACCAGGTATAGGAATGTATGCTGCTAGCAGGGTTCTGGAGTATATGGATTGCCAGGAATAGCAGAATTTTTCGGAGCAAAGTACGAAGTTCAGCAGATATTGCGGTGGAGGGGCTGCTGAGGGGCTTGGAGTGGGCAAGGGTTCACAGAGGTGTTAAGGGATATAGAGGTATTGAATTGTTAGCGATTGATAACTGGTACCAGGTAGTTTAGTCATCCCGAGATCCTATGAATACTTAAGATGCTTGGTAGGGATATTATGCAGCTTCGATATTCATAGATAGGCTAGACTTTTACCTCAAGAAAGATGCTTCTGCAGTTTCTTAGCAGGGTCTTCTGTGTAAACTGGGATGTATCTAAACAGTTTTTGATTTCCATTAATATATACTTCTTTTTGTCAAAAAAAAAACTTCCTTGGTTTGTACTCAATTGTGAATTCATATCCCAACAGCTTAGACACACCCAGCGTTGTTGGGCAGGTGTACTAATGGGTTGTTGCCAAAGATGCTTGAGGCTGCTATGGTCAGTGTTCCTTCTCATACGCAAGCTTTGCCAGATCACGAGGAGCCAATGCCCTGCTAAAGAAAGCAATTGGCTTGCTGTCTTGCATCAATACTGCCCCACACCCAAACTTGATGCATCATATTCTACCACAAATGGAGAGGTGAAATTCGGCATTGTCAGCACAGGAACTGATGTAACAGCGTCTCGTAATTTGACAAAGGCGGACTGTGCTTTAGGTGTCCACACAAACTTAGATCCACAATATTTCTTAAGCAAGCTCGTGAGTGGTCTTTCTAGCTGCCCATAATCCTTAATAAATCTACTATAATATCATGCTAAACCAAGGAACCTCCGAACAGACTTTAATGATCTTGGGATTGGCCATTGTAACATGCTAGCAACCTTTGTGGGATCTGTTGAGACACCCATAGTTGAAATAATGTGTCCTAAATAGTCGATGGACGTTCTCCCAAAGCTACATTTCTTCCTGTTTGCGGAGAACTTCTTTTTTTTGAAAGGTAGCCGTAGAATATATTAGATAAGAATGTACAGAGGGAGCGCCAAACATGGCTGTATATACATGGCTGTAAGCTAAGGCATTGATTGACCGTAAGACACTTCTAGGATGTAAGTGTATCCCAGTCCATCAAAGCCTATCATCCCAAAATCCTATGTAAATCGTCAATCGGCAGGAGGTCCACGCCTCTAACATCTAGAGCAGAGATGTTAGCTTTAGCCCAACCTACTCCATGAATCAGACTTTCGAAGCAGATTTCCACTGGGCATTTGTAAGTGAGCTGGAATAATTTTGCGTTCCGACTAGTCCATATTCCCCAAACCATTGAGAAGAGGATAGTATACCAAATTTTCTCTTGAGTCCGACCAGTGCAAAATGATTCCCATTGGAGAAACAGGTCAGTGATACTCCGGGGCTGAACCCATTGATAGCCCCATTTGCGGAACAATATAGACCAGCAAAGCCAGGCTGATCTACACAATAGCAGAATATGATTAGCATCGCTTTCGGCCTCCACACAACTAGGACAGGTGATCTCAGAATACTGGAGAATCCCTAGCCTCACTAGAAGTGCCTTGGAACAGTTGCGGAGAACTTCTGTTATGATAACAACTCCAGCACTAGCTGCAAATGCTAAATGTGGTCAGACCATAACATGCTGTAAACAATAATATCATCGAAAAATACCAGAACTGATCGGCGAAGAAGAGGTTTGAATGAGTTGTTCATAGCTGCCTGAAATGTAGCTGGGGCGTTAGGTTGAATGAGTTGTTCATAGCTGCCTGAAATGTAGCTGGGGCGTTAGGTTTGAATGAGTTGTTCATAGCTGCCTGAAATGTAGCTGGGGCGTTTGTTAGCTCAAAAGGCAAAACTTTGAACTCGTAGTGCCCCGAGTGAGAGCGAAATGCTATTTTGGGATGTCAATTTCATCTTTTTGATTATTGCCATACCTAGAAGTGCGAAGATTTCACTGATCCCATACCTGGCTGTAGTGAAATCCGGTGGTCCAACATGCTACGAAGCTCTTCTTGTCGTTGAACGTCTAAATTCCCGTTAATTACAGAATCTGGGTTAATCGGGTTTCCGTCTGCAGTAGCCTTTCCCTTGAATATGGCATGTAATAGAGATTTGATCTCTTCTAACTACTACCTGGTATCATTCAGCTCAGCTGTGACTATAGTCATCCTCTGAAATAAGATACCTAAATTCCTCTCTCTCTCTCTGATCCACACGAGTTTTCATTTGTGTATGTGGCATCAAAAAAGGAAGGTATGTGGCATCAACGAAGGAAGGTATGCGAGTGCGACTATAGACAATGAGTCCACATGCCCCTCTCGCCTGCTCCGTATTGCTAACAAAATCTTATGTTTTCAAGTTTGAAAAATCAAGTAGGTCTGTGAGTTAGACTACTTTTACGATAGTTCATCTCTTCCAAGTGGCAACTAACTTGGAAGATACGTTTAGCCATAGGGGTGGGTAGAATTGTGATAACCAGACAAAACAAATTTTCATTAAGTAAAAAATTAAAATTTTATTAATATTATATTCTAATTTAATCAATAAATTAGGGTTTTTATGGGGGATTGACCGATTGGGGCTGTGGACTTCAATGTTTTCATATTTCTGTTAGGGTTTGGGGTAACTAGTGTTTCTGCATGGAGAAGATGACATCGGACCACCCCTCAACATATCCTTGTAAACAATCGTCCTGCACAGAACACTCACACCAACAGATTCACAAACGTAACATCACACAAACTCACACTGTCACATAACACAACATCCACCACCTGCAAAACACAAGAACACCAAACGAGGAAGACCAACAAGAGAACAAAAAGATGAAAACAAACTCAGAAACAAACATAAGACGAAGACAAAGATAGAGACAAACAAACAACAAAAACAAATAGACATTGAGATACATAGTTGGGACTCGACCCGACATCAACACAAAACAAAGGTGAGTCACGAAGACGAAGACACGAAGAAAGGTATACTCAAGAAAAGAGAAGAAAAGGTTGATGGAGGAGCGATAGAGACTGAACATGTAGAACTCTCTCCCGTGTTTGTCCAGTCAGCATTATTTGCTTAGTCAGCAATGTTTCAAGTGGTCCATGAGTGTGTTTGACCTTTTGACTGAATAAGAAATCATGGTAGTTAAAATTACTGTTTTGTACCTGTTTTATTAACCTTTAGGCAAACCCATTTGTAATTTGCTCAGTTTATTCGTTTTTGAGCCCATTCATTCATTTCCAGGTCGTATCCATTTCGAGGTTGAGTTACTCGTGTTTAGGACTTGAGCTATATAAGTTGACTCTTGCCCATCAGATAACCCTATCAGTTGTCATTTTTATTTCCAGTTTCTCTCCAGACAAAACCCTATTCCCTTTTCTTTCTTATTTTGAGCACCACCCAGTTCTTTCCTAATTTGTGCATCCCGTTCCTCATTCCAGTTCATTGCATGTAAAGGGTTATCTGCATGTTAATTTCTTGTAATTCCCAGTTGTCTTATTCCATCTCTAGTTCTGATTTTCTTTCTCTTTTCCATTCAGTTGGTTTCCACTGTGAGTCTATCAGCTTATGTTTTGTGTTGGGATTTCTAAGTTAAACATCCCAGCATGTCTTGGTGTGACTGTGAGGAATTTGAGGGGTCTTTAGGAGGTTCCTTTTCCTGCTTATTTTGTTATTATTTCTGTTATTTGTTTTCCTCACTGTGTACGTGTGTTTGTTTTGGTAGATTAAGTTCACATAACAAATGCAAGGGTATTTCCATTGGTTCGCTTGCATGAGAGGTAGGAGTCTTCATATCATCAGTTTGATCAAACTGTCTTCCTTTTCAATTAAAATTTGTTTTTATAGTTTTGAATGGAGATTTATACCCTGCACTGTATATGAGTTTCATTATAGGATCACCCTGTGTGTTTACCATGTTTTCCTGTTGCATGTATAAACCCATATTTCTATTAGATACATGTTGTGTGTGCGATGCGTTATTGGTGTGTATTGGGTTTCGAGCTTGTAGTATTTCAAGAAAACATAGTTGTGATTGCAAGAGTTGGGAGAGAATGTGTTTGCTAGTGGTTACAATGTGTGTGAGGGTTGGTGTTCATGTATCGTTCAGTTTTTTTAAGAGTATACGAGCGATCTTGGGGGAGTGTGTGAGGTCGGATGAGGGAAAAACAAGAGGAACCAGTCAGACTATAAAGTCCAAACAATCATTATAGGTTGTCTAATCGATCCGTTTCTTCACTTGTTTTTCCACTTATTTAATTCATTTTCCCTTTTGAGAATCCCTTTGTCTCTCTGTGACTTTCCAGTGAGGTTTGTGTCTGTAAGCGAGTTATGTGTTCAGTAAGGGAGATTTTTGTCTAGTAAGTAATCCTTGATGTGAAATTCAGTCTAGTAAGCTAAGTTTTTGCTTGGGTATTCTTAAGGATGTTTGTGTTGCATTGCACGTATCACTATTTGGTCAGTGTACTACTGTTTTATAAATGTATTCATGATTTTTAGATATATATGAGTTTGGTATCCTACAAACTGTTACGTTCGCTTGACTAATACAGGTAAGTATATAGAATCCCAGTATTAGGGGAGAGTTACTTGTCTTTTAGGGTTGTATGGCTAATGCATTTTTGCTTTGGAAAATGTGTTTGAAAAGTCAAAAAGCCTTGTGCAATCCTGATTGGTCCACCTATTTGGCTTGTCCGGGTTTTATGGTGGTAAGTGTGAGACCCAGCTTATAGGGGAGGTCAGGTTACCCAATCCCATATCGGAAAGGAGAGGGGGAGGTCTTGGGCTTATATGTGTTGTGTGATGGTATCATTTGTAACAAGATCATCTTTTGGGCCATGTGGTTAGAAGTCCAACTCAGTGTTGCAGTTGTGATCCATCACGCGTACATACACATCCGAGCCTGCTGGGTCTAGGGTCCGGGAGCCGGGTCATTACAAATGGTAGCAGAGCCGATCTCGCTCCCTCTTCCGGGTGGGCTTGGGCCGTGTTATGTGTTCATGTTTGGACCAATGAGCTTAGGCCCATGTCAGTTACGTTTGGGCTCCCCTCATGAGGACTCAAGGTCTATAAGGAGAGGAGATTGTGAGACCCAGCCCGTAGGAAGGGTCAGGTTACCCAGTCCCACATCGGAAAGGAGCGGGGGAGGTCGTGGGCTTATATGTGTTGTGTGATGGAATTATTTATAATAAGATGCATCTTTTGGGCCATGTGGTTATAAGCCCAACTTAGCGTTATAGTTGTGATCCATCACACGCACATACACATCTGGACCCACTGGGTCGAGGGTTCGGGGGCCGGGTCGTGATAAAATATTATGAGACCCAGCCTGTAAGGGGGTCTGTGTTAGCAAATCCCACATCGGAAAGGAGTGGGGAAGGTGTTGGACTTATATGTGTTGTGTGATGGTATCATTTGTAACAAGATGCATGTTTTGGGCCACAGGGTTAGAAGCCCAATAAAGCATCATAATTCTGATCCATCACGTGTACATTCGGGCCCGCTGGACCGAGGGTCCGGAGGCCGGGTCGTGATAAATGGTTGCGGAGCCGATCTCGCTCCCTCTTCCGAGTGGGCTTGGGCTGTATTGTGTGTTCACATTTTGGCCTGTGAGTTTGGGCTCAAGTCAGTTACGTTTGGCCTCCTCTCATGAGGACATGAGGTCTATAAGGAGGGGAGATTATGAGACCCAGCCCGTAGGGGTGTCTGTGTTACCCAATCTCACATCGGAAAGAAGTGAGGGAGGTATTGAGCTTATATATATTGTGTGATGGTGTCATTTGTAACAAAATGCATCTTTTGGGCTATATGGTTATAAGCCTAACTCAGTATTATAGTTGTGATCCATCAAGCACACATACACGTCCAGGCCCGCTGGGCCGAGGGTTCGGGGGCCGGGTCGTGAGAAATTTATTGTGAGAACTAGCTCGTAGGGGGGTCAGGTTACCCAATCCCACATCGGAAAGGAGCGAGGGAGGTTTTGAGCTTATATGTGTTGTGTGATGGTATCATTTATAACAAGATGCATCTTTTGGGTCCTGTGATTAGAAGCCCAACTGAGCGTGTGGTTAGATCCATCAAACGCACATACAAATTCGGCCCTGCTGGGCTGAGGGTCCAGGGGGCACAATTGTGAGACCCAGCTCGTAGGGGGGGTCAGGTTACCCAATCCCACATCAGAAAGGAGCGGGTCTTGGTATCATAACAAGATATATCTTTTGGGCCTTGTGATTAGAAGGCTAACTCAGCATTGCAGTTATGATCCATCACGCGCACATACACGTCCAGGCCCGCTGGGCCTAAGGTCTGGAGGTCGGGTCATGACAAATGGTAATGGAGCCGATCTCGTTCCCTCTTCTAGGTGGGCTTGGGCCGGATTGGACCATGTTGTGTGTTCACGTTTGGGCTCCCCTCGTGAGGACATGAGGTCTATAAGGAGGAGATTGTAAGATCCAGCCCGTAGGGGGGTCAGGTTACCCAATCCTACATCAGAAAGGAGCGGCGGGTCTTGGTATCATAACAAGATGCATCTTTTGGGCCATGTGGTTAGAAGCCCAACTCAGCGTTGCAGTTGTGAACCATCACGCGCACATACACGTCCGGGCCCGTTGGGCCTAGGGTCCGGGAGCCGGGTCGTGACAAAAAGCTGAATTGGTAAGAGGCGTCCTCCTTAAAGGAACACAAAACAGCAGATGGTGGTTCGAATCCCAATGGTAGCGTGTCAGGGGATTATAAGTATTTCTTTGCCAGACAATATCTGATATGTGAGTATGTGCGTTTGTTCCTCCAGGGAGGAGGTCCTCATATAAAAATATTTTAATTCAATTATTTCTTGCGTATATTCATAATAATCATGACTATCCTCATCACTAACATGACCTTTTTAACCCAGACACCAAAATTATGTCACTTTATTTCTTGATGCATCATAAATATCATAAGTATCATGTGAGGACCCCCTCCTTGGAGCAACGCATCTCCAAGTCACATCTAAAGTATTGTCTGGGAAGAAAACGCACATGTGAGACCCCGAATTTTGAGTTCTAAAAGTCCAAAAGCCAGCGTAGGTGAAAAGATCGTTTTGTCCCTGAAGAAAAGGATATGTGATGGCCGAAATTGGTAAGAAATTTTCAGTAATTAATTTTAATTTTAATTCCGTTTAATCTAGTTCTTTATAGGTTGATAATTACCTTAGAAATTAAAATCCCTAAAATTAACGAGGATAATTACAGAATTTAATTTTGATAATTATCTTATTTTAATCAAGCCTTTAAAATAGGGATTTTAATCCCATAATCACCTTATATAAATAGGAAGCCAACCACACAAAAATCTTATACAGAAAACACACAAAAATCTTATACAAAAAACACACAAAAATCTTATACAGAAAACACACAAATTCGTAAAACCTTAAAACTTTACACCTCTCAATTTCTGTTGAAATCCGTTAGAACTAAAGAATAGCATAACTCTCTCGTCCTTTTTCCGATTCTTGAAAATAATAGCTTGTTGGAAAGCTCTCTTCATCCTCTTTCTAATCATCTTTGGTTTATCATCTAGAGGTTAGTTTTTCTTTGTTGAAAGTTAAATCGTATTTTGGCGGGATTAGGTTTCAAGATTGTGTGATTCTCTCTTCAATTGATTTCTGTTGTTGTTCCTCTTATTCGTATGACTGTTTGGCATCCATTCATGTTATAAAATCATGAATTCATCCTTTGAATCTTTTCTATACATGAAATCAGTATGACCTACCCTTGCCCTATTGTTGCCTATCTTGATTAATTGATTAACCTATTGGATTCTGATCCTGTTTCTTTTGATTGTATAAGTTATAAGCACTTAATCAGTATGCGGGATTAGGTGTCGAGCACTGTTTTGAAGGTGATAGGTGAGTTGTTCCAACTTGCATGATTTCTTGGCTTGATGCAAAACGATTGATCAACAAAGGATATACAGTGTACCTCGTACACGTACATGATATTTCTAAAGAATCCTTAGATCTGGATTCTGTTCCAATGGTTCGCGAATTTCTAGAAATATTTCCAGAAGACATAGTTTGTTTACCACTAGCAAGGGAAGTGGAATTTGACATTGAGTTAGTGCCTGGTACGAATCTGATTTCCATTCCTCCGTATCGTATGGCTCCTGCAGAAATGAAGGAACTAAAAACACAATTGGAAGATTTGCTGGATCGTGGTTTCATCTGACCTAGTGTGTCATCTTGGGGAGCACCTGTCTTGTTTGTAAAGAAGAAAAATGGATAGCTGCGATTATGCATCGACTATCGGCAGTTGAATCGTGTGACCATGAAGAACACGTACCCTTTGCCACGCATCAACGATTTGTTTGACCAACTCCAGGGTGCAGCTGTGTTCTCCAAGATCGATCTCAGATCTGGATACCATCAATTGCGAGTTCGTGATGCTGATATTCCGAAGACCGAATTCAGATTTCAATGCAGCCAATACGAATTTTTGGTTATGCCATTCGGTTTGACCAATGCACCAGCTGTGTTCATGGACCTGATGAATCGTGTGTTCCATTAGTTCCTGGATAAATTTATGATAGTCTTCATCGACGACATTCTGATTTATTCAAAATCGGAAGAGGAACATGCTAAGCATTTGCGGATTGTGCTGAATGTTTTGAAGGATCGGCGGTTGTTCGCAAAGCATTTGCGGATTGTGCTGAATGTGGTTTACAGTGACGCGTTAAAATCCGGACTTGGATGCGTATTGATGCAAGATGGAAAAGTTGTTGCTTATGTTTCCCGACAGTTACTACTGCACAAAAGAAACTATCCTACACATGATTTGGAGCTTGCAGCCATGGTGTTTGCGTTGAAAATATGGCGACATTACTTATATGACGAGACGTGATGAATATTCACCGTCCACAAAAGTCTGAAGTACCTCCTCACGCAAAAAGAATTGAATATGAGACAACGAAGATGGGTGGAGCTGATTAAAGACTACGACTTGATCATCGAAAATCATCCTGGAAAGGCGAATATTGTTGCTGATACCTTGAGCTGAAAGTTTCATCCTCCTTCCCCATCGGTTTTGGTTTACATGTGCACCTATTACATGCCTATGTTGTTGAATTTAAAAGCTAACCGTGTGCATCTTGGCACTGATTTTTCTAGATCGTTACTGGCACGAATCGAAGTCACGCTGACCTTGATTGAGGAAATCTGGAATCAGCAATTAGAGGATCCAAAACTAATTGAAATTCAGAAGCAATTTTTTGATGGTGTTGATGCAATAATTTGTGATTGCAGAATACGAGATGACGAAGTGCTTGTCTTAAAAAACCGGGTATGTCTTCCACAAGATATTAATATTTGTAACCTTATTCTATCGGAGGTGTATAGTTTGAAGTTCGCTATCCATCCCGGAAGCACTAAGATGTATCGAGATTTAAAGGAGCAGTATTGGTGGCCAAACATGAAACGCCACATTGCTGAGTTCGTTGCCCGATGCCTCGTATGTCAACAAGTAAAGATCAAACATCAACGACCCACTGGTCTACTGCAGTCACTTCCGATTCCAGAATGAAAGTGGGAGCATGTCACAATGGATTTTGTGACTGGTTTGCCTAGATCGCAGCAAGGATATGATGCCATTTGGGTAATCGTGGATCGATTGATGAAATCTGCACACTTCCTTCCTATACGTGTGATAGATACAGTTGAGAAATTGGCTGTTCGTTACTTGGACGAGATTGTTCGATTGCATGGAGTGCCAGTTTCCATCGTTTCAGATCGTGACCCTTATTTCACCTCACGATTTTGGGAGAAATTTCAGAATGCGCTGGGTTCGAGATTGAATTTCAGTACAGAATTTCATCCCCATACCAATGGTCAATCAGAAAGGACGATTCAGACACTCGAAAACATGCTATGTGTGAGTGTGTTGGACCAGCATGCCATTGGCAGAATTTGCTTACAACAATAGTTTTCTTGTAAGCATCGGTATGGCACCTTATGAAGCACTATATGAGAGATGTTGCAGAACTCCCATTTGCTAGAATGAAGTAGGCGAGAGATACCTAGACAATCCAAAATTGAATGATCAAGGAATGGAGCAGTTGAACTTGATTCAACAATGGCTAAAGACAGCCCAGGATCGGCAGAAAAACTACGCTGATAATTGACGAAGGGAGCTGGAATTTGCGGTAGGTGACAAAGTGTTTTTGAAGGTCGTCCCATGGAAAGGAGTCCTTCTTTTTCAGTAGCAAGGTAAGCTAGCACCTCGTTACATTGGTCTGTATGACGTTGTTGAGCGGATCAACCCTGTTGCATACCGACTTGCCTTACCTCCAAATATGGAAGAATTCACAATGTGTTTCACATTTCAATGTTGAGAAAATATGTGCGAGACCCTACCCATGTGCTTGAAGAACCCTCAGTCGAAGTTGTTGAAGACCTATCCTATCCCGTACTGCCAGTTGCCATACTAGATAGGTCAGTTTGATAGCTTCGCAATCGAAGCATGCCTATGGTACGAGTTGTTTGGCGTAATGGCCAAATTGAGAAACAGTCTTGGGAGATTGAGGAATCTATGCGTGCGAAATTTTCTTACCTGTTTTCTTAGGTACTTGTGCTAAAATTTCGAGGACGAAATTCTTTTAAGGATGGGAGGATGTGAGACCTCGAATTTTGAGTCCTAGAAGTCCAGAAGCCAGTGCAGGTGAAAAGACTATTTTTTCTCTGAAGAAAAGGATGTGTGATGACCGAAATTGGTAAGGAATGTTCAGTAATTAATTTTGGTTTTAATTCCCTTTAATCTAATTCTTTATAGGTTGATAATTACCTTAGAAAAATCCCTAAAATTAAGAGGGATAATTACAGAATTTAGTTCTGATAATTATCTTACTTTAATCAAGTCTTTAAAATAGGGATTTTAATCACATAACCACCTTATATAAATAGAAAGCCAGCCACAGAAAAATCTTACATAGAAAACACACAAAATTCGTAAAACCTAAAAACCTTACACCTCCCAATTTCTGTCAAAATCTGCTAGAACTTCAAAAAAGCATAACTCTCTCGTCCTTTGTCGAATTCTTAAAAATAATAGCTTGTTGGAAAAATATTTTCATCCTCTTTCCAATCATATTTGGTTTCATGTCTAGAGGTTAGTTTTACTTTGTCAAAAGTTAAATCGTATTTAGTTGGAATTGCCAAAATCTGCTTGAACTTCAAAATAGCATAACTCTCTCGTCCTTTGTCTGATTCTTAAAAATAATAGCTTGTTGGAAAGTTCTCTTCATACTATTTCCAAATATATTGAGTTTTTCATATGAAGGTTATTTTTTCTTTGTTGAAAGTTAAGTCCTATTTCGGAAGGATTAGGTTTCAAGATTATGTGATTTTGTCTTCAATTGATTTCTGTTGTTGTTTCTCTTGTTCGTATGATTGTTTGGCATCCATTCATGTTATATAATCATGAATTCATCCTTTGAATCTTTTCTATACATGAAATCAGTATGCCTTACCCTTGCCCTATTATTACGTATCTTGATCAGTTGATTAACCTATTGGATTCTGATTTCTTTCTTTTGATTGTATAAGTTATAAACACTTAATCCTTATTTGTTAACATGAAATCGCAACCCTTACACCTTGCTAACATGAAATCACAAATTATCTTGTGTCCTATGCTTAGTGCCAAAATATACATAGTTAAATTGGGGTGGTAATTCAGATTGAATCTTGTTAAGTTCTTGGCTATCACATCACACATCCAAAGGGGAGGCACCTGCGGCATCTGACCACTAGTTAGTGATAGGTTTGGTGAGTGGAATTTGTAAGGAAATATGGTACTTACTTGGTTATTGAGTATGCATGCCTAGTTTGGTTTTGTCTTTGCCTTGTGATGCTATAAGTGGTTCGGAGTTATTAAATAAGGGCGAAGGAATAGCTTTTTGTTCTAAGACAAGAGAGGTAGGATCTATGCCTTATCGATTTCTCCAGAGATCCCTGTTGTTTGTTTGTTCTTTTCAATACCTGACCTTGTTATTATTGCATGCGAATTGATTGTAGGATATGCGTATGAATCGCGGATTGAGATATGAATCCTATAGGCCATACCGAACCCTTGAGTTAGGTTTTCAGTGCTTGAATTTCATATAATTGTGTTCTGACATGATTGAAGATACCCTGTTTTGGTATTATGCTTTGTACTTGTTTGTGTGTGCTTGTACTTGTTTGGGTGACGGGATCTTGTTTTGATGGCCATTCGGGGTAATCGCTGATGCTCCTTGGGAGAGGGGAGGCTCTTACTGGTATGGGAGTTGTATGGGTGGCAATCCCCAGTATGCGTGCGCTGGAAGCCTTGTCCTTGTGTGGCTTGGATGCCTGGTCCTTGTGTGGCTGGAAGCCTTGTCCTTGTGTGGCTTGGATGTCTTGTCCTTGTGTGCAGGATGAATAGGTTTGCTGATTAGCTTGTCTGCTAACCTTTTACCCTTTGTGCAGTAAACCTTGAACAACATATGTGGAAGGAGATGACCTTTCTTTCTTTCTAGTGCCGAGAGTAATCTGATGAGTTTTACTTTCCTGTGTACTTCTAATTTTCGGAAATGTTATAGTCCACCCTCAGCCTTAGTTTCGACTCTATCCCTTTGATTGATTCTTGAATTGCGTGATACCCATAGTTGTGTAGGGATGATCTGATGTTGTTTGGGAGATCTGTGTTTAAGATTTCTGTAGATCTTATGATGTTGTGACCCTAATGAGATTCTTGTAATCTCATCCTGCTATATTCACCATTTTTCAGGCTTAGGTCCATCCACTTTCCGTGGTACTAGTGTGTGAGATCAAGGTTGCACGGCTGGGCGATATTGCATCACATTTGCATACCTGTTCCTTGATTGCTTGTGCATATTACATGAATTATGATTGGACTAGTTTCTGGTTTTTCAAGATTCCTCCTTTACTTGTTGTGTCCGATTTATGTTGGGGGTTAAGTTGCTGGATATTTGAATCCCTATGGAACTTGTGTGTTGTGGATTCATTGATTTTATTTAAAGACTTCTCCTGATATTTCATTCATTCCGTATGATACCATAATACTTATCCATTAGCTGCTCCAATTGTTGATAAAAATAAAGAATGTACATGCTAAAAATCGAGAATTTGATGAGTAAGCCTTGTGGGATTCAGATAGGTCCTGGTTCTTGGGCTTGTTTGGGTTTCACGGCAGTAAGAGCCCTAATCGGAGCAATTAATAATAGGTTAGGAGTTAGGGTCTTTACAATAGACATCTCCTGCTCAAGGCCAACTTGAACATATTCAATCCCTGATTTTAGAAGCCCAACATGTTGCAGTTGTGATCCATCACGCACACATACATGTCCAGGCCTACTGGGCTTAGGGTCCGGGAGCCGGTTCGTGACAAATGGTAACGGAGCCGATCTCGCTCCCTCTTCCGGGTGGGCTTGGGCCGTGTTATGTGTTCACGTTTGAGCCCATGTCAGTTACATTTGATCTCCCCTCATGAGGACACGAGGTCTATAAGGAGTGGAGATTGTGAGACCCAGCCCGTAGGGGGGTCAGGTTACCCAATCCCACATCGGAAAGGAGCGGGGGAGGTCTTGGGGTTATATGTGTTGTGTGATGGTATTATTTGTAACAAGATGTATCTTTTGGGCCATATGGTTATAAGCCCAGCTCAGCGTTATAGTTGTGATCCATCACACGCATATACACGTCCGGGTCCACTGGGCGGAGGGTCCGGGGGCCGGGTCGTGATAGTAAGGGCTTCGATTTCTAGAAGTAGGTCTTTACATGGGTGGTAGCAAAACATGGTTTTACAAATGGTTTTGAAAATGTTTCTTGAAAAATATATTTTAAACTCACTACATATGCATAGTCAAGCATAGTATTGATTAGACATTTGTGTGTTCCTTAACTTGTGTGTTATTGTGGCTATTTGTTTAGTTAGATATGGCCAGAACACATAGTACTGTTGCTCGAGATCATCAAGCTGGGAATGGCGAGTCAGTTCAAAGACCGACTGGATTAGGCATGTAGGCAGTTCAGCAAGCTTAGGCTGCACCAATTGCTCAGGCAGCCTCAGCAATTCAAGCAGCTCAACCAGCTCTAGTAGCTCCTATAGTTTAGGAACCCGCATTACTTCAGATTCTGGCTATGATGCAGGTGACTTTGTAGTAGCTAATTTAACGAGTAGCTTCGTAATAGCTGCCAGTTTAGGCACTAGTGCAGCTACAGGCACTGGTGCAGCTACAGGCACTGGTGCAGCTACAGGCACTGGTGCAGCTACAGGCACTGGTGCAGCTACAGGCACTGGTGCAGCTACTGGCACCCATACCGCCAGCCTCAGTTCCCATTGCAGTAGCAGTATAAGTGCAGCAACCTATTGTGAGACCTTGATCCTTAGTGGGTTAGATGTCCTAGAAATGACACCTAGGTACTTGTAAGGACCCAAACCCAACCTATTATGACCCTTACCGCTGTGAAACCCAAACAAACCCGTCCAAGGACCTATTTGAATCCCACAAGGCTCAAGTCACACTAATTACAAATTTTAAAGTTCACTCTTATTTTTTTAAAGGTTAGAGCATGTTAATATTAGACATACATTTTGGTAACATACAGAGTGAATAAAAACATCAGCGGAAGTTTTTATAATTAATCAAAGGAACCATAACACACAAGTCCCAAAGTTGTCTCAAAATCCAGCAAGAAGCCTCAAATACATTTCAGAAATAAACAAGAATAAGGGGGATCTATAGAACCAGAAAGCAGTCTAATGAATTTGCATGTTCAGGGGTATATGCGTAAACAATCAGCAAAGAAAGAAGTATGCGAATGTGATGCAATATCATCTCGCCATGCAGCATTGATCTCACGCCTCGGTACCACTGGCAGAAGATGTACCTAAGTTTGAAAAAATAGGAAAACAACAAGATGAGATTACAAGAATCTCAGTAGGGTCATAACATCATAAGATTTGCAGAAATCTAAACAAACATCTTTCAATCAACATCAGATTCACCTATACTACTAAAAGGGTATCAAACAAACATCAATCAAACACAACAAGGATAGAGCTGAAAGTAACAAGCTTCGGGTAGACTAAGAACACTTCTGAAACCATAAGTACACAGGTAGGTAATTCATCATCTAATCTGAACAATTGAAAGGCTGTCCCCTTCCACCTGTGTTGTCCAAAGCTTAGCTACACAAAGGGTAAATGGTTAGCAAAAAATCTAAACAGCAAGCCTACTCATCTTACCAAACAAGGACAAGGCATCCAAACCACACAAGGATAAGGCATCCAAGCCACACAAGGTGTGACGACCCCAATTCCTAACTATTACTATTTGCTCCGATTAAGGTTATCACCGTCGTGAAACCTAAATAAGCCTAAATGACACCTAAGACCTATCTGAATCTCACAAGGCTTATTATTAACTTCAAAATTTTAGCATGTTTATTTTAATGTTTAACAAAAATTGGAGCATGATATTGGACACACATTCTGGTAACATAAGGAGTAAATAAAACATCAGCGGAAGTCTTTAGATTAAATCATTGGGTTCATAACACAGAAGTCCCATAGGGATCCAAACAATCAGCAAGAAATCCTCCAACATATTTCGAAAATAGCAAGCAAAGGAGGGATCAGAAAATAAACCAGAAAGTAGCCCAATCATTCATGTTATATGCGCAAGTAAACAAGGATCAACTATGCAAATGTGATGCAATATCGCCCCGCCGTGCAGCCTTGATCTCACACACTGGTACCAAGGACAGTGGATGTAGCTTAGCCTGAAAAATGGTAAAAAAAAACAATATAAGATTACAAGAATCTCAGTAGGGTCGCAGCATCATAAGATCTGCAGAAACCCTAAATACAAATCTCCCAAATCACATTAGATCATTCCTAAACAACTAAAGGGGATCACGTAATTCATGAATCAATTAAAAAGAGGTTAGGGCCGAATCTATGGTTAAGGGAGGACCACAAACACTTCCAAAAGATCAGAAGTACACAGGCAGGTAGAACTCATCAGATTACTCTCGGCAATGAAGAAGAAAGGCCATTCCCTTCCACCTGTGTTGTCCAAGGCTTACTGCACAAAGGGTAGATGGTTAACACACAAACGAATCAGTAAGCCTATTCATCTTGCCTCGCAAGGACAAGTCGTCTTTCCACACACGGACAAGTCTTCCTTAGCCACACACGGACTAGGGCACCCCAAACCTCTCAAAGATAAGAGCTTCCTGCCTCGCAAGGGTAGGGTTCCGGCCTCGCAAGGACAGATATCCAGCGCGCGCATGCTGGGTGCTCATACAACTCCCATACCAGTAAGAACCTCTCCTCTCCCTAGGAGCATCAGCGCTTACCACGAATGGCCATCGGAAAAGGATCCTGACACAAACACGTACAAGCACACACAGGCAAGTACACATCATAATACCAAAATGGGGTATCCTCAATCATGTCAGAACACATTCAGCATATTCAATTCACATAACATATGCAACCCAGGCACTTAATACCTAACTCAGGGGTTCGATATAGCCTATGAGATCCATATCTCATTCCGAATTTCATACTCTCACCCTATAATCCAATCGCATGCAATACAGCAAGAGCAGGTAACAAAAGCATCAAGAAAATAACAGGGGTCTATGGAAAAACTGATGAGGTGTAGATCCTACCTCTCTTGTCTCTGAACAAGAAGTTACTCCTTTTCCTTTATTAGATAATTCTGAACCACCTATATTATCACCAGGCAAAGATGAAAACAAACTATACATGCATATTCAATAATCAATTGAATACCCTATTTTCTGACCAATACCACTCACCAAACCTATCAGAAACCAGTGATCAGATACTGCAGGTGCCTCCCCCTTGGATGTGTGATGTGATAGCCAGGAACTTAACAAGATTCAACCTGAATTACCATTCTAATTAACTATACAAATTTCGTCACCGATTTTCAACTTAACCTTAGACAAGAAAATATTTACATCAAAACAAAAAAAACATATATGGTTGGAAAGAGGATGAAAAGATCGTTCCAACAAGATATTATTTGTAGGGATCTGACAAACGATGGGAGAGTTATGCTATTTTGAAATTCAAGAAGATTTGGCAAAAACCTAATTCCGCCGCCGATTTTCAACTTATCTTTAGAGAAAAAAATACTAACCTCCTGTCAAAAAAAAAATATGGTTAGAAAGAAGATGAAGAGAGATTTCCAACAAGCTATTATGTGTAGAGATATAACAAACGATTAAAGAGTTATGATTTTCTGAATTTCAAGAAGATTTGACAGTGTCGCCGAATTTTAACTTAACCTTAGAGAAAGAAATACTAACCTCCTAACGAAAACCAAAAGATGTTTGAAAGAGGATGAAGGGAGCTTTCCAAAAAGCTATTATTTACAAGGATCCGATGAACGATGAGAGAGTTATGCTGTTTAAAATTTCAGCGAATTTTGGCGGCTATAGGGAGGTATAGAGTTTTAGGATTATACGAATTTTGTTTGTTTTTTGTGAATGATTTTTGTGGGGTTGGCTTCTTATTTATAATGAATGAGTATAGAATTATGATTATTACTTTTAATCACTTTATTAAAATAAGATAATTTACAAGATAATTAAACTCTTTAATTATCTTCCCCTATTTTTAGGAATTTTAATCACTAAGGCAATTATCTATCTATAAGGACTTAGATTAAAGGGAATTTAAAACAGAATTAACTACTAAACAATCTTACCAATTTTGGCCATCACACATCCTTTCCTTCAGGGGAAAAATCATCTTTTCACTTGCACTGGTTTCTGGACTTCTAAGACTCAAAATTCGGGGTCTCACACAAGGATAAAGCATCCAAGCCGCATAAGGATAAGGCATCCAAGCCACCCAAGGACAAAGGCATCCAAACCACACAAGGATAAGGAAATCTTGCCACACAAGGACAAGGCATCTAGCCACACAAGGACTAGGCTTCTAGCCACACAAGGACTAAGCTCCTAGCCACACAAGGACTAGGCTTCTAGCCACATAAGGACTAGGCTTCTAGCCACTCAAGGACTAGGCTTTTAGCCACACAAGGACTAGTCTTCTAGCCACACAAGGACTAGGCATCCAATGAGATCTTGCTGGGGATTGCCACCCATGCGACTCCCATACCAGTAAGTACCTCTCCTCTCCCTAGGAGCATCAACCACTTACCCCGAATGGCCACCGGAAAAGGATCTTGACACACAATCAAGTACAAACAAACACAAGCAAGTACAAGGTATAACATCACAACAAGGTATCCTCAATTACATTATAACACAAGCAACAAGCCATATGCACATAATACAACCAGAACAGACATACAATCCTAGCATAGGGATTCATAACTACCTAGGGAACCACAAACCAATCTGCAATCATGCATATCAAAACCTAAGCATGCTCATACATCAAGAAACACAACCAAAACATCAACAAGCAAAAAAGATCTTTAGAGAAACCGATGAGGTATAAATCCTACCTCTCTTGTCTCTAAATAAGTAACTAGACCTTTATCAATGGAATCAGAACCACCTATACAATAATAAGGCAAAGACAATGCCACACTAAGCAAACATATTCATAAACCAAATAAACATTCTAGTTCCTTACCAATTCCACTCACCAAACCTATCAGAAACCAGTGATAGGATGCTGTTGGAACCACCCCTTTAGATGTGTGACATGATAACCAAGAATACAACAAGAATCAACCTGATTTTTCAACCCAATTCACCATGCAAACTTTGGCACTAAGTTAAGACATAAGGGAAAACTACGATTTCAGGCATAAGTAGGTTAGAGGTTGCGATTTCATGATAACAAGGAAGGATTAGATGTCAATTACCCAAACGATTAAAAAGAACAAGATCAGAAACCAACAGACAAATTAATTGACAAATTTTGGCAACAATAGGACAAAGTATAGGGTATGCCAATTTCACTTATAAAGAGGATACAAAGTCTGAATTCATAATAATATAACAAAATAGGTGTCAAATAGTCATACGAAAAGAGGAACGAAAACTAAAACCAATTGAAGAAAGAATAAAAAACTTTTGGCACCAACACCTTGAGAACTGCAGCAGAAATAATTATAGGGAACCACTAACTTTCTGATGATGAAACCAAGATAAAAAGTTGAAGGATGAAAAAAGGATTCCAATGAGTTATTATTTGCAGAAATAGGATGGAAGATGAAAGAATTCGGCTATGGCTGGTGTAAAGAGAATTTTGGCTGCAAGAGGGATTGGAAGAGAGGATATCACATGATAATTTAGGGTGTTTTGGTGTGGGGACATGTGTATTGCTGACTGCTATGTTTATAGGATTTAATGGGATTAATTTTTCCTAGTTTTAGGGCTAGATATAAGGAGATAATGCTTAGGATTTAATTTTGGAATTATCTCTTAAGAATAATAATAAACCATTTAAGATAGAAATGAAACAGGGATGAAATGAAATAGAAAGGAAATGAAATGAACCAAAAGAGGAAAGAACATTCAATAGTATTTTTGGCTATCACATATCCATTTATTTAGGGGTAAAATGGTCATTTCAGCTGTACTGGTATTTGGACTTCTAGGACATCTATCAAGGAAAAGATTAGGGTCTCACATCCTCCCCTCCTTAACAAAATTTCATCCTTGAAATTTCAGCATAAGTACCTAAGAAAACAGGTAAGGAAATCTCACACGCATTGTTTCCACAGTCTCCCAAGAATGCTCCTCAACTTAGCTATTACTCTAAACAATTCAAGTTGTAGGCATTCTTCCACTGCGAAGCTAACGAACTGACTGATCTAGTATGGCAACTAGATGTACAAGGTAGGATAGGTCTTCAGCAACCTCAACTAGTGGTTCCTCAAGCACATAAGCTGGATCTCGAACATACTTTCTCAGTATCGAAGCATGAAACATGTTGTGAATTCTTTCCATATTCAAGTGCAATGCAAGTCGATACACAACTAGGCCGATTCTCTCAATAATGTCATACGTTCCAATATAACGAGATGCTAGCTTTCCTAGCTGCTGAAAACGAAGGACACCTTTCCATGGGGCGACTTTCAAAAACACTTTGTCACCTACCATAAATTCCAGCTCTCTTAGTCGATTATCAGCATAATTTTTCTGTCAATCTTGCGTTGTCCTCAGCCTTTTTCAAATCAGATTCAACTGTTCCATTTCTTAATCAATCAACTCTGAATTATCTAGGCGTCTCTTGCCTACTTCATTCCAGCAAATTGGAGTTCTACAACATCTCCTATGCAGTTCATCATAAGAGTTATTCTAATGCTTATATGGAAACTGTTATTGTAAGCAAATTCCACCAAAGGTAGAGACTGATCTCAATTGGTGTTTCGATCCATCACACACGCACTCAACATGTCTTCAAGGGTCTGAATTGTTCTTTCAGATTGACCATCAGTTTGGGGATGAAAAGATGTACTGAAATTCAGTCTCCAACCCAATGCATTTTGAAACTTCTCTAAAAATCACGAAGTAAAATAGGGATCACGATCTGAAAACAATGAAAACTAGCACTCCATGCAATCAAACAATCTCGTCCAAATAACGAACAATCAATCTCTCACGGGTGTCTATAACACGAACAGGAAGGAAATGTGCAGATTTCATCAGTCGATCCACAATCACCCAAATGGCTTTGAATCCTCATTGAGATTTAGGAAAACCGGTCACAAAGTCCATCGTGACACGCTCCCACTTCCATTCTGGAATCAGAAGTGATTGAAGTAAACCGGCGAACCTTTGATGCTCGATCTTCATTTGCTGACATACAAGGCATCATGCAATGAACACAGCAATGTGATGCTTCGTATTTGGCCACCAGAATTGCTCTTTGAAATCTCGGTATATCTTGGTACTACCACGATGAATAGTAAACTTTGAACTATGCATTTCGGAAAAAATCAGATTGTGAACATCAAAATCTTGTGGCACACATACTCGATTTCTGAAAACAAGGACTCCATCATCTCGGATTTTGAAATCACGAACTATGGCATCAACACCATCAGATAATTGTTGCCGAATTTCAGCCAACCTTGGGTCTTCGGATTGCTGATTTCGAATCTCTTCCAACAAAATAGGCTTGACTTTAATTCGGGCCAACAATGAACCAGCAAAATCACTGCCAAGGTGCACACGTGTAGCCCTCAAATCCAACAACATAGGTATGTAGTGTGTAAGTATATAGGCTAGAATAGAAGTAGAGTGGGTCTTTCGGCTTCAGACATCAACAACAACATTTTCTTTTCCAGGATGATTCTTGATAATCAAATTGTAGTCTTTAATCAGCTCCACCCATCTTTGTTGTTTCATATTCAACTCCTTTTGCATAAGGAGATACTTCAAGCTTTTGTAATCAGTGAAGATTCTGCACATCTCACTATACAGTTAGAGTGCCATATCTTCAATGAAAATACTACGGCTACAAGCTCCAAATCATACGTAGGATAGTTGCTCTCTTGCAGATGAAACTGTCGGGAAGCATAGGCAACGACTTACCCATCTTGCATTAGCACGCATCCAAGTATAGATTTCGACATGTCCTATAAATCATATATTCTTTTCCGCTGACCAGAAAAGTAAGGATAGGTGTGGTCACTAATTTGGTCTTCAATTCTTCAAAATTTTGCTGGCATTTCTCAGTCCACACTAACGGCTCTCCTTTGTGTGTCAATTTCGTCAAAAGTCCAACAAGTGATGAGAAGTTCTCCACAAAGTGACGGTATTATCCAGCTAGGCCAAGAAAACTACGAACTTCAAATATAGTCCGCAAGGGTTCCCAAACTACAACGACTTCAATCTTCTTTGGATCAACAAGAACACCATAGACAGAAACAATGTGGCCAAGGAAACCAACTTCTCGTAACCAGAATTCACATTTGGAGTACTTCGCAAATAGCTATAGTTCTTTCAGAATTTTCAGCACAATCCGCAAGTGTTCAGCATGCTCCTCTTTGGATTTTGAATAAATCAGAATGTTGTCGATGAAGACTATCACAAATCTGTCCAAGAACTCTCGGAATACTCTATTCATCAAGTCTATGAACATTGCTGGTTCATTGGTCAAACCGAATAACATAACCAGAAATTCATAGTGCCCATATCGTGATCTGAATATAGTCTTCGAAATATCAGCTTCACAACCATGCAATTGATGGTATCTTGATCTGAGATCAATCTTGGAAAATATGGCTGCACCTTGGAGCTGGTCAAACAAGTCATCAATCCTCGGCAAAGGATACTTGTTCTTCACCGTTACACAATTCAGCTATCGGTAGTCGATGCACAATCGTAACAAACCATCTTTCTTCTTTATGAACAAGATGGGTGCTCCCAAAGGTGACACACTGGTTCAAATGAAACTATGATCCAACAAATCTTCCAATTGCGTCTTCAATTCCTTCATTTCCGCTGGAGCCATATGATAAGGAGGAATGGAAATTGGATTTGTACCTGACACTAATTCTATGCCGAATTTAACTTCTCTTGCTGGCGGCAAACAAACTACATCTTCTGGAAACACATTCGGGAACTCAGGAACCACATGAATAGAATTCAGATCTGAAGACTCTTTGGAAATGTCGTGCACGTACGTGAGGTATGCAGTACATCCTTTGCTGATTAATCACCTCGCATCGAGAAAGGAAATCATGCAAGTTGGAACAACTCACCTATCACCTTCAAAACAGAATTTGAAACCATCTAGTAGGCTGAACCACACATGCTTGGTGAAACACTTCATTCGGGCTTGATATTTGGCCAAAAAATCTATGCCTAAGATCATATCCAGCTCTTGGATGTCCAATGGAATCAGATGCACTTCAAGCACAATCAAACCCATACGTACAACACAACCGATGTAGATTAGATAAGAAGTCATTGCTCTCCCAAAGGGGATAGAACCGCAATTGGAGGAGATAGGGGAGATAGGGGAGACAAAGGCCGATCTAAGCTAAATGCTATCCTTGGACTCACAAATGATCTATTTGCTCCGGGATCTAATAACACTTTAACATTTAGAGAAAAGACTTAAATAACACTTGTCACCACATCATGGCTTGCTTCGGCATCAGTCAAAGTGAACAATCTTGTTGGTCTGGGCTGCGCCTCACTTGTAGATCTGCTAGGTGGTTCTCCAGGTGCATGTGCTGGCGGTTTAGTGGGATTGGCATATCCACCTCGACTTGCATTTGGTGCACCTGTATTACGTCTTGGTTTAGTTCACTCCCTCTAAATATAGCCCATGTCTCCATAATTATAATGTCGTCATGGCTGTGAACTCTATGTGGATCCATTAGGATTAGGATTAGAACCAGAGAAATTCTTTCTAAAGTTACCTTCATTGCCATTGTTCTTCAGAGGATATGACCTCAATGGATAGGGTCCCATACGATGGTTGAATTTGGAACCACGTCGAAATGAACCACCATTGCTTGATGCAGGAGGTTTCTTGCATTGCACAATCTCCTCTACTTCGGTGGTAGCAACAATAAACTCTTATAAATTCTGTATGAGTGTCGTGGTCACAATGATTTTAAGCTCGGTTCTCAGCCCATCTTGGAATCGCCTCGCAAGTTGACAAGGTGTGCGATCCTCTTCTGGTGCAAAATGGGACAGCTCCCTCAATTCTTTTCTGTACTCTAACACCGAACGGGTACCTTGCTCAAGCTTGTAGAAAGCTTGTTGCTGCTCACTCTTATGGAACCGGGTGTAGAACCTTTTATTGAATTCATATTGGAACTCTTCCTAAGAAGGCAAATGATCACGAAATCGCAAACTCACAGCTGTCCACCATGCGAGGGCTTCTTCCTCAAGTAGGAAAGTGGCGATGACAACTTTATCGTCATCCTATACCTCATCAGTTTCTCCGGATACCCTTCTTTAATTATGTAATTTCGGTTTGCTTATTATTGTTTATATGCTTGCGATTTTTATGCTTATGCTATTGGGAATTTATCGATATAATAGGGCTTGATATGTGCCTACTTCGAGGTTGATATTGTATATTGGATTGTGTATTGTGTTTGTATTTGATTGAGGATACCCTGCTAGATTTCTGTGTGCTTATATTTGCTTGTGTGTTAGGATCCTCTTGTAGCTGGCCATGCGAGGTAAGTGTTGTTGTTCCTTAGAGAGGAAAGATACTTACTAGAACTGGGAGCTATATAGTGATTGTTTTTAGCACGTGCATGCTTGATGCCTTGCATAGCTTCTGGGTTGGGTACAGTTGGGTGCAGGATGCCCTACAGGTAACTTGCGGCAGGTACAGGTTCTTGTGGGATGCTTAACATATTAGTTAGGTTGGGTACAGGATGTGTAAAATGCATTGTCTCCTGTGTGTGGCAAGATGCCCTACCTTGATACCGTGTTGGGTACAGGATGCTTGGAAGGATGTCCTGTATATCTTTTGGGTTGGGTACAGTTATATGTAGGATGCCCCATGCATGGTAGGTATTGTAAGAAGGCTTGCTATAACTTGTTTGCTAACCATTTTTCCTTTTTTTCAGAAAAACCTTGGACCATATAGGCAGATGGGGATAATCATTTGGTTTTAGGAATCATATAGGGAATTAAGCTGCATGTTTGCTTATAGTTCAGTCTTGTGATGTCTACCTATGAAATGTTTTGAGTCCCTTCCCTTACTTTACTAATTTGGGCCCTACCTATGTTCTTTGTGATTGTTTTCTGAATTTTTTTTGATCTTGTTACATAAGTATATATGATCTATGTATTATTGGGAGATGTTTGATTGGGTTTCTGTAGATCTTATAATGTTGTGACCCTACTGAGATTCTTGTAATCTTATTCTGTTGTTTTACTTCTTTTTCAGGCATAGGTTCGTGCTTTGCTAGCGGTACCAATGTATGAAATCAAGGCTATATAGGGGAACATTTGCATTGCACTTTCTTGCAGGTTCTCTTTTGATTATGCATGCGCTCTTATGTTTGAACTTCCTTTATAGCTTTCCAACTTCTGTTCTTTCTTATTTCCGAATGCTTCTATGAACTATAGTTGGTGTTTGAGATACCTTAGGACTTGTGTGTTATGTTTCCACTAGTTTTTGGCATTTATAAAAGTCTTCCGCTGATGTTTCTTTCACTATATATAAGCCAGAATATTGTTTAATGAATTTACATGCTCCAACCTTTTAATGTATATGAATGAACTAATAAAATTAATAACAAGTAAGACTTGAGCCTTGTGGGCTACATATGGGTCCTTGCGAGGGCTTGTTTGGGTTTCACGGTGATAAGAGTCCTAAATAAGGGTCTTTATAGGTTGGGTTTGGGTCCTTACAAATTTGATATTAGAGCATTGTTTATTTGACTGTATGATTTGCATGTTTGTTTGTTTTACATATTTAGCATGTTTGTGTGATTTGTATCATCCTGTGTTTTGTTTTAATGCATGCGCATGCTCTTTGATTGAATATGACTTACAAGTCTGAAAGTATGGTTAGTATGCTTGCTTGATTGCAAGTCTTTATTTATGTTGTATGCGCATATGCTCCTTGAAGTGCTTGATGTGCCGAATGGTTTGCTGTGTATTTGTGTTGATGTGCCAGGAATGTAATGCATGTTTTTGTGCCGAGACATCATATATGTTGCTATGTTTTGTTTTCAGCATATACATATCGTTCGATGTACGTCTCTCCATCAGGTACTGTTTTCTTTTCTGGTTATGTTTGTGTATTGGAATGTTACATTGTATGTGTGTATGGTATGGCAAGGTCGACTAGGAAATGGAGTGGCGCAACGAAAGCATGGTAGATCCATAATCAGCAGCTATTGTGTAGAAATTTCGAGGATGGAGTTTTTATATTGAGAGGAGGATGTGAGACTCGGATCCTCAGTGGGTTAGATATCCTAGAAGTCCATGTGTCAGAAATGGCACTTAGGTACCGGTACAGTTGAAATGACCATTTTTCCCTTGAAGAAATGAATGCGTGATGTCCTTAAATATTTATTTCCTATTTTTCTTATTATTTATTCAGGTATTTTTATGTTAATTATCCTTAGTTTAAATCCCTATTATCCAAAGTATTAGATAATTCTTCCTCTTAAATAGAATTACTATTTTAATAGAATTATTCTCCTTAATAAAATTATCTTTTAGTGAAATCTTCTAGAAAATTTAATCCTATCTTATCATTCTAAGCTTAAAAGTAAGAAAATTTAATCCAATTAAACCCTATAAATAAAGTGGCTGGCCTACCCTCATTCTCACACCTAAATCTCTCTTTCATTTCACAAAAACACAAACTCTTTTTCTCTCTCTCTCCCTCTTGGCCAAATTTTCTCTCATCTAAGACCCTAACTGAAATTCTCCAATCCTTCATCAGATTTCTACATGTGATAGCGTGTTGGAATCCTCTTTTCTTGCTACCTTTTATTATCTTGAATTAATCATCAAAAGGTTGGTCTTTCTCTTTTATTATTGCTGCCGAAATTCCTTACCTAGATATATATGTCGATTTTGATTCCTCTTTCTGATGCTTCTGAATCTTGTTTCCCTTATTCATATGAGAGTTTGGCACCTATTCCCCTTTTAATTTGATGAAATTGCAACCTCCCTCTCTTTTAATTATGAAATCGCAATTTTCTCCTAAATCCTAGATTGATCTCTGAAATTTATATGATAAAAAGGATTGAATAATCAGGTTGATTCTTGTTGGGATCTTGGCCATCATATCACACATTCAGGGGATTGATATTGCTGCATCAGATTTTTTGGTCTTTGATAGGTTATTAGGTAAGGATTATAAGGATGCCTTTGGTTTTTGATTTGGTATTGTATGCTTAGTATTGTGTTGTCTTTGCCTTAAGGTTGTTAGGTGTTTCTAATTCTTCTAATAAAGGAAAAAAGATAGCATCTTGCTCAGACACTTGAAAGGTAGGATCTGTCCCTTATCGATTTCTCTGGATATTCCTTGCTTGTTTCTTTGGTTTTGGTTTGTTTGATAGTGATATGCATGCTTGCAGATTGTGGTAATTGTTCCTTAGTAATTCAGATTATGTAGGATCTATACCTCATCGGTTTTTCTGGATATTCCTTGCTTGTTTCTTTGATTTCGGTTTGTTTGATAGTGATATGCATGCTTACGGATTGTGGTAATTGTTCCTTAGTAATTTTGGATTATGTAGGATCTATACCTCATCGGTTTCTCTAGATATTCTTCTTTGATTATGTGATTTCAGCTTTCCTATTATTGTTTATATGCTTACGATTTTTAAGCTTATGCTATTGGGAATTTATGGATATAATAGGACTTGATATGTGCCTATTTCGAGGTTGATACTGTATATTGGATTGTGTATTGTGTTTGTGTTTAATTGAGGATACCTTGCTGGATTTTTGTGTGCTTATACTTGCTTGGGTGCTTGTATTTATGCTTGTGTGTCAAGATCCTCTTGTCGCTGGTTATGCGAGGTAAGTGTTGATGTTCTTTAGAGAGGAAAGATGCTTACTAGAACTGGGAGTTGTATTGTGATTGCTCCCAACATGTGCACGTTGGATGCCCTGCATAGCTTCTGGGTTGGGTACAGTTGGGTGCAGGATGCTCTACAGGTAACTTGGGTTGGGTAGGTTCTTGTGGGATGCCTTATATATTAACTGGGTTGGGTACAAGATGTGTAAGATGTCTTGTCTCTTGTGTGTGGCAAGATGCTCTGCCTTGATACTAGGTTGGGTACAGAATGCTTGGCAGGATGCCCTGTATATCTTCTGGGTTGGGTACAGTTGTATGTAGGATGCCCCATGCATGAGAGGTATTGTAAGAAGGCTTGCTGTAACTTGTTTGCTAGCCATTTTTCCCTTTTTGCAGCAAAGCCTTGGACAAAAAAGGTAGATGGGGATAGTCATTTGGTTTTGGGAATCATATAGGGAATTAATCTGCTTGTGTGCTTCTGGTTCAGTTTTGTGATGGCTGTCTATGAAGTGTTTTGAGTCCTTCCTCTTACTTTACTAATTTGGGCTCTACCTATGTTCTTTGTGATTGTTTGCAAAATTTTTTTGAAGCCTGCTACGTAAGTATATATGATCTATGTATTGTTGGGAGATGTTTGATTGAGTTTCTGGAGATCTTATGATATTGTGACCCTACTGAGATTCTTGTAATCTCATTCCGTTGTTTTCCTTCTTTTTCAGGTATAGGTTTGTGCTTTGCTGGTGGTACCAAGGTGTGAGATCAAGGCATGGAGGGATGATTGCATCACATTTGCATTGCACTTTCTTGCTGATTCTCTATTGATTGCGCATGCTTTCCTATGTTTTAACTTCCTTTCTAGCTTTCCAACTTTTGTTCCTTCTTGTTTCTGAATGCTTCTATGAACTATAGCTGGTGTTTGAGATACTTTGGGATTTGTGTGTTATGGTTCCACTAGTTTTTGGTATGTATAAAAGTCTTTCGCTGATATTTCTTTCACTCTGTATAAGCCAGAATATTGTTTAATGAATTTAAATGCTCCAACCTTTTAATGCATATGAATGAAATAATAAAATTGGCAACTAATAAGACTTGAGCCTTGTAGGATTCAGATGGGTCCTTGCGAGGACTTGTTTGGGTTTCACGATGGTAAAGGGTCCTTATTGGTTATGTTTGGGGCCGAGAAATTACCAGTGATGATCACAAAGTTACTGAAGGAAGCTCGTCAATTAGGATGTCAGAGTGTTTTGGAGACAACTAATGTAGCTACAGCCAAGGAGTGGCTAGACACCGTGTGCCGTACCGCTCACGCCTTGCGGATTTTCGAGGAAGACTAGATTGCCTTAGCCACCTTCCAGTTCGAGAAGGAACCCCTTACGTTGTGGACTTTTGTGAGTTTGAGGTACAGAGATTGGCCATCGATGTGGGACCAGTTTCTAATAGAGTTCAATGATAGGTTCTCTCCCAGCTTCATCAGGATGAAAAGTGGTCTGATTTCCACAAATTAAAATAGGGTTCCCGGTCAGTTATTGAGTTCAAGGTCAAGTTGAGGGAGTTGTTCCATTTTGTGGTAGCCGAGGATAGTACCATGACGAAGATGGCTCGTTATTTCTATGATGGGTTGAGTCACGAGATCTGAGCAATTGTAGGAACGACACCGATCTTGGATCTTCAAGCACTAGTGATTGCTGCCATCGGAGCCAAGAAGATGGTTTAAAGCTGGAATAATCACAGTTAAGGATGTAGGGACTTTGCATCTAGCAAAGGTCTGATGAGACACGATTTGAGAAGTTACCACAGACCAAGTAGATCAGCAGGTCCTTATTCTTCAGGTCATCAATGTGAGACCCTGATCCTCCATAGGGTAAATGTCCTAGAAGTCCACAAGCTATAAATGGAATTTAGGTACCGGTCAGTTGAAATGACTATTTTTCCCATGAAGAAATAAATACGTGATGACCTAATATAAGGACCCAAACCCAACCCAAAAAACTCTTACCGCTGTGAAATCCGAATAAATCCTCGCAAGGTCCTATTCAAATCCCACAAGGCTCAAGTCAAACTAATTACCAGTTTTGAGGTTTCCTTCTTACATTTTTAAAGATTGGAGCTTGTAAATATTAGACATACAATCTGGCATATTATGGAGTGAATAAATTCATCAATGAAAGTCTTTATAAATGTAAATAATCAGGGAAATCATAACACAAAAGTCCCAAAGGAGTCTTAAAATCCAACATCTATCCTCATGCATATTTCAAAATTGAGAGGGAAAGAACAGAAAATCAAAAGCCAGAAAGTAGTCTAGTCAAGCAAGCATGAATAAGGAATTTGCACAATCAAATCCAGCAAGGTAGGTGTATGCAAATGTGATGCAATATCATCCTGCTATGCAGTCTTAATCTCACACCCCAGTACCATTGACAGAGTATGTACTTAAGTCTGGAAAAGAAAAAAAAAATAACAAGATAAGATTATAAGAATCTCAGTAGGATCACAACATCATAAGACCTGCAGAACCCAAATCAAACATCTCTCAATCAACATATCAAATTGCATATGGTAGTAATAGGCTCAAACAATCAGCAAGCAAACACATAAGCAAAGGTATTGGTACAGGCCAAAAGTAACATTAAGAGGGGTAGACATTCGAATCACTTCTGTACTAGAAGTACACATGCAGCCTATTTCATAATCTGATTTCCAAAGAAAGGCTCATCCCCCATCTGCCTATATTGTCCAAGACTTATTTGCACAAAGCGTAAAAGATTAGCAAGCAAACTAATCAGAAAGTCTTTCTATCTTGCCACACAAGGACAAGACATCTTGCCACACAAGGATAAAGCATCCAAGTCACACAAGGACAAGAGCATCCAAACCACACAAGGATAAGGATATTTTACCACACAATGACAAGGAAACTAACCACACAAGGACTACGCTTCTAGCCACAGAAGGACTAGACATCCATCATGCATTTGCTGGTGATTGCCACCCATAGGACTCCTATACCAGCAGGTACCTCTTCTCTCCCTAGGAGCATTGGTCACTTACCCCAGATGGCCACTGAAAAGAGGATCTTGACACACAAGCATAATACAAGCGTAGAAACAAGTACAAGCACATAGAAATATAGCAGGTATACTCAATCACATCATAAGACAATCAACAAGTCAATATCACATGGTATAACCGAAATAGGCATTCAATCCTCAGTACATGGATACACAATTACCTGAGGAATCCTACAATCAATGCACAAGCATGCATACTAAAACACAAGCATGCACATATACAAAACACAAGCCAAAACCAGAAACAAACAATATGATATTTGGAGAAACCGATGATGTATAGATCCTACCTCTCTTATGTCTGAACAAGTAGCTATTCCTTTGGCAAAGACAATACAATACTAAGCATACTCATTCACAAACCAAAGAACATCCTAGTTCCTTACCAATTCCAATTACCAAACCCACCAAATACTAACGATCAGATGCAGCTGTAACCTCCTCTTGAATGCGTGATGTGATGGTTAAGAACTCAACATGAATTAACCTGATTATTCACCTCAATTCAATATATAATTTTTGGCATACATAGGTAGGGTTGCCGATTTTTGCATATAGAAGGATACAAGGGCTGATTTCACTATATTATAACAAGAATAGGTACCAAAAACCCATATGAAAAAAAGGAACAAGATTCAAAACCAATAAAAAGAAGAATTAGAATTTTTGGCACACATTCCTAAAAATTTGGAAATACAAATTAAAATAGAAAATCTAACCTTCTGATGATGAATTCTAGATATTAAGATGTAGCACAGAAAAAAAAATCCAAAAAGTTATTAAACGCAAAAATCTGATGAAGGATTGAAGATATCAGCTAGGGTTTGTAAGTTATGAAAGTCGGCAGCAATTGGGAGAAAAAAGAGGGTTTGATTTTGAAATAAACAAAAGAGATTTATGTGTATATAATAGGGTAGGCCGACATCTTTATTTATTGGGTCTTTTGGGATTAATATTTCTTACTTTGAAACCTAGATTTGCTCAGATAATGATTAGGGATAGTTATGAATAAAATCTTGAAAAATTCTGCTAAAAATTTTCAGAATAGGAAAGAAACCAAACATGAAAGAACTGAAATACGAAGGAAATGAAATAAATCAAAATAGGAAAGAATCGTTACAATCATTTATGGTCATCACGCATCCATTTCTTCAGGAATAAAATGGTAATTTCAACTGTACCAGTACCTGGACATCTATCTAGGAAGGATCAGGGTCTCACACCTAAAATGGTTGTTGCCGAATATTTTCTAATTTAATTCTGGTATTTTTTTTATCCTTAAGTTTTATCCCTTATTATCCAAAGAATTAGATAATCTTTTCTTTTAAATAGAATCACTCTTTTAATAGAATTATCTTTTACTCATATCTTATCCTTCTAAGCTTAAAAGTAGGGAATTATCTCTTAATTAAACCTCCTTAAAACCCTATAAATTAACATGGTCGGCCACCCTATCTAGTATGTAATTATTCTCTCTTTTTCATACAAAAACAAACTCTTTCTCTCTCCCTCTTGGTCGAAATTTCTTCTCCCTAAACCCTAGCAGAAATTGATCATCCTTCATCAGAATTCTGTGTGTTATAGCTCGTTGGAATCCTCTCTTCGTGCCACCTTTTATTATCTTAAATTCACAAGAAAAAGGTTAGTTCTTCTCTTTTAATATTTCTCCTGAGTTTTATCTAGGGTTTGTGAGCTGAAATTCCTATTCATTCTTCTGTTGGTTCTAAAACTTGTTCCTCTTAATCGTATGAGTGTTTGACACCTATTCCTTTTTTATTTTCATGAAACCGCAACCTTTCCTTGTGTATATGATAAAACTCGGCAACTCTAGTTCATATACCCTATATGTGCCGAAATATATGTCTTGAATTGGGATGAATAATAAAGTTAATTCTTGTTGAGTTCTTGGACATCACATCACACATTCCGGGGGGGAGGAGGGGGAGGAGATATTTGTTGCATCTAGTTCGTTGGTTTTTGGTAAGGATTTCAGTAAGGATCCTAGGATGCCTTTGGTTTCTAATTTCATATCATATTGCTTAGTATGTGTTGTCTTTGCCTTATAGTTGTTTAGGAGTTTCTGATCTTATTGTTAAAAGCAAAGGGATAGCATATGTTTTAGACACGTGAGAGGTAGGATCTATGCCTCATCGGTTTCTGTAAGGATCCAAATCCAACCTATTAGGACCTTTACCGCAATAAAATCCAAATAAACCCAACCTAGGACCTATCTGAATCTCACAAGTCTTATCTTCCCTAACTTCTGATTTTATTAGATTCATTACTTATGCTTTTTAAAGGTAGGAGCATGATAATGGACGTACATTCTAGTAATAAACGGAGTTAATAAAAACATCTGCGAAAGTCTTTATAATTTAGTAAAAGTACCACAACACACAAGTCTCATAGGGATCTAAAATTCCAGCAAGTAAACCCCAAGTAGATTTCAAAAATAAGCAAATAAATAAGGCATTCCAAAAGCTAGAAAGTAGTCCAATCAAACTTCATGTTATATGCTCAAGCAACCAAGGAAACAGGTATGCGAATGTGATGCAATATTGTCCCACTATCCAGCCTTGATCTCACACACTAGAACCACTAACAAAGGATGTACCCAAATCTGAAAAATAGTGAAAATAACTGGGTGAGATTACAAGAATCTTAGTAGAGTCACAACATCATAAGATTAGCAGAAATCTAAACAAACATCTCCCAAACAACATCAGATTCGCCTATACATCTAAAAGGATATCACACAACCAATAAACAATCATAATAGGGATAGGGGTAAAAACTATAGGTTGAGGGTGGACTGCAAACACTTCTGAAAATCAGAAGCACATAGGAAGGAAAATCATCATTCAATCTCATCAAAAGAATAGGCCATCCCCGTCCGCCTGTGTTGTCCAAGGCTAAGCTGCACAAAGGGTTAAAGCTTACCACACAAGCTAATTAGCAAGCCTATTCATCTTGCCAGCACAGAGGACAAGGCATCTAGCTAGAACACATGACTAGGCTTCCTAACCACATAACGATTAGGGCATCTTGCCATCACGCAGTACAAAGCATCTAGCCAGTATACAGGACTAGGTTTCTAGCCAGTATATAGGACTAGGTATCCAGCATGCTCAAGCTGGGGATTGCCACCTATATGACTTTCATACCAGTAAGAACCTCTCCTCTCCTCAGGAGCATCAGAGCTTACCCCGAATGGCAACCGAAAAAGGATATTGACACACAAACATGTACAAGCGAATACAAGACATAACATCATAGCAAGGAATCCTCAATCATATCACAACACAATCAGCATGTTCAAAATATACAACACATGCAAATTAGGCACACATAACCTATCTCAAAGGTTCAAAATTGCTTAACCATTCCATAGCTCAAACCACAACAATGCATACCAACCATAAGGCATGCGCATATACCAATAACCAAGACATGCAACCGAAAACATCAATCAAACAACAAGGATCTTTGGAGAAACCAATGAGGTATAAATCCTACCTCTCATATCTATTAATAAGAAGCTATTCCTTTGCCTTTATTTAGAGGATCCGAACCACCTATATCATCATAAGGCAAAGTCAAAGACATACTAAGTATGTGTACCCAATAACCAAGTAAACATCCTATTTCCTTACCAATTCCACTCACCAAACCTATCAGAAATCAGTGATCAGATGCTACTAAGACCTCCCCCTCAAATGCATGATCTGATAGCCAAGAACACAACAAGAATCAACCTGATTTATCATACAAATTAACGATACAAATTTAGGCACTAAGATAGGGTACATTGGAAATTTCAATTTCATGCATATAAGGTTTAGGTTTGCGATTTCATGATTAAAAGGAAGGATTAGGTGTTAATTACATATACGATTAAAAGAAACAAGATCAGAAAGCAATAGGCAAGTCAATTGATCAAAATCGGCAACAATAGGCAAAGGTGGAAGGCATGCCAATTTCATACATATGGAAGATTCAAAGGATAAATTAATGATATTACAAAATGAATAGGTTACAAACAATCATAAAAACAAAAAGAATGACAACAGAAACCAATTAAAGGATCAATCAAAAAATTTCAGCACCAAGCCCTAGGAATTGCGTTAAGAAAAAGTACAATGGAATTCTAATCTTCTGATGATGAAAACAATGTGTCAAGATAGAGGATGGAAAGAGCTTTACAACAAGCTATTATTTGCAGAAATCTGGTAAATGATGAAAGAATTCGGCTATGGTGAAGGTTAAGGAATTTTCGGCAGCAAGGGTAGGGTGTAGGGTTTGATACCTTGATGATTTTGTGTGTTTTTGGTGTGTGTGGACATGTGTGGCTTGTAAGGACCCAAACCCAACGTATTACGACCCTTACCGCCGTGAAACCAAAATAAGCCCTCGCATGGTCCTATTTGAATCCCACAAGGCTCAAGTCACCTAATTGTCAATTTTATTGGTTGATTTATATGATATTTAAAGGTTGGAGCATATTCATACATTAATGAACTTCTGACTTACGTGGAGTTAAAGAAAACATCAGCGGAAGATTTATATTAATATTCAAAACAAGTGGAAACATAACATAGAAGTCCCATAGGAATCTCAAAACATCAACCAGTAGTATCATGCATATTTCGAAAGCAACAGAAAGAGAAAGAGCGATTGGAAAGCCAGAATGCAAATCTACACAAGTTCAAAGACATAACATGTGCATTCAATAGAAAAGGGATGCAAATTCATCCAGCCGTGTAGCCTTGATCTCACACCTTTGGTACCAGCAACAAAGTACACACCTAAGCCTGCAAAGGAGGAGAAAAGAAGGGATGAGATTACAAGAATCTCAGTAGGGTCACAACATCATAAGTCCTAGGGATTCCTAATCAATCATCTCCCAAACAACATCAGATCATCCTTACTCATCTAAAGGTATAACGCAATTCAAGAATCAATCAAAAGGGTTAGGGACGAAACTAAGGCTGAGGTTGGACTACAAAGACTTCTGAAAATCATAAGTACACAGGTAGGAAAACTCATTAGGTTACTATCGGCAGTAGGAAAAGAAAAGGCCATCCCCTTCTACCTGTGTTGTCCAAGGCTTTGCTGCACAAAGGGTAAATAGTTATTACAGCTGTACTGGCTTCTGGACTTCTAAGACACAAAAATCGGGGTCTCACATCCGTCCCTCCTTATAAAACTTTTCTCCTAGAAATTTCAGCACAAGTACCTAAGAAAATAGGTAAGGAAATTTTGCACACATAGATTCCTCAAGCTCTGAAGATTGTTCCTCACTTTGGCCATTATGCCAAACAACTTGTACTGTAGGCATGCTTCGACTGCGAAGCTGACGAATTGACTGATCTAGTATGACAACTGGCCGTACGGGCTAGGATAGGTCTTCAGCAACTTCAACTTATGGTTTTTTGAGCACATGAGCAGGGTCTGACACATAATTTCTTAACATCGAAACATGAAATATATTGTGAATTCTCTCCATATTCGGAGGCAATGCAAGTCGATATGCAACAGGGCCGATTCTTTCAATAATATCATACGGACCAGTGTAACGAGGTGCTAGCTTGCCTCGCTGCTGAAAGCAAATGACACCTTCCACAGGGAAACTTTCAGAAACACATTGGTACCCACCACAATTTCTAGCTCCTTTCGTTGAATATTGATGTAGTTTTTTTACCGACCGATCTTGCACTGTCTTCAGCCTTTGTCGAATCAAATTCAGCTGCTCCATTGTTTGATCAATCAATTCTAAATTATCTAGGCGTCTCTCGCCTACTTCATTCCGGAAAACAAGAGTTCTGCAACATCTCCCATATAATGCTTCATAAGGAGCCATACCGATGCTTACATTGAAACTACTATTGTAAACGAACTCTGCCAATGGTAAACATCGATCGCAACTGGTATTTTAGTCTAATACACTCGTACGTAACATGTCTTCAAGTGTCTGAATCATTTTTTCATATTAACCATTGGTCTGGGATGAAATGTTATATTGAAATTTAGTTTCGAACCCATCGCATTCTGGAATTTCTCCTAAAATCGTGAAGTGAAACGAGGGTCACGATTTGAAACAATGGAAACTGACACTCCGTGTAAATGAACAATCTCGTCTAAATAATAAACAATCAATCTCTCGGGGGTGTCTGTCACACAAACAGGAAGGAAGTGTGCAGATTTCATCAGTCGATCCATGATCACCCAAATGGCATTGAATCCTCGCTGAGATCTATGCAAACCTGTGAAACCCAGCCTGCATAGGGGGGTCGTGTTACCCAATCCCACATCGGAAAGGAGTGGGGGAGGTCTTAGGCTTATATGTGTTGTGTCAATGAATCATTTATAATAAGTTGCATCTTTTGGGCCATGTGGTTAGAAGCCCAACTTAGCATTACAGTTGTGATCCATCACACGCACATACACGTCCGGGTCTGCTATGCCGAGAGTCCAGGGGCCGGGTTGTGACAAAATTGGTCACAAAGTCCTTCGTGATATGTTCCCACTTGCATTCTGGAATCGGAAGTGAGTGAAGTAAACCAACGGGTCTTTGATGATCGATCTTTACTTCTTGACATACGAGGCATAGGGCAACGAATTCAGCAATGTGGTGCTTCTTGTTTGGCTACCAATATTGTTCTTTCAAATCCTGGTACATCTTAGTGCTACCAGGATGAATAGCAAACTTCAAACTATGCGTCTCAGAAAAAATCAGATTGCGAATATCTACATCTTGTGGCACATATACTCGGTTTCTGAACTCAAAAACTCCATCATCTCGCAGTCTAAAATCATGATCTATTGCATCAACACCATCAGATAGTTGCTTCCGAATTTCATCCAATCTTGGATCTTCTGATTGCTGTTTTTGGATTTCTTCAACAAGGTAGGCGTGACTTCGATTCGAGCCAACAACAAATTAGATAAATTAGTGCCAAGATGCACACATGTAGCTCTCAAATCCAGCAACATTGGCAAGTATTGGGTGCACATGTAGGTCAAAATTGATGGGGAAGGAGAATGGATCTTCCGGTTTAAGGCATCAGCGACAACATTCGATTTTCCGGGATGATATTCAATAATCAAATCATAGTCTTTAATGAGCTCCACCCACCTTCATTGTCTCATATTCAACTCCTTCTGCTTAAGGAGATACTTCAAGCTTTTGTGGTTGGTGAAGATTCTGCATGTCTCACCATATAGGTAGTGGCACCATATCTTCAATGCGAATACCATGGATGCAAGCTCCAAATCGTGTTTAGGATAGTTGCTTTCATGTGGTCACAACTGTTGGGAAGCATAAGCAACGACTTTCCCATCTTGCATTAGCACACATCCAAGTCCAGATTTCAATGCATCACTGTACACCACATACTCTTTTCCACCGACTGGTAAGGTAAGAATAGGTGTGGAAACTAATTGGTTCTTCAATTCTTTGAAATTTCGCTCGCATTTCTCGTTCCCCATGAATGACTCTCCTTTGTGTGTCAATTTTGTTAAAGGTACAACAAGCGATGAAAAATTCTCCATGAAGTGACTGTAGTATCCGGATAAACCAAGGAAACTGCGAACTTCAAATAGAGTCCAAAAGAGTTCCCAAGCATCAATGGCTTCAATATTCTTTGGATAAACAAGAACACCATGGGCGGAAACAACATGGCCAAGGAAACCAACTTCGCATAACTAGAGTTTTCATTTGGAGTACTTTGCGAATAGGTGTCAATCCCTCAAAATTTTTAGCACAATCCACAAGTGCTCAGCATGCTCCTCTTCCGATTTTGAGTAAATCAGAATATCATCGATGAAGACTATCACAAATTTGTCTAAGAACTCTCGGAATACTCGATTCATCAGGTGCATGAACACGACTGGTGCATTGTTCAAACCGAATGGCATAACGAAAAATTCTTAGTGGCCGTATCGTGATCTGAATGCAGTTTTCGGAATATCAACTTCACGAATATGCAACTAATGGTATCCCAATCGGAGATCAATCCTGGAAAACACGGTTGTACCTTATAGTTGGTTGAACAAGTCATCGATTTTCGGTAGAGGGTGCTTGTTCTTCATGGTCACACGATTCAGATGTTGATATTCGATGCACAATCACAATGAACCATCTTTCTTTTTCATGAACAATACAGGTGCTCCTCAAGTTGACACACTGGGTTAGATGAAACTATGATCCAGCAAATCTTCCAACTGTGTTTTCAATTCCATCATTTCCACAGGAGACATACGATATGAAGGAATGGAAATCAGATTCGTTCCCGACACTAGTTCAATGCTGAATTCCACTTCTCTTGCTGGCAGCAAACCGCCTATGTCTTCGAAAAATACATCCGGAAATTCACAAACCACTGGAATAGAATCCAGATCTGAGGACTCTTTAGACACTTCATGTACATGCGTGAGGTACGTAGTACATCCTTTGCTGATCAATCGCTTTGCATCAAGACAGGAAATCATGCAAGTTGAAACAACTCACCTATCACCCTAAAAGAAATACTCGGAACGATAAGGAAAAGTGAACGACACACGCTTGGCGAAACACTCCATTCGAGCTTGATATTTTGCCAAAAAATCCATGCCTAAGATCACATCCAACTCTCGGATGTCCAATGGATTCAGATCCACTTCAAGTACATTCAGACCCATATGTACAACACAAACGATGTAGACTTGATCACAAGTTAGTTACTCTCCCAAGGAGGTCAGAACCACAATTGGAGGAGATAGGGGAGACTAAGGCCGATATGAACTAAGTGTTATCCTTGGACTCACAAATGTTCTATTTGCTCTGGGATTTAATAACATTTTAGCATTTTGAGAAAAGACGGAAATAGTAACTATCACCTCATCAGGGCTAGCATTGGCATCAGTTAAGGTGAACAATCTCGTTGGCCTGGGTTGCGCCTCACTTGTAGGTCCACTGGGTGGTCCCCCAGTTGTGCGTGTTGGTGGTTTAGTGGGATTGGCATACCCACCTCGGCCTGCATTTGGTGCGCTTGTGATACGTCTTTGTTTGGGACACTCCCATTGTGCATTGGCCCATCTCGCCACAATTGTAGCATCGACATGGCTGCAAACACCACATAGATACATTGGGATTAGGACCAGAAAAGTTCCTTCTGAATTTACCCCCATTGCCTTTATTCTTCGGAGGGTAGAACCCTAAAGAATAGGGTCCCATACGCCAGTTGAACTTTGAATCTTGCTTGAAGGATCCGCCACTACTTGTTGCGGATAGCTTCTTGCTTTGCACGATTTTTTTGGCTTTAGTCGAAGCAACGATCAATTCTTGCAAATTCTGCATTCGTGTGGTGTCCAAAATGGTTTTGAGTTCGGTACTCAGCCCATCTTGGAATCGTCTCGCAAACTGATACAATGAGCGATCCTCCTCAGGTGAAAAATGGGACAACTCCCTTAATTCTTTCACATATTCTAAAACTGAATGGGTGCCTTGTTCAAGCTTATAGAAAACTTTACTGCTCGCTTTTGTGGAACCGGGTGCAGAATCCCTCATCAAACTCATGCCAGAACTCCTCTCAAGTAGGAAAATCATTTCCAAACCGCAATCATGGCTGTCCTCCATGCAAGGGTTTCTCCCTCAAGTAAGAAAGTGACGATGGTAACCTTGTTGTCATCAGAGATGCGTAAGAACAAGGACACTTGACATACGGTGTCAATCTATTCACGAGCCATAGCGGCACCTTCTGAACCGCTGAAATTTTTACATGTCAAGCTTCCTTCAACAACTTCGTAATGGAAACTGGACATCTCTTGGCGTTCTTAGGATGAGCCGGTTGAATTGGCTCAAGTGAAGGAATAGGATCTTCCACAGGTGCGGGTGCAGGAGTGTTCTGAAATTGGGCCTCCAATCATTGCTGATTCGCAGCAATCCTTTGCAACACATTTAGTATTTGTGCCACTATAGGATCAATGGCTGGTGCGGCTGGTGCCTCAGATTGGTGTTCAGGCTGAGTTTGCCCTCCCTGCTCATTCTGTGCATTCAGTTCATTCTAATCAATGAGTTGCTGTTTGGCTTGGGATTCATACCTATCCTGACAATCCCTTGGTGCGTTCTGCCTTGCCTTACTATACAAGCACACGATGTCACTCAACACATAACCAGTATACGAAACTAAGGGAAAAAAGTGGTACCTGGTAGAGAGGCGTACACCGGACGATATGCATATGCTGGAAAAGAAAACACACATGCACACAAGTACACACAAATCTCAGCAATCACACACATACACATGAAAACACGTTCGGCAACTACAAAGGAACACAGTAAAGCACTCATCAAAACACAGCAAAACACATCAAATTATACAATGCATAAGAACACACATAAACACACAACAAATCAAACAATCAAACATAGCATTTAAACATTTCAAACCAGGCTTTAACATCAGATTTTTTTTGACGTTAATCCTCTAATTATTGGTGTGTGCGTAAGTTTTTTCCTACAAAGACAAAACCAACAAACAAGTTAGCATATAACAAATCATATTTCCTAAACTATGCTTCATTACCAAACCTGTAAGAACCCAAATCCAACCTATTAGGACCCTTACTGCCATGAAACCCAAATAAACTAAACCTAGGACCTATCTGAATCTCACAAGGGTTATCTCCCTAAGTTCTGATTTTATTAGATTCATTACTTATGATTTTTAAAGGTTGGAGCATGATAATGGACGTACATTTTGGCAATAAGCTGAGTGAATATAAACATCAGCGAAAGTCTTTATAATTTATTAAAGGTACCACAACACATAAGTCCCATAGGGATTTCAAAATCCAGCAAGTAAACCCCAAGTAGATTATGAAAATAAGCAAACAAAGGAGGCATTTCAAAAATCAGAAAGTAGTCCAATAAAACTTCATATTATATACGCAAGCAACCAAGGAAAGAGTTATGCAAACGTGATGCAATATCGTCCCGTCGTGAAGCCTTGATCTCACACACTAGTACCATGAAAAGAGGATGTACCTAAGCCTGAAAAATAGTGAAAATAATACGGTGAGATTACAAGAATCTCAGTAGTACCACAACATTATAAGATCTGCAGAAATCTAAACAAACATCTCCCGAACAACATCAGATTCTCTCACACCTCTATAGGGATATCACACAACCAATAAACAATCATAATAGGGATAGAGCCAAAAACTATAGGCTGAGGGTAGACTACAAACACTTCCGAAAATCAGAAGTACACAGGCAGGAAAATCGTTATTCAATCTCATCAAAAGAATAGGCCTTTCCCATCCACTTGTACTGTCCAAGATTTTTCTGCACAAAGGGTAAAAGGTTAGCACACAAGCTAATCAGCAAGCCTATTCATCTTGCTAGCACACAAGATAAGGCATCTAATCAGCACACAGGACTAGGTATCTAGCCAGCACACAGAACTAGGCATCCAGTATGGAAAAACTGGGGATTGCCACCCATACGACTCCTATACCACTAAAAACCTCTCTTCTCCTCATGAGCATCAACGCTTACCCCGAACAGTCACCAAAAAAGGATCCTGACACACAAACATGTACAAGAACACACAAACAAGTACACACAAGCAAATACAAGACATAACATCATCTCAGGGCATCTTTAATCATATCACAACACAATCAGTATGTTCAAAACACACAACAAGTGCAAATTAGAAACACACAACACATGTGAATTAGGCACACACTACCTTTCTCAAAGATTTGAAATTGCCGAACAATTTCATAGTTCAATCCGCAACTATGTATACCAATCATAAGGCATATGCATATACCATTAACCAAGACATGCAACCAAAAACATCAATCAAACAGCAAGGATCTCTGGAGAAACCGATGAGGTATAGATTCTACCTCTCTTGTCTCTAAACAAGGAACTATTCCTTTGCCTTTATTTAGAAGATCCAAACCACCTATATCATTATAAGGCGAAGACAAAACCATACTAATTATGCATATCCAATAACCAAGTAAACATCCTATTTCCTTACCAATTCCACTCATCGAACCTATTAGAAACCAGCGATCAGATGCTGCTGAGACCTACCCCTCGGATGTGTGATCTGATAGTCAAGAACACATCAAGAATCAACTTGATTTATGATCCAAATTGACTATACAAATTTCGGCAACAAGATAGGGTACAAAGGCAATTGCGATTTCATATATACAAGGTTTAGAGGTTGCGATTTTATGATTACAAGGAAGAAAGGAAATGAAATCAACCAAAAGAGAAATGAACCTTCTATACCTTTTTTGGCTATCACACATCCATTTCTTCAGGGGAAAAATAGTTATTGTAGCTGTACTGGCTTCTGGGCTTCTAGTACACAAAAGTCAAGATCTCACAGTCTTCACCGATGACATTCTGATATATTCAAAATCAGAAGAGGAGCATGCTGAACACTTACAGATTGTGCTAAAAATTTTGAGAGATTGACAGCTGTTTGGGAAGTACTCCAAATGCGAATTCTGGTTATGTGAGGTTGGTTTCCTCGGCCACATTGTTTTCCGTAGCATTCTTGTTCATCCAAAGAACATTGAAGTCGTTGTTGCTTGGGAATCCCCTCACACTGTATTTGAAGTTCATTATTTTCTTAGCTTAACTGGAAACTACCGTCGTTTTGTGGAGAATTTCTCATCACTAGCTGGACTTTTGACGACATTAACGTTCAAAGGATTGGTCAGATTGGTGACCGCAACTATTCTTTCTTTGTCGGTCAGCATAAAAAAGTATGTGGTTTACAGTAATGCGTCAAAATCTGAAAAGGAAAAAAGAAAAAAAAGATAAGATTATAAGAATTTCAGTAGGATCACAACATCATAAGACCTGCAGAACCCAAATCAAACATCTCTCAATCAACATATCAAATTGCATATGGTAGTAATAGGCTCAAACAATCAGCAAGCAAACACATAAGCAAAGGTATTGGTACAGGCAAAAAGTAACATTAAGAGGGGTAGACATTCGAATCACTTCTGTACTAGAAGTACACATGCAGCCTATTTCATAATCTGATTTCCAAAGAAAGGCTCATCCCCCGTCTGCCTATATTGTCCAAGACTTATTTTCACAAAGGGTAAAAGATTAGCAAGCAAACTAATCAGAAAGTCTTTCTATCTTGCCACACAAGGACAAGACATCTTGCCACACAAGGATAAAGCATCCAAGCCACACAAGGATAAAGCATCCAAGCCACACAAGGACAAGAACATCCAAACCACACAAGGATAAGGATATTTTACCACACAATGACAAGGAAACTAACCACACAAGGACTACGTTTCTAGCCACAGAAGGACTAGACATCCATCATGCATTTTCTGGTGATTGCCAGCCATAGGACTCCCATACCAGCAGGTACCTCTTCTCTCCCTAGGAGAATTGGTCACTTACCCTAGATGGCCAATGAAAATAGGATCTTGACACACAAGCAAGTACAAGCACATAGAAACATAGCAGGTATACTCAATCACATCATAACACAATCAACAAGTCAATATCACATGGTATAACCGAAATAGGCATTCAATCCTCAGTATATGGATACACAATTACCTAAGGAATCCTACAATCAATCCACAAGCATGCATACTAAAACACAAGCATGCATATATACAAAACACAAGCCAAAACCAGAAACAAACAATATGATATCTGGGGAAACCAATGAGGTATAGATCCTACCTCTCTTATGTCTGAACAAGTAGCTATTCCTTTGGCAAAGACAATACAATACTAAGCATAATCATTCACAAACCAAAGAACATCCTAGTTCCTTACCAATTCCACTTACCAAACCCACCAAATACTAACGATCAGATGCAGCTATAACCTCCCCTTGAATGCGTGATGTGATGGCCAAGAACTCAACATGAATTAACCTGATTATTCACCTCAATTCAATGTATAATTTTTGGCATACATAGGTAGGGTTGTCGATTTTTGCATATAGAAGGATACAAGGGCTGATTTCACTATATTATAACAAGAATAGGCGCCAAAAGCCCATATGAAAAAGAGGAACAAGATTCAAAACCAATAAAAAGAAGAATTAGAATTTTTGGCACACATTCCTAAAAATTTTGGAAATACAAATTAAAATAGAAAATCTAACCTTCTGATGATGAATTCTAGATATTAAGATGTAGCACGGAAAAAAAATTCCAAAAAGTTATTAAACGCAAAAATCTGATGAAGGATTGAAGATATCAGCTAGGGTTTGTAAGTTATGAAAGTCGGCAGCAATTGGGAGAAAAAAGAGGGTTTGATTTTGAAATAAACAAAAGAGATTTATGTGTATATAATAGGGTAGGCCGACATCTTTATTTATAGGGTCTTTTGGGATTAATATTTCCTACTTTGAAACCTAGATTTGCTCAGATAATGATTAGGGATAGTTATGAATAAAATCTTGAAAAATTCTGCTAAAAATTTTCAGAATAGGAAAGAAACCAAACATGAAAGAACTGAAATACGAAGGAAATGAAATAAATCAAAATAGGAAAGAATCGTTACAATCATTTATGGTCATCACGCATCCATTTCTTCAGGGGTAAAATGGTAATTTCAACTGTACCAGTACCTGGACATCTATCTAGGAAGGATCAGGGTCTCACACCTAAAATGGTTGTTGCCGAATATTTTCTAATTTAATTCTGGTATTTTTTTTATCCTTAAGTTTTATCCCTTATTATCCAAAGAATTAGATAATCTTTTCTTTTAAATAGAATCACTCTTTTAATACAATTATCTTTTACTCATATCTTATCCTTCTAAACTTAAAAGTAGGGAATTATCTCTTAATTAAACCTCCTTAAAACCCTATAAATTAACATGGTCGGTCACCCTATCTAGTATGTAATTATTCTCTCTTTTTCACACAAAAACAAACTCTTTCTCTCTCCCTCTTGGCCGAAATTTCTTCTCCCTAAACCCTAGCAGAAATTGATCATCCTTCATCAGAATTCTGTGTGTTATAGCTCGTTGGAATCCTCTCTTCGTGCCACCTTTTATTATCTTAAATTCACAAGAAAAAGGTTAGTTCTTCTCTTTTAATATTTCTCCTGAGTTTTCTCTAGGGTTTGTGAGCTGAAATTCCTATTCATTCTTCTGTTGGTTCTAAAACTTGTTCCTCTTAATCGTATGAGTGTTTGACACCTATTCCTTTTTTATTTTCATGAAACCGCAACCTTTCCTTGTGTATATGATAAAACTCGGCAACTCTAGTTCATATACCCTATATGTGCCGAAATATATGTCTTAAATTGGGATGAATAATAAAGTTGATTCTTGTTGAGTTCTTGGCCATCAAATCACACATTCCGAGGGGGAGGAGGGGGAGGAGATATTTGTTGCATCTAGTTCGTTGGTTTTTGGTAAGGATTTCAGTAAGGATCCTAGGATGCCTTTGGTTTCTAATTTCATATCATATTGCTTAGTATGTGTTGTCTTTGCCTTATAGTTATTTAGGAGTTTCTGATCTTATTGTTAAAAGCAAAGGGATAGCATATGTTTTAGACACGTGAGAGGTAGGATCTATGCCTCATCGGTTTCTGTAAGGACCCAAATCCAACCTATTAGGACCCTTACCGCTATAAAACCCAAATAAACCCAACCTAGGACCTATCTGAATCTCACAAGTCTTATCTTCCCTAAGTTCTGATTTTATTAGATTCATTACTTATGCTTTTTAAAGGTAGGAGCATGATAATGGACGTACATTCTAGTAATAAACGAAGTTAATAAAAACATTAACGAAAGTCTTTATAATTTAGTAAAAGTACCACAACACACAAGTCTCATAGGGATCTAAAATTCCAGCAAGTAAACCCCAAGTAGATTTCGGAAATAATCAAATAAATAAGGCATTCCAAAAGCTAGAATGTAGTCCAATCAAACTTCATGTTATATGCTCAAGCAACCAAGGAAACATGTATGCGAATGTGATGCAATATTTTCCCACCATCCAGCCTTGATCTCACACACTAGAACCACTAACAGAGGATGTACCCATGTCTGAAAAATAGTGAAAATAACTGGGTGAGATTACAAAAATTTTAGTAGAGTCACAACATCATAAGATTAGCAGAAATCTAAACAAACATCTCCCAAACAACATCAGATTCGCCTACACATCTAAAGGGACATCACACAACCAATAAACAATCACAATAGGGATAGGGGCAAAAAATATAGTTTGAGGGTGGAATGCAAACACTTCTGAAAATCAGAAGTAGATAGGAAGGAAAATCATCATTCAATCTCATCAAAAGAATAGGCCATCCCCGTCCGCCTGTGTTGTCCAAGGCTTAGCTGCACAAAGGGTTAAGGCTTACCACACAAGCTAATTAGCAAGCCTATTCATCTTGCCAGCACAGAGGACAAGGCATCTAGCTATCACACAAGACTAGGCTTCCTAACCACATAACGATTAGGGCATCTTGCCATCACGCAGTACAAAGCATCTAGCCAGTATACAGGACTAGGTTTCTAGCCAGTATATAGGACTAGGTATCCAGCATGCTCAAGCTGGGGATTGCCACCTATATGACTTTCATACCAGTAAGAACCTCTCCTCTCCTCAGAAGCATCAACGCTTACCCAGAATGGAAACCGGAAAAAGATATTGACATACAAACATGTACAAGCGAATACAAGACATAACATCATAGCAAGGCATCCTCAATCATATCACAACACAATCAGCATGTTCAAAATATACAACACATGCAAATTAGGCACACATAACTTATCTCAAAGGTTCAAAATTGCTTAACCATTCCATAGCTCAAACCACAACAATGCATACCAACCATAAGGCATGCGCATATACCAATAACCAAGACATGCAACCGAAAACATCAATCAAACAACAAGGATCTTTGGAGAAACCAATGAGGTATAAATCCTACCTCTCATATCTATGAACAAGAAGCTATTCCTTTTCCTTTACTTAGAGGATCCGAACCACCTATATCATCATAAGGCAAAGTCAAAGACATACTAAGTATGCGTACCCAATAACCAAGTAAACATCCTATTTCCTTACCAATTCCACTCACCAAACCTATCAGAAATCAGTGATCAGATGCTACTAAGACCTCCCCCTCAAATGCATGATCTGATAGCCAAGAACACAACAAGAATCAACCTGATTTATCATACAAATTAACGATACAAATTTAGGCACTAAGATAGGGTACATGGGAAATTTCAATTTCATGCATATAAGGTTTAGGGTTTGCGATTTCATGATTAAAAGGAAGGATTAGGTGTTAATTACATATACGATTAAGAGAAACAAGATCAGAAAGCAATAGGCAAGTCAATTGATCAAAATCGGCAACAGTAGGCAAAGGTGTAAGGCATGCTTATTTCATACAAATGGAAGATTCAAAGGATAAATTAATGATATTAAAAAATGAATAGGTTACAAACAATCATAAAAACAAAAAGAATGACAACAGAAACCAATTAAAGGATCAATCAAAAAATTTCAGCACCAAGCCCTAGGAATTGCGTTAAGAAAAAGTACAATGGAATTTTAATCTTCTGATGATGAAAACAATGTGTCAAGATAGAGGATGGAAAGAGCTTTCAAAGAAGCTATTATTTGCAGAAATTTGGTAAAGGATGAAAGAATTCGGTTATGGTGAAGGTTAAGGAATTTTCGGCAGCAAGGGTAGGGTGTAGGGTTTGATACCTTGATGATTTTGTGTGATTTTGGTGTGTGTGGACATGTGTGGCTTGTAAGGACCCAAACCCAACCTATTACGACCCTTACCGCCGTGAAACCCAAATAAGCCCTCGCAAGGTCCTATTTGAATCCCACAAGGCTCAAGTCACCTAATTGTCAATTTTATTGGTTGATTTATATGATATTTAAAGGTTGGAGCATATTCATACATTAATGAACTTCTGACTTATGCGGAGTTAAAGAAAACATCAGCGGAAGATTTATATTAATATTCAAAACAAGTGGAAACATAATATAGAAGTCCCATAGGAATCTCAAAACATCAACCAGTAGTATCAAGCATATATCGAAAGCATCAAAAAGAGAAAGGGCGATTGGAAAGCCAGAATGCAAATCCACACAAGTTCAAAGACATAACATGTGCATTCAATAAAAAAGGGATGCAAATTCATCCAGCCGTGTAGCCTTGATCTCACACCTTTGGTACCAGCAACAAAGTACACACCTAAGCTTGCAAAGGGGGAGAAAAGAAGGGATGAGATTACAAGAATCTCAGTAGGGTCACAGCATCATAAGTCCTAGGGATTCCTAATCAATTATCTCCCAAACAACATCAGATCATCCTTACTCATCTAAAGGTATAACGCAATTCAAGAATCAATCAAAAGGGTTAGGGACGAAACTAAGGCTGAGGTTGGACTACAAACACTTCTGAAAATCATAAGTATATAGGTAGGAAAACTCATTAGGTTACTCTCGGCAGTAGGAAAAGAAAAGGCCATCCCCTTCTACCTGTGTTGTCCAAGGCCTTGCTGCACAAAGGTAAATGGTTAGACAATCAATACTGTAGCAAGTCTTTTAGTTGTCTCCGACATCCAGACTTGAACTGGCCTGGGATGAGATTACAAGAATCTCAGTAGGGTCACAGCATCATAAGTCCTAGGGATTCCTAATCAATCATCTCCCAAACAACATCAGATCATCCTTACTCATCTAAAGGTATAACGCAATTCAAGAATCAATCAAAAGGGTTAGGGACGAAACTAAGGCTGAGGTTGGACTACAAACACTTCTGAAAATCATAAGTACACAGGTAGGAAAACTCATTAGGTTACTCTCGACAGTAGGAAAAGAAAAGGCCATCCTCTTCTACCTGTGTTGTCCAAGGTTTTGCTGCACAAAGGGTAAATAGTTATTCCAGTTGTACTGGCTTCTGGACTTCTAAGACACAAAAATCGGGGTCTCACATCCGTCCCTCCTTATAAAAATTTTCCCCTAGAAATTTCAGCACAAGTACCTAAGAAAATAGGTAAGGAAATTTTGCACACATAGATTCCTCACGCTCTGAAGATTTTTCCTCACTTTGGCCATTATGCCAAACAACTTGTACTGTAGGCACGCTTCGACTGCGAAGCTGACGAATTGACTGATCTAGTATGACAACTGGCTGTACGGGCTAGGATAGGTCTTCAGCAACTTCAACTTATGGTTTTTTGAGCACATGAGCAGGGTTTGACACATAATTTCTTAACTTCGAAACATGAAACATATTGTGAATTCTCTCCATATTCGGAGGCAATGCAAGTCGATATGCAACAGGGCCGATTCTTTCAATAATATCATACAGGCCAGTGTAACGAGGTGCTAGCTTGCCTCGCTGCTGAAAACAAATGACACCTTCCACAGGGAAACTTTCAGAAACACATTGATACCCACCACAATTTCTAGCTCCTTTAATTGAATATCGATGTAGTTTTTTTACCGACCGATCTTGCACTGTCTTCAGCCTTTTTCGAATCAAATTCAGCTGCTCCATTGCTTGATCAATCAATTCCAAATTATCTAGGCGTCTCTCGCCTACTTCATTCGAGCAAAAAAGAGTTCTGCAACATCTCCCATATAATGCTTCATAAGGAGCCATACCGATGCTTACATTGAAACTACTATTGTAAACGAACTCTGCCAATGGTAAACATCGATCGCAACTGGTATTTTAGTCTAATACACTCGTACGTAACATGTCTTCAAGTGTCTGAATCATTTTTTCATATTAACCATTGGTCTGGGATGAAATGTTATACTGAAATTTAGTTTCGAACCCATCGCATTCTGGAATTTCTCCCAAAATCGTGAAGTGAAACGAGGGTCACGATTTGAAACAATGGAAACTGACACTCCGTGTAAACGAACAATCTCATCTAAATAATAAACAATCAATCTCTCGGGGGTGTCTTTCACACAAACAGGAAGGAAGTGTGCAGATTTCATCAGTCGATCCAAGATCACCCAAATGGCATTGAATCCTCGCTGAGATCTATGCAAACCTGTAAAACCTAGCTTGCGTAGGGGGGTCGTGTTACCCAATCCCACATCGGAAAGGAGTAGGGGAGGTCTTGGGCTTATATGTGTTGTGTCAATGAATCATTTGTAACAAGTTGCATATTTTGGGCCATGTGGTTAGAAGCCCAACTTAGCATTACAGTTGTGATCCATCACACGCACATACATGTCCGGGCCTGCTAAGCCGAGGGTCCAGGAGCCGGGTTGTGACAAAATTGGTCACAAAGTCCTTCGTGACATGTTCCCACTTCCATTCTGGAATCGGAAGTGACGGAAGTAAACCAACGGGTCTTTGATGATCGATCTTTACTTCTTGACAAACGAGGCATCAGACAACGAATTCAGCAATGTGGTGCTTCATGTTTGGCTACCAATATTGTTCTTTCAAATCCTGGTACATCTTAGTGCTAACAGGATGAATAGCAAACTTCAAACTATGCGTCTCAGAAAAAATCAGATTGCAAATATCAACATCTTGTGGCACATATACTCGGTTTCTGAAGGCAAGAACTCCATCATCTCGCAGTCTAAAATCATAATCTATTGCATCAACACCATCAAATAGTTGCTTCCGAATTTCATCCAATCTTGGATCTTCTGATTGCTTATTTCGGATTTTTTCAATCAAGGTAGGCGTGACTTCGATTCGGGCCAACAACGAACTAGAAAAATTAGTGCCAAGATGCACACATGTAGCTCTCAAATCCAGCAACATTGGCAAGTATTGGGTGCACATGTAGGTCAAAATTGATGGGGAAGGAGAATGGATCTTCCGGTTTAAGGCATCAACGACAACATTCGATTTTCCGGGATGATATTCAATAATCAAATCATAGTCTTTAATGAGCTCCACCCATCTTCGTTGTCTCATATTCAACTCCTTCTGCGTACGGAAATACTTCAAGTTTTTGTGGTTGGTGAAGATTCTGCATGTCTCACCATATAGGTAGTGGCACTATATCTTCAATGCGAATACCATGGATGCAAGCTCCAAATCGTGTTTAGGATAGTTGCTTTCATGTGGTCACAACTGTTGGGAAGCATAAGCAACGACTTTCCCATCTTGCATTAGCACGCATCCAAGTCCAGATCTCAATGCATCACTGTACACCACATACTCTTTTCCACCGACTGGTAAGGTAAGAATAGGTGTGGAAACTAACTGGTTCTTCAATTCTTCGAAGTTTCGCTCGCATTTCTCGTTCCCCATGAATGACTCTCCTTTGTGTGTCAATTTTGTTAGAGGTACAACAAGCAATGAAAAATTCTGCATGAAGTGACAGTAGTATCTGGATAAGCCAAGGAAACTGCGAACTTCAAATACAATCCAAAGGGGTTCCCAAGCAACAACGACTTCAATATTCTTTGGATAAACAAGAACACCATGGGCGGAAACAACATGGCCAAGGAAACAAACTTTGCATAACTAGAGTTTGCATTTGGAGTACTTTGCGAATAGGTGTCAATCCCTCAAAATTTCTAGAACAATCACAAGTGCTCAGCATGCTCCTCTTCCGATTTTGAGTAAATCAGAATATCGTCGATGAAGACTATCACAAATCTGTCCAGGAACTCTCGGAATATTCGATTCATCAAGTGCATGAACACGACTGGTGCATTGTTCAAACCGAATGGCATAACTAAAATTCTTAGTGGCCGTATCACGATCTGAATGCAGTTTTCGGAATATCAGCTTCACAAATACGCAACTAATGGTATCCCAATCGGAGATCCTAGAAAACACGGTTGTACCTTGTAGTTGGTTGAACAAGTCATCAATTTTCGGTAGAGGGTGCTTGTTCTTCATGGTCACACGATTCTGCTATCGATATTCGATGCACAATCACAATGAACCATCTTTCTTTTTCATGAACAATACAGGTGCTCCCCAAGGTGACACACTGGGTTGGATGAAACTATGATCCAGAAAATCTTCCAACTGCTTCTTCAATTCCTTCATTTCCACAGGAGACATACGATATGAAGAAATGGAAATCCGATTCGTTCCCGGCACTAGTTCAATGTCGAATTCCACTTCTCTTGCTAGCAGCAAACCGGCTATGTCTTCATGAAATACATCCGGAAATTCACGAACCACTGGAACAAAATCCATATCTGAAGACTCTTTAAACACTTCATGTACATGCGTGAGGTACGTAGTACATCCTTTGCTGATCAATCGCTTTGCATCAAGACAGGAAATCATGCAAGTTGAAACAACTCAACTATCACCCTCAAAGAAATACTCGGAACCATAAAGAAATGTGAATGACACACGCTTGGCGAAACACTCCATTCGAGCTTGATATTTTGCGAAAAAATCCATGCCTAAGATCACATCCAACTCTCGGACGTCCAATGGATTCAGATCCACTTCAAGTACATTCAGACCCATATGTACAACACAGCCGATGTAGACTTGATCACAAGTTAGTTTCTCTCCCAAAAGGGTCAGAACCACAATAGGAGGAGACAAGGGAGACTAAGGCCGATATGAACTAAGTGCTATCCTTGGACTCACAAATGTTCTTCCTCAATCAGTATTTATTGTTGTTCTTTTTGTTCGTATGATTGTTTGACATCTATTTATATTGTAATGTCATGAATTCATCCTTTGAATCTTCCCTATGCATGAAATCAGCATGCCCTACACCTTGCCCTAATGTTGCCGATTATGATCAATTGACTTACCTATTGGTTTATGATTTTGTTCCTTTTAATTCTATGTGTTATTAACACCTAATCCATTATTGTAATCATGAAATCGCAACCTCTACACCTTGATTGCATGAAATCACAATTGCCTTTGTGCCCTATCTCAAGTGTCAAAATTTTCATAGTTAATTGGGATGATAAAACAGGTTGATTCTTGTTTTGTTCTTTGCTATCACATCACACATCCAAGGGGAAGGCACCTGCGGCATCTGATCACTGGTTTCTGATAGGTTTGGTGAGTGAAATTGGTAAGAAAATAGGATGTTTACTTGATTATTGAGTATGCATGCTTAGTATGGTTTTGTCTTTGCCTTATAATTTTATAGGTATTTCGAATCCCTTAAAAAAAGGTAAAGGAATAGCTTCTTATTCAGATACAAGAGAGGTAAGATCTATACCTCATTGGTTTCTCCCAAGATCCTTTATTGTTTACTTGTTGTTTTCAGTGCATGTTCTTGTTGATGTTGCATGCGCACATGTTGTTTAGTGTATGCATGTGTGAGACCCCGATCCTTCATAGTGTAGATGTCCGGAAAGTCCATGAGCCGATGCAGCTAAAATGACTGTTTTGCTCTTGAAGAAATTGATACGTGATGACCCAAAATGGTTGCTGTTAAATATTTTTTATTTTAATATTGGTATTTTTTTTTGTTAATTATCCTTAGTATTATCCCTTATTATCTAAGGGATTAGATAATTCTTCCTTTTAAATAAAATTATCCTTCTAATAAAATTATTATTTAATTATCTTTTTAAACTTAAAAGTAGGGAATTATCTCTTAGCTAAACCTCCTTAGACACCTATAAAAGAGTGGCCAGCCTATCCCACCTAAACATATCATAACCCACCTACAAATTTTGAAATTTATCCCTTTCCTCTCAAATTTACGATTTTTGCCTAAACCCTAACCGAAACTCTTTTATCTCCATCTTTGCATAACTCTTTCATCGTTTGTTGGATTCTTGCAAATAATAGCTTGTTGGAAAGCTATTTGCATTCTCTATCCAGCCATATTAAGCTTTTCTTATGGAGATTAGTTTTTCTTTGTCATAATTTAGGTCATAATTTGGTTGGATTAGGTTTCAAAATTGTATGATTAAGTCTTCAATTGAGTTTTGTTATTGTTCCTCTTGTTTGTATGATTGTTTAGTATCCATTCATGATGTAAAATCATGAACAAATTATTTGAATCTTCCTTATTCATAAAATCAGTATGCCCTACCTTCATCCTATTGATGCCTACCTGTGAGACCTTAAATTTTGAGTCCTACAAGTCCAGAAGCTAGTGCAAGTGGAAAAAACCATTTTGCCCCTAAAGAAAAGAATGTCTGATGGCTGAAATTGGTAAGGGATGTCTAGTAATTATCTCTGGTATTAATTCCCTTTAAATTGATTCTTTATTGGTTGATAATTACCTTAGAAAATAAAAACCCTAAGTTTAAGAGGGGTAATTACAGAATTTAGTTATGATAATTATCTTATTTTAATTAAGCCTTTAAGGTAGGAATTTTAATCCCATAAACACCTTATATAGGTAGGAAGTTAGCCACATAAAAATCTTATACAGAAAATACACAAAATTCGTAAGACCTAAAAATCCTACACCTCCCAATTTCTGCTGGAACTTCAAACAACCATAACTCTCTCATCGTTTATTGGATTCCTGCGAATAATAGCTTGCTGGAAAGCTCCCTTCATCTTCTTTCCAAAAATCTATGATTTTTTGTTTGAAGTTTAGTTTTTTTAAAAGATAAATCGAATTTTGACAAAATTTCCAAAATCTGCTTGAACTTCAAAATAGCATAACTCTCTCATCCTTTGTCGGATTCTTGTGAATAATAGCTTGTTGGAAAGATCTCTTCATCTTCTTTCCAACTCTATCTGTTTTTAATTTTGAGGTTAGTTTTTTCTTTGTTTAAAGTTAAATTGAATTTTGACAAAATTGCCAAAATCTGCTTGAACTTCAAAATATCATAACTCTCTAATCCTTTATCGGATTCCTATGAATAATAGCTTGTTGGAAATCTCTCTTCATCCTATTTCAAAAAATATATAATTTTTAGTCAGGAGGTTAGTTTTTCTTTATCATAAGATAAGTCAAATTTCGACGAGACTAGGTTTCAAGTTTGTGTGATTCTGTCTTCAATTGATTTCTATTGTTGTTTCTCTTGTTCATATGATTTTTTGGCATCTATTCATGTTATAGAATCATGAATTCATCCTTTGAATCTTTTCTATACATGAAATCAGTATGCCCTACCCTTGCCCTATTGTTGCCTATCTTGATCAATTGATGAACCTATTGGATTCCGATCGTGTTTCTTTTGATTGTATAAGTTATAAACACTTAATCCCTCTTTGTTAGTATGAAATCGCAACCCTTACACCTTGCTAACATGAAATCGCAAACTATCTTGTGTCCTATGCTTAGTGCCAAAATATACATAGTTAAATTGGGTGGTAATTTACGTTGAATCTTGTTAAGTTCTTACTATCACATCACACATCAGAAAGGGAGGCACCTGCGGCATCTGACCACTGGTTTCTGATAGGTTTGGTGAGTGGAATTGGTAAGGAAATAGGGTATTCAATTCGTTATTGAGTATACATGCTTATTTTGGTTTTGTCTTTGCTTGATGATACTATAGGTGATTCGGAATTATTAAATAAAGGCAAAGAAATAGCTTCTTGTTTAGAGACAAGAGAGAAAGGATCTATGCCTCATCAGTTTCTCCTGAGATCCCTATTGTTTGTTTGTTGTTTTCAATGCATGCCCTTGTTATTATTGTATGCGAATTGATTGTAGGATATATGCAAGAATTGTGGATTGAGATATGAATCCTATAGGCTATACCAAACCATTGAGTTAGGTTTGGAGTGCCCAAATTGTATATGATATGTGAATTGAATAAGCTAATTGTGTTATGACATGATTGTGGATACCCTATTATGGTATTGTGCTTGTGCTTGCCTGTGTGTGCTTGTGCTTGCCTGTGTGTGCTTGTAAGTGTTTGTGTGTCAGGATCCTGTTCCGATGGCCATTTGGGGTAAGCGCTGATGCTCCTTGGGAGAGGGGAGGCTCTTACTGGTATGGGAGTTGTGTGGGTGGCAAACCCTAGCATGCGCTAGCTGGATGTCTAGTCCTTGTGTGGATAGAAGTCTTGTCCTTGTGTGGCTAGATGCCTTTATCCTTGTGTGGTTTGGGATAACCTTGTCCTTGTGTGGCTTGGGCTGTCTAGTCCTTGTGTGGCTAGAAGTCTTGTCCTTGTGTGGCATGATTCTCTTATCCTTGTGTGGTTTGGGATACCCTTGTCCTTGTGTCGTAGGATGAATAGGCTTACTGATTAGCTTGTGTGCTAACCTTTTACCCTTTGTGTAGTAAGCCTTGGACAACACAGGTAGAAGGGGACGACCTTTCTTTTTTCTATTGCTGAGAGCAATTTAATGAGTTTTACCTGCCTGTGTACTTTTGATTTTTGGAAGTGTTTGCAGTCCACCCTTAGCCTTACTTTCAGCCCTATCCCTTTGATTGCTTTTTGAATTACGTGATACCCATAGTTGTGTAGGAATGATCTAATGTTGTTCGAGAGATTTGTGTTTAAGATTTCTGTAGATCTTATGATGCTGTGACCCTGCTGAGATTCTTGTAATCTCATCTTGTTGTATTCACCATTTTTCTGGCTTAGGTACATCCACTGTTCGTGGTACCAGTGTGTGAGATCAAGGCTGCACGGCAGGGCGATATCGCATAACATTAGCATACTTGTTCCTTAATTGCTTTCGCATATAACATGAATTATGATTGGACTATTTTTCTGGTTTTCAAGGTTCCTCCTTTACTTGTTTCCGTTTTATTTTGGGAATTAACTTACTAGATGTTTGGATCCTTATGGGACTTGTGAGTTGTGGATTCAATGATTTTAATTTAAAGACTTCCGCTGATATTTTATTCACTCCGTATGATACCAGAATACATGTCCAATATCATACTCCAATAACTAAAGAACATAACGAAAGTACAGGCTAAAAATGAAGAATTTGATAAGTGAGCCTTGTGGAACTCAGATACGTCCTGGTTCTTGGGCTTGTCTGAGTTTCACGGCGGTAATGGCCCTAATCAGAGCAATTAATAATAGGTTAGGATTTGGGGTCTTTAAACTACCTTGATCAATTGATTAACGTATTGGATTCTGATCTTCTTTCTTTTCATTGTACATGTTATAAACACTTATTCCTTTCTTAATTTTATGAAATGACAACCTCTCTAATGTTAAAATCGCAAGTTGCTCTATAAACCTTATGGTGTTGCCAAAATTTGTATATTGAATTAGGGTGAATAAACAAGTTAATTCTTACTGAGTTTTTGGCCATCACATCACGCATTCAGGGGAAAGATATTGCTGCATCTGGATCACTAGATTTTGGTAGGTTAATTGATAAGGATTCCCAATACCTTTGGTTTTTAATTAAGTAGTCTTGTGGCTTAGTATTGTGTGGTCTTTGCCTTGAAATTATTTAGGAGATTCTGATCTTATTGGAAAGGAAAAGGATTGCATCTGATTCAGACACGTAAGAGGTAGGATCTATGCCTCATCGGTTCTTTTTGTTACCCTATTGTTTGATTGTTTGAATATGATTGAATTTGATTGCCTATCTTGGATATATGCTTGCGAAATGTGTGATTATGATGATAGGGAATCTTGCAAGTTAATAGGGACATAGGTTACCTAATTCAGTTATGGCTTTGACGATTGATCTTTGATTTGTATTGTGATTTGATTGAGGATCCTTTGTTGTGATTTGTGTATACGTGTACTATGTGTGTATGCGTGTATATGCGTTGTTTGTGTTTTGTTTGAAGGATCCTTTTGTCGCTGGCCATGCAAAGTAAGTATTGTTGCTCCTAGGGAGAGGGGAGATGTTTACCAAATCGGGAGGTTTATGGTGGTTATTCCCAGCAAGAGCTCACTGGATGCCTTGTAGGCCGGTTCAAGTCCGGATGTCAGAAAGCCATGTAGGCCAGTTCAAGTCTGGACGTCAAGATGCCCTATAGGCCAGCTCGAGTCTGGACGTTAGGATGCCCTGTTTGAGAGTGACAGGATGACTTGTATGCACTACTGCAAGAGTGCTTCTAGGCCAGTTCGAGTCTAGATGTCGGAGACAACTAAAAGGCCTGTTGTAATATTGATTGTCTAACCGTTTTATCTTTTTTGCAGCATAGCCTTGGACAACATGGTTAGATGGTGACAAACCTTTGTTTTGAAAATCAGATTATGTATAGGCTGCCTATGTTCTTCTGAAAAAAATTGTTTTCAGTCTTTCTCCTTGTTTTCTACCAATTTTAGCCTACCCTCATATTGTATGTGCTTGTGATGATTTCAGTCCCTAATATGTGTGTTTGATGCTTACGGTTTTAATTAGATATCTTAGCTAGTTTTAGGTATTGATTTTTTGGTTATTAGGAGATGTTTGATTGGGAATCCCTAGGACTTATGATGCTATGACCCTACTGAGATTCTTGTAATCTCATCCTTTCTTTTCTCCCTCTTCGCAGGCTTAGGTGTAACGACCCCAATTTCTACCAATTAATATCTGCTCTGATTAAGGTCGTTACCGCCATGAAACCCAAACAAGCCCAAAGACACCTAGGACCTATCTGAATCCCACCAGGCTTACTCACTAAGTTTTCGACTTTTAGCATGTTCATTCCACATGTTTAATAACAGTTTGAGCATGATATTAGACAATCATTCTGGTATCATAAAGAGTGAATAAAAACATCAGCGGAAGTCTTTAAATTAAATCACTGGATTCATAACACACAAGTCCCGTAAGGATCCAAATAACCAGCAAGAATTCCTCCAACATAGTCGAAAATAACAAGCAAAGAAGAAATCTTAAAATAAACCAGAAAGTAGTCCAATTTTTATTCAAGTTATATGCACAAGTAATCAAGGAACAGGTATGCAAAAGTGATGCGAGATCGCCCTGCCGTACAGCCTTAATCTCACACACTGGTACCACAAGTAGTGAATGTACCTAAGCCTGAAAAAAATAATGAAAACAACGGAATTAGATTACAAGAATCTCAGTAGGGTCACAACATCATAAGATCTGCATAAACCATAAACACAAATCTCCCGAATGACATCTGATCATTCCTACGCAACGAAAGGGATTCATGCAATTCAAAGATTCAATAAAAAACAGTAGGCCCAAACCTAAGGCTGAGGGGGACTACAAACACTTCCGAAAAGTATCAGAAGTACACAGGCAGGCAGAACTCATCAAATTGTTCTCGGCAATGAAGAAGAAAAGGCCATCCCATTCCACCTGTGTTGTCCAAGGCTTACTGCACAAAAGGTAATTGGTTAACACACAAGCTAATCAGCAAGCCTATTCATCTTGCAACACAAGGACAAAACATCCCAAGCCACACAAGGATAAGGGCTTCCCAAACCACACAAGGATAAGGGGTTCCAGCCACACAAGGACAAGGCTTCTGGCCACACAAGGACCAGACATCCAACGAGCTCTTGCTGGGATTTGCCACCCATACGACTCCCATACTAGTAAGAACCTCCCCTCTCACTAAGAGCATCAACGCTTACCCCGAATGGCCACTGGAAAAGGATCCTGACACACAAACACGTACAAGCACACACAGGCAAGCACAAAGCACAAAACCACAACAGGGTATTCTTAATTTTGCCAGATCACATTCAGCATGTTCAATACACATCACACATGCAAGCTAGGCACTCCTAACCTACCTTAAGGGATTCAGTATAGACTAGAAATTCCTCAATTCAATCCGCAACTCAAGCATGCATTATTTAATATGAATGCGCATATAGTTTCACATTCATAGGTACCGAAATCAATTAAGCAAACAACGAGGTCTCTGGAGAAACCGATGAGGCATAGATCCTACCTCTTTTGTCTCTGAACAAGAAGTTATTCCCTTGCCTTTATTCAATAATTCTACACTACCTATAGCATCACAAGGCAAAGCCAAAACCAAACTAAGTATGCATATCCAATATCCAATTAAATACCCTATTTCCTTACTAATTCCACTCACCAAACTTATCAGAAACCAGTGATCAAATGTCGCAGGTATCTTTCCCTTGGATGTGTGATGTGATAGCTAAGAACTTAACAAGAAACAACCTGAATTACCATCCCTAATTATCATACAATTTTTGGCACTAAGAATAGAGCAATATGGAAAGTTGCGATTTCATGCTAACAATTTGGAGTAGTTGCAATCTCATGTTAACGAGGAAGGATTAAGGGTTTATAACATGTATAATCAAAAGAAACAAGATCAGAATCCAATAGGTTAATCAATTGATCAAGATAGGCAACAATAGGGCAATAGGGCAAAGGTAGGGCATACTGATTTCATGTTTAGAAAAGATTCAAAGGATGAATTCATGATTGTACACTATGAATGGATTCTAAACAATCATATGAATAAGGGCAACAACATCAGAGATCAATCAAAGGCAGAATTATACAAATCTTAAAACCTAATTTCGCCGCCGATTTTCAATTTATCCTTTGACAAAGAATTATGAACGTCCCAAAAAGAAATATAGTTGGAAAGAGGATGAAGAGAGCTTTCCAACAAGCTATTATTTTCAGGAATTTAACAAACGATGAAAGAGTTATGCTACATTGAAGTTCAAGAAGATTTTTGTAGTTCTGCCGAGTTTCGACTTTTCTTTTAACATATAATTACGAATGTAAAAACAACAAAACAAATATAGTTGGAAAGAGGCTGAAGAGAGCTTTCCAACAAGCTATTATTTGCAGGAATCTGACAAACGATGAAAGAGTTATGCTACATTGAGGTTCAAGAAGATTTTGGCAGTTTTGCTGAGTTTCGACTTTTCTTATGAGAAAGAAATACTAACCTCCTGACAAAAAATAAAATATTTTTGGAAATAGAATGAAGAGAGCTTTCCAACAAGCCATTATTTGCAGGAATCCGACAAACGATGAGAGAGTTATGCTGGTTTAAAGTTTCAGCGAATTTTGGCAGATATAGGGAGGTATAAGGGTTTTAGGCTACACGAGTTTTGTGTGTTTTCTATGAATGATTTTTGTGGGGTTGGCTTGCTATTTATAATGGATGGGTATGGAATTAAGATTACTACTTTAAAAGTTTTATTAAAGTAAGATAACTATCAGATTTAAATTCTGTAATTATTCCCTTTTAATTTTAGGGATTTTAATTCCTAAGGTGATTATCAACAAATTAAGAACCAAATTAAAAGGAATTAATACCAAAAATAATTACCAAACATTCCTTACCAATTTCGGCCATCACACATCCTTTTCTTCAGGGGAAAATGGTCTTTTCACCTGCACTGGCTTCTAGACTTCTAGGACTCAAAATTCAGGGTCTCACATTAGGTGTGTGCTTTGTTACTGGTACCAAAGGTGTGAGATCAGGGCTGCATGGCTAGATGAATTTGCACCCCTTTTGTACTAAATACGCATGCCATGGCTTTGAACATGTGTGGATTTGCATCTTGGCTTTCCAATCCCTCTTTCTCTTTTTGCTTCTGAAATATACATGATATTATTGGTTGATGTTTTGAGATTCCTTTGGGACTTGTGTGTTATGTTTCCACTTGTTTTGAGTATTAATGTAAGTTTTCCCCTGATGTTTTCTTTCACTTTGTATAAACCAGAAATTCATTAATGTATGAACATTCTCTAACCTTTAAATAGCATATAAATCAACCAATAAAATTGACAATTAGGTGACTTGAGCCTTATGTGATTCAAATAGGACCTTGCGAGGGCTTATTTGGGTTTCACGGCGGTAAAAGTCCTAATAGGTTGGGTTTGGGTCCTTACAGCGTGAGTTGTGGATTCAGTTATGAAACATTAGGCAATGTCAAACCCCTTTAAGATAGGTTGTGAGTGCCTAATTTGTTTGTGTTGTATAAATTGAACATCCTAATTGTGTTGTGATATGATTGAGGATGCCCTGCCATAGTATTGTGCCTTGTACTTGTTTGTGTTTTCTTGTACATTTTTATAGGTCAAGATCTTTTTTCGGTGTCTATTCGAGGTAAGCGCTGATGCTCCTTGGGAGAGGAGATGTTCCTACTGGTATGGGAGTCGTATGGGTGGCAATTCCCAGTTTGTGCATGCTGGATGCCTAGTCCTTGTGTGGCTAAATGTTTTTTGTGTGCTGGCAAGATGCCCTTGTCCTTCTGTGGTTTGGATTCCCTTATCCCTGTGTGGTTTGGATGTCCTTGTCCTCGTGTGGCTTAGATGCCTTGTCCTTGTGTAGCAAGATGAATAGGCTTGCTGATTAACTTGTGTACTAACCCTTTACCCTTTGTGCAGCGAAGCCTTGGACAATATAGAAGGAAGGAGATGGCCTTTTCAATTGTCGAGATTGAATGATGATTTTTCTTGCCTGTGTACTTCTGATTTTCAGAACTGTTTGTATTCCACTCTTAGCCTTAGCTTTCAGCCCTATTCCTTTTTGGTTGATTAATGGATGCGTGATACCCTATAGTTATATAGGCTGATCTGATGTTTTTTGGGAGATGTTTGTTTAAGATTTCTGCAGATCTTATGATATTGTGACCCTACTCTCACCCTGTTCTTTTCACCATTTTTCAGGTTTAGGTACATCCTCTATCATGGTACCAGTGTGTCAGATCAAGGCTGCATGGCGTGGCAATATTGTATCATATTTGCATACCTGTTTTCTTGATTACTTGCGCATATAACATGAAGTTCAATTGGACTACTTTCTGGATTTTTGAATGCCTCCTTTGTTTGCTTGTTATTGAAATTTACTGGGGTATGCTTGCTGGATTTTGAGATCCTTATGGGATTTTGAGATCCTTATGGGATTTTGAGATCCTTATGGGATTTTGAGATCCTTATGGGATTTTGAGATCCTTATGGGATTTTGAGATCCTTATGGGATTTTGAGATCCTTATGGGATTTTGAGATCCTTATAGGGATCTATACCTCATCGGTTTCTCCAAAATTCTATTGTTTGCACATTGATTCGGTTTGTTCCTTGATGTGTACGCATGCTTAGGGTTTGATATGCATGATTACAGATTGGTTTGTGGTTCCTAAGGTAGTTATGAATCCATATGCTAGGATTGTGTGCTTGCTTCAGTTATACTTAGTACGTTGGACTTGCTGATTGTATTGTGATGTTATTGAGGATGCTTTGTTATGATGTTATGCCTTGTACTTGCTGATTGTATTGTGATGTTATTGAGGATGACCTATTGTGATGCTATGCCTTGTACTTGTCTGTGCTTTCTTGTACTTGATCATATGTTAGGATCCTTTTTCCCATGGCCATTCGTGGTAAGTGACTAATGCTCCTTAGGGAAGAGCAGAGGTACTTACTGGTAAGAAAGTTGCATGGGTAGCAATCCTCAGCAAGAGCTCGTTGGATGCCTAGTCATTGTGTGGCTAGTTGCCTTGTCCTTGTGTGGCAAGATGACCTTATCCTTGTGTGGTTTGGATGCCCTTGTCTTTGTGTGGTTTGGATGCCCTTATCCTTGTGTGGCTTGGATGCCTTGTCTTTGTGTGGTAAGATGAATAGGCTTGTTGATTAGACTGTTTGCTAACCATTTACCCTTTGTGCAGCTAAGTCTTGGACACCACAAGTGGAAGGGGATAGTCATTCAATTGTTCAGATCAGATGATGAATTACCTACCTGTGTACTTTTAGTTTCAGAAGTGTTCTTAGTCCACCTGAAGCCTTGTTACTTTCGGCCCTACTGTAATGACACAAACCCAACCTATATGGACCCTTTACTACCATGAAACCCAAACAAGTCCAACCTAGGACCTATCGTAATCCCACAAGGCTTAATCACACTAATTCCGTTTTTATTAAATTTCTTTCTTATGCTTTTTAAATATTGGAGCATGATAATAATGGACTAAAATTCTAGTAACATACAAAATGAATAAAAAATCAGCGCAAGTCTTTATAATTAACCAAAGGAACCACAACACACAAGTCCCATAGGGATCTTTAAACCCAGTAAGTAGCTCTCCAATAAATTCTGGAAACAAACAAGAATAAGAGGGATTCAATAAACTAGAAATCAGTCTAATGAAAGTTTATGTTTATTGGTGTATGTGCAAGAAATCAGCAAGGAAGAAGGTATGCAAATGTGATGCAATATCGTCCTGCCATGCAGCCTTTGATCTCACACACCAGTACCACAGATAGATGATGTACCTAAGCATAAAAAATAGTGAAAACAACAGAAGTGAGATTACAAGAATCTCAGTAGGGTCACAACATCTTAAGATCTGTAAAAATCTAAATAAATATCTCCCAAACAACATCAGATTCATTTATACAACTAAAGAGGTATCAAACAATCACAATAGCGATAAAGCCGAAAGTCATAGGCTGAGGGTGGACTAAGAACATTTCTGAAAACAGATGTACATAGGTAGGTAATTCGTCATTCAATCTTATCAATAAAAAAACCATTCCCTTCCATTTGTGTTGTCCAAGACTTAGCTGCATAAAGGGTAAATGGTTAGCATACATTCTAAGCAGTAAGTCTATCCATCTTGCAATACAGGGACAAGGCATTCGAGCCACATAAGTGCAAGAGCATCCAAACCAAACAAGGATAAGGGCATCTTTCCACACAAGGACAAGGCATCTAGCCACAAAAGGACAAGGCATCCAACGAGCTCTAGTTGGGGATTGCCACCCATGCGACTCCTATACCAATAAGAACCTCTCCTCTCCCTAAGAACATCAATGCTTATCCCTAATGGCCAGCGAAAAAGGATCCTAACACACAATCATGTACAAGCACACACAAGTAAGTACAAAGCATATCATCACAACAGGGAAACCTCAATCATACCACAATACAATCAGCAAGTCATATGCAAAAATATAACCGAATTAGGCATACACGACCTATTATAAAATTGCCTAAGGAATCGATAGTTCAATCCTCAACTATACATACTAAACACAAGGTATGCGCATAAAACAACAACAGGGACAAGCTACCGAAAATATCAATCAACCAACAAGGATCACTAGAGAAACCGATGAGGTATAGATCCAGTCTTTCTTATCTTTAAACAAGTAGCTAATCCTTTGCTTTATTAAGAGGATCTAAACCACCTATATAACCATAAGGTAAAGATAAAACCATACTAAACATACATAATTAAGAAACCAAATAGACATCCTAGTTTCTTACCAATCCCACTCACCAAATGTCACGACCCGACCCTTGGACCCCCGGCCTAGCTGACCCGGACGTGTATGTGCGCATGATGGATCACAACTATAACGCTGAGTTGGGCTTATAACCACATGACCCAAAAGATGCAACTTCTTACAAATGATACCATCACACAACATATATAAGCCCAAGACCTCCCCCGCTCCTTTCCAATGTGGGACCTCCCATGTTCCTTTTCGATGTGGGATTGGGTAACATAGACCCCCTTACGGGCTGGGTCTCACAATCTCCCCTTTTTATAGACCTCGTGTCCTCACAAGGAGAGCCCAAACATAATTGACTTGGGCCCAAACTTAAACACACAACACGACCCAAGCCCACCCGAAAAAGGAAACGAGAACGGCTCCGCTACTATTTTTCACGACCTGGCTCTCGGACCCCTGGCCCAGTAGGCTTGGACGTGTATGTGCGCGTGATGGATCATAACTGTAATGCTGAATTGGGCTTATAGCCATATGGCCCAAAAGATGCAACTTGTTACAAGTGATACCATCACACAACACATATAAGCCAAAGACCTCCCTCACTCTTTTCCGATATGGGACCTCCTCTGTTCCTTTACGATGTAGGATTGGGTAACACAGACCCTCATACGGGCTGGGTCTCACACCAAACCTATCAAAAACTAGTGATCAGATGCTGCTGAGACCTCCCTATTGTGTGAGATCCCGTCTATTGTAGTGCCGGTCAGAGGAAGCGTCAATGGTAGCGTTAGTGCCAGCGGCAGCGCGCCGATGCTACGTTGTTGGTTTGTGAACACGGCCGTAGGAAGCCTTTAAGTAACCCATAGTGAATCTGAGAGTGTTTAAGTATGATTGTGAGTGAGATAGGTTAGACGATCGAGGTTGAGTCAGTGAAAAACAAACCAGGTTGATTTCAGTCCGTTTTAAGCGACCGCGGGCCATTTGGGCTAAAATTTTGTGTCTTGGGCTGTTTGCGATTTTTTTTTTTCAGGCCCAATCCTTAGGTTATAGCTTTACATACTCAAAGAAGTTTTTGGGCCATTTGGTTGACATTTCACGAGCCCATTAGGCTCATTTGTGATGAAACGGGCCGTCAATTGCCCAGTCCAGCCTTGTTGCACTTTTGGGCCTGAAGCCTATCAGCCCAAGCCCACACTTCATCCTTTTAACACTTGTCTTCCAAAAGTGACCAGCACATTCCAACCCTAACTCGTTTTTCTCCTTCCTTCACCCTTCCAACCTACCAAAACCCAAACTTTGCCCAATTTGACCCCAAAAACTTGTGAGGGATTGTCCCAAAACACTTTCCCATCAATTTTCAACATTTTTCCACTATTAGTTTGATTTCTAAGGCCTGATTTTGAGGTGTTTTTCATTCTGGCCGAAAATTGCAGAGTTGTTGGTAAGTGATTAATCTTTGGTTTTCTTTTGGATTGGTTGGTTTATTCAGGTTGCTAGTGATGTGATTGAGTGTTTTTGATGGATGGAAATGCCTGAAAACAACCTATGATTCTTGTATTCTTGTATAAATTTCAGATAAACAGTACCAAGGGGTTGTTTAGACATGTTATTGATCATGTTGGTGTGTTTGTTCCATGTTAATGAAGTGGTTTGAGGCAGTAGTGATGGGAAGGGTGTTGTGCGCAGCCTGCGAGGGTCCATAGAATTGCTTTCCTTTATTTTCCCTTTGATTCCTTAATTAGATATGCTTAGTATGGCTGTATGGTTTGAGCTTGTTTAGGTAGTACTGGATCGATCAGTAGAGGCAAGGACAGTGTTGGAGAATCATCGACGCAACGAGAGGTAGGAGTTTATGTTTCATTTGCATACGCATAACATTTTGTTTTCAGAATCAATGTTTTGGTTTGAATGGAGGCATGACTTAAATTGTGTTTAACATTTTGTTAGAATCATAATTTTCTTGCCATGTTTGAATGCATCAACTGTATATTCAAAAGTTGAAGTATGCTGACTTGTTTGGTGTATACGAATTTTCATACGTGTTTTGCAACCTCCCATACGATGTGATTTTTCATCTCCTTATACATGTTTGTTATTGTGGCTGAATCCTTTGAATATTATTTTGAGATGTTTGGCACCTGATTTACATGATGGAAATGTTTAAATGCGTGCATGGAATATCCGATGAATTTTAAGATTTAATAACCCATACTTGATAACTTCACTATTTGGTCACTAACCGGTCAAAACCCCCGATTTCCAGTAAGGACCTTGATGATGTTTATACCCTTTTGTACCACCTGGATGAGTGTTTTCAACCCCAGGGAGTCTTATTTTGAGTGTGATAAATTATGCTATGTGTTTATGCATTATGTTTTCAAAAAGAAAGGTGCCACATATAAGTGTTTTCTCGGCACTGTACCAACTGGAATTGACGGTTACTGCTGGGTCCAGTTAGGTAAGTATATGGAGTCCTTATAGAGAGGACAGTTGCTTACCTTGGAGAGGTATGGTTGGATTTATTTATGTATATTGAGTGTTGCGTGCACTATGAATGAAGAGGCCTTACAATTGCTTCATATATAAAGTACGACGTTATATCTACGTGTGCACAAGATTGAATGTAATAGATTGTGTTTCTCCATTCAGTTTTGGACAATACTGATGGTGGGGTTTTGTTTATATATATGTATATGCTACAATTGAAAACCATCAGTAGGCTTTTATGTAACCCTTTAGCGGGGGTTACGTGAAAGTGGTTTGTGTCTATCCCGTTATGTCTTGAGCATAGTAGCCAAAGATCAAAACTGTGCTCTATGAATCTCTTGTATTTATTTCCTTATGCTATTTGGTGTGTGCACTTAGGATGGATACATAGAAGAACATGGATTGTAATGGTTTGAATAAATGCTTGATACTATGATTTGGTTTTGTCTCCATTCCACCGTTTATGCTTATGACGCGGTAACTTCCACTGAGGTCCTTGATCTCACCCCCTCTCTATTGTTTGTTTCAGGACTAAATTGTGAGAGATAGTTGTTCAAATTTGAGGTTCCTATCCCGGTATTGGTCGTAGGGCTGGACAAATGCACATGCACATTTTTGGACTTAGCATCCTTCACATCTTCTTGTATCTTTAACTATTTGTGCATTTTGCTAGTGCATATGTATACAATTCATGCTTGCATACTCTGATGTTTTTGATATATAAGAAGTGGTGTTGTTTTGAGTTTCTGGGGACCTGCGAGTGTGGACTCGAGGTGTTGCATGTTTGAGGCCATATGGCCTGTTGTATGTGATCTGATATTTTCGCTGTATGTGTTTGTTACTCCGTTGTTTGTAAGTTATGCTGAGTATCAATTGATGCGTGCCGTGTTTTGAAAGAAATAAGTTAAATATTATGTATTTATTACGATTAGCAAAACAAAGTTGTACGGTTAAGCCTTGTGTAGTTCCGCTTGGTTCACCAGTTGGGACAATCGAGGCTGCACGGCGGTGAGGCTCCTGGTTACCGGGAACGGGTCCTCACACCTTGGATGGGAGATGTAATAGCCAAGATCACAACAAGAGTCAACCTGATGTGCTAACCCAATTTACCATGCATATTTTGGCACTAAGTTAGGGTAATAAAGCAAATTGCAATTTCATGCATAATGGGTTTAGGGGTTGCAGTTTCATAATAACAAGGAATGATTAGGTGTTAATTACGCATACGATTGAAAGGAACAAGATCAGAAACCAACAGACAAGTCTAATGGTAAAAATCGACAACAATAAGACAAGGGAGTACGTTATGCCGATTTCTCTTATAGGGAAGATATAATGAATGAATTCATGATATTATAGCAAGAATAGGTGCCAAACAAACATACGAAGAAGAGGAATAAAAATAGAAACCAATTGAAGGAAATATCAAGAAATTTTGGCACCAATACCTGAGGATTACGATAAAAAAACATAGGGAAGAACTAACCTTAATGATGAAACCAAGATAGCAAGATAGAGGATGGAAAGAGGTTTCCAGCAAGCTATTATTTGCAGAAATCTGATGAAGGACGAATGAATTCGGCTATGGTAGATATTAGGGAATTTTCGGCAACAATGGTAAAGGAGTGTTTATCACGTGATAACTTTGTGTGTTTTTGGTGTGGAATCATGTGTATGGCTGAATACTATATTTATAGGGTTTAATGGGATAAATTTTTCTACTTTTAAGGCTAGATATAAGGAGATAATCTTTAGAATTTAATTCTGGAATTATTTCTTAAGAATAGATAATGTACCATTAATTATAGAAATGAAATAAGAGAGAAATGAAATCAGGAATGAATATTGAACCTTCAATACCATTTTCGGCTATCACACATCCATTTTTTCAGAGGTAAAATGGTCATTTCAGTTGCACTGCTATCTGGACTTTTAGGACACAAAATCTGGGTCTCACATCCTCCCCTCTTTACGAAAATTTCGTCCTCGAAATTTCAGTACAAGTACCTAAGAAAACAGGTAAGGAAATTTTGCATGCATAGATTCCTTAGTCTCCCAAGACTGTTGCTCAACTTGGCCATTATGCTAAAAATTCGTACTATAGGCACGTTTCGACTGCAAAGCTGACGAACTGACCGATCTAGTATAGCAATTGGTTGTACAGTATAAGATAGGTGTTCTGCAACCTCAACTAGTGGTTCTTCGAGCACATGAGCAGGATCTTGCACATACTTTCTCAACATCGAAACGTGAAATATGTTGTGGATTCTTTCCATATTCGGAGGCAATGTAAGTCAGTATGCAACAGGGCCGATTCTTTCAATAATATCGTATGAACCAATATAACGAGGTGTATGCTTACCTCGCTGCTGAAAACAAAGGACACCCTTCCACGTCAACTTTTAGAAACAACTTGTCACCCACTGCAAATTCTAGCTCCCTTCTTCGATTATGAGCATAGTTTTTCTGTGGATCTAGGCATCTCTCGTCTACCTCACTCCAGAAAATCGGAGTTCTACAATGTCTCCCATATAATGCTTCATAAGGAGCCATTCCAATGCTTACATGAAAACTATTGTTGTAAGCAAATTCCGCCAATGGTAGACATTGATCCCAACTGGTATTTCAATCCGTCATGCATGCACGCAACATATCTTCAAGCGTTAGAATCGTTCTTTCAGATTGACCATTAGTTTGGGTATGAAATGCTGTACTGAAATTGAGTCTCGAACCCAACGCATTCTGGATTTCTCCCAAAATCATGAGGTAAAACGGGGGTCACGATTTGAAAAAATGGAAACTGGCACACCATGTAGACAAACAATCTCATTCAAATAACAAATAACTAATTTCCTAGGGGTGCCTGTCACACGAACGAGAAGGAAATATGCAGATTTTGTCAATCGGTCAACAATCACCCAAATGGCATCGAATCCTCACTGATATCTAGGCAAACCAATCACAAAGTCCATCATCATATGCTCCCACTTCCACTCTAGAATCGGAAGTGACTAAAACAAACCAGCGGGTCTTTGATGCTCGATCTTCAGTTGTTGACATACAAGACATTGTGCAACGAACTCAGTAATGTGACACTTCATGTTCGGCCGCCAATATTGTTTCTTCAAGTCTTGGTACATCTTAGTGCTACCAGGATGAATAGAAAACTTCGATGTGAGACCTCGAAGTTTGAGTCCTAGAAGTCCAGAAGCCAGTGTAGGTGAAATGCCCATTTTGTCCTTAAATAAATGGATATGTAATAGCCGAAAATGGTATTGAAGGTCTAGTATTCATTTCTGGTTTCATTTTCCTTTGATTCATTACCTTATTAGTTCAATCTTACTTTAGGTGATAAAATTCCTAAAATTAAGGAGATAATTCCAGAATTTAATTCTGATGATCTTCCCTTATTTAGCCTTTAAAGTAGGGAAATTAATCCCATAAACATCCTACATTAAGAGGTAGCCAGCCACACCTATATCCCACACTAGAAACACACAAAATTATTAGGCAATCAAATCCCTACACCTTACCTTATTGCTACCGAAAATTTCCAACCTTCATCCTAGCATAACTCTTTCATCCTTTGTCAGATTTCTGTAAATAATAGCTTGTTGAAAAGCTTTTTTCATCCTCTATCTAGCTATCTTAATTTTATCATCAGAAGGTTAGTTCTTCCCTGTTAAAATAATAATCGTAATTTATAGGATTTTTAGTGCTAAAATTGTGATTCTTCCTTCAATTGATTTCTGTTGTTGTTCCTTTTGTTTATATGATTGTTTGGCATCCATTCATATTATAAAATCATAAATTCATCCTTTGAATATTCCCTATACATGAAATCACCATGCCCTACCTTTTGCTCTGTTGTTGTTGATTTTGATCAATTGATTAACCTGTTGGTTTCTAATCTTGTTCCTTTTGATTGTATGTGTTAGTAACACCTAGTTTTTCTTTGTAATCATGAAATTGCGACCCCTATAGTTTGTAATCATCGTGGCTGTGAATTCCACGTAGATCCATTGGGATTAGGACCATAAAAATTCTTCCTATAGTTACCCCCATTGCCATTATTCTTCAGAGGATAGGACCTCAAAGGATAGGCTCTCATGCGTCACTTGAATCTGGAATCACGTCGGAATAATCCACCATTGCTTGACGCAGGAGGCTTCTTGCTTTTCACAATGTCCTCGGCTTTAGTGGCAGCAATGATCAATTCTTGTAAATTTTGCATAGGTGTTGTGCCACAATGGTTTTGAGCTTGGCACTCAGCCCATCTTGGAACTATCTCGCAAATTGATAAGGTAACCAATCTTCCTCAGGTGCAAAACAGGACAATTCCCTCAATTCCTTCTCTTATTCCAGCATGGAACGGGTGCTTTGTTCAAGCTTTTAAAAAGCTTGTCGCTGCTCACTTTTGTGGAATCTGGTGTAGAATCTTTCATCAAATTCATGCCAGAATTCTTCCCATGAAAGCAAATGATCCCCGAACCGCAAACTCACGACTGTCCACCATGCAAGGGCTTCTCCCTCAAGTAAAAAAGTGGTGATGGAAATCTTTTCATCATCAGAGATGCACAAGAATAAGGACATTTGACATTGGGTGTCGATCCATTCACGAGCCGCAGTGGCACCTGCTGAACCACTGAAAATCTTTGCATCCAATCTTAGAAGTTTCCTTTAGCAGCTTTGTAGAAACAACTAGAACTCTCTCGACTTCTTTAGGATAAGTCGACTGAATAGGTGCAGGTGGAGGAATAGGATCTTCCATAGGTGGTGCAGGTGCCGGATCATTCTTGAATTGAGCTTCCATTCGTTGTTGGTTCATAGCAATTCCTTGCAATACGTTTAGTATTTGTACCATTACAGGATCAATGGCCAAAGCGGCTGGTGCTTCAGGTTGGTTTTCGGTCTCAAGTTTCCCTCCCCGCTCATTTTATGCATCCGGTTCATTCTGCTCAGTGGGTTGTTGTTCAACTTGGGCTTCTTACCCACCCGGACGATCCCTAGATGCATTCTGCCTTGACATACTATACAAACACATGAAGTCATTCTACACATAACCCAATTATGGAACTAAGAAAAAGAAGTGGTACCTGGTGGAGAGGCGTACACCAGACGATATACATATGCTGAAAAATAAAACACACATATGCACACAAGTACACACCAATTTCTACAATCACACTAATTACACACACATGCATTCGGAAAATATAAGGGAAATACAGAAAAACAACCATCAAAACACATCAGAATATATCAAGTCATACAGCATGCAAGAACATACAAAAACACAAAACAAAACACATAATCAATCATAACAATAAAACATTACAAATCAATCAATTTAACATCAAGTTACTTTCTGCATTAACCTCTAAGAGTGTGGGTGTGTGAGCATGTATCTCCCTACAAACAAAAACCAGCAAACATGTTAGTATATAACAAATCAGATTTCCTAAACCATGCTCATCTACCAAACCTATAAGGACAGAAATCTAACCTATATGGACCCTTACTGTCGTGAAACCCAAACAAGCCCAACCTAGGACCGATCTGAATCCCACAAGGCTTAATCACACTAATTTCGATTTTAATAAATTCCTTTCTTATGTTCTTTAAAGGTTGGAGCATGATAATAATGGACAAACATTCTGATAACATACGAAATGAATAAAACATCAGCGAAATCTTTTATAGTTAAACAAAAGAACCACAACACACAAGTCTTATAAGGATCTCAAAATCCAGCAAGTAGCCCTCCAATAAATTCCGAAAACAAACAAGAATAAGAAGGATTCAATAAACCAGTTAGCAATCTAATCAAACTTCATGTTTAATGGTATATGTGCAAGCAATTAGCAAGGAAGGAGGTATGCGAATATGTTACAATATCATCCCGTCGTGCTGCCTTGATCTCACACACTAGTATCACAGACAGATGATGTACCTAAGCCTGAAAATGGTGAAAATAATAGAGTGAGATTACAAGAATCTTAGTAGGGTCAAAAAATTATAAGATCTGTAGAAATCTAAACAAACATCTCCGAAACAACATGAGATTCACATAGACAACTAAAGAGGTATCAAACAATCATAATAGGGATAGGACCGAAAGTTATAGGCTAAGGGTGGACTAAGAACACTTTTGAAAATAGAAGTACAAAAGAAAGTAATTCATCATTCTATCTTATCAACAAAAAGGCCATCCCCTTCCACTTGTGTTATCCAAGGTTTAACTGCACAAAGGGTAAATGCTTAGCACATAATCTAATCAGCAAGCCTATCCATCTTGCCACACAAGGACAAGGGTATACAAACCACACAAGGATAAGGGCATCCAAACCACAAAAGGATAAGGGCATCTTGCCACACACAAGGACAAACATCTAACCACACAAGGACTAGGCATCCAACAAACTCTTGCTGGGGATTGCCACCCATCTAACTCCCATACCAGTAAGAATCTCTCCTCTCCCTAGGAGTATCAGTGCTTACCTCGAATGGCCACCGGAAAAAGATCCTAACACACAATCATGTACAAGCACACACAAGCAAGTACAAACATATCATCAGAGCAGGGCGTTCTCAATCGTACCACAACACAATCAACAAGTTATACACACACAATACAACCGAATTCGGTATACATAGCCTATCATAACGGTCTGAATTTCCTAAGGAATCCATAGTTTAATCCACAACTATGCATACTAAACAGAAGGTATGTGCATACAACATCAACAAGGACAAGCGACCGAAAACATCAATCAACCAACAAGGATCTCTTGAGAAATCGATGAGGTATAGATCCTAACTTTCTTGTTAATGAAAAAATATCGAATCCTTTGCCCTTATGAAGAGGATCCGAACCACTTATATAATCGTAAGGCAAAGACAAAAGCATACTAAGCATACTCAATTCAGAAACCAAGTAAACATCCTAGTTTCTTATAAATTTCACTCACAAAACCTATCAGAAACTAGTGATCAGATGCTTCTGAGACCTCCCCCTTGGATGCGAGATGTGATAGCCAAGAATACAAAATAAAATCAACCTGATTTGCAAACCTAATTTACCATGAAAAATTTGGCACTAAGTTAGGGTAGCAAGGTAAATTGAAATTTCATGTGTAAGGGGCTTAGGGGTTGCAATTTCATGATAAAAAGTAAGGATTAGGTGTTAATTACACATACGATTAAAACGAACATGATCAGAAACCAACTGACAAGTCAATTGGTAAAAATCGCCAACAATAAGGCAAGGAAGTAGGGTTTGCCGATTTCTCTTATAGGGAAGATATAAAGGATGAATTCATGATATTATAATAAGAATAGATGTCAAACAATCATACAAAGAAGAGGAACAAAAACAGAAACCAATTGAAGGAAGAATTAAGAAATTTTGGCACCAATACCTAGGGAATTGCAATAAAAAAATATATAGGGAAAACTAACCTTCTAATGATGAAACCAGAATAGCAAAATAGAGGATGGAAAGAAGTTACCAACATGCTAATATTTGTAGAAATCTGATGAAGGATGAATGAATTCGGCTATAGTAGATGTTAGGGAATTTTTGGTAGCAAGTGTAAGGGAGAGTGTTTATCACATGATAAGTTTGTGTGTTTTTGGTGTGGAATTTTATGTATGGCCGACTACTATATTTATAGTGTTTAATGGGATAATTTTTTCTACTTTTAAGGTTAGATATAAGGAGATAATCTTTAGGATTTAATTCTGGAAGTATCTCTTAAGAATAGATAATGTACCATTAATGATAGAAATTAAATAAGGAGAAATGAAATCAGAAATGAACACTGAATCTTCAATACCATTTTCGGCTATCACATATCCATTTCTTAATGGGTAAAATGGTCATTTCAGCTATACTAGTATCTGGACTTCTAGGATATCAAATCGGGGTCTCACACCTACCCTTATTATGATTGATTGATTCTTATTTGATACCCCTTTAGTAGTATAAGCTGTGAGAGCTTGATACTTTGTCCTAGAAGTCTAAAAGCCAGTGCAGATAAAATTACCATTTTTTCCCTGAAGAAATGGATGTCTGATAGCTGAAAATGGTATTGAAGGTTCAGTGTTTAGTTTTGATTTCATTTTTATTATTAATGGTACATTATCTATTCGTACGACATAATTCCAGAATTAAATCCTAAAGATTATCTCCTTATAATCTTACTTTAAAATAGAAAAATTTATAGCATTAAACCCTATAAATATAATAGTCGGCCATACACATAATTCTATTATGAGACCCCAATTTTTGTGTCCTAGAAGTCCAGAAGCCTGTATAGATAAAATGACCATTTTTCCCCTGAAGAAATGGATGTATGATAGCCAAAAATGATACTGAAGGTTTAATGTTCATTTCTGTTTTCATTTCTCCTTTATTTCATTTCCTTATTGTTTTAATCATACCTTTAGATGATAATCTCATAAAAATAAGGGATAATTCCAGAATTTAATTCTAATGGTTATCTCCTTATATCTAACCTTAAAAGTAGGAAAAATTAATCCTACTAATCGTATAAACATACCAGCAGGCCACACTTGTCCACACATACCAAAAATACACAAAATTATCAAGCGATAAAACCCTACACCCTACCCTTTGCTGCCGAAATTTATTAGCTTTCACCGTAGCCAAATTTTTTCATTCTTTGTTAGATTTCTGAAAATAATAGCTTATTGGAAAAAAAATTTCATCCTCTATCTAGCTATCTTGGTTTGATCATCAGAAGTTCAGTTTTTCCCTATGCAAATCCTTATCGCAACTTATAGGGTCTTAGTGCCAAAATTCCTTGATTTATCCTTCACTTGGTTTCTATTGTTGTTCTTTTTATTCATATGATTATTTGGCATCTATCCATGCTATAATATCATGAATTCATCCTTTGAATCTTCCTTATGCATGAAATAGGCATGCCCTACACCTTTTCCCATTGTTTTTTTTTTTTTGAGAAATTTTGCCTATTGTTGTTGATTTTGATCAATTGACTAATCTATTGGTTTCTGATCTTGTTCCCTTTAAATATATGTGTTATTAATGTGAGACCCCGAATTTTGAGTCCTAGAAGTCCAAAAGATAGTACAGGTGAAATGACCATTTTGTCCCTGAGGAAATTGATGTGTAATGGCCGAAAATGGCATTCAAGGTCTAGTATTAATTTCTGATTTCCCTTCCGTTTGATTCATTTCCTTATTGGTTCAATATTATCTTAGATAGTAATTTCCAAAAATTATGGAGATAAATCCAGAAATTAATTCTAATGATTATCTCCACTTATCTACCCCTAAAAGTAGGAAAAATTAATCTTATTACACCCAACATAAGGAGTAGTCGGCTACAATTAATCCCTACACCAGAAATACACAAAATTATCAAGCGATCAAACCCTACACCTTACCCTATTGCTGCCAAAAATTTCCTAGCCTTCACCATAGCCGAATTCTTTCACTCTTTGTTAGATTTCTGCAAGTAAAAGCTTGTTGGAAAGCTCTTTCTATCCTCTATCAAGCTATCTTTTTTTTTATCATCAGAAGGTCAGTCTTTCCTTGTTAAAATCTTTATCGTAATTCTCTTAAAGTGTGTGCCGAAATTGTGTGATTCTCCCATCAATTCATTTCTGATGTTGTTTCTTTTGTTTGTATGATTTTTTTGGCATTCATTCATATTGTAATATCATGAATTTATCCTCTGAATCTTCCCTATACATGAAATCAGCAATCCCTACACTTTTCCCTATTGTTGCCGATTTTGATCAATTGACTAACCTATTGGTTTCTGATCTTATTCTTTTTGATTGTATGTCTTATTAACACCTAATCCTTCTACGTAATCATGAAATCACAACCCCTACACCTTGTGGGCATGAAAACACAATTTGCCTTGTGTCCTATCTTTTGTGCCGAAATTTGTATAAGTTAATTGGGGTGGTAATTCAGGTTGAATCTTGTTAAGTTCTTGGCTATCACATCACACATCCAAGGGGGAGGCACCTACGGCATCTGATCACTGGTTTCTGATAGGTTAAGTGAATGAAATTGGTAAGGAAATGGGATATCTACTTGATTATTAAGTATGCATGCTTAGTATGGGTTTGTCTTTGCCTTATGATGTTATAGGTGGTTCGGATCTTTTGAATAAATGTAAAGGAATAACTTCTTGTTTAGAGACAAGAGAGGTAAGATTTATGCCTCATCGATTTCTCCAGAGATCTTTATTGATTGCTTGTTAATTTTGGTGCATGTATTTGTTGTTGATTGTATGCGCATATGTGGGACAGTGTATGCATGTGTTGCAGATTTATTTGAGTCTCACTTAGGCTATACCAAACCCTTGAGATAGGTTATGAGTGCCTAATTTCCATGTGTTGCGTGCATTGACCATGCTGATTGTGTTTTGACATGATTAAGAATGCCCTATTGTGGTATTGTGCCTTGTACTTGCTTCTGTGTGCTTTCATGTGTTTGTGTGTCAGGATCCTTTTCCAGTGGCTATTCGGGGTAAGTGCTGATGCTCCTTGGGATAGGAGAGGTTCTTATTGCTATGGGAGTGGTATTGGTGGCAATCCTCAGCAAGAGCTCACTGGATGCCTAATCTTGTGTACTGGCAAGATGTCCTTATCCTTGTGTGGTTTGGATGCTCTAATCCTATGTGTTGGTTAGGATGCCTAGTCCTATGTGCTAGCTAGATTCCTTGACCTGTGTGCTGGCTAGATGAATAAGCTTACTGATTACCTTGTGTGCTAACCCTTTACCCTTTGTGCAACAAAGCCTTAGACAGCACAGGTGGAAGGGGATGACTTTTCCTATTTCTGAGAATGAATGATGAATTTTCCTGCCTGTGTACTTTTGATTCTCAGAAGTGTTTGTACTCTATCCTTAGCTATAGTTTCGGCCCTACACCCTTTAAATGCATGAGTAATACCCTTTAGTTGTGTAGGTTGATCTAATATTTTTTGGGAGATGTTTCCTTAAGAGTTTTACAGATCTTATGATGTTGTGACCCTACTAAGACTCTTATAATCTCATCCTGTTGTTTTCACCATTTTTTTCAGGTTTAGGTACATTCACTGTTCTTGGTACTAGAGTGTGAGATCAAGGCTGCACGGCGGGACGATATTGCATCACATTTGCATACCTATTCATTGATTACTTATGTATATAACATAAAGATTGATTGGACCACTTTCTGGTTTTTAGAATGTCTCATTTGTTTCATTATTTTGAAAACTTACTAGGGATTTACTTGTTGGATTTTGAGATCTCTATAGGACTTGTGTATTGTGGTTCCTTTGATAAATCATATAGTCTTTCGCTGATGATTTATTCACTCCGTATGTATCCAGATTATTTCTCCCATACTAACATGCTCCAATATTTAAAAATATAATGAATGAACCTACTAAAATCGGAAATTAGATGGTTAATCCTTGTGGGATTCAGATAGATCCTGGTTTTGGGTTTGTTTGGGTTTCACAGCACTAAGTGTAACGACCTCAATTCCTAACTATTAATAATTGCTCCGATTAAGGTCATTACTGCCTTGAAACCCAAATAAGCCTAAATGACACCTAAGACCAATTTGAATCTCACCAGGCTAATCATAAACTACCGATTTTAAGCTTGTTAATTTTATTGTTATCAACAACTGGAGCATGATAATGGACACATATTTTGGTATCATACGGAGTAAATAAAACATCAGCGGAAGTCTTAAATTAAATCATTGGGTTCATAACACACAAGTCCCATAGGAATCCAATTAAACAACAAGAAATCTTCCAACAAGTTTTGGAAATAGCAAGCAAAAGAGAGTGCTTAAAATAAACTAGAAAGTTTCCCAATCATTCATGTTATATGCGCAAGTAACAAGTATGCAAATGTGGTGCGATATCGTTCCTTCGTGCAGCCTTGATCTCACACACTGGTACCACGAACAGTGAATGTACCTAAGCCTGAAAAAGGGTAAAAAACAACGGTTTGAGATTACAAGAATCTCAGTAGGGTCACAGCATCATAAGATCTACAGAACCCCTAAACACAAATCTCCCAATTCATATAAGATCATTCCTAAACAACTAAAGGGGATCACACAATTCAAAAACCAATCAAAAGAGGTTAAGGCCGAATCTATGGCTGAGGGAGGACTACAAACACTTTCAAAAGCTCAGAAGTACATAGGCAGGTGAAACATATCACATTGCCCTCAGTAATGAAGAAGAAAGGCCATCCCTTTCCACCTGTGTTGTCAAAAACTTACTGCACAAAGGGTAGATGGTTAACACGCAAACTAATCAGTAAGTCTTTCTTTTTTTCCTCGCAAGGACAAGTCAACTAGCCACACAGGGACAAGTCTTCCCTGGTCACATACCTACCAGGGCTTCCTGCCACACAAGGACAGGGTTCCGGCCACACAAGGACCAGACCTCCAGCGTGCACTTGCTGGGATTTGCCGCTCATACAACTCCCATACCAGTAATAACCTCTCCTCTCCCTAGGAGCATCAATGCTTACCCCTAATGGCCACCGGAACAGGATCCTGACACACAGACACGTACAAGCACTCACAGGCAAGTACAAAGCATAATACCACAATAGGGTATCCTTAATCATGTCAGAACAAAATCAATTTCTCCAATTCACATAACAATTGCATCCCAGGCACTCAATTCCTAACTCAGGGGTTTGATATAGCCTAGGAGATTCATATCTCATCCCGCATTTCATATTCTCACCCTATAATCCATTCACAAACAATACAATAAGGGCAGGTAACAAAAACATCAAGAAAAGAGCAGGGGCCTCTGGAGAAATCGATAAGGCGTAGAGCCTACCTCTCTTGTCTCTGAACAAGAATCTACTCCTTTGCCTTTATAAAGTAAATCCGAACCACCTAAATTATCACCAGGCAAAGACAAAAGAAAACTAAGCATGCATATTCAATAGTCAATTGAATACCCTATTTCCTTACCAATACCACTCACCAAACCTATCAGAAAATAAGCGATCAGACATTTCAGGTGCCTCCCCCTTGGATGTGTGACCTGATATCTGGGAACTTAACAAGATTCAACCTGAATTTATCATTCCAAATAACTATGCAAATCTTGTCGCTAAAAGTAGGGCATAGGACGATTTCGTCTTAGACTTAAATAAAGAAATATTTACATCAAAGCTTCAATTTATATATGGTTGTAAAGAGGATGAAAAGAGATTTCTAACAAGCTATTATTTGTAAGTATCTAACAAACGATTAGAAAGTTAAGCAATTTTGAAGTTCAAGAAGATTTGGCGAAAACCTAATTCCGCCGACGATTTTCAAATTAACTTTAGACAAAGAAATACTAACCTCCTAACAAAAAAAAAGATGGTTGGAAATAAGATTAAGAGAGCTTTCCAACAAGCTATTAATCGCAGAGATCCGACTAATGATGAGTGAGTTATGCTGGTTTGAAGCTTCTGCGAATTATGGTGGCTATAGGGAGGTATAGGGTTTTTAGACCTGTACGAATTTGTAAGTCTTCTATGAATGATTTTTGTTGGGTTGGCTTCCTATTTATAATGAATGGGTATAAAATTATGATTACTATTTTTAATTACTTATCATAATAAGATAATCTATCAGGTAATTAAACTCTAAATTATCTTTCCTATTTTTAGGGTCTTTAATCTCTAAGGAAATTATCCATCTATAAGAACTTAGATCAAAAAGAATTTAAAACAAAGTTAACTACTAAAACAATCTTACCATTTTCGGCCATCACACATCCTTTCCCTCAGGGGAAAAATCGTCTTTTCACCTGCACTGGCTTCTGGACTTCTAGGACTCAAAATTAGGGGTCTTACATCCTCCCCTCCTTATAAGAATTTCGTCCTCGAAATTTTGTAATATAAGTATCTAATCAAACAAGTAAGGAAATTTTGCATGCATAGACTCCTCAGTCTCCCAAGACTGCTCCTCAATTTGGCCATTATGTCAAACAACTCGTACCATAGGTACGTTTCGACTGCAAAGCTGTCGAACTGACCGGTCTAGTATGGCAACTGGCTGTACGGGATAGGATAGGTCTTTAGAAACTTCAATTGGTGGTTCTTTAAGCACATGAGCAGGATCTCACATATACTTTCTTAGCATTGAAACATGAAACACGTTGTGAATTCTTTCCATATTTGGTGGTAGTGCAAGTCGGTATGCAACAGGGCCGATTCTTTCAACAATGTCATATGGACCAATGTAGCGAGGTGTTAGCTTACCTTGCTGCTGAAAACGAAGGACTCCTTTCTATGGGGCGACTTTCAAAAACACTTTGTCTCCTACCGCAAATTCCAGTTCCCTTCGTCGATTGTCGGCGTAGCTTTTCTGCCGATCCTGGGCTGCTTTTAACCTCTATCGAATCAAGCTTAATTGCTCTGTTGCTTAATCAATTAATTCCGGATTGTCTAGGCATCTCTTGCCTACTTCATTCCAGAAAATGAGGGTTCTACAGCGTCTCCCATATAGTGCTTCATAGGGTGCCATACCGATGCTTACATGAAAACTGTTGTTGTAAGCAAATTCTGCCAATGGTAAGCTTCGATCCCAGCCGGTTTACTGGTTCAATACACTCGCACGTAGCATGTCTTCAAGTGTCTGAATCGTCCTTTCTGATTGACCATCAGTCTGGGGATGAAATGCTGTACTGAAATTCAATCTCGAACTCAGTGCATACTGGAATTTCTCCCAAAATCTTGAAGTAAAACGAGGGTCATGATCTGAAACTATAGAAACTGGTACTCCATGCAAACGAACAATCTCGTCCAAGTAACGAACTGCCAATTTTTCTGGTGTATCCATCACAGGTATAGGAAGAAAGTGTGCAGATTTCGTCAGTCGATCCACGATCACCCAAATGGCATTGTATCCTCGCTACGATCTAGGCAAACCGGTCATAAAATCCTTTGTGACTTGCTCCCACTTCCATTCTGGAATCGGAAGTAACTAAAGCAGACCAGCGGGTCTTTGATGTTCGATCTTTACTTGTTGACATACGAGACATCGGGCAACGAATTCAGCAATATGACGTTTCATATTTGGCCACCAAAACTGCCCCTTCAAATCTTGGTACATCTTAGTGCTTCCAGGATGAATAGCAAACTTCAAACTATGCGCCTCCGATAGAATAAGGTTACGAATATCAACATTTTGTGGAACACATACCCGGTTTCTAAAGACTAGTACTTCATCATCTCGTATTCTGAACACCATCAGCAAATTGCTTCCGAATTTCAGCAAGTTTTGGATCTTCTAATTGTTGATTCCGGATTTCTTCAATTAGGGTAGGTGCAACTTCAATTCATGCCAACAACGAACCAGAGAAATCGGTGCCAAGATGCACACGATTAGTTTTCAATTCCAGCATCATTGGTAGGTAATAGGTGCGCATATAGGCCAAAATTGTTGGGGAAAGGAGATGATACTTTCGGCTCAGGGCATCAGCAACAACATTCGCCTTGCTAGGATGATATTCAATGATCAAATCGTAGTCTTTAATCAACTTCACCCATCTTCGTTGTCTCATATTCAATTCTTTTTGTGTAAGGAGGTACTTCAGGCTTTTGTGATCAGTGAAGATTCGACACGTCTCGCCGTATAAATAATGTCGCCATATTTTTAAGGCAAATACCACGGCTGCAAGTTCCAGGTCATGGGTAGGGTAGTTCATCTCGTGCGGTCGTAATTGCCTTGAAACGTAGGCAATGACTTTCCCATCTTGCATCAAGACACATCCAAGTCCAGATTTTGACGCTTCGCTGTAAACCACATACTCCTTTCCGCAAACAGGTAAGGTAAGGATAGGTGCAGAAACTAACCGATTCTTTAGCTCGTCGAAACTTTGCTGGCATTTTTCGTTCCATACGAACGGCTCACCCTTGCATGTCAGTTTTGTCAATGGTCTGGCAAGTGATGAAAAATTTTCCACAAAGCGACGGTAGTATCCTGCTAAGCCTAGGAAACTACGAACTTCAAACACACTTCGCGGAGGTTTCCAAGCAATCAGGGCTTCAATCTTCTTTGGATCAACAAACACACCTTGGGCGGAAACAATATGGCCAAGGAAACTAACCTTACGTAACCAAAATTCGTGTTTTGAGTACTTTGCGAATAACCGTCGATCCTTCAGGATTTTAAGCACAATTCGCAAATGCATAGCATGATCCTCTTCCGATATTGAGTAAATCAAAATGTCGTTAATGAAGACTATCACAAATCTATCCAGGAATTCGTGGAACACATGATTCATCAAGTCCATAAACACAGCTGGTGCATTGGTCAAGCCGAATGGCATAACCAGAAATTCATAGTGGCCGTATCGCGATCTGAATGCGGTCTTCGGAATATCAGCATCACGAACTCGCAATTGATGGTATCTAGATTTGAGACCAATCTTGGAGAACACGGCTGCACCTTGGAGAACACGACTGCACCTTGGAGTTGGTCAAACAAATCGTCGATGCGTGGCAAAAGGTATTTATTTTTCACGGTCACACGGTTCAGCTGCCGATAATCAATGCACAATCGCAGCGAACCTTCTTTCTTTTTAACAAACAGAACAGGTGCTCCCCAGGGTGACACACTAGGTCTAATAAAACCACGATCCAGCAAATCTTCCAATTGCGTCTTTAGTTCCTTCATTTCCGCAGAAGCCATACGATATGGGGGAATGGAAATCGGATTCGTACCTGGCATTAGTTCAATGCCGAATTCCACTTCCCTTGATGGTGGTAGTCCGGCTATGTCTTCAGGAAATACTTCTGGAAATTCGCAAACCACAGGAACATAATTCAGATCTGAGAATTCTTTAGAAATATCATGTACATGCGCAAGGTACGTTGTACATCCTTTGTTGATTAGTCGCTTCGCCTTAAGCTAGGAAATCATGCAAGTTTGCACAACTCGCCTATCGCCTTCAAAATAGTATTCGGTACCATCAGTAAATGTGAACCATACCCGCTTGGTGAAACACTCTACACGGGCTTGACATTTTTCCAGACAGTCCATGCCTAAAATCACATCCAGATCCCTGTCACCACATCAGGACTAGCCTTGGCATCAATCAAAGTAAAGAGCCTTGCTGGTCTTGGTTGCGCCGTACTTGTGGATCTGTTGGGTGGTCCTTCTGGTGAACGTGTTGGTGGTCTGGCGGGGTTGACATTCCCACTTCGGCTGGTGTTTGGTACACCTGTGATTCTCCTTGGTTTTGGGCTTTCCCTTTGAATATGTCCCATCTCGCCACAATTGTAACATCGTCGTTGCTGCGAATTCCACGAAGATCCATAGGAATTTGAACCAGAAAAGCTCTTCCGGTTGGTGTTTCCATTGCCATCAATTTTCGGAGGATAGGACCTTAAAGGATAGGGTCCCCTTCGCCGATTGAACCTCAAATCTCACCTATAGGATCCGCCACTAGTGGCTGCGGATGACTTCTTGGTTTGAACGATCTTTTCAGCCTCAGTTGCGGCAACAATTAGTTCTTGTAAATTCTGCACCGGTGTCGTACCGACGATGGTTTTGAGTTCGGTGCTCAACCCATCCTAAAATCGTCTCGCAAGTTGGTATGGTGTACGATCTTCTTCAGGTGCAAATCGGGACAATTCTTTTAACACTTTTTCATATTCCAGCACCGAACGGGTGCCTTGTTCAAGTTTGTAAAAAGCTTGTCGCTGTTCGCTTTTATGGAATCTCGTATAAAATCTCTCGTCGAATTCATACCAGAATTCTTCCCATGTTGGCAAACGATCTCTGAATCGCAAGCTAACAGATGTCCACCATGCGAGGGCTTCTCATTCAAGTAAGAATGTAGCAATGGAAACCTTGTCATCATCCGAGATACGCAGGAACAAGGATACTCGGCATAAGGTGTCCATCCACTCACGAGAGGTTGCGGCTCCAGCTGAACCACCGAAATCTTTACATCCAAGTTGTCGAGCTTCCTTCAGCAATTTTGTAATCATAACGGGAAGTCTCTCTGTCTCCTTATGATGCGCCGGCTGCACAGGTTCAAGTGGAGGAACAGGTTCTAGTGCAGGCGCAGAAACATTCTGAAATTGTGCCTCCATTCGCTGCTGGTTTGCATCAATTCCTTGTAACACATTTAAGATTTGTGCCATAACAGGGTCAATGCCTTGTGCGGCTGGTGTCTCAGGTTGGTTTTCGGACCCAGCTTGCCCTTCCTGCTCATTTTGTGCATTTGGCTCATCTTGCTCAACAAGTTGCTGTTCATTTTGAATCTCAAACCTACCTCGTTGGTCCTTTTGTTGCCTCGAGCATGCCATACTACATGAATACACCTTTACTACTCAACATATACTAAATACAATACTAGTAAAAGAGTGGTACTTGGTGGAGAGGCATGCACTGGACGATACGCATATGCTGAAAAACAATATACAAATTTTTGGAAATCACATGTACACATGCAAAAGTATTCTCGGCAATTCCATCAACACTCATAGAAATATAGACTCACACATCATCCATATTCGACAATACACATAATCACTCACATGCATATTTATTCGTTAATGGCAAGAAACATAGCTAATCATTCACTCAAACATATTAAGGCATACTAAAGATAAACAATCAACACAACTGCTATTATTATTTCCATCATTTAAATCCCATGTTATCCCTATTTCCCTTTCAGTTTTAGTCCCTAAGTGAGTGAGTGTGTGCCCATGTTCTTACCTGTAATCACCTGCAATCACCAAAATCAACAAATAAGTTAGCATATAACAAATTATATTCCCTAAACCATGCTCTGCTACCAAACTTGTAATGACCCCAATTCCTAACTATTAATAATTGCTCCAATTAAGGTCATTACCGCCGTGAAACCCAAATAAACCTAAATGACACCTAAGACCAATTTGAATCTCACCAGGCTAATCATAAACTACCAATTTTAAGCTTGTTAATCTTATTGCTTATCAACAACTGGAGCATGATATTGGACACATGTTCTGGTATCATATGGAGTAAATAAAACATCAGTGGAAGTCTTAAATTAAATCATTGGGTTCATAACACACAAGTCCCATAGGAATCCAAATAAACAACAAGAAATCTTCCAACAAGTTTCGGAAATAGCAAGCAAAAGAGAGTGCTTAAAATAAACTAGAAAGTTTCCCAATCATTCATGTTATATGCGCAAGTAACAAGTATGCAAATGTGATGCGATATCGTTCCGCCGTGCAGCCTTGATCTCACACACTGGTACCACGAACAGTGAATGTACCTAAGCCTGAAAAAGGGTAAAAACAACAGTTTGAGATTACAAGAATCTCAGTAGGGTCACAGCATCATAAGATCTACAGAATCCCTAAACACAAATCTCTCAATTCACATAAGATCATTCCTAAACAACTAAAGGGGATCACGCAATTCAAAAACCAATCAAAAGAGGTTAGGGTCGAATCTATGGCTGAGGGAGGACTACAAACACTTCCAAAAGCTCAGAAGTACACAGGCAGGTGAAACACATCACATTTCCCTCGACAATGAAGAAGAAAGGCCATCCCTTTCCACCTGTGTTGTCCAAAACTTACTGCACAAAGAGTAGATGGTTAACATGCAAACTAATCAGTAAGTCTTTCTTCTTGTCCTCGCAAGGACAAGTCGACTAGCCACACATGGACAAGTCTTCCCTGGTCACATACCTACCAGGGCATCCCAGGTCACATACCTACCAGGGTTTCCAGCCACACAAGGACAGGGTTCCGGCCACACAAGAAACAGACCTCCAGCGTGCTGCACTTGCTGGGATTTTCCGCCCATACAACTCCCATACCAGTAAGAACCTCTCCTGTCCCTAGGAGCATCAGTACTTACCACGAATGGCCACCGGAACAGGATCCTGACACACAGACACGCAAGCACACACAGGCAAGTACAAAGCATAATACCACAACAGGGTATCCTCAATCATGTTAGAACAAAATCAACTTATCCAATTCACATAACAATTGCATCCCAAGCGCTCAATTCCTAACTCAGGGGTTCGATATAGCCTAGGAGATTCATATCTCATTCCCCATTTCATATTCTCACCCTATAATCCAATCACAAACAATACAATAAGGGCAGGTAACAAAAACATCAAGAAAAGAGCAGAGGCCTTTGGATAAATCGATGAGGTGTAGATCCTACCTCTCTTGTCTCTGAACAAGAAGTTTCTCCTTTTCCTTTATTAAGTAAATCCGAACCACCTAAATTATCACCAGGCAAAGAGAAAAACAAACTAAGCATGCATATTCAATAGTCAATTGAATACCCTATTTTCTTACTAATACCACTCACCAAACCTATCAGAAAACTAGTGATCAGACATTGCAGGTGCGTCCCGCTTGGATGTGTGATGTGATAGCCAGGAATTTAACAAGATTCAACCTGAATTTATCATTCCAAATAACTATGCAAATCTTGTCGCTAAAAATAGGGCATAGGACGATTTCGTCTTAGCCTTAAACAAGGAAATATTTACATCCAAATTTTGATTTATATATGGTTGTAAAGAGGATGAAAAGAATTTTCCAACAAGCTATTATTTGTAAGTATCTGACAAACGTTTAGAAAGTTATGCTATTTTGAAGTTCAAGAAGATTTGGCGAAAATCTAATTCCGCCGCCGATTTTCAAATTACCCTTAATGTAACGACCCTAATTCCTAAACCATTATTCATTGCTCCGATTAAGGTCATTACCGCCAAGAAACCCAAATAAGCCTCAAAATCACCTAAGACCTATTAGAATTTCACAAGGCTACTCATATGATACCGATTTTAATCTTGTTTATTTTGTTGCTTATCAATGAATTGGAGCATGATACTGGACACATATTCTGGTAACATACGGAGTAAATAAAATCATCAGCGGAAGTCTTAAATTTATCCTTTGGGTTCATAACACACAAGTCCCATAGCAATCCAAATAATCAGCAAGAAATTCATCAACCAAGTTCGGAAATAGCAAGCCAAACGAATGCTTAAAAATAAACCAGAACAATGTCCAATCTTTCAAGTTATTTGCTCAAGTAACAAGTAGTATTTGTGATGTGATATCGCCCCGCCGTGCAGCCTTGATCTCACACTGGTACCATGATCAGAGGATGTACCTAAGCCTGAAAAATGGTAAAAACAACGGTTTGAGATTACAAGAATCTCAGTAGGGTCGCAACATCATAAGATCTACAGAATCCCTAAACACAAATCTCCCAAATCACATAAAATCATTCCCTAAACAACTAAAGGGATCACGCAATTCAACAATAAACCAAAAGAGGTTAAGGCCGAGATTATGGTTGAAGGAGGACCACACTTCCGAAAGTTCAGAAGTACACAGGCAGGTGAAATACAACAAAATCACACTCAATGATGAAGAAAGGCCATCCCCTTCCACCTGTGTTGTTCAAGACTTACTGCACAAAGGGTAGATGGTTAACACACAAACTAATCAGTAAGCCTTTCACTTTATCCTCGCAAGGACAAGTCGACTAGCCCCTCATGGAACAAGTCTTCCTTTAGTCACAACCAGGGCATCCCTAAATCTCGCAAGATAAGGGCTTCCTGTCTCGCAAGACAGGGATCCGGCCTCGCAAGGACAGATATCCAGCATGCACTTGCTGGTTCAACACCCATACACCTCCCATAAATCGGTAAGTACCTCTCCTCTCACTAGGAGCATCAGTGCTTACCCTGCGTGGCCACTGGAACAGGATCCTGACACACAAACACGTACAAGCATACACAGGCAAGTACAAAGCATAATACCACAACGGGGTATCCTCAATCATGTCAGGAAACAATCAACACATCCAATTCATATAACAATAGCATCCCAAGAACTCAATTCCTAACTCAGGGGTTTGATATAGTCTAGGAGATTCATATCTCATTCCGGATTGCATATTCACACCCTACAATCCAATCACAAACAATACAACAAAGGCAGGTAACAAAAACATCAAATAAGAGCAGGGATTTTCTGGAGAAACCGATGAGGCATAGATCCTACCTCCCTTGTCTCTAAACAAGAATCTACTCCTTTGCTTTTATTAAGTAAATCTGAACCACCTAGATCATCACCACACAAAGACAAAACAATCTAAGCATGCATATCCCAAAAATCAATTGTATACCCTATTCCTTACCAGTACCACTCACTAAACCTATCAGAAAACCAGTGATCAGATGTTGCAGGTGCCTCCCCTTTGGATGTGTGATGTGATAGCCGGGAACTTAACAAGATTCAACCTGAATTTACCATTCCAATTATTTATGCACAACCTGTTGCTAAAAGTAGGGCATAGGACGATTTCATCTTAACCTAAACAACGAAGTATTTACAGCCAAGATGCGATTAATATAGGGTTGGAAAGAGGATGAAAAGAGCTTCCCAACGAGATATTATTTGCAAGATTCCAACAAACGGGTAGAAAGTTATGATATTTTGAAGTTCAAGAAGATTTGGCGAAAACCTAATTCGGCCGCCGATTTTCAAAATAGTATTAGACAAAGAAATACTAATCTCCTGACGGAAACCAAAATATTTTTGGAAAGAGAATGAAGAGAGCTTTCCAACAAGCTATTATTCGCAGAGATCCAATGAACGATGAGGGAGTTATGCTGGTATAAATTTTCAGTAAATTCTGACGGCTAATGGGAGATATAAGGTTTTAAGCCTATATGACTTTTGTAAGGTTTTAGGGGACAAATTTTCTGGGGTTGGCTTCCTATTTATATTTAATGAGTGTAGAATTATGCCTACTACTTTTAATCAATCTATCAACCCAATATAATTCACTAAATAACCAAAACTCTTAAATTACCTTCCCTATTTTTAGGGACTTAATCTTTAAGGCAACTATCTACCTTAAAGGATGGTTCCTAAAGCTACTACCCATCTACAAGGACCTAAATAAAAACGAATTAGAAGCAAATTAATTTACTGAAAAATCTTACCAATTTCGGCTATCACACATCCTTCTCTTCAGGGGCAAAATCGTCTTTTCACCTGCACTGGCTTCTGGACTTCTAGGACTCAAAATTCGGGGTCTTACATCCTCCCCTCCTTATAAGAATTTCATCCTCGAAATTTTAACATTAGTACCTAATCAAACAAGTAAGGATATTTTGCATGCATAGACTCCTCAGTCTCCCAAGACTGCTCCTCAATTTGGCCATTACGCCAAACAACTCGTACCATAGGTACGCTTCGACTGCGAAGCTGTCGAACTGACCGGTCTAGTATGACAACTGGCTGTACGGGATAGGATAGGTCTTCTTCAACTTCTACTGGCGGTTCCTTAAGCACATGAGCAGGATCTCGCATATACTTTCTTAACATTGACACGTGAAATACATTGTGAATTCTTTCCATATTTGGAGGTAGTGCAAGTCGGTATGCAACAAGGCCGATTCTCTCCACAATGTCATAAGGACCAATGTAGCAAGGTGTTAGCTTACCTCGCTGCTGAAAACGAAGGACTCCTTTCCATGGGGAAACCTTCAAAAGCACCTTGTCTCCTACCGCAAATTCCAGCTCCCTTCTTCGATTATTGGCGTAGCTTTTCTTCCGATCTTGTGCTGCTTTTAACCTTTGACGAATCAAACTCAATTGTTCTGTTGCTTGGTCAATTAATTCTGGGTTGTCTAGGTGTCTCTCACCTACTTCATTCCAGCAAATAGGGGTTCTGCAACGTCTCCCATAAAGTGTTTCATAGGGTGCCATACCGATGCTTACATGAAAGCTATTGTTGTAAGAAAATTCCGCCAATGGTAAACTTTGATCCGAGCCGGTTTGCTGGTCTAATACACTCGCACGTAGCATATCTTCAAGTGTCTGAATTGTCCTTTCTGATTGACCATCGGTTTGGGGATGAAATGCTGTACTGAACTTCAATCTCGAACCCAGTGCATTCTGAAATTTCTCCCAAAATCGTGAACTGAAATGAGGGTCACGATCTGAAACAATAGAAACTGGTACTCCATGCAAACGAACAATCTCGTCCAAGTAACGAATTGCCAATTTTTCTGGTGTATCTGTCACACGTATAGGAAGAAAGTGTGCAGATTTCGTCAGTCGATCCACGATCACCCAAATGGCATTGTATCCTCGCTGTAATCTAGGCAAAACGGTAACAAAATCCATTGTGATGAGCTCCCACTTCCATTCTGGAATCGGAAGTGATTGAAGTAAACCAGCAGGTCTTTGATGTTCAATTTTTACTTGTTGACATACGAGGCATCGAGCAACAAATTCAGTAATATGTCGCTTCATGTTAGGCCACCAATACTGGCCCTTCAAATCTCGGTACATCTTTGTGCTTCCAGGATGAATAGAAAACTTCGAACTATGCGCCTCTGATAGAATAAGGTTACGAAGATCAGCATTTTGTGGAACACATACCCGGTTTCTGAAGACTAGAACTTCGTCATCTCGTATTCTGAAATCAAGAACTATAGCATCAACACCATCAGCAAGTTGCTTCCGAATTTCAGCAAGCTTCAGATCCTCCAACTGTTGATTCCGGATCTCCTCAATTAAGGTAGGTGCGACTTCAATTCATGCTAGCAACGAACCAGAGAAATCGGTGCCAAGACGCACACGATTAGTTTTCAATTCCAACATCATTGGCAGATAATGAGTGCGCATATACGCCAGAATTCATGGGGAAGGAGAATGACATTTTCGGCTCAGGGCATTAGCCACAACATTCGCCTTTCCAGGATGATATTCGATGATCAAATCGTAGTCCTTAATTAGTTCCATCCATCTTTGTTGTCTCATATTCAACTCTTTCTGTGTAAGGAGGTACTTCAGGCTTTTTGTGATCAGTAAAGATTCGACACGTCTCGCCTTATAGATAATGTCGCCATATTTTTAAAGCAAAGACCACGGCTGCAAGTTCTAGATCATGTGTAGAGTAGTTCATCTCGTGCGGTCGCAATTTCCTTGAAGCGTAGGCAATGACTTTCCCATCTCACATCAATACACATACGTATAACACAGCTGATATAGACCAGATCACAAATCAGTTGCTCTCCCAAAGGAGTTAGAACCGCAATAGGAGGAGTGAAGGGAGATAGAGGACGATCCGCACTAAGTGCTATCCTTTGACTCACGAACGATCTATTTGCTCCTGGATCAAATAAGACTTTAGCGTTTTCAGTAAAGACTGAAATAGTACCTGTCACCGCATCAAGACTAGCCTCGGCATCAGTCAAAGTAAAGAGCCTTGTTGGTCTTGGTTGCGCCTCACTTTGTGGATCCGTTGGGTGGCTCTCCTGGTGCGCGTGCTGGTCGTCTAGCGGGATTGACATTCCCACCTCGGCTGATGTTAAGTACCCCTGGGATTCACCGTTTTGGACATGAAGCCTGAATATGACCCATCTCGCCACAGTTGAAACATCGCCGTTGCGGAATCTGCCATGACGATCCATTATAATTGGAACCAGAAAAGTTCCTCCTGTTGGTGTTCCTATTGTCATTGATTCGCGGAGGATGAGACCGTAAGGGATAGGGTCCCCTTCTTCGGTTGAACTTTGAATCTCGCCTATAGGATCCGTCACTATTAGCTACGGGTGGCTTCCTGGTTTGCACGATCTTTTCAGCTTCGGTTGCGGCAGCTATTAGTTCTTGCAAATTCTGCACTGGTGTCGTACCGACGATGGTTTTGAGTTGTAAAATCGTCATAGCAAGCCAAGTTCGGAAATAGCAAGCCAAACGAATGCTTAAAACTAAACCAGAACAATGTCCAATCTTTCAAGTTATTTGCGCAAGTAACAAGTAGTATTTGTGATGCGATATCGCCCCGCCGTGCAGCCTTGATCTCACACACTGGTACCACGATCAGAGGATGTACCTAAGCCTGAAAAATGGTAAAAACAATGGTTTGAGATTACAAGAATCTCAGTAGGGTCCCAGCATCATAAGATCTACAGAATCCCTAAACACATATCTCCCAAATCACATAAGATCATTCCCTAAACAACTAAATGGATCACGCAATTCAACAATAAACCAAAAGAGGTTAAGGCCGAGATTATGGCTGAGGGAGGACCACACTTCCAAAAGTTCAGAAGTTCACAGGCAGGTGAAATACAACAAAATCACACTCAATGATGAAGAAAGGCCATCCCCTTCCACCTGTGTTGTCCAAGACTTACTGCACAAAGGGTAGATGGTTAACACACAAACTAATCAGTAAGCCTTTCACCTTATCCTCGCAAGGACAAGTCGACTAGCCCCTCATGGAACAAGTTTTCCCTTAGTCGAAACCAGAGCATCCCCAAATCTCACAAGATAAGGGCTTCTTGTCTCGCAAGACAAGGATTCGGCCTCGCAAGGACAGATATCCAGCGTGCACTTGCTGGTTCAACACCCATACACCTCCCACAAATCGGTAAGTACCTCTCCTCTCACTAGGAGCATCAGTGCTTACCCTGCGTGGCCACCGGAACAGGATCCTGACACACAAACACGTACAAGCACACACAGGCAAGTACAAAGCATAATACCACAACGGGGTATCCTCAATCATGTCAGGAAACAATCAACACATCCAATTCATATAACAATAGTATCCCAACCACTCAATTCCTAACTCAGGGGTTCGATATAGTCTAGGAGATTCATATCTCATTCCGGATTGCATATTCACACCCTACAATCCAATCACAAACAATACAACAAAGGCAGGTAACAAAAACATCAAATAAGAGTAGGGGTTTTCTGGAGAAACCGATGAGGCATAGATCCTACCTCCCTTGTCTCTTAACAAGAAGCTAGTCCTTTTCCTTTATTAAGTAAATCTGAACCACCTAGATCATCACCACACAAACACAAAACAATCTAAGCATGCATATCCCAAAAATCGATTGTATACCCTATTCCTTACCAGTACCACTCACCAAACCTATCAGAAAAATAGTGATCAGATGTTTCAGGTGCCTCCCCCTTGGATGTGTGATGTGATAGCCGGGAACTTAACAAGATTCAACCTGAATTTACCATTCCAATTATTTATGCACAACCTGTTGCTAAAAGTAGGGCATAGGACGATTTCATCTTAACCTAAACAACGAAGTGTTCACATCAAAGCTGCGATTAATATAGCGTTGGAAAGAGGATTAAAAGAGCTTTCCAATGAGATATTATTTGCAAGATTCCAACAAACGAGTAGAAAGTTATGCTATTTTGAAGTTCAAGAAGATTTGGCGAAAACCTAATTCGGCCGTCGATTTTAAAAGTAACATTAGACAAAGAAATACTAACCTCCTGATGGAAAACAAGAGATGGCTGGAAAGCGTATGAAGAGATCTTTCCAACAAGCTATTATTCGCAGAGATCCAATGAACGATGAGGGAGTTATCCTGGTTTAAAGTTTCAGCAAATTCTGACGGCTAATGGGAGGTATAGGGTTTTAAGCCTATACGACTTTTGTAAGGTTTTAGAGGACAAATTTTGTGGGGTTGGCTTCCTATTTATATTCAATGAGTCTAGAATTATGTCTACTACTTTTAATCAATCTATCAACCCAATATAATTCACTAAATAACCAAAACTCTTAAATTACCTTCCCTATTTTTAGGGACTTAATCTTTAAGGCAACTATCTACCTTAAAGGATGGTTCCTAAAGCTATTACACATCTACAAGGACCTAAATCAAAAGGAATTAGAAGCAAATTAATTTACTAAACAATCTTACCAATTTCTGCTATCACACATCCTTCTCTTCAGGGACAAAATCGTCTTTTCACCTGCACTGGCTTCTGGACTTCTAGGACTCAAAATTCTGGGTCTTACACTTAGACAAAGAAATACTAATCTCCTGACAAAAAAAACAGATTTTTGAAAAGAGGATGAAGAGAGCTTTACAACAAACTATTACTCGCAGAGATCCGACGAACGATGAGTGAGTTATGCTGGTTTGAAGCTTCTGCGAATTATGGTAGCTATACGGAGGTATAGGGTTTTTAGGCCTTTACGAATTTGTAAGTCTTCTATGAATGATTTTTGTGGGGTTGGCTTCCTATTTATAATGAATGGGTATAGAATTATGATTACTATTTTTAATTACTTATCATAATAAGATAATCTATCAAATAGTTAAACTCTAAATTATCTTTCCTATTTTTATGGTCTTTAATCTCTAAAGCAATTATCCATCTATAAGAACTTGGATCAAAGGGAATTTAAAAAAAAGTTAACTACTAAAACAATCTTACCAATTTTGGCCATCACACATCCTTTCCTTTAGGGGAAAAATCGTCTTTTCACCTGCACTGGCTTCTGGACTTCTAGGACTCAAAATTAGGGGTCTTACACTAAGGGTCCTAATAAGAATAAATTCGGGAATCAGGGTCCTTATAATTAACACCTAATCCTTACTTGTTAATATGAAATCGCAATCCCTAAGTCCTTTATGCACGAAATCGTAATTTTCCCTGTTGCCCTATCCTAAGTGTCAAAATTTGTATGGTTGATTGGAGTGATAAATTAGGTTGATTCTTGTTGAGTTTTTTGTTATCACATCACACATCCAAAGAGGCAGGTACTTACGGCATTTGATCACTGATTTCTAATAGGTTTGGTGAGTGGAATTGGTAAGGAAATAAGATGCTTACTTGGTTATTGAATATGCATGCTTAGTGTGGTTTTTTATTTTGCCTTATGATGGTATAGGTGGTTCGGATCCTCTAAATAAAGGCAAAGGAATAGCTTCTTGTTCAGATATAATAGAGGTCGGATCTATACCTCATCGGTTTCTCCAAAGATCCCTATTGCTTATTTGATATTTTTGGTGTATGTTCTTGTTGAATGGTATACGCGCATGTCTTGTTTTTGGTATGCTTGATTTTGGAAAAAACTATAGAGTTGTTAGGCAATTCCGAACCCTTGAGGTAGGATATGTGTGCCTACTTTGAATGTGTTGTATGTGCCTACTTCGCATGTGTTGTGTGTGCCTACTTCGCATGTGTTATGTGTTTTTCACATGTTGAATGTATTGTGATATGATTGAGGATGCATAATTGAACTATGGATCTCTTAGGCAATTTTGGACGCCTATGATAGGTTGTGTGTGCCTAATTCGGTTGTATTGTGTGCATAAGACTTGCTGATTGTATTGGTATGATTGAGGATGCCCTGTTGTGATAATATTCTTTGTACTTACTTATGTTTCCTTGTATATGATTGTGTGTCAGGATCCTTTTTCTGGTGGCCATTCAGGGTAAGCATTGATGCTCCTAGGGAGAGGAAAGGTTCTTACTGGTATGAGAGTCGCATGGGTGGCAATCCCCAGCATGTGCACATTGGATGCCTAGTCCTTGCGTGGCTAGATGCCTTGTCCTGTGTGGTGGCAAGATGCCCTTATCCTTGTGTGGCTTGGATGCCTTGTCCTTGTGTGGCAAGATAGATAGCCTTGCTGAATAGATTGTGTGCTAACCATTTATCCTTTGTGCAGTTAAACCTTGGACAACACAAATGGCAGGGGGGATGGTCTTTTGTTGATGAAATCGATTCATTACTTGCCTGTGTACTTCTGTTTTCAGAAGTGTTCTTAGTCCACCCACAGCCTAATACTTTCAGCTCTATCCCTATTATGATTGATTGATGATTGTTTGATACTCCTTTAATTGTATAGGCGAATTTGATGTTGTTTGGGAGATATTTGTTTAGATTTCTATAGATCTTATGATGTTGTGACCCTACTGAGATTCTTGTAATTTCACCCTATCATTTTGACTATTTTTCAGGCTTAGGTACATCATCTATTCCTGGTACTGGTGTGTGAGATCAAGGCTGCACGGCGGGAGGAAATTGCATCACATTTGGATACCTCCTTCCTTGCTGATTTCTTGCGCATTTACCATTAAACATGAAGTTTGATTAGGCTGCTTTCTGGTTTATTGAATCCCTTTTGTTCTTGTTTATTTCTAGAATTTATTGGAGGGCTACTAGCTAGATTTTGAGATCCTTATGGGAGTTGTGTGTTGTGGTTCCTTTGTTTAATAATAAAGACTTCCATTAATGTTTTTATTCTCTCCGTATGTCACCAAAATATTTGTTCATATTTATCATAATCCAACCTTTAAAAAGCATAAGAAAGGAATTTCATAAAATTAGAACTAGTGTGATTAGGCCTTGTGAGATTCGGATAGGACCTAAGTTGGGCTTGTCTGGGTTTCAAGGCGGTAAGGGTCCTAGTAGGTTGGGCTTGGATCCTTACAAGTTTGGTAGCGGAGTATGGTTTAGGAAATATAAATTTGTTATAATCTAACATGTTTGCTGGTTTTGTGCTTGTGGGAAAGAACATGCGCTCATACCCACACCCTTTAGAAGTCAATATCGAGAGTGTCTTAATAATAAGACGATTGGTTTGTGAAGTTTAAATGTTATAATTGATTGTGTGTTTTGCTGTGTGTTTCTATGTGTTCTTACATGCTGTATGATTTGATGTGTTCTGATGTGTTTAAATGATTGTTTGTTGTGTTTCCTTTTGACTGCCAAATGTGTGTATGAGCTGCTACATGTGGATTGTGATTTGTTGATGCATGTTGCTGAATGTTTCTATGTGTGCCAAGTGCATGTGTGTGAATAGTGTGATTGTCGAGTGTGTTTCTATGTGTATGTGTGCATTGCCGAGATTTGTGTGTACTTTTGTGCACATGTGTTTTGCTTTTTCAGCATATGCATATCATCCGGTGTACGTCTCTCCACCAGATTCCACTTCTTTTCTTTAGTTCGGTGATTGGGTTATGTGTTGAGTAATTCTGTGTATTTGTATAGTATGGCAAGGCATAATTCATCTAGAGATCGTCGGGGAAGGTATGAAGCCCAAGCCGAATAGCAACCCATTAAGCAAAATGAATCTGATGCACAAAATGAGTAGGGAGGGCAAGCTGAGCCCGAAAACCAACTTGAAGCACCAGCCACACCAGACATTGATCCCATAAAGGCACAACTACTGAACGTATTGCAAGGAATTGCTGCGAACCAGCAGCAAATGGAGACTCAATTCCAGAATGCTTCTGCACCCGCACCACCTGTGGAAGATCATATTCCTTCACTTGAACCTATTCAGCCGGTTAATCCTAAAGAAGTCGAGAGACTTTTGGTTGTCATTATGAAGCTGTTGAAGAAAGCTTGTCAGCTAGGATGCAAAGATTTCAGCAGTTCAACAGGTGCCGCAGCGGCTCGTGAATGATCGACACCCTATGTTGAGTGTCCTTATTCCTACGTATCTTTGATGATGACAAGGTTGGAATCACTACTTTTCTACTTGAAAGAGAAGTCCTCGCATGGTGGACATCTGTGAGTTTGTGGTTCGGGATCATTTGCCTTCGTGGGAAGAATTCGACATGAGTTTGACGAAAGGTTCTACACCAGATTGCACAAAAGTGAGCAGTGACAAGCTTTCTATAAGCTTGAACAAGGCACTCGCTCGGTGCTGGAATACGAGAAGGAAATATGGGAGTTGTCCTGTTTTGCACCTGAAAAAGATCGCTCACCTTATCAACTTGCGCGACGATTCCAAGATGAGCTAAGTACCGAGCTCTAAACCGTTGTGGGCATGACACCTATGTAGAATTTGCAAGAACTGATCGTTGCTGCCACTGAAGCCGAGAAGATTGTGCAAAGCAAGAATCCTCTTTTTTCAAGCAATGGCGGATTATACCGACATGATTCCAAATTCAAGCGACGCACGAGAGCCTATCCTTTGAGGTCCTATCCTCTGAAGAATAATGGCAATGGGGGTAGCTGTAGGAAGAATTTTTATGGTCCTAATCCCAATAGATCTACGTGGAATTCACAGCCACGACAATACTACAAATGTGGCGAAATGAGCTATATTCAGAGAGAGTGTCCTAAACCAAGATGTATTACTGGCACACTGAATGCAAGCCGAGGTGGGCATGCCAATCCAACTAAGCCACCACGCGCACCTAAAGGACCACCTAGTGGATCTACGAGTGAGGCGCAGCCCAGACCAACAAGGTTGTTCATTTTGACTGATGCCGAAGCAAGCCCAAATGTGGTGACAGGTACTATTTCAGTCTTTTCTCAAAATGCTAAAGTGTTATTATATCCCAGAGCGAATAGATCACTTGTGAGTCCAAGGATAGCACTTGTGATATACTCTACATCGGCTGTGTTGAACGTATGGGTTTGAGTATACTTGAAGTAAATCTGATTCCATTGGACATCCGAGAGCTGGATGTTATCTTAGTCATGGATTGTCTAGCCAAATATCAAGCCTGAATGGAGTGTTTCACGAAGCATGTGTAGTTCAGCCTCCCAGATGGTTTCAAGTTTTGTTTTGAAGGTGATAGGCATGTTGTTCCAACCTGCATAATTTCCTGGCTCGATGTGAAACCATTGATTAGCAAAGGATGTACTGCGTACCTCACGCATCTGCATGACATTTCCAAAGAATCCTTGGATCTGAAATCTGTTCTAGTGGTTCATGAGTTTTCAGATGTGTTTCCAGAAGACATAGCTGGTTTGCCACCAGTAAGAGAAGTTGAATTCGGCATTGAACTAGTGCTGAGTACGGATCTGATTTCATTCCTCCCTATCGTATGGCTCTTGCGGAAATGAAGGAATTGAAGACGCAATTGGAAGATTTGTTGGATCATGGTTTCATCTGATCTAGTGTGTCACCTTGGGGAGCACCTGTCTTGTTAGTGAAGAAGAAAGCTACTTCGCTGTGATTGTGCACCGACTATCGGCAGCTGAATCGTGTGATTATGAAGAACAAGTATCCTCTACTATGCATCGATGACTTATTCGACCAGCTCCAAAGTGCAGCCATGTTTTCCAAAATCAATCTCAGATCAGGATACCATCAATTACGTGTTTATGAAGCTGATATTACAAAGACTATATTCAGATCGTGATACGGCCACTACGAATTTTTGGTTATGCCATTTGGTTTGACCAATGCACCAGCAATGTTCATGGACCTGATGAATCAAGTATTCTGAGAGTTCCTATAAGGACCCCAAATCCTAACCTACTATTAATTGCTCCTATTAGGACCATTACCGCCGTGAAACTCAAACAAGTCCAAACCAGGACCTATCTAAATCCCGTAAGGCTTATCCATCTAGTTTTGATTTTAACATGTTAATTCCTTTAAGATTTTTAAAGTTGGAGTATGATATTAGACAAATATTCTGGTATCATACAGAGTGAATAAAACATCAGCTGAAGTCTTTAAATTTTATTCAATGAATTCATAACACACAAGTCCCATAGGGATCCAAAAAACCAGCAAGTGAACCCCCAGCATAATTCGGAAATAACAAGCAAAGGAGGAATCTTGAAAAACCAGAAAATAGTCCAAGCAATGTTCATGTTATCTGCACAAGCAACCAAGGAGAGAAGTATGCAAAAGTGATGCGATATCGCCCTGCCGTGCAGCTTTGATTCTCACACACTGGTACCATGATCAGCGAATGTACCTAAGCCTGAAAAAAATGGTGAAAACAACAGGATAAGAGTACAAGAATCTCATTAGGGTCACAGCATCATAAGATCTAAAGAAATCTTAAACAAACATCTCTCAAACAACATTAGATCATTCCTACTTATCTAGGGTTATTACACAATTCAAGAATCAATCAAAAGGGTTAGGGCCGAAACTAAGGTTGATGGTGGACTACAAACACTTTCGAAAATCAGAAGTACAAAGGCAGGAAAACTCATCAGGTTACTCTCGGCAGTAGGAAAAACAAAGTTCATCCCTTTCCACCTGTGTTGTCCAAGACTTTGCTGCACAAAAGGTAAAAGGTTAGCACACACGCTAATCAGCAAGCCTATTCATCTTGCCAGCACACAGGATAAGGCAACTATTCAGCACACAGCACTAGGCATCCTAACCAGCACACAGGATTAGGGAATCTTGCCAGCATACAGGACTAGGCATCCTAACCAGCACACAGGATTAGGGCATCTTGCCAGCACACAGGACAAGGCATCTAGCCAGCACACAGGACTGGGCATCCAGTGCGCGCACACTGGGGATTGCCACCCATACAACTCCCTTACTAGTAAGAGCCTCCCCTCTCCCAAAGAGCATCAGCACTTACCTCGAATGGCCATCGAAACAGGATCCTAACACACAGATAAGCATACACAGGCAAGCACAAAGCACAATACCATAACAAGGTATTCTCAATCATGTCAAAACACATTCAATATGTTCAAAGCGCACAACACATGCAAATTAGGCACTCATAACCTATCTCAAGGATATGGTATAGCCTAAGTAATTAGATCTTAATCCGCAGTTCATGCATATACCATATAATCAATTTGCATGCAATATTATCAAGAGTATCCATCGAAAATGACCAACAAGCAACAAAGATCTCTGAAGAAACCGATGAGGCATAAATCCTACCTCTCTTAACTCTGAACAAGAAGTTATTCCTTTGCCTTTATTTAATAGATCCAAACCACCTGTAGCATTACTTGGCAAAGACAAAACCAAACTAAGCATGCATACTCAATAACCAAATGAGTACCCTATTTCTTTACAAATTCCACTCGCCAAACCTATCAGAAACTAGTGATCAGATGTCGTACGTGCCTCCCCTTTGGATGTGTGATGTGATAGCCAAGAACTTAACAAGATTCAACCTGAATTATCATCCTAATTAACTATGTATATTTTGGCACTAAGCATAAGACACAAGACAAATTGCGATTTTATGCATACAAGGTATAAAGGTTGCGATTTCATGTTAACAAAGAAGGATTAGGTGTTTACAGCTTGTACAACCAAAATAAACAAGATCAGAATCCAATAGATTAATCAATTGATCAAGATAGGCAACAATAAGGCAAGGGTAGGGCATACTGATTTCATGTATACAGAAGATTCAAAGGATGAATTCATGATTTTACAACATGATTAGACACTAAACAATCATACATACAAGAGGAACAAAAACAGAAATCAATCGAAGGCAGAATCGTACAATTTTGAAATCTAATCCCGTCGAATGGCAACCTAACTTACAAAACATAAAAACTAACCTCCAGACTGAAAAACCTTATATATTTGAAACGAGGATGGAAAGAGCTTTCTAAAAAGCTATTATTTGCAAGAATTCGACAAACAATGAAAGAGTTAGCTATTTTGAAGTTCAAGCAGATTTTGGCATTTCCGCCGAATTACGTTTTAACTTTAGAAAAATAAAAATTAACTTCAAGATAAAAAAACCCAAGATTTTTGGAAAGATGATGGAAAGATCTTTACAACAAGCTATTATTTTCATGAATCCAACAAACGATGAAAGAGTTATGCTATTTTTAAATTCAAACAGATTTTGGCAATTCTGCTGAATTACGATTTAATTTTTGACAAAGAAAAACTAACCTCATGACAAAAAAATCCAAAATTTTTGGAAAGAGGAAAGAAGGAGCTTTCCAAAAAACTATTATTTGTAAGAATCCGCCAAAGTATGAGAGTTATGCTTGTTTGAAGTTCCTTGTTTGAAGTTCAAGCAGATTTCGGCAAAAATAGAGAGGTGTAGGGTTTTTCGTTGGACGAATTATGTATATTTTCTGTGTGAGGTTTAAGTATGGCCGGCTTCCTCTTTATATAGGGTGGTTATGGGATTAATTTATCTATTTCAAAGATTATATTAAAGTAAGATAATTTTTAAAATTAAATTCTATAATTATTCTCCCTTAATTTTACAGATTTTATTTTCTAATGTAATAATCAAGTAATAAAGATTCAAATCAAAGGAAATTAATACTAGAATTAATTACTGGGCATTCCTTACCAATTTCAGCCATCACACATCCTCTTTTCCTGGGGTAAAAAAGTCTTTTCATCTGCACTGGCTTCTGGACTTCTAGGGCTGAAAATTCGGGGTCTCACATCTTCCCCTCTTTATAAGAATTTCATCCTTGAAATTTTAGCACAAGTACCTAAGAAAATAAATAAGGAAATTTTGCATGTATAGATTTCTCAGTCTTCCACGACTGTTCCTCAATCTGGCCATTACACCAAGCAACTGGTACCATAGGCATGTTTTGACTGCATAGTTGTCGAACTGACCGATCTAGTCTGGCAATTGGCTGTACGGGATAAGATATAGGTCTTCAACAACTTCGACTGGTGGTTCTTCAAGCACATGAGTAGGGTCTTGCACATTGAAACGTGAAATAGGATGTGAATTCTTTCCATATTTGGAGGTAAAGTAAGTCGGTATGCAACAGGGCCGATCCTCTCAACAATGTCATACAGACCAATGTAACGAGGTGCTAGCTTACCTCGCTGCTGAAAACGAAGGACTCCTTTCCATGGGCCGACCATCAAGAACATTTTGTCACCTACTTCAAATTCCAGGTCCCTTTGTCGATTATCGGCATAGTTTTTCTTCCGATCCTTGGCTGTTTTTATCCATTGTCGAATCAAGTTCAATTGCTCCATTACTTGATCAATCAATTCTGGATTGTCTAGGAGTCTCTCGCCTACTTCATTCCAGCAAGTAGGTGTTCTACACCATCTCCCATATAGTGCTTCATAAGATGCCATACCGATGCTTACATGAAAACTATTGTTGTAAGCAAATTCCGACAATGGTAGGCATCGATCCCAACCACTATGCTGGTCCAACACAATCGCACGTAGCATGTCTTCGAGTGTCTAAATCATCCTCTCTGATTGACCAGTGGTCTGGGGATTAAATGCTGTACTCAAATTCAATCTTGAACCCAGTGCATTCTGGAATTTCTCCCAAAATCGTGATGTGAAACGAGGGTCACGATCTGAAACGATGGAAACTGGCACTCCATGCAATTAGACAATCTCATCCAATTAACAAACAACCAATTTCACAGGTGTGTCTGTCATACGAACAGGTAAGAAGTGTAAAGATTTCGTAAATCGATCTACGATCACCTAAATGGCATTGTATCCTTGCTGCGATCTAGGAAAACCGGTCACAAAATCCATTGTGACATGTTCCACTTCCATTCTGGAATTGGAAATGATTGTAGTAACCCTGTGGGTCTTTGATGTTCGATCTTTACTTGTTGACATATGAGGCATCAGGCAATGAAAACAATGTGATGCTTCATGTTCGGCCACCAATACTGCTCCTTCAAATCTCAATACATCTTTGTGTTACCAAAATAATTAGCGAACTTCAAACTATGCACCCCAGATAAAATGAGATTATGAATGTCAACTTCTTGTGGAACACATAGCTGGTTTCTGAAAACAAGAACTCCATCATCTCGTACTCTGAAATTGCGAGCTATGGCATCAACACCATCAGATAGTTGCTTCCAAACTTCAACCAGTTTCAGATCTTTTGATTGCTGATTCTCGATCTTATCAATCAAGGTAGGCATGACTTTGATTCGTGCCAACAACGAACTAGAATAATCAGTGCCAAGATGCACATGGGTAGCTTTCAAATCCAGCAACATTGGTATGTATTGGGTGAGCATGTAAACCAAAACCGATGGAGAAGGAGGATGAAACTTTCGGCTTAAGGCATCAGCAACAATATTTTCTTTTCCAGGATGATATTTAATGATCAAATTGTATTCTTTAATCAGTTCCACCCATCTTCGTTTTCTCATATTCAATTCTTTTTGCGTGAGGAGGTACTTCAGGCTTTTGTGGACGGTGAAGATTCGGCATGTCTCGCCATATATGTAATATCGTCATATTTTCAATGCAAACATCACTGCTGCAAGCTCCAAATCCTGAGTGGGATAATTACTTTCGTGCGGTCTCAGTTGTCTGGAAGCAAAAGCAACGACTTTCCCATCTTGCATCAATACGCATCCAAGTCCGGATTTGGACGCATCACTGTAAGCCAGGTACTCTTTCCCACCGACAGGTAAGGTGAGGATAGGTGCGGAAACTAACCGGTTTTTCAATTCTTCGAAACTATGCTAGCATCTCTCGTTCCATATGAACGGCTCGCCCTTGGACATCAGTTTTGTCAATGGTCTAGTAAGCGATGAAAAATTTTCCACAAAGCGACGGTAGTATCCGGCTAAGCCAAGGAAATTACAGACTTCAAAAACAGTTCACGGGGTTTACCAAGCAACTATGGCTTTAATTTTCTTTGGATCAACAAGGACACCTTGGGCGGAAAAAACAAGGCCTAGGAAACCAACTTTACGTAACCAGAATTTTCATTTGGAGTACTTTGCAAACAATCGCCGATCTCTCAAAATATTCAACACAATCGGCAAGTTCTCAACATGCTCCTTCTCTGATTTTGAATAAATCAGAATGTCATCGATGAAGACTGTCACAAATTTATTTATGAACTCACGGAACACACGGTTCATCAGGTCCATGAACATAGCTGGTGCATTGGTCAAACCGAATGGTATAACCAGAAATTTGTAGTGGTCGTATCGCGATCTGAACACGGTCTTCGAAATATCGACTTCACGAACACGCAATTAATGGTATCCAGATCTGAGTCAATCTTGGAGAATATGGCAGCATCCTGGAGCTAGTTGAACAAGTCATCGATGCACGGCAAAGGGTACTTGTTCTTCACAGTCACACGATTCAGCTACCACCACATCAGGTCTAGCTTTGGCATCAATGAAGGTGAACAATCTTGTAGGCCTAAGCTATGCCTGTGATACGCCTTGGTTTCGGGCAGTCCCTCTGAACATATCCCATCTCGTCACAATTATAACATCGACGTGGCTGCGGATTCGACGTAGATACATTAGAATTCGGACCATAAAATTTTTTCCTATTGTTACCTACATTTCCGTCATTGTTTTTCAAAGGATAGCACCTCAAAAGGATAGGGTCCCGTACACCGATTGAACTTTGAATCTCGCCTGAAAGGTCCACCATAAGTGGTTGTGGATGGCTTCTTGGTTTGCACGATCTTTTTAGCTTTAGTTGCGGCAACAATTATTTCTTGCAAATTCTACACTGGTGTTGTACCAACGATGGTTTTGAGTTCGGTACTCAGCCTATCCTGGAATCGTCTTGCCAGCTGGTACGGTGTGCGATCCTCCTTTGGTGCAAATCAGGACAACTCCCTTAATACATTCTCATTTTCCAGCATCGAACGAATGCCCTATTCAAGCTTGTAGAAAGCTTGTCGCTGCTCGTTTTTATGGAATCTTGTATAAAACCTTTCGACCAACTCATACCAAAATCCTTCCCAAGTAGGCAAACGATCATTGAATCGCAAACTCACAGCTTTCCACCAAGTGAGGGCTTCCCCCTCAAGTAGGAAAGTGGCGATGGCAATCTTGTCATCATCCGAGATGCGTAAGAACAAGGACACTCGACACAAGATGTCTATCCATTTACGAGCAGTAGCAGCTCTGGCTGAACCATTGAAATCTTTACATCCCAATTGTCGAGCTTCCTTCAACAATTTTGTAATCATGATGGGAAGACTCTTAGATTCCTTAAGGGGAACCGGTTGTACAGGCTCAAGTGGAGGAATAGGTTCTTCCACGGGCATTGGTGCAAGAGCATTCTGAAATTACACCTCCATATGCTGCTGATTCGCAGCAATCCCTTGCAATATGTTTAGGATTTGTGCCATCACAGGATTGATGGCTGGTGCCTCAGGTTGGTTTTCGATCTCAGTTTTCCCTCCCTGCTCAATTTGTGCATTCGGCTCCTCTTGCTCAACACGTTGTTGTTCGGCCTGAACCTCGTACCTACCCTGTTGACCCCTTTGTACACTTGGCATTGCCATACTATATGAATACACAATCGTCACTCAACACATAACCCAAATACGAAATTATGAAAGAAGTGGTACCTGGTGGAGAGGCGTGCACCGGACAATACGCATATGCTGAAAAAAAATATACACATGCACCCAACTACACACAAATTTTGGAAATCATATGCACATATGCAATGCACACTCGGCAATTACATCAATACACACATATAAGTACTCGGCAAACAATCATCAAGCATTCGATAAACACACAGGCACATTCGGCAACACTCTTAGGAATTATAACTATCATGAAAAAACATACAAAAGCATTCTAAAAGAAAACATGTATCAACAATACCCATTCTGAAATACTTAAAGAAAATAAAGCAAACACATTAAGTAATACAGGGCATAAAAATACACATAAACACACATCAAGTCAAATTATTAATTTTATTATTTAAATCTTACAAACTAATCCCTTTTTAGTATTAGTTTATTTTCGGTATTAGCCCCTAAGTGAGTGGGTGTGTGCGCATGTACCTACCTACAAACACAAAATCAACAAAAAAATTAGCATATAAAAAATTATATTCCCTAAACCATGCTCTGATACCAAACCTGTAAGGACCCCAAATCCTAACCTATTATTAATTGCTCCTATTAGGACCTTTACGTCCGTGAAACCCAAACAAACCCGAACTAGGACCTATCTGAATCCCACAAGGCTTATCCTTCTAGTTTGTATTTTAGCATGTTAATTCCTTTAAGATTTTAAAAGTTGGAGCATGACATTGGACAAATATTCTGGTATCATACAGTGTGAATAAAACATCAACGGAAGTCTTTAAATTTTAATCAATGAATTCATAACACACAAGTCCTATAGGGATCTAAATAATCAGCAAGTGAACCTCTAACATAATTCAGAAATAACAAGCAAAGGAGGAATCTTGAAAAACTAGAAAATAGTCCAATCAATGTTCATGTTATATGCGCAAGCAACCAAGGAGACAACTATGCAAAAGTGATACGATATCGCCCGCTGTGTAGCCTTGATTCTCACACACTGGTACCACGATCAGCGAATGTACGTAAGCCTGAAAAATGTTTAAAACAATAGGATAAGATTATAAGAATCTTAGTAGAGTCACAGCATCATAAGATCTAAAGAAATCTTAAACAAACATCTCTCAAACAACATCAGATCATCCCTACTTATCTAGGGTTATCACGTAATTCAAGAATCAACCAAAAGGGTTAGGGTCGAAACTAAGGTTGATGGTGGACTACAAACACTTCCGAAAATCAGAAGTACACAGGCAGGAAAACTCATCAGGTTACTCTCGACAGTAGGAAAAAGAAAGGCCATCCCCTTCCACCTATGTTGTCCAAGGCTTTGTTGCACAAAAGGTAAAAGGTTAGTACACAAGCTAATCAACAAGCCTATTCATCTTGCCAGCACACAGGACTAGGCATCCTAACTAGCACATAGGATTAAGGCATCTTGCCAGCACACAAGACAAGGGATCTAGCCAACACAAAGGACTAGGCATCCAATGATTGCAAGCTGGGGATTACCACCCATACAACTCCCTTACCAGTAAGAGCCTCCCCTCTCCCAAGGAGCATTAGCATTTACCCCAAATGGCCATCTGAAAAGGATCCTGACACATAGAGAAGCACACACAAGCAAGCACAAAGCACAATACCATAGCAAGGTATTCTTAATCATGTCAGAACACATTCAATATGTTCAAAGTAGGCAACATATGAAAATTAGGCACTCATAACCTAACTCAAAGGTTCATTATAGCTTAAGAAGCTATTCCTTTGCCTTTATTTAATAGATCCAAACCACCTATAGCATTATAAAGCAAAGAAAAAAACAAACTAAGCATGCATACTCAATAACCAAGTGAGTCATATTTCCTTACCAATTCCACTCACTAAACCTATCGGAAACCAGTGATCAGATGGCGCAGGTGGTTCCCCTTTAGATATGTGATGTGATAGCCAAGAATTTAACAAGATTCAACCTGAATTATCATCCTAATTAAGTATGTATATTTCGGTACTAAGCATAGGACACAAGAAAAATTGTGATTTTATGCATACAAGATGTAAGGGTTGCGATTTCATTTTAACAAAGAAAGATTAGGTGTTTATAACTTGTACAATCAAAAGAAACAAGAACAGAATCCAATAGGTTAATCAATTGATCAAGATAGGCAATAGTAGAGCAAGGGTGGGGCATACTAATTTCATGTATAGAGAACATTTAAAGAATGAATTCATGATTTTACAATATAAATGGATGCTAAACAATCATACAAACAAGAGGAACAACAATAGAGATCAATTGAAGGCAGAATCACACAATTTTGAAATCTAATTCCACCGAATTGCGACCTAACTTATGCCAAATAAAACTAACCTCCAGATTAAAACCCTATATAGTTGAAAATATGATGGAAAGAGCTTTCCAACAAGCTAATATTTGCAAGAATCCAACAAACGATGAAAGAGTTATGCTATTTTGAAATTCAAACAGATTTTGGTAATTCTACCGAATTATGATTTAACTTTTGACAATGAAAAGATAACTTCAAGACAAAAAAACCTAATATATTTTGAAATAGAATAGAAAGATCATTCCAATAAGCTATTATTTGCATGAATCCGACAAACGATGAAAGAGTTATGCTATTTTGAAGTTCAAACAGATTTTGGCATTTCCGTCGAATTACAATTTTACTTTTTACAAAGAAAAATTAATCTCCAGAAAAAAAAAATCCCAAAATTTTTGGAAATAGGACAGAAGTAGCTTTCCAAAAAGCTATTGTTTTCAAGAATCTGCCAAAGTATGAGAGAGTTATGCTTGTTTGAAGTTTAAACATATTTCGGCAGAAATAGGGAGATGTAGAATTTTTGGTTGGACGAATTTTGTATATTTTCTGTGAAGTTTAAGTGTGGATGGCTTCCTCTTTTTATAGGGTAGTTATGGGATTAATTTACCTACTTTAAAGATTAGATTAAAGTAAGATAACTATCAGAGTTAAATTCTGTAATTATTCTCTCTTAATTTTAGGGATTTTATTTTCTAAGGTAATTATCAACCAATAAAGATTCAAATCAAAGGAAATTATTACCATAAAAAATTACTGGACATTCCTTACCAATTTCGGCCATCACACCTCCTCTTCTCCAAGGGAAAAATGGACTTTTCAGCTGCTCTGGCTTCTGGATTTATAGGACTGAAAATTCTCACAGTTCCTGGACAGATTTGTGATAGTCTTCATCGACGACATTCTGATTTACTCAAAATCGAAAGAGGAGTATGCTAAGCACTTGCGGATCATGCTGAAAATTTTGAGGAATCGATACTTATTTGCAAAGTATTTTAAATGAGTATTCTGGTTACGTGAAGTCAGTATCCTTGGCCACATTTTTTTTGCTCATGATGTTCTTATTGATCCAAAGAAGATTGAAGCTACTGCTGTTTGGGAACTTTCGCGGACTGTATTTGAAGTTCGTAAGTTCCTTGGCTTAGCCGGATACTACCGTATCTTTGTGGAGAATTTAACATCGCTTCCTATACCTTTGACAAAATTGATTCATAAAGGAGAGTCGTTCGTGTGGAACGAGAAATGTCAACAAAGTTTTGAAGAACTGAAGAACAGATTGGTGACCGCACCTATCCTTACTTTGCTGATCTGCGGAAAGTAATATTTGATGTACAGTGATGCATCGAAATCTAGACTTGGATGTGTGTTGATGTAAGATGGAAAGTCGTTGCCTATGCTTCCTGAAAGTTTTGTCCGCAAGAGAGCAACTATCCTATGCACGATTTGGAGCTTGCAGCCTTGGTTTTTGCATTGAAGATATGGCGCCACTACCTGTATGGTGAGACGTGAAGAATCTTCACTGACCACAAAAGCTTGAAGTATCTCCTTACGCAGAAGAAGTTAAATATGAGACAACGAAGATGGGTGGAGCTGATTAAAGACTACAATTTGATTATCGAGTATCATCCCGGAAAAACAAATGTTGTTGCTGATGTCTTAAACCGGATGACCTATTCTCCTTCTCCATCAGTTTTAGCTTATATGCGTGCACACTATGCCGATATTGCTGGATTTGAGAGCTATACATGTGCATCTTGGCAGTGATTTCTCTAGTTTGATGTTAGCTCAAATTGAAGCCAATACCTACTTTGCTGGAAGAGATCCGAAATCAGCAATTAGAAGTTCCAAGATTGGCTGAAATTTGGCAATAAATATCTGATAGTGTTGATGCCATAGTTTGTGATTTCAGAATGCAAGATGATGGAGTTCTTGTCTTCAAAAATCGGGTATATGTGCCACAAGATATTAATGTTCGCAATCTGATTTTTTCCAAAGCGCATAGTTTGAAGTTTGCTATTCATCCTAGTAGCACTAAGATGTACTGAGATTTGAAGGAACAATATTGGTGGCTGAATATGAAGCATCACATTGCTGAGTTTGTTGCACAATTCCTTGTATGTCAACAAGTGAAGATCGAGCATCAAAGACCCATTGGTTTACTTCAGTCACTTCCGATTCCAGAATGGAAGAAGGAGCATGTCACGATGGACTTTGTGACCAGTTTGCCTAGATCTCAGCGTGGATTCGATGCCATTTAGGTTATTGTGGATCGATTGATAAAATCTTCACACTTCCTTCCTGCTCGTGTGATAGATATCCTTGAGAAATTGGTTGTTCGTTATTTGGACGAGATTTTTCGTCACATGGAGTGCCAGTTTCCATTGTTTCAGATCGTGACCCTTGTTTTACTTCACGATTTTGGGAGAAGTTTCAGAATGCGTTGGGTTTGAGACAGAATTTCAGTATAGCATTTTATACCCAAACCGAATGGTCAATCTAAAAGAATGATTTAGACGCTTGAAGACATGTTACATGCATGTGTAATGGATCAAAATACTAGTTGGGATCAATGTCGACCTTTGCCGGAATTCGCTTATAACAACAGCTTTCATGTAAGCATTGGAATAGCATCTTATGAAGCATTGTGTGGGAGACGTTGCAGAACTCCCATTTTCTGGAATGAAGTAGGCGAGAGACGACTAAATAATCCAGAATTGATTGATCAAGCAATGGAGCAGTTGAATGTGATTCGACAAAAGCTAAGGACAATGCAAGATCGATAGAAAAATTATGCTGATAATCGACGAAGGGAGCTGGAATTTGCAGTAGGTGACAAAGTGTTTCTGAAAGTCACCCCGTGGAAATGTGTTCTTTGTTTTCAGTAACGAGGTAAGCTAGTACTTTGTTATATTGGTCCGTATGATATTGTTGAAAGAATCAGCCCAGTTTCATACCGACTTGCATTGGCTCCGAATACGGAAAGAATTCACAATGTGTTTCACGTTTCGATGTTGAGGAAGTATGTGCAAGATCCTACTCATGTGCTCGAAGAACCACCAGTTGAGGTTGCAAAAGACCTATCCTACCCTGTACAGCCAGTTGCCATACTAGACTGGTCAGTTCATTAGCTTTACAGTTTAAGTGTGCCTATGGTACGAGTTGTTTGGCGTAATGGCCAAGTTGAGGAACAGCCTTGGGAGACTGAGGAATCTATGCATGCAAAATTTCCTTACCTATTTTCTCAAGTACTTATGCTGAAATTTTTAGGACGCAATTTTTATAAGGAGGGGAGGATATGAGACCACGATCCTTTGTCCTAAAAGTCCAAAAGTCAGTGCAGCTAAAATAACCATTTTTTCCCTAAAGAAATGGATATGTGATAGCCGAAAATGGTATTGAAGGTTCAGTGTTCATTTCTGATTTCATTTCTCCTTTATTTCATTTCTATCATTAATGGTACATTATCTATTCTTAAGAGATAATTCTAGAATTAAATCCTAAGGATTATCTTCTTATACCTAGCCTTAAAAATAGAAAAAATTAATCCATTAATCCTATAAACTATCTAACCAGCCACATACCAACAACTACACAAAATCATCACGTAATAAACCCTTCTTCCTTACCCTTGTTGCCAAAAATTTCCTAACACCTATCATAGTCGAATTCTTTCATCCTTCATCAGATTTCTGTGAATAATAGCTTCTTAAAAAACTCTTTTCATCCTCTATCTTGCTATCTTGGTTTCATCATCAGAAGGTCCGTTCTTCCCTATGTTATTTGTTATCACAATTTAGAGGGGTGTTGGTGCCAAAATTCCTTGATTACTCCTTTAATTGGTTTCTATTGTTGTACCTCTTGTTCGTACGGTTGTTTGGCACCTATTCATGTTGTAATATCATGAATTCATCCTTTAAATCTTCCCTATGTATGAAATAGGCATGTCCTATACCTTTGCCCTATTGTTGCCGATTTTTATTAATTGATTTGTCTGCTAATTTCTGATCTAATTTCTTTTAATTGTATGTGTAATTAGCACCTAATCCTTCTATATTATCATGAAATTGTAACCCTTAAACCTTGTATGCATGAAATCATAACTTGCCCTATTACCCTAACATAGTGCAGAAATTTGCATGGTAATTTGGGTTTGCAAATTAGGTTGATTCTTGTTGTGTTCTTGTCTATCACATCACGCATCCAAAGGGAAGGTCTCAACAGCATTTGATCACTGGTTTCTGATAGGTTTGGTGAGTGAAATTGGTAAGAAACTAGGATGTCTACTTGGTTTCTGAATTGTGCATGCTTAGTATGGTTTTTTCTTTTCCTTATGGTTATATAGGTGGTTCAGATCCTCTTAATAAAGGCAAAGGATTAGCTATTTGTTCATAGACAAGAAAAGTAGGATCTATACCTCATCAACTTCATCCTTGTTGATTGTTTGATGTTTTTGGTGTTTGTCCTTGTTAATGATTGTATGTGCATGCTCTGTATAGTGTATGCATAGTTGCAGATTGAACTATGGATCCCTTAGACAATTTTAGACCCCTATGATAAGTTGTGTATGCCTAATTCGGTTGTATTGTGTGCATATGACTTGCTGATTATATTAGTATGACTGAGGATGCCCTGCTATGATGATATGCTTTGTTCTTGCTTGTCTTTGCTTGTACATGATTGTGTGTCATGACCTTTTTTCTTGTGGCCATTTGAGGTAAGCGTTGATGCTTCTAGAGAGAAGAGAGGTTCTTACTGGTATAAGAGTCGCATGGGTGGCAATCCCCAGCATGTGCATGCTGGATGCCTAATCCTTGTGTGGCTAGATGCCTTGTTCTGTGTGGTGGCAAAATGCCCTTATCCTTGTGTGATTTGGATACCTTTTTCCTTGTGTGGCAAGATGGATAGGCTTGCTGATTAAATTATGTGCTAACATTTACCCTTTGTGCAGCTAAGCCTTGGACAACACAAGTGGAAGGGGACAGTCTTTTGTTTATGAGATCGATTGATTATCTACTTATGTACTTCTATTTTCAGAAGTATTCTTAGTCCACCCACAGCCTAATACTTTCAGCCCTATCCCTATTATGATTGTTTGATACCCCTTTAGTTGTATAGGTAAATTTTATGATGTTTGGGAGATGTTTGTTTAGATTTCTTCAGATCTTATGATATTATAACCCTACTGAGATTCTTGTAATCTCACCCTATTATTTTTAACATTTTTCAGGCTTAGGTGTATCATATATCTGTGGTGTTGGTGTGTGAGATCAAATGATGGGACAATATTGCATCACATTCGCATACCTCATTCCTTGCTGATTTCTTGCGCATTTACTATTAAACATGAAGTTTGATTGGACTGCTTTATGTTTTATTGAATCCCTCTTGTTCTTGTTTACTTTTTGAATTTATTGGAGGGCTATTTTCTGGATTTTGAGATCCCTATGGAACTTATAAGGACCCAAACCCAACATATTAGGACCCTTACCGCCGTGAAACCCAAATAAGCCCTCGCAAGGTCCTATTTGAATGCCTCAAGGCTCAAGTCACCTAATTATCAATTTTATTGGTTGATTCATATGCTATTTAAAGGTTAGAGCATGTTTATATATTATTGAATTTATGGCTTATATGGAGTGAAAGAAAACATAAGCGAAAGACTTATATTAACACTGAAAATAAATGGAAACATAACACACAAATCCCATAGAAATCTCAAAATATGAACCAATAGTATTATGTATATTTCGGAAGCAACAAGAAAGAGAAAGAGGAATTGAAAAGCCAGAATGCAAATCCACACAAGTTCAAAGACATGGCATGCACATTCAATAGGAAAAGGGTGCAAATTTGTCCAGCCGTGTAGCCTTGATCTCACACCTTTCGTATCAGCAACAAAGCACACACCTAAGCCTACAAAAGGGGGAAAAAAAGGGATGAGATTTTAAGAATCTCAGTACGGTCACAACATCATAAGTTCTTGGGATTCCCAATCAAACATCTCCCAATGGAAAAAAGATCCACACCTAAAACCAGCTACGATATCCAGTTAAAACCGCAAGCATCAAACACACATAATAAGGGCCGAAATAATCACAAGCATACACAATATGAGGGTAGGCTGAAATTGGTAGAAAATAAGGGGAAAGACTGAAAATGCTTCTTATTCAGAATCACATAGGCAGCTTATAACATAATCTGATTTTCAAAACCAAGGTTTGTCTCCATCTACCCATGTTGTCCAAGGCTATGCTGCAAAAAGGGTAAAACGGTTAGACAATCAATATTACAGCAAGCCTTTTAGTTGTCTTTGACATCTTGACTTTAACTGGCCTAAGAACACTCTTTCAGCTATCCATACAAGTCATCCTGCCACACAAAAACAGGGCATCCTAACTTCTAGACTCAAACTAGCCTATAGGGCATCTTGACGTCTAGACTTGAACTGACCTACAAGGCATCATAATATCTGGACTTGAACCGTCCTACAAGGCATCCAACGAGCTCTTGCTGGGAATAACCACTCATAAACCTTTCGATTACGTAAGCAGCTCTCCTCTCCCTAGTTCTCAATACTTACCTAGCATGGCCAGCGACGAAAGGATCCTTCAAACAAAGCACATACAAGGCACATACACATATAGTATATGCATACACAAATCACAACAAAGGATCCTTAATCAAATCACAATACAAATGAAAGATCAATCCTCAAAGTCATAACCGAATTAGTCAACCTATTTCCCTATTAACTTCCGAGATTCCATATCATTATAATCACACATTCCGCAAGCATATAACCAAGATAGGCAATCAAATTCAATCATACTCAAATAATCAAACAGTAGGGTAAATAAAGGAACAGATGAGGCATAGATCCTACCCCTCATGAGTCTGAATCAGATGCAATACCCTATCTTTCCATTAAGATCAGAATTTCCTAAACAATCACAAGGCAAAGACCACACAATACTAAGCCACAAGATTACTTAATTAAAAAACAAAGGCATTGGGAATCCTTGCCAATTAACCTACCAAAATTCAGCAATCTGGATATAGCAATATCTTCCCCCTGAATACTATGTGATGGAAAAAAATTCAGCAATACTCAACTTGATTATTCATCTTAATTCATCATACAAATATTGGCATCACCTTCGGGCTTAGTAAGGTAAATTGTGATTTCATCATACACAAAAGAAGAAACTATGATTTCAACTGAATAAGGAAGGAATAGGTGTCAAACATTCAAACGATTAAAAGGAACAAGATCTGAAACCAATAGAAAAGTCAATTAATTAAATTTTGACAAACATATAGTCAGGAATAAGGCATGCCGATTTCATGTATAGGGAAGATTCAAAGTATGAATTCATAATTTTACAACATGAATGGATGCCAAACAATTATATGAACAAAAGAAATAACAACAAAAATCAATTGAAGGAAGAATCACACAATCTTAGCACCAAAGCTGACTTATTATGACTTGAATTTCGATAGGGAAGAACTAACCTTCAGATGACCAACCCAAGATAGCTAGATATAGGATCGAAATAGCTTTCCAATAAGCTATTATTTGTAAAAATATGATAAAGGATGAGAGAGTTATCCTGAGATGAAGATCAAGGAATTCGGCTAGGGTTTCGGGTAGGCAAAAATCGAAAATTGAGAGGAAGGAGAGGGGATAAATTTCAAAATTTCTAGGTGGGTTTTGGTATGTTTAGGTAGGGTAGGCTGGCCACTCTTTTATAGGTGTCTAAGGAGGTTTAGTTACGAGATAATTCCTTACTTTTAAACGTAAAAGGATAATTAAAGGACAATTCTATTAGAAAGATAATTCTATTTAAAAGTATAATTCTATTTGAAAGGATAATTCTATTAAAAGAGATATTTTATTTAAAAGGAATAATTATCTAATACCTTGGATAATAAGGGATAAAACTAAGGATAATTAACAAGAATTAAAACAAGAAATATTTTGTAGTAACCATTTAGGCCATCATGCATCATTTCTTCAGAGGAAAAATAGTTATTTCAGCTGCATCGATACCTGAGTTCCATTTCTGACCTATGGACTTCTAGGATATCTACCCTATGGAAGATCAGGGTCTCATAGGACTTGTGTGTTGTGGTTCCTTTGGTTAATTATAAAGACTTTTGTAAATGATTCTATTCACCCTGTATGTCACTAGAATGTTTGTTTATATTTATCATGCTTCAACCTTTAAAAACATTAAAAAAAAAATTAATAAAATTGAAACTAGTGTGATTAAGCCTTGTAAGATTCAGGTAGGTCCTAGGTTGGGCTTATCTGGGTTTCACGGTGGTAAGGGTCCTAATAGGTTGGGTTTGGGTCCTTACTTAAATGGATATGATGTTGATTAGGAGATGTTTGTTTAGGTTTCTGTAGATCTTATGATGTTGTGACCCTACTGAGATTCTTATAATCTTACCCTATTATTTTTTCCCTTTTTCAAGCTTAGGTATATCTTCTATTAGTGGTACTGAGGTGTGAGATCAAGGCTACACGATGGGACGATATTGCATCACATTTGCATACTTCCTTCTTTTTTGATTGCTTGCGCATTTACCCTTGAACATGCAATTTGATTGGATTATTTTTTGGTTCTTTAGATCCCTCTTATTTCTACTTATTTTGGAAATATAGTTAAAGGCTACTTGCTGGATTTTGAAAATCCTTTGGGACTTGTTTGTTATAGTTCCTTTGATTAATTATAAAAACTTTCGTTGATGTTTTTATTCACTCCGTGTGTTACCAGAATTTATGCCTATTATTATCATGCTCCAACCTTTAAAAAGCATTAAAATGAACTTAATAAAACGTAATTAGTGTGATTAAGCCTTGTGGGATTCAGATAGGTCCTCGGAACGGCTTATTTGGGTTTCACGGTGGTAAAGATTCTAATAAATTGGGTTTGGGTCCTTACATTCTATGTATATATGAGTTTGGTATCCTACACATAGTTATAATCGCTTGGCCAATGGGAGGTAAGTATACAAAATCCTAATATTAGAGGACAGTTATTTTCCTGTTACGGAGTTGTATGGATGATGTCATGTATTGCCTGACACTTGTCATGCATACCTACCAATTGTGAGTATTGAGACAGGTATGACTTTGTGTTATATTTCTCTACCTAGTCTTGAATAACACTGGCAGTAGGGGATTACGTATATAAGTATTTTTAAAACTAAAACTAATACTACCAGTGGGCTTCCAGCTTCTCTTTAGTAGCGGGTTACTTGTTAAATGTTTTCATATCCACCCCGATAGGTTTTCTTTAGGCATGAGTAGCCTGTACGTTCTATTTTTGTATGTTTGAGTTATAAACCTATTGGGTTGGTTTCTATACTACACTTAATATGTCATGCATTGCATTTTTGTTTTGAGTTGTGTGTACACAGTTTAGTGGCATCGAATATCACTTGTTTTTAAGTTAATCATTTTTATAAATATTTTGTATATGCTTATGTTCCATGTAGAGCTTATAACGCTATAACTTTCATTGAGATCCCTGTGATCTCATCTTATTATTGTTTCCTTTTTCAAGGATAGTAGTACATGAGCAGTAGTAGTTCGGTTTGGGGAGTGAGTTTTCACAGAACTTAGTAGCTAGATTATTGCATATGCATTGACACTACATAGTTTTATTGGCACCTTAATCATGTTTTATTACACAGACTTTGAATTTATACTATGTGTGATGTGAGACCCTAAATTTTGAATTCTAGAAATTCAGAAGCTAGTGTAGGTGAAAAAGACCATTTTACCCCTGAAAAAAAGTTGTGTGATGGCCGAAATTGGTAAGGGATGCCTAGCAATTATTTCTGGTATTAATTTCATTTAAATTGATTCTTTATTGGTTGATAATTACCTTAGGAAATAAAAACTTTAAGTTTAAAGAGGGATAATTACAGAATTCAATTCTGATAATTATCTTACTTTAATTAAGCCTTTAATGTAGGGATTTTAATCCCATAACCACCTTATATAAATAGAAAGTCAGCCACACAAAAAATTTATACATAAAACACACAAAATTCGTAAGACCTAAAAACCCTATACCTCCCAATTTCTGCTAAAATCCAATGGAACTTCAAACAAGCATAACTCTCGTTTATCGGATTCCAGCGAATAATAGTTTGTTGGAAAGCTATTTTCATCCTCTTTCTAAAACTCTTTGTTTTTTTTTCTGAAGGTTAGTATTTCTTTCTCTAAAGTTAAATCGAAATTCAACGGAACTGCCAAAATCTTCTTAAACTTCAAACAAGCATAACTCTCTCATTGTTTGTCGAATTCCTGAAAATAATAGCTTGTTGGAAAGCTCTCTTCATCCTCTTTCCAACCATGTTTTTTTTCTGAAGGTTAGTATTTCTTTCTCTAACGATAAATCGAAATTCAGCAGAATTAAGTTTTCAGATTTTAATAATTCTGCCTTTGATTGATCTCTGATGTTGTTGCCTTTACACATATGATTGTTTAATATCCATTCATAGTGAAAAATCATGAATTCATCCTTTAAATATTTTTCAATACATGAAATCAGTATGCCCTATTGTTGCCTATCTTGATCAATTAATTAACTTATTGGATTGTGATCTTGTTTCTTTTGATTACACATGTTATAAACCCTTAATCCTTCCTTGGTAACATGAGATCTCAACTCTTACAACTTGTTAACATGAAACCGAAACTTTCCCTATTGCCCTATTCTTAGTGCCGAAAATTGTATGATAATTAGGGATGGTAATTCAAGTTGTTTCTTGTTAAGTTCTTAACTATCACATCACACATCCAAGGGAGAGGAACCTGTGGCATCTAATCACTAGTCTCTGATAGGTTTGGTGAGTGGAATTGGTATGGAAATAGGGTATTTAATTGGATATTGGATATGCATACTTAGTTTGGTTTTGGCTTTCCCTTGTGATGCTATAGGTAGTGCAGAATTATTGGATAAAAGCAAGGGAATAACTTTTTGTTCAGAGACAAGAGAGGTAGGATCTAAGCTTCATCAGTTTCTCCAGAGATCCTTGTTGTTTGCTTGTTAATTTCGGTGCCTTTACATGTAATGTTGTATGCGCATATGTTGTAGTAGGAATGCTTGAATTACAGACCAAGATGCGATCCTCTAGGCTATACCGAATCCTTTAAGATAGGATATGAGTGCCTAGTTTGCATGTGTTGCGCATATTGAACATGTTGATTGTGTTCTGACATGATTAAGGATACCCTGCTGTGGTATTGTATTTTGTACTTGCCTGTGTGTCCTGGTATGTGTTGTGTGTCAGGATCCTTTTCCAGTGGCCATTCGAGGTAAGCGTTGATGCTCCTTATGAGAGGGGAGGTTGCTGGTATGGGAGTTTTATGGGTGGCAATCCTCAGCATGAGCTCGCTGGATGTCTGGTCCTTATATGGCCAGAAGCCCTGTCCTTGTGTGGCAGGAAGCCCTTGTCCTTGTGTGGGTTGGGATGACTTTTCCTTGTGTGGCAAGATGAATAGGCTTACTAAATAGCTTATGTGTTAACCATTTACCTTTTGTGCAGTAAGCCTTGGACAACATAGTGGGAAAGGGATGGCCTTTCTTCTTCATTGCCGAGAGCAATCTGATGAGTTCTACTTGCCTGTATACTTCTGAGTTTTCGGAAGTATTTGTAGTCCCCCCTCAGCTTTAGATTCGTCCCTACCCTTTTTAACAGAATTCTTGAATTATGTGATCCCCTTTAGTTGCTAAGAATGATCTGATGTTGTTTGGGGAGATTTGTGTTTATGGTTTCTGCAGATCTTATGATGTTGGAACCCTACTGAGATTCTTGTAATCTCATTCTGTTGTTTTCACCATTTTTCAGGCTTATGTACATTCACTGTTTGTGGTACCAGTGTGTGAGATCAAGGTAGCACGGCGGGACGATATTGCATCACCTTTGCATTCCTATTTCCTTAGTTGCTTGCACATACAATATGATCATAGATTGGACTACTTTTTTTGTTTATTCTTCAAGATCCTTCTTTTGCTTGTTACATTATGGAACATGTTGGAGGATTTCTTGCTAGTTATTTGGATTCCTATGGAACTTGTGTGTTTCGATTCCGATAAATAAATTTAAACATTTCTGCTGATGTTTTATTCACTCCATATGATACCAGAATGATTGTCTAATATCATGCTCTATTTTTATTAAACAGACAGAATGATAATGCTAAAAGTCAAAAAAAAAATTTAATGGGTAAGCTTGGTGGGATTCAGATAAATTCTATGTGTTTTGGGCTTGTTCGGATTTCACGACAATAATGGCCTTAATCGAAGCAAATTTTAATAGGTAAGAATTGGGGTCATTACATGTGAGACCCTGAATTTTGAGTCCTAAAAGTTCAAAAGCTAGTGTAGGTGAAAAAGGTCATTTTGCCTCTGAAGAAAAAGATGTGTGATAGCCGAAATTGGTAAGGGATGCCTAGTAATTATTTTTGACATTAATTCCCTTTAAATTGATTCTTTATTGGTTGATAATTATCTTAGAAAATAAATACCCTAAGTTTAAAGAGGGATAACTACAGAATTCAATTCTGATAATTACCTTACTTTAATTAAGCCTTTAATGTAGGTATTTTAATCCCATAATCACCTCATATAAATTGGAAGTCAGCCACACAAAAATTTTATACAGAAAACACACAAAATTCGTAAGACCTAACAACCCTACACCTCCCAATTTCTGCTAAAATCCGATGGAACTTCAAACAAGCATAACTCTCTCATCGTTTATCGGATTCCAACGAATAATAGCTTGTTGGAAAGCTCTCTTCTTTTTTCCAACCATCTATGTTTTTTTTTTGGGGGTTATTTTTTATTTGTTAAAAGTTAAATCAAATTTCAGCAGAATTGCCAAAATCTGCTTGAAATTCAAAATAGCATAACTCTCTCATCCTTTGTCGGATTCTTGCGAATAATAGCTTGTTAGAAATATCTTTTCATTCTCTTTCCAGAAAAAAATTCTTTTTCATCAGGAGGTGACTTTTTCTTTATCATAAGATAAGTCTAATTTCGACTGGATTAGGGTTCAAGATTGTGCGATTCTATCTTCAATTGATTTCTATTGTTGTTCCTCTTGTTCGTATGATTGTTTGGCATCTATTCATGTTATAAAATTATGAATTCATCCTTTGAATCTTTTCTATACATGAAATCAGTATGCCCTATTGTTGCCTATCTTGATCAATTAATGAACCTATTGGATTCCGATCTTGTTTCTTTTGATTGTATAAGTTATAAACACTTAATCCCTCTTTGTTAGCATGAAATCGCAACCCTTACACCTTGCTAACATGAAATCGCAGACTATCTTGTGTCCTATGCTTAGTGCCAAAATATACATAGTTAAATTGGGTGGTAATTCAGGTTGAATCTTGTTAAGTTCTTGGCTATCATATCACATATGAAAAGGGGAGGCACCTGCGGCATCTGACCACCGGTTTCTGATAGATTTGGTGAGTGAAATTGGTAAGAAAATAGGGTATTCAAGTGGTTATTGAGTATACATGCCTAGTTTGGTTTTGTCTTTACCTTATGATATTATAGGTGGTTCAGAATTATTAAATAAAGACAAAGGAATAGTTTTTTGTTCAGAGACAAGAGAGGTAGGATCTATGCCTCATCGGTTTCTCCATAGATCCTTGTTGTTTGTTTGTTGTCTTCGATGCATGCCCTTGTTATGTATGCGAATTGATTGTAAAAAATGTGCAAGAATTGCGGATTGAGATATGAATCCTATAGGCTATACCGAACCCTTGAGTTAGGTTTTGAATGCCCGAATTGCATATGATATGTGAATTGAACAAGTTAATTATGTTCTGACATGATTGAGGATACCATGTTATGGTATTGTGCTTGTGCTTGCCTGTGTGTGCTTGTACATGTTTGTGTGTCAGGATCTTGTTCCGATGGCCAATTGGATGCAGTGCCAATGGTATCCATGTTGTGGCGTAGTGATGTCATGAAGGAACGGACATGGGAAACCGAGCAGATGATGAGGCGGCAGTATCCACAGTTATTCGACGACCTTGGTGATTAAATTTCGCGGACGAAATTTCTATAAGGAGGGGAGGATGTGAGATTCTGTCTATTGTAGTGCCGGTCAGTGCCAGCGTTAATAGTAGCGTTAGTGCTGGCGGCAGCGTGCCGATGCTAAGTGGTTGGTTGTGAACACGGCCGTAGGAATCCTTTAAGTAACTTATAGTAAATCTGAGAGTGTTTAAGTATGATTGTGAGTGATATAGGTTAGACGACCGAGGTTGAGATAGTGGAAAACAAACCAGGTTGATTATGATCCGTTTTGAGCGACCGCGAGCCGTTTGGGCCAAAATTTTGTGTATTGGGCTGTTGCCATTTTTTTCCCATTCCCAACCCTTATGTTATGGCTTTATATACTCAAAGAAGTTGTTGGGCCACTTGGTTGACATTTCACGTGTCACTTGGGCTCATTTGTGATGAAACGGGCCGTTGATTTCACATTTCAGTCTTGTTGAACTTTTGGGCCCGAAACCCATCAGCCCGAGCCCACACTTCATCCTTTAAACACTCCTCTTCCATAAGTGACCAGCAGAACACACACTCATCACCAGCCCTAACCCGTTTTTCTCCTTCCTTCACCCTTCCAACCTACCAAAATCCAAACTTTGTTCAATTTGACCCCAAAAACTTGTGGGGGATTGTCTCAAAACACTTTCCCATCAATTTTCTACACTTTTCCACTATTAGATTGGGGTCTAAGGCCTGATTTTGAGGTGCTCATCATTTTGGCCGAAAGTTGTTGGTAAATGCTTAATCTTTGGTTTCTTTTTTGGGATGGTTAGTTTATTAGGTTGCTAGTGATGTGATTAAGTGTTTTTGATGGATGGAAATGCATCAAAACAACCTACGATTCTTGTATGAATTTCGGATGAACAGTATCAGGGGGTTGTTTCTTCATGTTATTGATCATGTTGGTGTGTTTATTCATGTTAATTGAGTGGTTGTAGTCAGTATTGAGAGGAAACGTGTTTATTATGTGAGGAATTGATGTTAAGCTGGTAATGCGAGTATCTGAATGTAAGGAGTATTGTGATTTAGTTGCTTAGATTGGATAGGGAAATGTAGATGTGTGTGCAGCGTGAGAGAATCCATAGGATTGCTTTCAATTATTTTCCATTTGATTCCTTGATTGGTTATGCTTAGTATGGCTGTATGGTTTGTGCTTGTTTAGGCGGTACCGGATCGAGCGGTAGAGGCAAGGATATTGTTGGAGAACCGTCAATGCGACGAGAGGTGGGAGTTTATGTTTCATTTGCATACGCTAAATGTTTTGTTTTCAAAATTAAATGATCAAATGTTTTTGGTTTGAATGGAGACGTAACTTGACCTGTGTTTAACATTTATATTAGAATCATAATATGCTTGCCATGTGTGAATGCATCAACTGTATATTCAAAGCTGAAGCATGCTGACTTGTTTGGTGTAAACTTCCCTTGTGAGAGTTGTGTTCATTGTTACCCTTGGTGAGTAGTCCCTTGTGGGTGATTTGTTGTGATAATATTATGATGATACATGTGTTATTGGGCATGAGAAGTGAGAGGAGATTTAAAAAGAAATTATATTGTTCTAGCCCACTTCGAGAAATGGATTAATTTCATACGTGTTTTGTGACCTACTATACGATGTGATTTTTAATTTCCATATACATGATTCTCACTGTGGCCGACTACTTTTAATATTATTTTGAGATGTTTGGCACCTATTTTACAAGCTGGAAATGTTTAATTGCATGCATGGAATATATGATGAATTTTTCGATTTAATAACCCATACGTGATAAACTCACTATTTGGTCACTAACTGATCAGACCTCCCGATTTCCAGTAAGGATCCCGATGATGTTCTCACCCTTTTGTAACCCCTGAATGAGTGTACCAAATATAAATATTTTTCTAGGCACTGTACCGATTGGAATTGACGGTAAAAGCTTGATCAAGTTAGGTAAGTATAAGGAGTCCTTATAGAGAGGACAGTTGCTTACCTTGGAGAGGTATAGTTCGATGTATGTATGTATATTGAGTGCTGTGTGCACTATGAAGGGAAAAGCCTTACAAATGCTTCATATATATCTTACGACGTTATATCTACGTGTGCTCAAAATTGAATGTGATAGTTTGCATTTCTCCATTCAATTTTGGACAATACTGATGGTGGGGTTTTGTTTATATATATGCTACAACTGAAAACCATCGGTAGGCTTTTAGGTACCCTTTAGCAGGGGTTACGTGAAAGTGGTTTATGTCCACCCCGTTATGTTTTGGGCATAGTAGCCAAATATCAAAGCTGTGATTTATGGATCTCTTGTATTTATTTTCCTTATACCGTTTGGAGTGTGCACTTAGGATGGATACATAGAAAAATATGGATTGTAATGGTTTGAATAAATTTTTGATACTATGATTTGGTTTTGTCTCCATTCCACCGTTTATGCTTATGACGTGCTAATTTCCACTGAGGTTCTTGATCTTCCCCTTCCCCCCCCCCCCCCCCCCCCCCCCCCCCCCCCCCCCCCTCTCTATTGTTTTGTTTCAGGACTAAGTTGTGAGAGATAGCTATTCAACTTCAAGGTTGCTATCCCGGTATTGGTCGTAGGGCTGGACAAATCCACATGCACGTTTTTTTTTTACTCGGAATTCTTCACATCTTCTTGTATATCTGGATACTTGTGCATTGTGCTGATATATATAAGAAGTGATGTTATTTTGAGTTTCTAGAAATCTGTGAGTGTGGACACGAGGTGTTACATGTTTAAGGCCGAATGGCCCGTTGTATGTGATTTGTTATCTTTGCTGCATGTGTTTGTTACTCCGTTGTTTGTTGGTTATGCCGAGTACAATTTGATGCGTGCCATGTTTGAAAAAAAAATTTTCATATGTTGTGTATTTATTACGATTAGCGTAATAGAGTTTTACGGTTAAACCTTGTGTAGTTCCGCTTGGTCCACCAGTTGGGTCAATTGGGGTTGCACAACGGTGAGGCTCGCAGTTACCGGGTAAGGGTCCTCACAAGGTTGGTAGCAAAGCATGGTTATTTTGTGTGAATTGAGTGCAAACTAGTCTTCTTTGGCAAGTGCATCGCACTCACGGCACCTGCATTGTCCAGTATAGAGTGTGTCTAGTTGTCTTGTTTTTGTTTTTGTTTTTTGTTTTTGACTCTACTTATAGAGTGTGTTCTGTGGTTTTAGATGGCACCTAAAAAGAAGGTGAGAAGACCACGTCGGGTATAGGCAGAAGATGTTGAGGAAAGGTCTGATGCCTGTGGACCAACGGAAGAGGCACAAACATAACAGACAACACAGGTAGGACAAGCAGCACCTATGACCCAAGAACCGGTCTTGATTCAGATGTTGACGGCGTTACAGATAACTCTGGGTCAGATGCAGCAAACAATGCAACAGAAAAAAACTGCAGCTACTCAGCAACCACAAGTGCAAGTACCGGTATAGCTTGAACCGGAAGTAAAGCCAGAGGTAAGGCAAACTGATGTAAAAGGCAGTAGATTACCAATACAAGTGTCCAAGCTATTGAAGGAGGCAAGGCACTTGGGCTGCCAAAGTTTCTATGGCTCGAGTGATGCAATAGTGGCTAAACTATGGAAAGACAAGATAGTGATGACAGCTCAGGATCTGAGGATTTCAGTTGAGGATCGAGTCATATTGGCTACCCGCTTACTGGAACGTGATGCAGCTACCTGGTGGGGTACCATCAAAAACCGTTATGGCGGTCAGCCCACGTGGGAAGAGTTCGAAAGGGAGTTTGATTTGTGGTATTTTCCGTCTCATTTTCAGAACAATAAGCTGTCTGAATTTTATATGCTTCTTCAAGGGAACAAGCCCGTGGCGGAGTATGAAACGGAGTTCCGGGTACTTGTTCATTTTGTGCTAGAAATTGAACAAGACATGATTATTTTGGCGAGTCGGTTTGAGCATGGGCTGAATCAGAATATCCGCACTATCATGGGGCTAAACACTACCATAGGCTCTGAGAAATTGGTTGTGGAGGCCGTGAAATCTGAGGAAATAGCACGGGGACAAAGTGGACAAGTTAGTAGATCATGGGACTTCGGTAAGGGAAAGATCCCCATGAGGTTTGGTAGCCGGTTTGATCGAAGACCAGAAAATAAGAAATACACCCCATATGCTACAGCCCCGACTAGATTACAAGGAACATCTTCCTTTGTAACTAGAACAACCTGCCCACTCGACGTCAAGTTTTAGAAGACCCTCTGGGTATCCGCGATCGCATCCCAACCGCTATTACACATGTGGTCAGCCCGGGCATTTCGCTAGAGATTGTTCTCGGGACGGCACCGAGAGATCGATGACATATCAGTCGAAAGCCTCAGCAATGTCAACGGTTCAAATGGCTAGTGTGAGTCAGATAGGCTCACAAGGATCAACGAGACCATCGAGTAGAGCACAGGTGGGACGACCATCTAGTAGCAAGGCTACGAATCAATCTTCACAGTAGCAATGACAACGACCTCAGACACGTCTATTTACTTTGGCGGAGGCAAAAGCGAGCGCCAATCCAGATGTGGTAATAGGTACATTCATTGTCTTTTCCATAGCTGCTAAAGTATTAATGGACCCCGGAGCGAATAAATCCTTTATTGATCCTAGAGTAGTTGTAAGTGCATATAGGGAGTTGTCGCCCCTAGAGCCACCCATAGAAGTTTTAACTCCGTTGGGTGAACGGTTGATCTGCGAGAGTGTGTATTTGGTCTGTTTGTTGTGAATGGGTTTTGTAGAAATTGAGGTTGATCTGATTCCCTTGAATATGAAAGAGATAGATGTTATCTTAGGGATGGACGGTTTGGCTAAGTACCGACCAAGGATGGACTGCTTCACGAAGAAGGTGAAATTCCGTTTAGCGAATGGGTTAGAATACTGTTTCGAAGGTGATCGACGAGTCGTCCCTTCATGTGTCATTTCATGGCTGGATGCCAGGCTTATGATCCGCAAGGGTTTTCAGCTTTCTTAGTACATGTTAGAGATTTGACAATTGAGCCGCCGGAGTTGAGCAGAATACCAGTATTACAAGATTTTCCCGATGTGTTTCCAGAAGAATTGGCAGGGTTACCACCGGAGAGGGAGATTGAATTTGAGATTGCGTTGTTGCCAGGAACAACTCCTATCTCCATTCCACCATATCGGATGGCACCAGCTGAACTGAAAGAGTTGAAGACTCAACTGGAGGACTTAGTGGATCGTGGATTTATCAGACCTAGTGTTTCACCTTGGGGAGCACCAGTTTTATTTGTCAAGAAGAAGGATGGCACGTTGAGACTGTGTATCGATTACAGGCAGCTGAATCAGGTTACTGTGAAGAACCGGTTCCCGTTGCAACACATTGACGACCTGTTTGATTAGCTGCAAGGAGCCTCGGTATTTTCCAAAATTGATTTGAGATCCGGTTATCATCAACTGAGGGTTCGTGAGTCTGATGTGCCAAAGACAGCCTTCCGGTCACGGTATGGGCATTACGAATTTCTGGTGATGCCGTTTGGAGTGACTAATGCGCCAGCTATGTTTATGGATTTGATGAATAGAGTCTTTCGGGAATACGTAGATCAGTTTGTCATTGTGTTTATGGATGACATCTTGATCTATTCAAAGTCGGAGGAGGAGCACTTGGTGCATTTGCGGGCTGTGTTGAACAGACTTAGAGTGCAGCAGTTGTATGCCAAATTCACTAAGTGTGAATTTTGGCTGAAGTAAATAGTTTTCTTGGGACATGTGGTATCAGCAGAAGGTAAACTTGTCGACCATGTAACGACCCTAATTCCTAACCCATTATTCTTTGCTCCTATTAAGGTCATTACCGCCGTGAAACCCAAATAAGTCTCAGCGACACCTAAGATCTATTAGAATTTCACAAGGCTACTCATATGATACCGATTTTAAGCTTATTTATTTTGTTGCTTATCAGTCAATTGGAGCATGCTATTGGACACATATTCTGGTAACATACGGAGTAAATAAAATCATCAGCGGAAGTCTTAAATCAATCCATTGGGTTCATAACACACAAGTCCCATAGGGATCAAATAACCAGCAAGCAATCATCAACAATTTCCGGAAATAGCAAGCCAAACGAATGCTCAAAAATAAACCAGAACATCATCCAATCTTTCAAGTATTTGCGCATGTAACAGGTAAGTGTTTATGATGCGATA